>JARJHM010000090.1:0-618991 GCA_033356055.1 Carex pumila
AGTTTAAATGTCTTTATTTTTGTGTTTTATTATGCGTTTATTTTTTAAAATTTTCAAATAACAAAAATTATAGAATTTATATACCGGAATAAAACTGTTAAATAGAATGAAACAACTAAATGTGATATGTATTAATATTTTCTACATACACATAAAAATTATCAGTTAATTTTTATGTTTAGATGAATTAATTAGTTAAAAATTTAATGTCTAGAATGATAATGTTTTACATATTTATAGAGAAAATTACCTAGATTATTTCATAACTAACAATTTAAATTTGATATTTAAATTTAAAATTTTTAGTTAGGAATGTTTAAAATTGAAAGTATAATAAAGACATAAAAAATAAAGCATTTGAATACTTTTGTTAAATACATTCCGTGCTTATATCCATAATTTTATTGCACCTTTTTATATTTTTGACTTCAATAATATAGAAAAATTATATTAAATTGGAATTATTTTGCATGTAACATGATTTCTTATTGCAAAATTAATAAAATAAGAAAAAAATGTGTTTCGAGTTTTGCAATATTATTTGAACGAGATTGTTTTAATCATATAAATTGTATTTCTTATGTTGTTTAATGTATTTTTTTGTTTAGCTAATTGTTTCTCGTTAAAAGTTAAATGTACGTCCTTACTTTAGGTGGTATCTGACCCGATTCACCAACCATATTATACACCGCCATCCTTAATTAGTAACCCCTTTGAGGATCCCAATAGGAAACATTCCATTACTGAGAAGTATAGTCACATCAACTATAAATGTGCGAGAAAGCGGTATCAGATCCGCATTTGTTCTGCACTATAAAAAATATTGCCGCTTAATTTTGGGGTGGAAATGTGGTATCTTTCTCATTAGACATTGCCGCTTAATTTTTGGTGTCTGAAAAGTCTCGCTCGCTCGCTGAATAATGGATTGAGTATTTAATATGTACAACTTTATTTATTCTAAAGCAACTCAAAGATTGAGTTTAGATCTGGAGCGTCTCCACAGAAGACTTGACATGAACGGCTGGATTATAAGTCAACTTTTGTGTTACTTTAGAGAAAAATGTTACTTTATTCAATTTTGTTTCAAGTACTGCTCATAATTTAATTTTATTTGTAGAAATTAATTAAGGTGTATCTTTTACACCTTGATCCAAATTTATTTTCTCATATTCAAGATCGCAAGTTAATTTGAAAGAGTGATATTGTACATATATTTTCTTAATATTTTTAAAAGTCCGGCGCATTATGTATTGTTCGTAACATGATAACATTTTAATTGAAATATGTTGTTAATATTTTTGATTAAAATATATATGTTGTGTATAATTTTAAAATACGTCGTCACAATCGAATAAAATGTATTGTTTGTAACATGGTAGGATATGTCTTTTTTTATAATAAATCATTCATTTTTCATTGAGAACTATATATATATATATATATATATATATAGAGCGCGCATAAACTTACACGTCCTATATATATCAATTTAACTGAGTTTGATTTAGATTAAATTAGACTTGGCCTGATTTTTGGTAACTAAAACTGGACGTGTTTGGAAATAGTAGTGTTATTGCTATTATTTATTTATTTTTGAAGAAGAAAACAAGGGTCTTATATCACCTTTTCGTTTTTTTTTTTTTCAGTGAGCATATTTTGGTTTACGAGGGGGTGCACCTGCGGCCTTATATCACAAGAAGAAAGTAAATGTACTAAATTTGGTAAGTTTCTCCAGTTCGAGGGACATAAATGAAAGGTTGGAATTTTGAATTTGATAAATCGATTGGAACATTGGAACAAACTTTGCAAATTAAATCTAAATTAAACTCGAATAATTCATTTTTTTGGTGATGCCGAACCGAATGTCAAATTATTCGGTTGACCAAACTTTGACCGAATTAAATCCAAATAATTCGTGAATTTTTCCCAACATTTTTTTTTGGTTTTTTTTTTTTTTCTCTCTTGTAGGACTAGATCTCTAGTCTGGATAATTTGAATCATTCTTGAATTACACCCAAATTATTTTCGAATCACGAATTTTTAATCTCGTCGAACCGAACCCGAATAATTCATTTGTCACTATGGTCATCATCTAGGCGACGGTGATTAATTATAAAGCAGTATATATGACGGTCCTCAAACTTTTCTACAAGACAAGAAATGGTTATGATAATTTTAAAATTTGTGATTTAGTAAGAGAGGATAATAAACCAGATTACTAAAGATCGGTGCCTGTTATATATATAGTTCTTAATGAAGAGACTGATGAACATAAATTCTATTATGGAGAACCAAATAGCTGTAGAAATTAATAATAAAAATCTTTTTAATTTCTTAGAATAAAAAAATAATGTTAAAATTCAAATAATTTATATTGAAAAACAAGAACAATTTATTATGGAATGATAAATGCTCTATTTAAGCTTTATATGCTTATAATTAAATGAGGAAAACGGAGATGATCATGTATCTATTTTGTATTGTTTGTAATATATTAACATTTCAATTGAAATATTTGGTCGGTATTTTCAAATATGCAATATGCTAGCTAGAGGCATTACGTTTTTCATTGAATAAATCATTCTTTCTCTTGAGCGACTTAATTTAATTATTGTAAGCGTGCAGGTCCTATGTACACATAATCTATTTCTCTTTATTGTAAATGTGTTCTTGTAATATATATATATGCTTGAAATGTTTCATTTTGCGAACAAATATTTCCAGATATTTACAATATTATTTTGAAGGATAGATATATATATATATGCATGTTTTGGCAATTAATAATTGATCTAAACAGAAAAACTGTGTATTTTTTGTCATTTGTTGTAGGAGATTTTTCGAAAATGGGGCTTAATTAAAGTGACAACAAGTTCATAATTGCTAGCTTGGGGGTGCTTGAAATGATTTTCCCAATAAATTACATGCGGTCCTAATTGCAAATGCTTCAATATAGTCTATGATTTGCAAAATTACTCAAATTATATATTGAAAGCTTCACAATTGGAGCCTAGCCAGAAATGTCAAAATTTTGGAGGTAAGCTCTTTTACTATTTTTCTCTTCTTCCTTTTTTTTTTTTTCTTGAAAAAGTTTTCATGGTTATGTTTTTACAAGACATCAAAAGTACCATCTACAATTCTAAATTCTCCTTGTGAAATCCTTATTAAATCATAGTGAAAATTAAATATCACATAAACCCTTTGTTGACCATTGACTTGAAACACACAAACGAAAGAGCATATATAGTTTCTGCATTATTAATTAATTTGCGAGATAAAAGATTGACTAAACAGAACATAGTGTAAGCCAGCATATATTCATTCTTCCCAAGCAATGGATACCCCAAATTTTGATCTCATTAATTCGTCCAGGTTCGGTTAAGAGAGAAACCGGACAGACAGACATGCTACCTCATCATAGGAACTAAGCTGAACATTTAAATTTCGAATTTAGACAACTAAATAACGAGCAGCATGAGCATATATATATATATATATATTACAACACAGTCCAACATTAAGTGCCAGTGCTGATAACAAACAAAGAGAGTAGTTGTGTATGTTTGCATATATTGAGAATAGCGAGAATAGCGTTGCTCCGATCCATTCAAACATACTCAATTGCTATTCGGAATAGCGAGAATAGCGCTGTTCTCGCTATTCTCGCTATTTCTACAAAAAGTCGAAATAGCAATTGGTACTCTTTCAAATGTTCAATACAAAAAATATTTTCGCTATTCCGAATAATACCAAATCAACACTATTCTCGCACTCTTTCAAAAATCACTATTTTCATCTACTATTTTCAAATAGCAGTTATTCTAGAGTGCATTCAAACGTATCCTGAAGTTGATATGTGAAAATATAAGCCAGTCCTGAAGTTGATATGTGAAAAAATATATATATATATATATATGCTGGCCTCGATCGGCTTGATCAATGTAAAATAAAGAGATAATTAACATTCCCAACGTTGCGAATGGGTTCCTTCACAAGCAGAAACAGATCTTCACTTACCGAGTCCAGGAAGGGTATATATAATAGAGATCCTTTTTACCAAATTCTATATGCATGGCTGGATTGACCATATAATAGCACTAAATCTAAACAAGTGGTATTTAAAATTGTTCGCATCAATATCTTAATTAATGGATCCATAGTTTATTTGTTACCGATGCAACATTTCAAAGTTGTTAATTAAATTCTGCACAAATTTGTCCCTCATTGCCGTTGCTAGCTCCATATACATATTACATACTGCCAAAATAAACTCACCACACAGGGACCCACAACTTTCCATGCATGGCTCATCCTCTCAGTATCCAGGAATATATATATTACTGTAGCGGGTCACTTCAAGGCGGTATCTGACCCGATTCACCAAGAACCATATTATAAACCGCCATATAAGTAACCCTTTGAGGATCTCAATAGGCGACATTCCATTACTGAGTAGTAAAATTTATACAAATCTAGTAAAATCTCCGTTGAATCCCAATTTTTTTTAGGAATTTGGTTCTTCGCAACTTGAGGTTGCACACACCTCTTTGGTGACCATAACCTCATATAGCAGACGTGTTAAATTTTGAATTTTAAAAATTCAGTGATTTTTTTATTTATCATTTTTTGGACAATGTCAATTTTAAAAATTTCGGGGCCAGGTGCAAACTATAGATAATGACATAAAGTTCATGAATAGTTGCCTACGGGCTTTATTCAAATATATATATATATTTGAATAGTTACAATATCACATCACCACACAGTCTAAAAACAAAGTCATATCTAACAAATCATACTGACCACATTAAATGAAACGAAATGAAGTCTCGTGCTTGTAAAATAAAGAAACTTCTATGCATAAAACAACACAAATCATAATAAAGCAAACTAAATACTGTCCTGAGAAATATTAATATGACACAGGTCGATCAGGAATTCGCATCCTCTGAGATATCTACTGTTTTGCGTGACTTTATGAAAAATCTCAACCGTTCAAATACGTACTGCATGAATCTCAAAGCTCAAATAATACTGAGATGTCAGTTTTTCGTATTAAATTATTATCTTTCAGTCTTTTATCTTTCTTTTTAGTTGATCTTTCAGTCTTTTAACTAAATATTCATTATGTATTACTTTTTAACAGATTTATTGCTGACGTGTTGTTATAATAATCTTCTTTAATTGACTAATTGGGTAGGTGTTCGGTGCAATTTATGATATATTGATTTATTCTGCAAGCTTTCATGTATTATGATGTTATAAGAATCAGGCTGAAGGTCAATGTGGTAAAGTTTCGGATTAACAATTTACATGTACATATTAAATATTGTACTATAAAAAATAAATTTATATATTAATTATTAGTTTCTCTCATAAATATAACAAAACTACTCAATTTTACCAACTAATGACAAAATGATTTCTCTTAGGGAGAGAAAAATATAGTATTCCAATATTTATTTTTTTGTAAAATAAGTTTACTAAAATTATAAAGATATATGAATTAAGGGTTTCCAATACCAACTATCGTAAAAAATAATTACACAGATAAAAGTTTAAGTTCAAGTTCTTTCATAAAAAATGACAACTTTTATAAAAATATTAATAATTAATAAGATGATAGCAAATATTGCTTCAAAGTGTGTATGCACACATTATTATTTGTATATGAATAATTGTAGTATATATTATACTTTATTTACTTTGCTATAATATCTAAAATAATAGGGTCTTATTTAAAATTATATTATATTAGATAAGAAAAAAAAAAATGAAACTGGACAAAGTTGAACAAAAGCAGAAATGGAGAGATGAAACAACATGAAACCCTAATCTACAACCTATATAATGCCTTCTACAGATGAATAAATAAAATGATACAACGGTTCCCTCCTTCAAAACCTCCGCTTGTGCTTTTGCTCAAAAAGAAAAAGAAAAAGAAAAAGGCAGAGAAGTGAGGAGAAAAGGGATCAATTGTAAATATGTCTATTTAGAGGTTTGCATGAGATCTAAACGCTTTTCTCCATCTTTTTTAAATAGACATATTTAAGTGAGGAGAAAAGGGA
This sequence comes from Carex pumila, assembly GCA_033356055.1. Lineage (NCBI taxonomy): Eukaryota > Viridiplantae > Streptophyta > Magnoliopsida > Poales > Cyperaceae > Carex > Carex pumila. Next base: position 6,069 of record JARJHM010000090.1, read on the forward strand.
TCAATTGTAAATATGTCTATTTAGAGGTTTGCAAACCTCTAAAGGGTTTAGATTTCATCTTTTTTAAATCTCTTCACCATCTTTAAGCGTTTGGTTGGTTTCTCTTAAGCCATGCATTCCTTCAACTTCCTTTGTATAAATCCATTTTATAAAGAGAAGACCTGTCTGTTTATTTTCAAAAGTTATCATGTGCTAAGAAAGAAGCTTTTGTTTAATGTGTAAAAATGAATGTTCATGAGAATTTGTTTGCAAAAATTTGATTGGTCTTCATGTTTTTGTTGTTGTTCAGGCTCGCTTTTTACTGGAAAGAGTCGTACGTAGTGTTTCGAGTTCAGCCCCCCTTTTGATGTGTAAGAGCATCCACAGCGAGCAAGTATAGCGGTTGTTGATTCCACCTATGGCGCCATATCAATCTCTAACCGGAAACTCATCATCTCCGGCACCTGCTATGTGTGAACCAATTTTGACAAGTTGGCCTCATTTTCTTGTTGTTCAATGCTAGACATCTTTTCCCTCCATGCTAGACATATTTGTTAAAAGATGTCTAGCGTGGAACTACAGAAAATGTGGACCACGTGTCAGAGAAGATATCTGTTTTGAACTTTTGATGGAGGCAGATGATGAGATGTCTGTTTATTGTATAGGAGTCCATGCATTAAAATGATCAAACTTAGCCTGAAGTACAGGGAATCTAGCTAGGTATTAAGATATATATGCCGAGTAAAGCTAATATACACTTATGTGTACCGTACACTTAACTTTAGTGTTGACATCGTTAGTGGTAGCACGACTTTTAAAGAAATCTGATGGCCCTAAGGTTAAGTATACAGTACACTTGGTACACTTAAGTGTATATTAGCTTTATTCTATATATGCCTGAAAATTTTGAGCTCTATTCGAAACACTTGTTGAACTGGAGGACTTGCCACAGCCGTCCATTAGACTAATTGCAGCACCCTATCTGCAAAAAAGTACTACTTAAGGTTCAAGTTAAAATAATTTCACCTCTGATTGGCTTAATATATATGTTATATTTTTTGTGTATCTAACCCTGTAAATTTGGTTTATATTTGATGAAGGGGTGACTGCGTGCCGGTCTATGTCGCGCTCACTCAGGTTGCTCTGTCTACATATATACAGCAGCTTGATACTATATCTTATTAGGTGTTCTGAGTAGTGGCTTTATTGTTCGTTGCTTTTTATAGCTCTTCAGAGGTAAACAATTGAAAAACTTGAGTGCGATACAGAATTAATTCAAGGCTAGATATATGTAAAAAGATGTGTACCTACATATATACTTAATATATATTACCAGATTAAATTCTGAATGAATCAGACACATAATTATATGATATTTAGTGTTCTAGGGAATGACTGGTGAGGTTTTTGACCATAAGTTCTGGCCAAAAACTTAATTTGCTGTTGGCATCGTTACACTCGTAATGACCAGGTATAATGTAGATACCGCATGCACCTAAATATAATTTTTTATTGATCAATGCTAAACCCCTGTGCATATTAAACTAATATTGTTTTTCAGCAAGGGAGATGAAAATGCCTAAAAACCTCTACACTCATAGAATGTCTACACTCATAGAATGGTGGAAATGCTCTCTACTAACTCCTGTTGTGATCCATCATATACTCAAAAACATATTTTCATGGTTCCAGCAAAAGGACAACACCGATACCTCGATCGTTGATGGAATGATTGTAATTTCTGGACGTCCGTAATAAGTAGAGACATATATCACTTTTATTATTGTCGCCATGTAATTTGTGTTACTATTAATTCGAGGGCTTTTGCAAATACGTTTCTCTAATCAGTCAATCTTGATCGGAATCTAAGGTTTGAGACAATACTTTATATTCTTACTACTTAGTTTGAACCATATATTAGTATCATTCATAGTTCTTGCTCAAAAAAAAAACATAGTTAAGCATCGATGAAGTATTACGTAAAAATAACATCTGTAACAGTAATACTTAAGATTGAAGTTTTTTTAAATGAGACGTTTGTAGAGAGTGTCTATGGTACTATTCATAGTCATGGGTTATTACCGTGCTACGGCTCTATATTCGAGTTTTTATACCCTAACAGGTCGATCCGAACCGTTCATCTTATTCTCCATATTAATGTGTTTGGAGACCAAATTTTACATTTTTTTTGAAAATTTTTTTACTATTTTTTTAGATATTTAGAAAATCACTTGATCTGAAAAATTCTGGGACCATCCAAAAACAGTGATTTTCAATCATTCTAAAAAATTAGTAAACAAATTTAAAAAATGTAAAATTTGGTCTCCAAACACAATATTAATATGGAGAAAAGATGAACGGTTCAGATCGATCATTAGGATTTGAAAACTCGAATATAGAACCGTAGCACGGTAAACAAATCGTTAATATGCATAGTACCATAGACTCACTTCTTTTGTTTGTATATTTATCTTTTAAGAACAATGATTTTGAACCTAGCTACTATCTGATGAGATATTAATTAGTATTGTTGTTTGAGAATTTGGATAAATTATTAGGTTCTACTTTTGTATGAATATTTATTGAACAATATATACATGACCACCAATGCCAGCTAAGCAGTAACAAGGCTTCAAGCACACACACAGGTTGTCTAGATCTGTTGCTTTTCTGGACATTCTTCCAGAACTTTGGTACCAGCGGTCTAAATATTGAGAGAACATTGAGAAACTCTGTTCAATATTAATAAATAATTAAAATACACAATTGGAAAGTATTATCTTGGGTATACTAAGTAAAATTTAAAAGAGAAATTTAATTACAAAAATATCTTCAAACTCTTATCTTGGGATATTGTTCCAACAACTATATTGACATGAGTACACTGTACTTTCTATTTTTATTCTTCTCTCCAATGGCTATTGCGTTTCAAATTTAATTTCATGATTACAATATTTCACAATGTATTAACTTTTTGAGTATTTTATCATTTGTCACTTCTTTGAATAGCAATCTCAATATTTCGTGTGGTAGAGTGGATTCTTAATAAGGCTGCAAACGAACCCTTGAGAAGAAACACCATATTAAGTCTGGAAATTACTATCCCTATCCTTTTTGTTATATCATTTAAGAAGAAAAAAGAAGCACAAAAATATGCACATAGTGATTAAGAAAAATCCACCTAACATAATCACGATCACTTGAGAAGGGTTTGCAAAAATTCCTCTTTCTCCGGTACAAGACTCAACCAAATATACTCTATACAAAAAGAAACAATAATCCATTTAGTAATTAGATGTCTGAGAAAAAGAAAGATAAAACCAATTTAATGTAGCATGAAAAAAAAGATATTGACCTTCAGAGGATCCTTCAGATCAGTAACACCTTTCCCTCCCTAACAGTAAATTAGTAAATCAATAAGAGTTCTGCTAATAAAAAAAATACAATATGAAATATTTATTTATGCAAGAGTGCTGCTAATAGTGAACTTACTGCACATTTACTCGATGACCGGAGAGAGGATATGGAAAAAGTGCCACTGGCAACCGAGAAGAAAAACGAAGCGAAGTTTTAGGTGATACGTTGAGAGCTTAGCCCCTTCCTTCGTACCAGAAATAAAAGTCTGCCATCGACGTGAAAACGAAAGTTTGAATCTAATGAATGAAGCCTAGATTTGACCTTACTACAAACACGAGATTGAAAATTGCGATTCTAACTTGGGCGAGGCGAATTTCTGTGAGGGAAGGTAGGGGCTGAAATCTTTGCGTTGAACGATTCAAGCAGGAAAAATGGTGGAATTCGCCAGTGCAACGTAGGAGAGGTGACGGAGTGGAGAAGTGGACTGACTGAGCAGAAGAGAGAAAGTCGGCTAGGTTTAGGTTTTAGCGAGAGGGAGAGAATCCTGGCGACTGGCGTTTTGTTCATCGTAAATTCATTGGACAGTCCCTATTCCGCGGAGATTCGAACCAAAAAATATTTGCGAACCTTTTGAATCGAATTAGCCCTGATTTGAATTCGAATTGAATTAATTCCGAATCAAACTGATTTGAATTAATTTTTCAACCTGTTATAACTAGCTGCTATATATATATATCTGCGCATTTGGTCTTTTGTAATAGTTTTTTTTTTTTTTTTTTTAAATCTAGTATATTCCTACGTAGGTATATGTACACAAACTCAGCATCAGTTTCAGTTTGTTATAATTTGACAGTGAGTCTTAATTTACTATGAAAAAACAAGTTATATATAAGGATATTAATTAATTGCTTGGCCTCATCATGATGAATCAATTTTGTATGTGCAGTTTGAATGTCATTTAATATTCCATTAACATCTGAATATGGTACAATTTTGAATCATATGATCATATCTATTATATGTACCTCAGAATCTGAACCACACATCTGATTTAGATTTGTGGTCCGGATTTTCTCCACCCGAGTATCTCCATCTCTCTTCGATTCTCCTTTTTTTCACTGCCTTTAATTTCTTGTCAGCGGTCAAAAGGTGTTGTATATATTACCATACCATGAAGGAGGAATTGACCGTATTAATATTATCTTTTTCTATTTTCCCATCGTTTCAAGTTTCAACTTCTTTCCAAGACCATTGATCCTATACATTCTGTCTTTTCGTTTTTCCAGGTATTAAAGCACCACATTTATTACCATACCAGAACCAGACGTTGTTTGCTTACGTGCTTATTAGGGTTCCAAAAGTGATGATGTTTCAATGAAGCCAGAGAGCAAACAAGTACACTTCATTATTCATTTATTATCAGAGAAAAATCAATAGGTAGCAGCGCTATGTATTCATGAGTTTAGTTCTTCAGTCACCATCGATATGTTAAATTAAATTTTCATACTGTATATTAAATTTAATTTCCTTGTGTGTATCAGCCATGCACAGATATAAAATTAAATAAATATTTCTTCTGATCGTGTGTTAATTGTTGTACTTCATATATTAAATTTGCTTTATATTACATTATATTAGAAAAAAGGCTTGTAGCTGGCATTGGTGACATCTATATATTATTCAACAAATATTCATACAAAATTAAGGATAACTTGATAATTTATAACATTCTCAGAAAACAATACTAATGTCTCAGATAGTAGCTGGTTAGGTTCAAATTATTATTTTTAAAAGATTAATGGTCAAATTAATGTATCATTTGAATTTAAATCTGTAATTAAAAGATTGAAGGATATGATTCTAATTATAATAACAAGGTCGATCCAAAGAAGCGACGAATCGAATTATATGATAAAGTTCATTAACAGACCATTAAATTAAAAACACTGGTGTAACACTTCATTCTTAACTACATGTGTGATTTTATTAAATTTGCACAAATAAAACATCTCAAACTTTGATCATGAAAAACTGATCAGAGAAACAAAATTTGCAAAAACCCTCGAATTAAAGACATAAATTACAACAAGGCGGCAATATAAAAGCGATATAACTACTTACGTACTCGAGAAATTACAATCATTCCATCATCAAATATAACATGGCGACGGTGTCGTCCCTTTTCCTGGAAAATATATTTAGCATAGCATTTTCATCTTCCTTGCTGAAAAAAATGTTAGTTTATATGCACAGGGGTTTAGCATTTCTCAATAAAAAAAATTATATTAGGTGCGGTATCTACATTATACCTGTCATTACGAGTGTAACCATGCCAACACAAATTATGTTTTTGGCCAGAACTTATGGTCAAAACCTCACCAGTAATTCCCTAGAACAATAAATTTCATGTAATTAAATAGTACACAAATTACATGGCGACAATATAAAAGCGATATATTTACTTATTACGTACATCCAGAAATTACAATCATTCCATCAACGAGGCATCGGTGTTGTCCCTTTTTCTCGAACCATGAAAATATGTTTTTGATAGATGATGGATGGAACACAACAGGAGTTAGTACTTAGTAGAGAGCATTTTCTCCATTCTCTGAGTGTAGAGAGTTTAGCATGGCATTTTCATCTCTCTTGCTGAAAAATAAAATATTAGCATTTCATAATAAAAAAAATTATATTAGGTGCGGTATCTACATTATACTTGTCATTACGAGTGTAACCATGCCAATAGCATATAATTATGTGTCTGGTAATATTAAGTATGTAGGTACACATCTTTTTACATATATTTAACCTTGAATTCTGTATAGCAATTAAGTTTTTCAATTCTTTACCTCTGAATTAGAGCTATAAAAAGCAACCAACTTAAAGCCGCTACTCATACATCTAACAATATATAGTATCAAGCTGCTGTATGTGGACAGAGCAACCTGAGTGCGGCATAGACCGGCACGTAGTCACCCCCTCATCAAATATAAACCAAATTTACAGGGTTAGATACGCAAAAAATATAACATATATATTAAGCCAATCAGAGGTGAAATTATTTAAAATGGAACCTTAACTTCTTTTTTGCAGAGAGGGTGCTGCAATTAGTCTAATGGACGGTTGTGGCAAGTCATGGAGTTCTATGTACAAGTGTTTCGAATAGAGCTCCTATACAATAGAAGACATCCCATTTGCCTCCATCAAAGCAGATTTCTTATCTGAACGCCATTCACATTTTATGTAGTTCCACGCTAGACATCTTTCGGCCAATATGTTTTGCCTAGCATGGAGGAAAAGATGTCTAGTATGGAACAACAAGAAAATGGCGACGACGTGTCAAAAATGGTTCACACTTACAAGGTGCCTGGTAACACAATTAGTTTCGATCGGGTTAGTGGATCAACTCTGGTTTAGAGGTTAAGAAATTGATATGGCATAGGTGGAACCAAAAGAACCTAAAGGATGATTGTAAGGCAACTGGCTATATGGAATGCTGGATGGAGACAACTTGTGGGGGAGATGGATTGGAGGCTGCTCATTCAATTGAATTCCTTAGGTTACGATGGGGTTATATATAAAGAGATTTAAGAATAGGTGGTCTGGTTCTTCAAAGTTGGAGTCCACAAAAAAAAAGGAGCTAGAACCAAGGAGATATTAATTTTTCAACGCATCGTCTCCAATGCGAAGTTAATGACATTCATTCATTTATTAATTCACCTTTGCATCGGTGAACAGACATTTCAAAAGCTTTTTTATGTTGTCAGAATATTAATAATTTACTATATTTTATATATTTTAACCGGATTCTCAACTCATGGTTTAATAAGAGTCCGGCTAAATTGCTACTGGCAGCAGTTCTGCCTAAGTGCTGCTGGGGCTATATTTAGCCGTGTGATGTCCAAACAACAAATCCAAACAGTTAGATATTTAATCTATATTATAATCTACTTGGAGACCAAATTTTACATTTTTTGAAATTTTTTTACTATTTATTAAGCTGGTTTGAAAACCGTTGTTTTTAGTAAATTTCTGCAGCATTGAAAACAGCGGTTTTCAAACCAGCTTAATAAATAGTAAAAAAATTCCAAAAAATATAAAATTTGGTCTCCAAATATATTATAATATAGATTAAACATCTAACGGTTTGAATTTGTTGTTTGGACATCACACGGCTAAATATAGCTCCAGCAGCACTTGGGCAGAACTGCTGCCAGCAACAATTTAGCCGAACTCGTTTAACAAATACAGATATAAATTGACAACTAGATTGTTAAACAAACACTTTAAGTATGAATAATATATACATTTTACAACATTTGTTGGCAACTTGAATCTAATAATTTTTTGGAGTGCAAATTTTTTTGTTTACTCTAATAATTTTATTCAAAATTTTTAAAAAAAATTGTATGTAAATTTATTGCTCATCAAATATATATATCAATTTCAACAGTTTTCAGTCAGCATTTGAAATTAATTCGATAGCTTTTCAAATTAGCTTACAAACATCCTAGTTCTACTTTGAAAATGTATCTTTTTCATTTAAAAAGCCATAGAATTTAAAAATCATTCATTTGCCCAAAATGGATCTCCAAAATAATTCAAAATATGTGGCAAATTATGTGGAAGCTTGAGAAAAAATAGTAAAAGAAAATCATACTCAATAAAAAATATAATTTTCCTATCTTTTTTTATTCAATACAACTTGCCAGCTGTTGTGGTTTTAATGAAAAAAAAATAAAAGAAATAACGAGTAGACGCAGATTGGCAAGTCCATTTATTTCCTTATTTATTAGAGGACGCATTTATTTAGGCCCAAATAAAAGAAACAAATTGTATTCTCTAGCTACAGTTTTAAGGCCCAGATAGAAGCACACATTTTTTTATATTTAATTAGAGGACCTATTGGGCTCAGAATCATCCAACTTTGAAAATACAAAAATGAATAACAAAATTAAATAAATAATGAAATAGAAAAAGAAAAAATGATAGACCTTTTGAGCAGCTTCAAGAGTAATTAGTTGTGGGAGACATTGCCTAGAGTCATTCTAGCAATTTCCCATTACTCTAGATAAAGTTTAATTAGCCTGTGTTCGGCAAGATTTGTAAGATTAAGCTCCACTAAGAAAAAGATATTCGGCAATAAAAAGTTAAGAAAATAGTTGCTTAGCTTTCTTAAGGAAGTTCATGTGCTTAAGTCATGTAGAATGACACCTTAAAAGTATGAGCAAGCTTAAAAATATGAGGAAAAAGGAAGGTCAAGAAAGTGAATTTAAACTTGAGCAAGTATTTGGCAAGTTTAAGACTCCTTAGTCTCTTAAAGAACTCTAAGGAGGCTTAAGGAGGGTGTGGAATGCCAATTGGGTTCGGGTTGTTTTAGACTTTGATCAAAAGTTGAAGTTATAGTTTATATATCAGTTTAATTTTGTAATTATCGGTATAAGACCGGGTTACTTATGGAGGGTTGTATTGTGCATGCATGGATGATAAACGTTTTTTCATATTTTAATTGCAAGGCTTAATAAATCTTCTTATCTTAGAGTAATTGTTGTATAATGTTTTTTCTCGTCACAGGTACACAAAGAAGTTGAAGAGGAAATAAAGATATGTAAACACTTCATCTGTTGTTTGCTCAAAATAGTTTTTATTCTTTTCTCTGTTTTGAAATGTGAAACTTGGTAGAAAAGGAGGGGAAATGTCTCTTTTCTTGAATATTTCTTTAATTTATTTGGGTAATAACGTGAACATGTTGTTGGCCACCTCTGGATCACATTTTGACATTAAGCATGTCAATAATATATATTTATTTGTAAATTTTTATTAATTTTGTTATGTATACTTCTTATCTCATGATATATTGTCCATCAATCTATAATTTAACAGGATGTCAGAAATAGTAGACTATATTTGACATGTTATACTAGGGCATTTACATTCCTGAAATTATTAGAGTTTCTAATGCAGTTTCTAATCCAGCTTTAAAGATGTGAGAGAGTTTATTATTTAGAAACTATGTAGTAAAGTTTTTTTATTAGGAAACTATTTATAAACTCCATGCTAACTAAAAATGATTGACTCAAATTATTTCTTTTTTTTAATTTGTTGCTGACTTGGCTTAATAAATATCTAAAATTAATCTAAAAAATGTGAGAGTTATAAACTTTAGAGATCTTAATTTCTGAAAAGTGGTTAATATTTATTTAAAAACTCAATTAAGAAAAAAGAATTTAGTATTTAGGATAGGATATTTTAGAAGATGTCATTTATAGAGTTCTCTTTTAGATATTTATGTTATTATAAATATATCTCATTTGTACTCTATGTAATAATAAAGTCAATAATACAAATAAGTTTTCTCATAATATTGTTTCCCTTTTATTTCTCGCATCTCCTTTAAAAAACCCTAAGAAATTTTAATAAATGTTAAACCGTTTTCTTATAATAATTTTAATATGTATTCGACACAATTATAAAACTTTTCATAACCAAAATTAATTATTTCTTTCTTGTTTTCATTCTCAATAATAATGAACAATTACATTTTATCAGGTGATCTGGAAAAGATCAGAATTGTTAACAGGATTTAAAACAAAAATTTAATAACAGAAAAGCAAACTTAAAATTAATGAAGCATTGGTGAACCTAGTAAAACTTGGATAGCAAGTAGTTCATTTTTTAGGCAAGGGGGATTAACTTTCTTTATTTAACCATGAAACAGAAGCATGTCTAATAGTAATTAATTAATGGGCATTAATAAAACACTTGCTAAATAAGGTCAGTAATTGTTAAATAAGGAAACAACATATATAATTGATTAATTATTAATAGAAGGTCAGTAATTGTTAAATAAGGAAACAATATAAAAATATAAAAAATATATATATACTTACTTAAGAAATAAGTAAATAGATGACAGAAATAGAAATAACGCTTTAACCTTCCTTCAATCTTCTCTCATATTTTTATATTTAGAATTAGGGTCAGGGATATAAACACCCCCATACTCTCTTTTTTTATCAAATCTATACGCACCTCCTCTCTCTCTCTCTCTCTCCTACCATGGCGCCACTCCCTTGTGCCAAAAGGCACATAGACATTCCAGACCACCTGCTTCACAAAATGGTCCTGCCTCGTCTCCCTTTCAAATGCCTGAACAGATGCAAATCCATTTCTAAGGAAATATATTCTCTAATCAGCTCAGATGCCACATTTGCTGCCGATCAGTCCTGCTCAGCAAACACTTCATCAAGTGGCTTTGTTTACATGACGCATTATGGTTTATCGTTCTTCCCCGACCCAGAACTTATAGGTGTACCCGACCCGTCCCTCAATTTCCTCAATCCGACATCTGGCGAGATCATGCTAGTCTCCTCCACAAACGGCCTACTTCTTCTTTATGGTGAATTCAGTAGCATGAAATCCCTCTGTGTGTGTAATCCTGCTACCAAAGAGATGGTGTTCGTTCAAGATGGTTTTGGGGAAAAATATTTCAGCAATGAAATGGAATATTTCAGCAACAAAATGGGTCTTGCGTATGATCCTTGCGAGTTACCTCATCGGTTCACCATTGTTCATCCTCTGCTGCACATCCATAGCATATATATAGACATCTTTCATTCAGACACGGGAAAATGGACCCGTTTCTAGCCAGAGCACATATATAGACATGATATTTTCAGCTTTAGGTAAAGCAGTATGCGCAGAGAAGGGGGTGATATATTGGTGTTGTGGAAAGTTTCTTTTGTGGTATGATATAAAGAGGGATATAGCAGGGTCCCTATCATTGCCAGTGATTGAAGGGAAGGTGATAGATGGAGTCACTGATGTAGGGGTCTGCGCCGGTGAAATCACATGTTGCCGTGCTTGGAGTGGCGGGATTGAAGTGTGGAGACTGACTGGGGGGTCCCACTGGGATAGGATGCATGCAGCGAGTTGGGACGGCATGGTAAATGCATTTGACTTTTGTCTTGGCATGCAGTTACGCCACAAAAACAGGTCTGATTTGTTCTTCAAGCGACGCGTTGTACGCCCGGTAGGATTTGATGGGAAATTTGTTTATATTGCTGTGCGGCTCAAGTATCGAGATAAAACTGAAAAGCTGTTCAGCTGGGAAATAGAGACGGGACGAGTTGAAGGCAAGGTATGATTACTATAAAAGGAACATTGCGCGGAGATCAAGCCTTCAACTATTCGAATAACATGGCCCGAGTGCCCCAAATTTTGAAGGAGATTTCTAAGGAAACTGACATATGATTTTGTTTAGGTTGAGGATTCTAGAAATATGGGTAATGTATTGGAGTTATTGTTGTTGCACTTCTCTTCTGATATGGTGAAACAGGGATGTATTGGAGTTAATGTTCCGGTTTGTTTTTGTACATAAATTAGCTTTTCGCTCTTATAATAATGATTGTTATTTGCTATTAAATTCACAGAATTTAGCTTTTCTGCTCTAAAATAATTACAGACAACAAATTTAAAAAGAAAATCACTAATAAAAAATACGATAAGCATGAAAATACCTCTGTAGTCTCTGTACTGGTACGTTGACTTCCAACGCATATTACGACATAACTAAAATAGTAAAATTAGATTAGTATGATTATTTTTTTTGAGTAAGAAACAGGAGTCAAGCTCTTATTTTATTAACCACAATTGGTTACAAGTGTTTCTTATCATGTCATAAAAAATTTAAGCAATTTATGTATGGTGATGGTTGTATTTTTGAAGTTATTTATGTTTAACACAGAAATTTATGTTTGATTTTGTATGGTGATTGTATGCACTTGTGGTTGGGTGAAATTGGTTAATAGTTTGGTGTAATGATTTCTATAATAGTCATACTTTTTTAGATGAGAAGTTAAGGATGTGAATCCTTTAATATATATAGTTCGTCTTTTTATAAACAATTATATTTATAGCTTCCGTTCTTTCCCCTTTTGATGAATCTCTTTGACTTGCATGTCTGCACTTCCGCTAAACAAAATAAGCAAAAAAATGTAATATAAACGTTAGGGGTCTACTTGTATTTTTTGCATCTCATTATTCTGGTGGAATGAATGAGAAAATCCTTTATTCCAAGATTTCTATTTTTCTCTTTTAGAACAACTTCAGCAGAATAGATGATTTGCATCACACAACATGTACGTACATAGTAAATAATGGTCTTGATCAGCATGTACATCATTCAAAACGGTTTTGATTAATACTGGCTTCATTTCTAGTAATTAAATTGCCAAAACATGTTAGATACACATCAAATATTGCCAACTTTTTGTAAGTATATATATGAAATCACTTTTGAAAGTGTACATATATTTTTACGCGTTGACAACATGTGAAATGCATTTTTGCATGTTGCATGCAACAATTTTTTTTTTTAATTTTAGTCTAAGTTATTTAATTTTATTTAATTGCCATAGATGTACTTATGTAATCTAGCAAAATATTTATCAGTTCAATATCAAACTATCAAATTATAAATATTATTTTACTCATCATAAAATGTAGGAATGCATTTAGAGCATGTGGTAGCATGTGGTTAGATCCTCAGTATAACCAAATATAACCAAATAGTTGTCTAAATATTTATTAGATCACTATAAGTAGCAATATCAATTTACTAAATTATCACCTCAATCATATTTTTTTTTTTCCTTTTTTTAGAGTGTAGTAAGGTTCACGTCCTAAAATTTTATGTATAGAGACACTAAGTTGTGTCAATTTTATAAGGAGAGGAGAGTTTACTGAGTAATGAAAATAAAATAAAAAAATGAAAACAAGGACAAAAAAAAAGAAAATGAAAGAAAGAATCCACTTTAGCTAAAAAACCAAATAAAATTGCAAAGTGAAGAAGCAGCTTGTGGCTATTGGTACTCGCCTTAACCAGTAAAGCGCTCCCAGCCGCTGATCTCAATTTATAGCAGATCCAGTTATTAGATTCTTAAAAATAGGTTTAATACATGCGCAATTTAAGAAGCACTATATATCAAAGAACATGATAAGTTTGAACAGGTCAAACTTTCCATAAATGAAAATTCTATTAAAACAACATAGGCGCGTCATTAGTTTCTGTATACATCCAAATAGTTATGCCATCTATATATGAGTTTTAGATGCATTCTAAAATTAGAGTACTATTTCAGGAAACAAACAATTTTGGATGATAATTTTACTTTCCATAAATATAATAAGACCGACTTTTAATTAGTTATATATTGAGGAAATATATTCATATAACATTCTTCTCTGTACACACCAAAACTTATAAGGTATTCGGATTGAAAAAAGAGAGGAATATGCAGACAACCAACTACAGATTTCTTGTTCCGGCGATGACTTCACACAACATGCAACGACCATACTATTTGGTTCATCTATGGAACCCATCATATGGAGCATATTTCATACCATCACCGTACATGGGAACTGTACCACACCCATCATATGGGGCAATTACTGCACCTCAGCCCTTGCCGCCTTATCATACACGCCCCCAATATCTACCTTATGTTCCATCCATGCATTATAGTTTAGCCTCACTGCAACATCATCCCGTCACAGTTCCAATTGGTCCTCGTCCCTCAAGTACGCCTGGGTGGCAACGAAGTGCCAACATACCTCCAAGGCAAAACCGCAGCTACATACCATCATGGCAACGCCGTGCCAACATACCACCAAGGCAACGCCGGAATTACGTGTCAGCTATGGAAGGTGGTCCAACTGCTCTTTCTTACGCAGATAGGGTGCAACCACAGCCGTCAAGTGAACCTGAGCTTGTGATTGTTGACTCACCACCTCAGGTGCTAGAGATCGACTACGTGGTTCAAAGTGGTGGCACCCCTGCTGCTGAACACGCGCTGGAATCCTTGCCATCTGTTATAGTTTCGTTGGATGATGACGATGCGGATTGTGTCATTTGTTTCGACAAGATGTGCTCACAATGGTAAAGACATTACAAAGCTGCCATGCAACCACCTTTTCCATAGACAGTGCATCGTGCATTGGCTCAGCAGCAGCAACACATGTCCCATCTGTCGATTCATTCTCCCCGCAGATGAAGCAACACACCAAGCATGAGGGTAGTCGGCAGGATGCTTATGTGCGTTTTTTGTGAATAATTTAGTTTTATGTAGTTTAATGAACTCTTTCGTTTTCATTTCCTTGCGCTACTAATGCAAATTTATAATTTTATATGTGTAAATTATGCATTGTTTTAATATTTGTTACAGTTTCTATGAACTGAATTATTGTGAAGGTTATATATCCCCAATTTTTCTTAAGCATTACTGAATTTTTAGTTAGGAAATTAAGTGTTCTGTTGTGATATGATGGAAAATAATAGTTCCAGCTGCGGATTTGACAGCTTCTAGAGAGAGATACCAAATTTGGAAAAGGTTGAAAGAAAACAAGGAGCGAGTTCAAGTGTCAGAATATCGACAGACCTCACAATGAGGTGGCCAATTAACATTCTAGCAAAAAGAGGGAGGATTGAAGAATGGAATTCTACTGGGTATTCGTCTCCAATTAATGTTTCCAGAGACATTAAGTTAGATTTGATATTTTTACTGTTTGTTTTGGCTTGAATGTATCAGGATTGCAATATAGGTTATTAATTAGTTCATGTGATTGCCTAAGGCGGTTCAATGGGCATCAAACTGAAGCCATCCGATTTGCATTAACATTCGTGCTAATAACTCTATAATTCGCACTGCTAAAATTTGCACAAATCTTAATACATATCGGACAGCTCCATCCACAAAGCAATGACCAAACATGACCCATTTGGGTTTTAAATTGAATCATCCTCAGTAAAATAAATAAGCTGTTGAGAAAGAGGAACTTCATCTCTTCTATTAAAGCCCATAAAAGAAGCCCGCTATATTGATAGGCTAGGAAACTATCTCCTCATTTTAAAAGCATGGCCCCAGAAACATATTTGATAGACGATTTTGATGCGGATAAAATTCAAATGAGGAAAATAACCAGGGAAATCAACTTGTGCTCAAATTATATGTTCGTCTTGTCTTGAATAATTCCATAAAATATGACAATGTATAAATTAATTAATATATAAGAATGGGATTTAGATTTAAAATTCGCACATTAAGAAAATAGCCAGGGAAAGGTTTTCATGTATGATTTTTGTAGTTTGTGCTAATTTCCAATTTAACACTATTCATCAGGAAAAAAAAAAAAAAAAAAAAACTAGAATGATCTAATTAACGGATCATATTTTATGTGATATATTTTAAA
Organism: Carex pumila; assembly: GCA_033356055.1. Taxonomy (NCBI): domain Eukaryota; kingdom Viridiplantae; phylum Streptophyta; class Magnoliopsida; order Poales; family Cyperaceae; genus Carex; species Carex pumila. The sequence goes on from JARJHM010000090.1 coordinate 21,660, forward strand.
TAGTCAACACTGTAAAAACAAGCGAGTATTTTATGAATTTGTATCGTTTACGATAACTCTAATTTAAATTACTATATAAAAAATTTTGACTGTTTGATTCACATCAGCACGAATATTAAAAGAGACTATGTGAATTTTAAACTTTTGATCAGACAGTCCGAATTTCAAATTTAAGATACAAAAAGGATACAAACTCTTATTTTATCATTTAGATTAATTAACAAATTACTTAATTACTTGTGCCATAAATTCTCCTTTTTCAACTATTTATTTTTTCTCCGAAATTCTTAAAAATTTTGCTAATTTTCTGTTGAAGATCTTTGGAACAAAATATGAAATGTATGTTGTTGTTTTTTTGTTGAAAGCCCGTAGGTGATATTTCATTCATCAGGACAAAACCAGTTACATATCGTTTCGTACTAGTACATACAATATTTATATCAGTACTTACATTGTTACAACTGAAATTCCTTTACAAAAGTACACAAGAAAAATCAGGAAAAAAAAAAAAAGTAGAACCAAAGGGTTACTGTGCTCGAATCAATATATAATGAGCTTGTAGGATTTTCTGTGCTCATGCTAAGATTGATAGATTGTGAGCCTCCATGAAATATATGTTTACCTAACGGGTTGAGCATGGAAAAAAATGAGTTAAATATATGAGCTAATATATTATTATGAGACAAGCTTGTCATAGAGAATCAAGATGGTACTGTGCGGAGTGGATAGAGAATCTTTTAATCAGCTTGTTTTGATCCTGACTCTACTTATTATTAACGAGTTTAAATTTGATCTAGCTATATTCAAATTTAAACTCGTTACCACAAGTAAATGAAGCTCCTCCTTTTTTTTTTTGAATTCAAATCTTCTGTCTCCGGGGTGCAGGAAAATCCTGTCCCCTCTATCCCTGTAATTGAGACCAGTCACTGTTAAAGACAGCTGGTTACTGTTCATTTTTAAACTGGAGGTCCACTAACAGTGACTCTGAGGACAGGAATTTCCTGCCCCCAAGAGACAGACGATTCGATCTCTCTTTTTTTACCTTATTAGTCTTTCCACCCCCTTTTTTTTTTTTTTTTTTATCTATCACTCATTAATCATTATGCCGACTTGTGCTATAAATGAGGTGCAAGTTTACAACATCAAATCTAATTTGATGTATAAAATTGCCGACTTGTATAGTTGTATGTGTGCAGCCTTTAGGCGCTCCCACTCATAATTACAAGATTCGCGAATTAAATTTAAATAATTCATTTTTTTTTGTAATGTCGAACCGAACATTGAATTATTCAGTTGATCAAACTTTGACTGAATTAAATCCGAATAATTAGCTAATTTTACGACTTTTTCAAATTTTACGAATTATTCACGAATTTTTCCCATAACATTTTTTGTTTGTCTTTTTTTTTTTTTTACTCTCTTGTAGGACTGAGATATCTGGTCCAAAAATTCCGAATCATTCTCGAATTATTTCCGAATCATAAATTTTTGACATCACCAAATCGAACCCAAATAATTAATTTGCCACTATGCTTGTTATTAAGGAGTTCAAATTTGATCTAGTATTCAAATTTAAACTCGTTACAATAAGTAAATGAAGCTTTTTTTTTTGTTACCTTATTACTCTTTCCATTTTTTTTTTTTTTTTACCTTATTACTCATCAGTCATTAACTTATTATCATAAGATGGAAGTAAAAAACTAAATTGCCGACTTGTGCTATAAATGAGGTTCCAAGTGACCGACGTGTCCGGTGCCTATTCGGGGGTGATTTAGGGGATCAGTATTATATGTGCTTTGAGATTCGTGTAGAACGTATTTAAACGGTTGGGATTTTCCATAAAGTCGCGCAAAGTTTGAGATATCTCAGAGAATACGAATTCCCAAGTTTCGAACATCAAATTTGATTTGATGTATGAAATTGCCGCCTTGTACGCGTGCGGCCTTTACTTCAAGGCGCTCCCAGTCGTTAGTCGCTCTACCAAGTAAATTCCAGACAAGCGGGTCCCAGTCGCAAAAATAACTCTGCCTAGTGGTTTGCTAAACCCCTAACGGGTTCAACCCGTTTTGCCCGGCCCGTCCCTGTTATCCGAGCTATCCGTACCCGTTGCTCAGGTACAAATGGGTAGACGGGTACGGGTAATAAACGGACCGGATAGAGGTTTTGGGAAAATTACCCGTCTACCCGTCACAGGTTTTACCCGTACCCAGCCTACCCCTTTACCCGTCCTACCCATTAGCAAATCACTGACTCTGCCTATCTTCTGTGGCTCCATTTGTAGTACATGGGTGATGGAGCTTGCAAAAATAATATTTATAGGCATATTGACAAATTAATTATTCGGGTTCAGTTCGACGAGGTTAAAAGTTCGTGATTCAAGAATAATTCGGATATAATTTGATAATGATTCGAAATTATCAGAATCAGAGATATCTCAGTTCTGCAAGAGAGTAAAAAATAAAATAAAATAAAAACTATAAATAGTTTGGAAAAATTCTGGAATAATTTGTAAAATTCGGAAAAAAATTCGTAAAATTCGCCAATTATTCAGGTTTAATTCGGTCAGAGTTCAGTCAACCGAATAATTTGACGGTTCGGCATCACAAAAAAAAAAACAAATTATTCAGATTTAATTTGTGAATAATTTACAAATCTTGTGACTATGTTTATAGGAGTAGCCTCACATGCATGCAATATTTGCGGTAATGACCCTGTTAAGTATGATAATCATGAGAATATTTACGTAAAGTATAGTTGTAACTTGTAATATTCAACGGTTCATATCTGAAAGAATAAAATGAGCCGTTGTTGTTCGGTCCATTGGCTTGGAAAATGGAGAAGAAAGAAAAGAAAAAGAACAGAAAATGAAAGGATATTCAGTCGGATCCCATTTTTATTGCGTGGAAGCATAATCATAAGATTCACGAATTAAATTCAAATAATTAATTTTTTTGGTGATGTCGAATCAAACGCAAAATTGTTTATTTGATTAAATTTTGAGCGAATTAAAGTTGAATAATTTACAAATTTTATGAGTTATTCGCGATTTTTTTCCGAATTTTTCTCATAATATTTTTTTTTCTCTCTTGCAGGACTGAGATTTTTGATCCGGATAATTCTGAATCATTCCCAAATTATACCCAATTTATTTCCGAATCACAAATTTTTGATCTCGTCGAACTAAACCAGAATAATTCATTTGTCACTATTGGTGGAGAGTATTTGCAAAGAAGAGACATTGGAGTCTGTTTTCAAATACGCAATACCTGCTCCAAGATGTTATGTTTCGGACATATTCAAATATCCGCTTTGTTTTTTAATTTGTAAAATTATATGAATACGAATATATATAATTTTCTTCTTCTTATTCAACAAATATCTCGATTTGTGAAATTATACGCTCTGGATTTCTAAAATTATTCGCTCCATTTATTCGAATATGAATTTGAATTCGGATCAAATTCAGAGTGAATAATTCTGATTTGTTTACCCCTCAGCAAAAGAAGTCTAATATTGAACATCGAAGAGTTTAAATGTCTTTATTTTTGTTTCTAATCGTGCGTTTATTTTTTAAAATTATCAAATAACAAAAATTATAGAATTTATATACCGGAATAAAACTGTTAAATAGAATGAAACAACTAAATGTGATATGTATTATATTTTCTACATACACATAAAAATTATCACTTAATTTTTGTTTTTAGATGAATTAATTAGTTAAAAAATTAATGTCTAGAATGATAATGTTTTACATATTTATAGAGAAAATTACATAGATTATTTCATAACTAACAATTTAAATTTGATATTTAAATTTAAAATTTTAAGTTAGGAATGTTTTAAAATTGAAAGTATAATAAAGACATAAAAAATAAAAGCATTTGAATCCTCTTTTGTTAAATACATTCCGTGCGTATATCCATAATTTTATCGCACCTTTTTATATTTTGACTTAAATAGTATGGAAAAATTATATTAAATTGGAATTTTTTGCATGTAACATGATTTCTTATTGCAAAATTAATAAATAAGAAAAAAATGTGTTTCGAGTTTTGCAATATTATTTTAATGAGATTGTTTTAATTATATAAATTGTATGAAAGAAATCTCCCTTCTTATGTTGTTTAATGTATTTTTTGTTTAGCTAATTGTTTCTCGTTAAAAGTTAAATCTACGTCCTTACTTTAGGGGGGATTTCATATATACCCCTCAAAAACTTTGAAGTTACGTTTTTACCCCTCTAAAATCCATAATTCATATTTTCCTTCTAAATTTCAAAAACTCACAAATTTAATCAATTTATTGTTTTTGACTTTTTTCTATTGAAACTCATTTTAAATTTATAAAGTATCCATTTTATCCTTTATATAAAAATGTAGGATGGTTAAGAAAAATAATATTCTTTTAATTGTTCAGTTTTGAGAACAAATGATTCATTTTCTTGCACATGATGCACACACAGAAATATGTTTAAATGTTACTGCATATGCATCACAAGTAGATAAATAAATCATTTGTTTCTAGAAACGGATCAATTAAAATACATGTTGTTTGCACAAACATCAAATAAATCATTTGAACATTCATTAATCTCCTGTGTACTTAAATAGTTGCTAATTTGTTTTTGTTCCGTATATCTTTGAAAGTAACGTAAAACTACAGTATATAATACATTATATTTATATTTTGGAGAAAAAAAAATGCATTGATGTTTCGAGTTAATAAAACATTGTATTAAAAATATGAGAAAGGAAATATAACACAGTTGGTTAAAAAAAAAGTTCCAGAACTTTTGTACCTAAGTATTGAGAGTTTGAATTCTCTCATGACTTTGCAGCTTCTGTGAAAATTAAAAAAAGATAATTAGATGAATTTTTTTGTTGCGCAATTTGTTTTAATCAATTGACTGTAGGGGTGTTCAAACGGTCGGTTCAGTTTAAACTGAACTAAAATAATCAAACCAAACTTAAAACCGAAGTTTGAAAATCCAACCAAGCCGACCGAACTAAAATAGCAAACCGAATTAAAACTGAACCATTTAAACCGATTTAAACTTCAGTTTGTTCGGTTGAACCGAACTTTCTCAAAAATCAAAACTCAATACATCTATAATACTCAATTTAAACTTTGGTTTTGATTAATGAACCAATTTAAACTTCGGTTTTGATTAATGAACCAAAATAATACTAGAAGTGTTGACCCTATCAATAAAATTAGTCGGTTCGGTTTAATCGGTTTTGAGAAATCAAAACCGAACCGAACCATTTAAGTCGAACTAAGTCACAAAATCAACCGAACCGAATCAATTCAACCAAACAACCGAACAATTTAAACCGAATCTTACCGGTTCGGTTCAAAACCAAATAAACCGAACCATTTGAAACCCCCTAGTTGACTGGGTTGGTATAATGTGTGTGTTTCCTATTATCTATTTAACTGCCATCTATAGAAATGAAAGTTATATGAAGGTCTTTCAAATATTTAAATATATGTATTAAATCAAGTATAAAACATAAAATAATTACCTAAACGGATCAAAGCAGCGCCAAACTTGATTTATAATTTCATCAATTTTGCTCAAAATAATATGAAAGATGTACGCCGTGTTCAAATTTCACTGTTGAAAATGTTATAGCAACTTTTCAAAAATAAAATATTATAAAAAAATTCGATATCTTACGTACGTAAAAAATAAAACAAAAAATAATTAAATAAACGAAGCCGAAGAATCCCAAGTGGTACGGAAGCAAGAACCATGACCACCAGCATTTGGCACGAATTCCCCCAAAATAAAGTTAAAAAAAGAAGTAACACGGATCACGAGCTATGCTATCAAACCCCCACTCTTCCAGACCCGTGCACAAATCCGAACACGTCACTGTTTGATCCCCCTCTTCGGCTCGTGTTCAGTGGGGTATCGGACCTACTTTGCTTCAAAGGGTGTACGACCATTCGATTGCACTAAGATTGGCGTGCTCCGTATTAAAATCCGTGGGTATCGTATCAATTTCCGTGCGAACAGATCTCCATGCTAATCGTACGGTGAGAGAGCTAATTGAACCTCCAACGCTCATTCTCCAAAAAGTGAAGTGGATATCCTCTGGAATATCTCATATTTTACATTATCGACGTGTCGGGTGCCTATTCGGGGGTACCGCAGGGAACAGTACTGCTTGAGGTTTTAGATTCGCGCAAAACTTATTTAAACGGTTGAGATTTTCCAAAAAATCACGTAAAATATGAGGTATCTCAGAGGATGCGAATTCCAAAAAGCGATCTCCTGGGCTCAACACAACACATTCTGTCCTGTCTCTAGCTCTCTAGCTCTCTCTGCCTTATCCTTCTTTTACTCGAAACCAAAAACCTGGTTTCCGGACTACAATCCTCTCTGTTAGCAAAACCGTGAGAAAATGTCCATTTCCAACACCTCTACTTTAAAGTTGCATGACTTGGTTCCATCTTTATCTAAAATTATTATTCCTTCTTTATTGTTTTAGATATTATTGCAGTATCATATTTAATGGAGAAAAAATTTATTATGAAACTATCTGGAAATTGAAAGAGGATACAGGACATATCCAGTTGATTACACTGGAGAGAAGAAGCCTTATTTTTATTCTATTAAAAAAATACGCCAACCTGATTTTGCTGCTCGGTCGATTCGATATCCAAGATTGTCAGTAGTTAGTATTTGACTAGACCAGATGCATTAAATTTTTAACGAACCGCAGGACATATGCCATTCCTTTATATTAAGGTTCACATTTAATGCTACATGCCATGTCCGTACAAGATTTAAAATATTAAAATACGAACACGCTTCTACTTTTCACGTCCCTAGATGGAACGGTCGCAGCCTTTCAAGACCTGCCGCTGTTCTAATCCGATCCAATCCGCTGTGTGATTTCGAGCAGCGAACTAATCCACGTGTGATGTTCTCATTTGTCTTGCTTCGCTGGGAGACAATAGCTGTCCCCTGTTCAACTCCCAGCAGATATTTGGATAGATTTTTCTGTTGCTTTACTTCTGTATATATTATGTAATACTTTTTAAATACAGCTGGAAATCTTTGTTCTATGGAGAATCACACAGTTTTTTCACAGATGATCAAAAATTTCAAATGCAACTTGTTTGCACGGGCATTCCGCTCTCTTCTTTATTGATTCTTATATCCACTGATCCTCTCTCTATGGATAATGGAGCTAATATGAAGAGTAACGAAATTACAGAATTACCCCTCAGATAGCGACAAATATACGCGGTTCGTTGAAACATTAAACAGTTCCGCAGGTATAACAGAACAAAGGTTTTTTGTTTTTTTTTCCTTCAGATTTTACCGACTGGATTGAAATTTGTTATTATATTTGGATCATTCTGTTCACACAACATCAACTTTATTTTATCAGTCAAATCTTACCGACTTAATTTTATCAGTTAGTTGGTTGCATGTGTCTCTTGTCGAATGCGAGAACTCTGTTCTTAATTGTTGTTGCTTGGATTTTATTTTGTTCTTCTGAACTTCTAATGCCTCAAATTAGCACTTTTAGAGAGGACTTGGATTGATGCTAAATTGTACAACAAATGTCACTTGAGAGCTGTCAGAGCGGAACTTTAAAAATGCACATTTTTAGCTCATAAATTCCTTTCCCGCTATTCCTTGTGAAAGCAAAACCCTAACAAGACTGCCAAAGTCTGACATCGTCGGATGTCTTTTCCTCTTTAAGCTCTGCTTTCTCCCCTGCTCTCGTCCTCCATTTTGTCTCCACCTTATTCGAATTCCTCTGTACAATTTATATTTACAACGTTTTGTGTAGCAGCTAGAATCACATGAAAGCTTTAATTTATTAAAGACTCACTTCACTTTTAGCTACAGAGAAAGCTGACACAAGGATGTAAATTTCGTCCTCAGCTCGACTCCTGTGAATTCGGTTCCTAAAATTTGGTTCACCGTCTTTAACTCTTAGATTGGTACTGCCAAGTTGGACCCACTAACTTAGACAAGTTGTTTTATTGTGGACCGAGACCAGTCAACGATCTTTACTCCTTGTTTCCCTCGTCCCGATAAACTCCTAGGAAAAATTCAAAACATTCTTACAGCATTAAACACTACACTCTTTTTGCTTCTTCCCTCTCTTCTCTCACCTTTCCTCTCCTGAGAAAAAACAAAGAGAAAAATAAACCAGAAATTGCCAATATTTCGAGAGTACAATGGCGAAGGGAGAGAACCTAGTGGTGGAGGTGGTAGGAGCGCACAACCTGATGCCAAAGGATGGTCAAGGCTCCTCCTCCCCTTATGTGGAGGTGGAATTTGAGCACCAAAAAAGGCGTACTCGATCCAAACCTAAGGACCTAAACCCGGTATGGAATGAGCGGCTCGTTTTCGCGGTATCTGACCCGGATGACCTGCCGTACCGGTCAATTGATGTGGCTATTTATAATGACAGGAGTCTAACGGCCTCCTCAACCGTCTCGGACGGTGGCGCCGCAGCTTCCTCCGGTCGGAAGTTCCTAGGCAAGGTACGCATTCCAGCTTCTGGTGTACCGGGCCCTGGTGAAGAATCGGTACCCCAGCTGTTTACACTGGAGAAGAGAGGTCTGTTCTCTCACATAAGAGGAGAGATAAGTCTGAAGATATATAGGGTCCATGCTGATGTGGACTCTCATGGGGGCCCCACCATAGAGCGGAGCTTAGTCACCAAGGTGAAGGGGCATAATGGCCATGAGAAGAAGTTGGTGCCCAAAGGAGGCGGTGCATTGACGGTACCGCCTCAACAGGTGAATAAGAGGCAAACAGAGTCTCAAGTAATAATTCCTCCAATGGAGCACACAGGTCCAGTCAGTGGTGGTATGAAGCCGGTCATGCTCGGACCAGGTAGTACATTGGGCCCACCTGACTTTTACCATGTCCCCAGTATGTATCCTGGTGCGATGAATGGTCATGATTTTTCTATAAAGGAGACCAAGCCTCGTCTTGGCGGCGCCTCTACAGAGCCGCAAGACAAGACTAGTTCCACATATGACCTGGTCGAACAAATGCAATATTTGTACGTGCGTGTGGTTCGGGCGCGTGACTTGTACTCAGGGGGGTCAATTGGAGGGGAAACACATGCTGAGGTGAAATTAGGGAATTACCGAGGAGTGACCCGACCCCACTCAAGCCATTACTGGGATCAAGTGTTTGCTTTCTCAAGAGACAGCATACAATCTTCTGTAGCTGAAATTTTTGTGAAAGAGCGGGACCGTAGCGAGGACTACATTGGCAGGATCATGTTTGATTTGAGTGAGGTCCCTAGGCGGGTCCAGCCTGACAGTACACTGGCCCCTCAATGGTACAGACTTGAGGACAAGAAGGGTGATAAGTCTCGTACCGGTGAGTTGATGGTTTCAGTTTGGTTCGGCACACAAGCTGATGAGGCCTTTGCTGAGGCATGGCACTCTAAAGCAGCTGGTGTACATGGAGATGGCCTTGGGTCAATTAAATCGAAGGTTTATGTGGCGCCTAAGCTGTGGTACTTGCGTGTGACTATCCTGGAGGCGCAAGACCTTATGCCAGTTGATAAAAACTCCGCAATGATGAATCGGTACCCGGAGATATTTGCCAAGGCTCAGGTCGGTAACCAACTTCTGCGTACCCGGGTTGCTCCTGCTATTGCAAATCGGGGCCCATCGAATCCTGTTTGGAAAGAGGATCTGATATTTGTGGTTGCGGAGCCGTTCGATGACGTTCTAGTGGTGTCAATTGAAGACCGGGTGGGACCTGGCAGGGATGATTCTCTTGGTCGTTTCATGGTACCGGTGTCTGCAATAGAGCGACGTTGGAATGATAAGCAGGTCCAGTCTAGGTGGTTCCCATTGGACCGAGGCCAGAATGCTGCTGGGGCTACTCGATTTGGCAGCCGGGTCCACCTCCGGCTGAGCTTAGATGGTGGGTACCATGTCCTTGACGAATCTACCATGTACAGCAGTGACCTGTGTGCAACAGCGAAACAGCTGCGGGTCCCACATGTTGGGGTCCTTGAGCTGGGTATTTTAAGTGCCTCTGGATTGATGCCTATGAAGGTACGGGATGGTAAAGGCAGTGGTTCAACCGATGCATACTGTGTGGCAAAGTATGGGCAGAAATGGATCCGCACTCGCACTGTGATCGACTCGCTTAACCCACGGTGGAATGAACAATACACATGGGAGGTGTATGACCCATGTACTGTTATAACAATTGGCGTGTTTGATAACTGTCATGTGGACAAAAACCAGGCTACTAATGGATCCGGGTCGGCACGGGATACTCGTGTTGGGAAGGTCAGGATCCGGCTCTCCACCCTGGAATCTGACCGGGTCTATACTCATGCGTACCCGCTACTTATGCTCCATCCATCTGGTGTCAAAAAAATGGGAGAGCTTCATTTAGCGGTGCGTTTCTCTTGTGCAAACATGGGTAACATGCTACAGGCATATGTTAGGCCTCTTCTGCCTAAAATGCACTATGTTGAGCCACTGCTGGTACGTCAGGTCGAGCACCTGCGCTACCAGGCAACAAATGTTGTGGCAGCTCGGTTGGGCCGGGCTGAACCACCTCTCGGCCGTGAGGTGGTTGAATTCATGCTGGACCATGGGTCCCACCTATGGAGCATGCGTCGAAGCAAGGCTAACTTCTTTAGGCTGGTCAATACACTTTCAACAACAGTAGATCTCGGCCGGCGATTTGAGGTGGTGCGCTCATGGAACCGGCCAGTGCTTTCAGCGATGTTTGTGTTAGTTTTTATGGTGTTTGTCCTTGCACCTGAGATTATTTTGCCAACATTATTTTTAATATTGGGATTAGTTGGGATGTTGAATTATCGTACCAGGCCTAGGCACCCACCGCACATGGACATGAGGCTTTCCCATGCTGATGGGGCATTCCCTGATGAGCTTGATGAGGAGTTTGATCCATTTCCTACGTCGCGTTCGACAGAGCTTGTTCGCATGAGGTAAGAATATAGTTTAATTTCATTAAAATTAATATACTTATATTTCTTGACAATGTCATTGATGACGCTTGATGATCAACTTGTGCAATAATGAGTATGAAAACTATGTTTTGGCATCCCATTTTTGGCAAGTAGTGTAATGAAATAAATGTATATTGCTGATAAATAGTGTGTGATAATTAGTCTTATTTTGTGTCCGGCATAAGGTCACAAGCTTTTAATAGCTGTTTTATATTCTAGTAATCCAAAGAACTTTAGATGTGGTGTGGTACTAAATGTGAAATAAATTAACGTTTAGTGCCAGCCAGTTTTTATGGAAATAATAATAAGAAAAAAAAATCTTCTTCAGGTATGACAGGCTAAGGAGTGTAGCAGGAAGGGTTCAAACAGTGGTGGGTGATGTGGCAACACAAGCAGAGCGGTTTGAAGCGTTGCTGAGCTGGCGTGACCCACGTGCTACTCTCCTCTTTCTAGGATTCTGTGTGCTAGCTGCAGTTGCAATCTATTGTGTGCCAATAAAATTGGTTATCGGCTTCTGTGGCCTGTATTTGCTTCTGCCTCCAAGGTTTCGGAACCGAATGCCATCTCCAGTTATGAACTTCTTCAGGAGGTTGCCAACCAAGGCTGACAGCTTGTTGTAATTTATTTAACCTGTGACCCCTTGTTGGTTTTTTTGGTTGCAGGGGCTTATTTTGGTACCACTTGTGCAGTGATAGTTTGATCAATTAACATTGGAGGCTGACTTGGTTGAAGCAATTTGCTTGTTCAGGTACTGTATGATGCCTGTTTTTTAGATTAGTAGTTTAGTTTTAGACTTTTAGTTCTAGAGTTAGGGAAAGGTAATTTATGTTGTGCATCTGTGTGGTGATGCTTTCTGCTAATGAATGTGAGATTCTCTACTCAAGCAGGTTGGGGAAATTAACTTTATTTAGTTAATTGGCTTTTAATCATTGAGAAAATATGTTTTGTAAGTTTGTTGGTGATTATATAACTTGTATGTGATCTTCATCTCTCTCCTGTGTTGAAATTGATTCTGAGAATTTCATGCATGGAATATTTTCTCATTTTCCACTTTACACTATTCTCAGAAATATCATCATAGTAAAATTAAATTGTTTCTCCAAGCACACACAGAAATCTATAAATGATTTAGAAGCTTTGACTTGGCTTTTTTAAGTTGAAGAGAACAGATCAGATTAAGATTTTGCAAATAATATTTTCCAACAAAAAAAAGACAAATGAAAGTAGAAAAGAATGTATAATTTTTATTACAATATTTGTGGAGAAAAACGAGGAATGTTTGTTACATGTTATGTGATAAAGAAATAATAGGAGAATTCAATGCTGAATTTCCTCAGTTACACCAACATATACCAGAAAATCAAAACAACTGAAACAAAAGCTAAGGATGAAGCCAACCTGAGCACACACATGACCCTTGGCTCACAACACAAAAGGTGGTAAAGAGTAAAAACTAGTCAACTCTCATTAGGAGGTTGCTTGAAGTTGAGATCTTTAACAGAAGTCGTCGAAGGAGGGAGTGTTGGTACGGCCAAGACTGGTGGTACCGGGAATACCAGTGTCAGTTTGCATGCTTTGCTTCATTGATTCATCTGCATCAAAGAATGCTTGCTTCACAGTCTCTCCACTCTGTATTTCATAACATAGATTTTAATAACATAGGCTTTCATATTCATAGATCATTATTTATTTTATTAGCATTTTTGAGAAAATGTGAACCTGTTCAATGAAACCAGCAGTATATTCCTTCTCCTCCTGTGCACGAAATTTGACATCATTGATGGATTCTTTCATTGAATCAGTTTTCTCTCTTCCCCACTGGGCAGCATTTGATCCAGTTTCCTTGATTGAATCAGCTTTCTCGCTTCCCCAGTCGGCGGCATTTGATCCGGTTTCCTTGATCGAGTCAGTGACTGCACCGGCTGCCTCACATGTTCCGTCCTTGATCGAACCAGCTGTGTCCTTCACCGAATTGGCTGCATTTGATGCGGTGGTCTTGGTCGAGTCGATTATGTCCCTGGTGGCATCGACCCACCTGTCAGCCTCAGCCTATATGTTTCCAAAAGAACAAAAATAGGAAACAAACATAAACAGTAATACAAATTCAATGTTAATCCTGACTTAATTTGCATATACTTTGATCTCAATACCACAAATAAAAGAACTGAGATTTATATTTTATTTTCGGTCCATCTGGTCTGAAAAAAAAAAAATCAATGTTCCTTAAATTTTCACTTTATTTGACATCATACAAAATTGATTTTGAGTACCAAAAGTCATGCTCATATTATGCATGGATAATAAACACTTTTTTATAATTTGCAAGGTGCGATAAATATTTCTCATTTCAGAGTGATAGTAACATAATATTTTTGTGGTCACAGGTAAACAAACAGTGTTTAACCACAACAAAAAAAATTAAAAAAATTAAAACAATAAAAAAAAAAAAAAAAAAAAAAAAAAAAAAAAAAAAAAAAGATGAATGTATATACCTGGCCTTCGGCACGGGCATCAGCAAGCCTCGCCTGTTGTTCGCTCGCCATATCTTAATTTTCTCTGTTTTGAAATATAAAAATTTGTAAGAAAAAGGAAACTAGTTTCTGTTTTCTTGAAATTGAATTTAAGATGTTTGTTTGAGTTGACAAGTTGTTTGAAACAGGTGTTTATATAGGCTTGAGAATTTGAGGTTATGCTAGATTTAGGCATCTAACAGGTATTAAACCGAAAGAGATGGTGCCTTATTTTTAGCTCTTCTCTCTTCCTCAATTTATTTTCTACCATACATATTTAAGCAAGAAAACCTTAATTATTTGTTCGAAATTTCCTAAGCGCTCACTTAAAAAAGTAAGAGCAACACTAGCCGTAGACTGAATTTTATCCCTTTACATTTGGATAATAGTAATGGGAAAATAAATCTGTTGTAATTCTCGGGGAATTCCGATCTCAACTTCTGATTTTTTTTCCCGAGATACGTATATGAAAACTTATATTTTCAAGAATATTTTTGAGATCTGCATACAAAAAAATTTGAATGGTCGATATCAAAATTTCATGATCTTGTTATTTCTCTCGAAATTACAGCAGATTCGAACTCTAGTAACGGAGCTATATAGAGCAAGAGGGAATCACTTGTCCCCCTCACACGGAAAAAATTTCAAAAATATTCTTCTATTTTTATATTTTTTTAAGAACAATTATAAATATTTATTTAGCATTAAATTTTTTATAAAATTACTCTTGACCTTAATTTTTTTTCTCTAAAATATACTTCTATTTCTATTTTTGTGCTTTTGCCATATAATTTATAAAAATAAACATAATATTCAAAATAATTATAACATTGTGTCTCATTCTAAAATTTTCATGCAATATAAAGTTTTGAATTAATTTAGTATAAAGTCAAGCGGTAAAAAAAATAATAAAAAATAATAATTTTAAATAAAAACTTGTAATTTTTTTTACGGCTTAATTTTATACTAAATTAAAAACTATATAAATTTTATATGTAAATATATCATTTGTGAAGCATATCAATTTTAACTGTTTAAATTCATCGTTTGAAACCAATTCAATAAATCGATATCACCAAGAACTTGGTTAACTTACGAACACCCTAGTTGTATTGTGCATAATATGATGTCAAATACAAATTATTTATTTCAGTTCCAATTATAGCAAGAATTAGAGGCGGATCTAGGATTTATGTTAAGGTAGGACACTAATCGAATACAAATAATTAATTGGATTTAAACCCATTAACTTATTGGGTACACAATTACAACTCAATCCCTATAACTATATTTATTATAAAATCTATTATAATCATAAAATTGATTGACATAGCATTGTAATCTAATTAAAAATTCGTTTAGTACAATTCAAAATGGGACTGTTTTTAGTCAAATAGTAAATTAAAGTCAAAATATAGACAAAAATTTAACCGAAATGTAAGTGTTGAATAAATAAAGGCACAAAAAGTTCAGCAATCTATTTCTTAGAATTGTAATAATAGGTCCTACTGTCAGATCTTTCTTGTTCTCTTATTCTCTTTCATTCTATTTACGAAATAGATTATCGCATATTCGATAAAAAACAAAATACACATAGTCAACCAAAACTCAGAAGGAATCGATTTAACAATCAGACTAACTCGAATTAGGATAGGCGCTACATCGGATCAGGAGTAGCCACATCGAATAATAAGTACTGAATCAAAATAAAAAAATTCAAATCCAGATATTGACATTTGCCTTTTCCAATTTCTGCATAGGTCCGCCCATGAC
Organism: Carex pumila; assembly: GCA_033356055.1. Lineage (NCBI taxonomy): Eukaryota > Viridiplantae > Streptophyta > Magnoliopsida > Poales > Cyperaceae > Carex > Carex pumila. The sequence goes on from JARJHM010000090.1 coordinate 36,937, forward strand.
AAGAACAATTTGATTTCTTCACGTTTGTTCAATTCCAATAATCTCCCTTTCACCTAATTTTTGGCATACACACTATTCCGTGTTTGTTCAATTCGAGCAAGAAACAAATTTAACAATTTTATAGTGGAAACTTAGTACTTAATTGGATTAAAGGTACCAACTTAAATTATGAACTATATATGCATAGATGAGGTTTCAAAATGCTTAACTTTAAAAAAAAGTTAATAACACAATAACACCCTTCAATTATTTCTTGTTACTTTTTATGTGTGTATTATATTTAGTCATATTTAGGAACGGATTTGGTACGTAGGAAGTTGGAGCGACTAAGTCATCTTTCTAATTTTTAAAAATCTTAATTATACATATTAAAATTTAACTTTTTTTTTTTTCCTGATATGTAATAGCTAGGGTGAAAACAGCATGGATAATATCGATTCGTATTCGATCCGTATTTGAAAAATTAGATCCGGATATATGATATCTGAATATTCGTGCAAATATGGATACTAATATATTAATTTTACGTTTCAATTATCTATATCTAAATAATAAATATTCATATATTTTTTTAATATATATATTGAAAAAAAAATTGTTCTTCATTATTATAATTAGATAGATATTATAAACTTTAGTATTTTCATATAATTTTAATAAATATCTGATTCTATATTCGTATCCGTATCCTGAAAAATTAAAAATAAATATGAATATGATTTTACCACTATCTGGTCCGCATCTGCTCTTTTTTTTTACCTCTAGTACTGATTCTATGAAAAATCAATATTATTATGATCTAGTATAAAAGAAACCAAAAGAATAATATAGTGCAAATTTTGTATATATAATAAAATAATTAAAAAACTTATTATATTATATAAAATTATTTTTTATTAAAACAAATAAATAATATTTAACCTTCCACATATTAATCAAATTCCAATTAAATACCTTGCAGTATCTATATCTTATCACTGATGATTCCAATTACTGACATCTACCTCTCGATTTCTTTTTAGAAACCATAAATGAAAAAATAAAATTTTACGAAACCAACTTGATTGCTTTGTTGTTTACAAAAACCATAAGAACTGAGATGCCATTTCGATTCTTTTTTTTGGGGATCAAATTGTCATTTCAATTCTAGCTGATTTCACATATTTTGAAAAAAATACGTTAAAAAATTATGAAAATACTTCGGACCGAATTGCCATTTCGGTCCTAAAAAAAAAATCATAATTAGCCTGTGATTTATTTAGTCTGGTTCAATATTTAATTTGTACACCGAAAGACAAATCCCATCAACTTTCTCTTCGGTGCAAGAAGTTGTAATGAACCAAAACCCTCCTAGTTTATCTAAGACCTCCCATCTAATTTATCACTATCACTCAATAATCTAATCTACTAATTCTCACTTAAAATCACTTTTATTCTGAAAAAAACAAAAATTCAAAATTGAGAGAAAGAGAAATTGACTTGGCAATTGGCATTGACATCTCTTCTCTCATCAAGGTAGTAACTAGTAAGTATCTAATTGAGTACTAATCGGATTCAAATAATTAATTGAGTATACAATTACAACTTAATCTCTATAACTATGTTTATTATAAAATATGTTATAATCATAAAATCGATTAATATAGCATTGAAATATTTTTAATAATCTAATTAAAATTTTTTTTGGCACAGTTCAAAGTGGAACTTTTATTAGCCAATTAACAAATTAAAGTCAAAATATAGACAAAAATTTGACCGAAATATAAGTGTTGAATAAATAAAGGCGCAAAAAAATTCAGCCGACATATTTCTTATTAGAATTGTAATAATAAGTCCTACCATCAGATCTTTCTTGTTCTCTTATTATCTTTCATTCTATTTACGAAATAGATTATCGCATCTTCGATGAAAAACAAAATACACATAATCAACCAAAACTCAGAAGGAATTGGTTTAAGAATCATACTAATTCGAATCAGGGATAGGCGCTACATTGGATCAGGGGTAGACACATTGAACAATTAGTACTGAATCAAAATAAAAAAATTCAAATCCAAATATAGACACTTGCCTATTCTAATTTGTGCATAGGTCCGCCCATGACAAGAACAATTTGATTTCTTCACGTTTGTTCAATTCGAATAATCTCCCTTTCACCTAATTTTTGACATACACACTATTCCGTATTTGTTCAATTCGAGCAAGAAACAAATTTAACAATTTTATAGTGGAAACTTAGTACTTAATTGGATTAAAGGTACCAACTTAGATTATGAACTATATATGCATAGATGAGGTTTCAAAATGCTTAATTTAAAAAAAAATAGTTAATAACACCATAACACCCTTCAATTATTTCTTGTTACTTTTTATGTGTGTATTATATTTAGTCATATTTAGGAACGGATTTGGTACGTAGGAAGTTGGAGCGACTAAGTCATCTTTCTAATTTTTAAAAATCTTAATTATACATATTAAAATTTAACTCTTTTTTTTTTCCTGATATGTACAGCTAGGGGTGAAAACAGCATGGATAATATATGATTTGTATTCGATCTGTATTCAAAAAAATTAGATATAGATATATAATTCTAAAAAATATAAATTTGGTCTCCAAATACATATTAATATGGAGAACAAGATGAACGGTTCGGATTGACCGTTAGGATTTTGAAAAGTCGAATATTGAGCCGTTGCACGGAGGGTCTCTATGCTACGCGTAGCACCGTAGCAGGTTCCTAAACTTTAGTATTTTTTTATATTATTTTAATAAATATCTGATCCGATCCATGTCCGTATTTGTATCCAGCTAATATCTAATTCGTATCCTAAAAAAGAAAAAAGAAATATGAATATGATTTTACCACTATCTGCTCCATTTTCATCTCTAGTACTGTTCAGTGTTGTAAAAAACGTCCGTTTAAGTCAATTAATCAGTCGATTAGTCGTTAGCGGTGATCAAAATGCTATAGATTTTTCCGATTAATCAGATGATTATTCTCGAATATGACCGATTATTCCTAATTAATCGCGTCCGACAACTGCATACCCTTATTTACAACTGCATACCCTTATTCCTATGAAAAGATCAATAATAATATTATTTTGATCTAGTATAAAAGAAACCAAAAGAATAATATAGTCCAAATTTTGTATATATACTAAAATAATTAAAACACTTATTATATTATATAATTTTTTTTATTAAAACAAATAAATAATATTTAACCTTGCACATATTCAAATTCCAATTAAATACATTGTCGTATATTTAAATAATATCTTATCACTGATGATTCCAATTACTGACATCTACATCTCGGCCTAACGGCCTGTGATTTATTTAGTCTGGTTCAATATTTAATTTGTACACCGAAAGACAAATCCCATCAACTTTCTCTTCGGTGTAAGAAGTTATAATGAACCAAAACCCTTGTTTTTCCACTATCACTCTATAATCTACTCTACTAATTCTCACTTAAAATCACTTTTGTTTTTCTAATTCAAAATTGAGAGAAAGAGAACTTGACTTAGCAATTGGCATAGACTTCTCTTCTCTCATCAAGGTAGTAAGTATCTCTATCGTTATTCTATCCATTAGATATAGTTTATGTGTGTTTGATGTAAGGTTTCTTATTGTTTGATCTATTTGTTTTCTCGATTTTTCCATCGTTTTTATCTTTCTAAGATCAGACCTGAAGTAGTTAAACCTAAAATGACCTGCTAGTTCACTTAGAGGAAGCTATTCTAACGCTATTGAGAGCTGCTTGCTTCAGATCCGAATCTGTATTTGAGTTTTTTTTTAATAAAAGTTCAAATCTTTAGTTCGTTTGGTTTCTTGTTTGGGGATTTTGCACTTGTAGCTTGGTACTAAATGAATCCAAGTACTAATCCTTTTGATTATGTTTGAGATTGGGATGAAGTAAAGAAATAGAACCCTATCTAGTGAGAATAGAGAGAAGGAATTAAGAAAGTATTATCTTATCTCTTACTTTATTTCACTTCTAAACATGATTCTGATTCTTAGTTAGGAGATAATACCACTACTAGAAAGTGTTATGTTTTCCATAATTGATTTTTTTTTTTTATTGTCGTATTTTGGTCTGATCTGTAGCTGAAGTAGTGATTAATTTAGTCTGGTTCTTTCATTCTCATGAAGCACAACAAATTTAGAAGTCCCGGTTGGTTATATTGAACAAGGAGAAAATTTCTACACAATTTTTAATGCCACAAGTTGTTACCCTTTTCCAAAATCTGTAGTCCAGACGAAGAATCCAAATTTCGTGTTCAGGTGCAAAAAAAAATGTTTTTGAGTTAATTCCGTAAAAGATTATGAGGCTGAAAGACGCACACTAAAATTTCTCTATTAATATTGTGTAATTAAGAGAAAAGGGGAGGTAGCACAATTGGTTAGGAGGAAAATCCTAAGATTGTTGGTTACCCAAAGGTCGAGAGTTCGATTCCCCCTCATGACTTCACAGCTTCTGTGAAGGCTTTCAAAAAAAATATTGTGTAATTAACTTGATTTATTCTTGATCATATGTGGAGTGAATTAAAAATTTATAAATTTTGAAGTGCATGTAGCATTTTTTTATGAAGGTAGATATCAACAGATTGTTTTCCTTGTTTGGACTTCATAAAATTTATAAATTTATATATCAGGAGCTTGTGTTTTTGTTTTAACGGATTGGATTCCTTGTTTGCTATTGTTTTAACTACTATTTATTTCTCTTTCAGCACAATTAATACTAGGTGCTCTTTCTATTTTGCCTAGATAGAATGGACGAAACGGTGATGATACAGGAACTGTCGCACAAGATCTCTGACGTACAATTGGCCAAAAATCTGAAGCGAAGGACGATATCAGCTGAACCTGAACTAGAGGAGGGTGAGATACCCCATGAGGAGATGCCACTTCACGAGGGGCAAAACTGTAATTCTTCACATAAAGCAGGTGCAGTTATTGAAGAAGGCCATGCAAGAGAGCCTCTAGTTGCTGAGGGACAAAATGGTAAATCTATACTAGAGAATGATGGTACAAGTGATCAATGGTGGATGAAATCAAAGGTGTACCCACCTCCTAAGAGAAGGTCGGTTTCGGCTATTCGTCGGTACCCGCCGGGCTGTGGTCGAAATCCAGGTTTCACTGTGGCTGGTTTTGAAGTGGGTGTAACGGGTTCAGTGAATAATCTAGGGTTTCAACATATTGCCGATGAACATGCAAAACATGAGTCTCCCAAGGGTGAAACCTTCGGTTTAGAGTATGACGATCCTAAGTTGGCCAGAGACTTAGATAACAGAGGTGCAGAGAGATTTAAAGGAAAGGGTGTCAATGTGGATAGCAAGTGTAATTTAGATACCACACACAACAAACCAATTAAGATAAAAATTCGGTGCAAGGCGAAAGAAGAAGAAGAAGCATCTAAAACTACTGTCCCATCGGTTAAGAGCCCAACTGAAAGAGTAAAAAAGTCTCCCATGAAAGTCATTGCTGAGAAGCGGGTTGGCATCAAGCGCCCGGTAAGCAACTACAACCCTAGTTTTCCCCGTATTGATAGGCGTGAATCGGGGGATGTGGATCTGGAGGAGTATGGTAGCCTTGCCATTATGCAATCCAAGAGCAAGAGCACTACCAATTTTCGAGCTAAGAAGGATGATGTACCGACAGACCCAAGAGCAAAGGTGAAAAGGTGCCTGCGCCTGTTCCAAGTAATATGCCGAAAACTGTTGCAAGAGGTTGAATCTGGTAAGAAGCTTAAAGATATGGAAAAAAACCGAATTGACCTGAGAGCTGCCAGCATCTTGGGGGAACGAAATGAGACGCTAAATAGAAGCGAACCAGTTGTTGGTGCCGTGCAGGGGTTGAGGTCGGAGATGAGTACCGCTACCGGGCTGAACTCTCTGTTTTGGGCCTCCACCGGCCTCCCCAAGCTGGCATTGACTTTACAATGCGAAATGGCATACACATTGCCACCAGTATTGTTGCCTCAGGTGGTTATTCAGATGACATGGAGAATGAAAACGTGTTGATTTATACCGGTGCTGGAGGGAAACCGACTAAAGATACCGAGCCTGAAGATCAGAAGCTAAAGAGAGGCAATCTTGCTCTGAAAAACAGCATAGAGATGAAAACACCGGTACGGGTTATACATGGGCAGAGCACAAGCAACTCAGGCAAGGTCGTGATGACCTTTACTTATGACGGGCTGTACCGGGTCGAGAAGTACTGGCGTCAGAAGGAGACTTATATGGTTAAAGGAGTACCAAAGACTGTTGCTGTGTTCAAGTTTCAGTTAGAGCGGTTAGAAGGGCAACCCGAACTGAACTGGAGCAAGTTGAAAAAGGTGCAGAGGTCAAAGGTGCGTGAAGGGTTGTGCTTTAAGGATATATCTCTTGGTAAAGAAAAACTGCCTATCTGTGTTATAAACACCATTGACAACAAGAACCCACGGCAGTTTCAATACATCACCAAAACAGTCTACCCGGGTTGGTACCAGAAAACCCGACCTAGGGGTTGCACGTGCAAAGGTCCCTGCTCTGATGCGAAAACCTGCTCCTGTGTGGGTAAAAACGGGGGCCAGATCCCGTTTAATTTCAATGGTGCTATTGTGAAGGCAAAGCGGCTGATATATGAGTGTGGGCCCATGTGTGGATGCCCTCCCTCATGCTACAACCGGGTTAGCCAGCATGGCATCAAGTACCCACTAGAAGTATTCAAAACTGAGAAGCGGGGCTGGGGAGTGCGTTCTCTGAGTTCAATCCCTTCAGGCAGTTTTGTGTGCGAGTACATAGGAGAGCTGTTACGGGACCTGGAGGCAGAGCAGAGGAAAAATGACGAGTACCTCTTTGACATTGGGCACAACTATGATGACTCTGCATTGTGGGAGGGGCTGTTGAGCGATGATGATGTCATCACTGACAAGGTGGGGGCCAGCTTGTCAGAGGAGGGGTACACTATAGATGCACTGGAGAGGGGGAATGTGGGTAGGTTTATAAATCACAGTTGCTCTCCCAATCTATACGCGCAAAATGTGCTGTTTGATCATGATGATAAAAGGATGCCGCATGTTATGTTCTTTGCGTGTGAGAATATACCGCCTCTGAAGGAACTGACGTACCACTATAACTATGGTATAGGGGAAGTACGTGATTCTGACGGCAGTGTGAAGGTTAAAGAGTGTTACTGCAGTGCGTCAGATTGCAAGGGGAGACTCTATTAGTTTGTGAGTTCTTCTCCTGTTTTACTTTTTTTTTTTCTTTTCTGAGTTGCTGTGAGTAGTGTGCAAAGATGCAATAGATGTTATAGATATGACTGATAGTCTAACACTTTTTGGAACTGGTAACTGTGAGCCAATAAGTGCTGTTAATAGCCTATTTTTTTTTATATGCTGTTACTTTACTGGTGTGTTGAACTTGCTCTGAGCAATATATGCTTTTATTGCATTTTTTTTAATGGCAATTTTTAACTGATCTGTTTGCTGGTGCCTTTTTGAAATGCAAGTTGGTTTGTCATTAATTTCTGATTTTTTTTGTCCTAGGAGTTTTGTTTTATTTTTTACTGGTTGCAGCTGAGCAAATTAAGATATGGTTTTGCTTCATCAATGATTATTTTTCTGTAATTGCTTTATACTATCATTGAAAGAAGTATGCTTCGCTTTTGACTCAGCGTGATTATGTATTAATTAATAAGTTTTAATAAAAATGTTGGTAGTTTTTGTGAGAAGAGAATGCTATGATATGTTTGTTATTTGTTCAAATAATCTAGGTATTCATCTTAGCATTGATCTGGTAATAAGTACCCAACACTTACCTGTACCTACCATTTAAATAGACGGTTAAATTTCCCTTTTACATAGTCTACCCAATTTCCAATTTTACCCTTTAAATACTGGTACTGGTTTCAGTGGATCTCTGGTACGGTTTTCCCATTTTGCCCTTTCAGTACTAGTATTGGTTTCAGTGGATCTCTGGTACGGTTTTCCCATTTTGCCTTTCAATACTGGTACTGAGTTCAGTGGGTCTCTGGTACGGCTATTATCTACCCACTGGTATTATTATCTACCCACTGGTATTGTTTTGGTTCACAATGTCTATGTTACGGCTACTGGATATTGCTTTTACCATCACTGGTACGGGTACTAGTTTCTTCCTCTGACTGGTACTGGATTGTGCTTTAACATAATGCTTGGTGCATTTCTAAATAATAGATCTTTTTATTTCTGAATAGTGCTCCGCCAGTGCTTTGGAAAAGGCCATTACCCTTTTTTGCATTTTATGTAAAAGTATATCCAGAAAAAATCATCATTTAAAATGAAAAATTTATAGCGAAGTCATGTTGTAATGTAAAATTTGAACCATTCAATCAGAATTCAGATCAATTCCATCAATTTAGAACTCACAAGACTTTCTTAATATTCGTGTCGATTCAAAACAGATGGTTCAGATTTTTTCTGCAGAGACTGAGAACATATTTCCTTGGTGTTCAGATTTTTAAGTTTGCTTTTCCTATTTAAGAAGTTCAAGTTAAGTATGACATTAATTAATTTAGAGTTTTTATTCTGAGAAATGTATAGTATTTTTATAAATTATTTTATAATAAAGTTTGCAAGTAATTAAGATGATGTATTTTTTCTTTCATCATATTATAATATTCTTTATTGATTATGAACGTATCATAATATTGGATGTACAGTAGAAATTAAATTTAGGCCATAAATGCCTTATTATAATAAGGCATTTGCGAGCTATATTATAGGCCTGTGATATACTAATTGTAATGAACTGAATGAAGATACTAAATTGGAAAATAATATAAGAAATATTGACTTTGGATTAATCGAGTGTAACTGAGTGTAACTTTGGAAAAGTGTATATATATCCTCAATCTATATCTCTCTCATTGTTTCACTATATAACCCATGATTTATTTTATTGATAATAATAATAGTATATATATAAAAGCACCATATATAATACATTTGCAATAGATCACCTTTCATGTATCTAAACAAATCCTTCTCATTGTTTTACTTACTATATAATCCATGATTTTATTTTAATGGTAATATATATAAAAGCACCGTAATACATTTGCAAAAGATCACCCCATTTTTCTCTAAACCTCTCCTCAACACTCTTCATACCATGGAGTCTTCTAAACTATCTTGACACCACCTCATCACTTGCTCATTGCTCATCTTTTTTCATCTCATTTTAGCAACCTCTCGAAATATTTCACCAACCAAACAAGGGTTTAGTCTCCAACTAATAGATCCTCTCTCACCAAGCTCCCCCTTCTATAACCCTAATCTCACCGACACGGAGCGGTTTAACAGAGTTCTTCAATCAGATAGACGTCGCCTTGGTTATCTCATTTCGTTACACAATCTTGGTTCCGCAAATTTCCACAGTATGGACACGATCCGACCAGGAATGGGTTCCAGTGATCTCTACTGCATGATTTACGCGGGCATTGGTAGCGGAGCTGGCAGTGTGTTTTATTATCTTCACTTAGACACCGGAAGCAGTTTATCGTGGATCCAATGCGAGCCGTGCGCAAAATGCTTCCATCAGCAGCCAAAGCTTTTCAATCCCCAGAATTCCCCGAGCTCCCTAGCGCTCACGGCCAACCATCCTCTGCAAAGGGAACTCTTTCTTCAGAGACCTTTACTTTTCCTGACAGTCAGGGGGGATACTATTACATGCCTAATATTGTATTCGGTTGCACTCACGAAACCGATACTGATTACCCACTTGGTGGGCCCGTTGGGATCTTTGGAATGAACCTTGAACCGGAGTCATTCATTTCCCAAGAATCAAATGACCCGATCACCGACAAAAGGTTCTCTTACTGCCTCGGGTTCCACAACCCCCATGACTTTGCGATTCGGTGATGATATCACTTGGCCTCCTGTTACCAAGATACAAGAGACATCGATATTGAGGTATTTTAATGGTTTTTAACTTTATTACGTAAACTTGACCGGGATTAGTATCGATAAAACAGGTATGTACTTTCCACCGGGAACATTCGACCGAGATCCCTCCGGGTATCGCGGATTCATGATAGATTCAGGGGCACATTATAGTTATCTACCTAAGACTGCTTATCCAATAGTTCGTGAAGGCCTCGTCAATCACTTTGAAGGGCTCCATATCGTGCCGACAGAGGGAAGGGGTTTTAATGAAAAGTTCGACCTGTGCTTCGACCTTCCGGAAAATGCCGACCCAGCAAATTTACTGCCTAGCATGACCTTTAATTTTGCTGGTGCTGACATGGCACTCTTTTACGAGCAAGTGTTTTATGTGAATTTGCAAGAAAAACAGTTTTGTCTTGCAATGTTTGAGGAGGATACTGGTCTTGCTCCGGGTGTTCTTGGTGCGCTTCAGCAAGTCAATACACAATTCGAGTTCGATTTGCGCCAAGGCCGCATGTTGCGCTTAGGAACAGTGGATTGCACTCATAGAGTATAATAGTGTTGTTGCAGGCTAAGTTATGATTAATTTAATTTAGGAATACTATTTTGGATGCAATTATTGGAGCTAAATCTCCTATGTTTACACTGTTTGTACATTTGCATCAGATTGGTTCTCATATCTGCATGACTGTATGTTTTTCTTGCATCTATTTTTTGCTATATTGTTATAATATGAATAGTTAAATTTGTTTTAATAAAAACAACTGTCTAATTCCGAGCAAGAATTACAGAATTTCTCCAATTAATTTTAAAGGTCTTAATCTTTATAGGCCTCCAATTAATCAAGTAGCCCAATAAAGCCCAAAGAAGCAACTAGATCTAATAAATGACAGAATATAGCTCTATTTCGAAGCAAGAATTATAAGAGAATATATATTACACAAAAACAATGTAACTCTTCCCAATCATGAGAAACTTGAAAAATATTTATTTAATCAAAGAATATACTTGAAACAAATTAACCACAGCTTTGTCATTATCTGATCGACATGCATGCTTGGTAGTGTTTAATTTAAACAGTATGTTAGCAAATTAAGATCTTTGTTTTTATTTTGTATTTTATTTTTAAATAGAAGAAGTGAAAAATGAAGAACCAAAGCTGTTTTTATAAAATTAAAATAGCTATAATGCATATAAACTCCCGAAATGAATTTTAGAAAACGGATTATATCATAGATATCATAGTCGCATTAATTATTCCAATATTTGTTTGTAAAATTATTTCTTAAATTGATCATTGATTTGCGTTAACTATATTTCAAGTTGTAACATAATTAATTAAAATGGAGTTATGTTAAAATTATTTGTATTTTAGTTTTCTCCAAAATCTAATTAAGGATAATCAAACTTACAACTGTTTAATATGCCAAATCTATTGAAGTGTCAAATTTATTATAAACAATAAATAACAAGTTTTAAGTGGCGCTCAAATTGAGTATTTAAGAAGTTATAATATAAATTGGTTCATACATAATTTGTGCTTGTCCACACAAGTTATTCAGCAAGCGTTAAAAACATTTCCATGCTTACAAAAAGTGTGAACTATAAGAAGTTAAAAATTAACAAAATGCAAATATATAAGACGTGGTACGTATCAGTTGTTTTAGTGACACATCATAAAAAATAAATTTAATTTATAATTTTAATTAATAAAAGTGAGTAATTAATCTTGTTTAATATAAAAACAATGTATATTTGTCAAATTTAATTATATTTAGTTTCAGTGTAAGATTTTTTTTTTTTTTTCAAAAATTCATGCCCGTAGGCTTGTATTCCACAGCATTTTCCAGTTTACTTGCTTGCAATATTACATAAGATTTCGTAGCTTCATCATTGCTCATTCAACAAAATTAACAGAATTTAAAAGATGGAAAAGTAAAACCAGAGCACCCTTCATCCAGCACACTTCCTAACTTTGCAAGTTCGTCAGCCATGCTATTTTGGCTTCGAGGAATATACCTACAATCAAATTCATTCTCCTTTAGCAAACTCCAAATTTCATTGATCTCCCGATAGGCCCTCCAGTCAGCTTCAAGGGGAGGATGCAGAGACAAGCACACTAAAGCTAATTCCTGATTATCTGTATAGAAGGAACATGGCTGTAAACCCAGATTTTTAACAAAGGAAATTGCCTCTCTAAGTGCCACGGCCTCCGCTTGTATTGGAGAACACACTCTACTCGGTGCTGCTCTATACCCCATCAGCTGTATACCTTCCTCTACTACAAACCCCAGCCCACCCCTCCATGGTGGCTTCCATGAACCATCAACTTTGCAACTGTACTGTGATGGTATTAAGCTATGATCCCCCAACAGATTCTGGTTCTTCTGATTAGATGAGGCTGCAATTCTAGTTTCCATTCCAACCACAAAGAGGATTTTGGAGAACCTCTCGAAGGTCGGCGCCTGTCCCCCATAAGTTTTCTCATTACGGCATCTCCAGATAGCCCAAGCTGAGTTAGCCATGACGGTCCATAACTCCTTTGAGGACTGATTGAAAATACTGGTAAAAATCAGTGGAAGATCTTGAGGTAGTTCATCAGTTCGCAAAGCTAATGGTCCAAGCAACCAGCATGCCCGAGCAAAAGGGCAGAGAAAAAAGCATGTGAATGACATCCTCCTCAGCCTGATTACATACGGCACAGTAGGGATTCCCTTTCGATGTTCGCAATGATAAAATTTTTGCTAGAGGGAGAGCACCATGGATTAATTTCCACAAAAAAATTTCTGATACGAGGCAAAATCTTTCCCTTCCTCCAAATTAATTTCCATACCTCACTAACCTGATGCCCATGCTCTCCTTGCGTGATACCCTTGTAAGCATGTTTAACTGAAAACTTACCAGTTGGGGAGTCAGAGAACACAAGCTTATCCACCCCGGCCTCATCCCTTGGAGGCAGCACATTGGCCACAATGTACATGCAGTTTACATGCCCAAACAGTTGGATCAGTAAATTAACATTCCATGTATTCGTCGCATCATCAACCAGGTCCCTTACACATAATCTCTTCTGCTCTGCCATCAACACCGGGCACTCAACAGCCCCTGGAAACCATGGCTGCACCATTGCTTTGCAGCTTCTTCCATCCCCTAAACTCCGAGTTATCATAGGCAGCAAGCTATCCCTAGCAGCCATGATTGCTTTCCAGCAAGAAGTGCATTTGTAATTCCGTCTAGCAAGCCATAGTTCTGTTCTAGGGATGTATTTCGCCCGAACCAAACTGACCCACAATGCACTGTTTCCAGTTGCAATTTTCCATAGCAATTTCATAATTAGAGCCTCATTCACCTTGTTCAAATCTCTAATGCCTAGGCCTCCCAGCTCAACTGGCTTTGTAATTTTGCTCCAAGCAACATATGCTAAAAATCTGTCCTTGTCCATTGCACCCCAAAAGAACCTCCTCATCAGGCCCGTGATCTGCATAGTCACAGATTCGGGAATTTTATCCGTAGCCATAAAATAAATTGGCAAGGCTTGAAGTCAATTCCTATGTAGGGTCAATTCCGGATGAAGTCAATTCCTATGTTGATTTTTTTTTATATAATACCAAAATTTGCATGAAAAAGTTATTTTTAACTTGACCAATTATTTTTAAGATTATTGCTTATAATTCCTATGTTGATTTTTTTTTATATAATACCAAAATTTGCATGAGAAAGTTATTTTTAACTTGACCAATTATTTTTAAGATTATTGCTTATAATTCTCAAAATCCCCCTAAAAATGTAGGGTCTGAACCAAATTTTTAATTTTTTTTAACCAAACTAAATACTGTAAAATAAATCAATTTTTATTTTTTCAGTGACTTTGGGTGAGATATAACCAGATCCTTGATATTTTTTTTGAGTAAACAGATCCTTGATATTTAACATCTCGGTTTTACTTAAATAAAGTAATTAATTAATTAATAATATCTCAGTTCATATGTAAACCATATGCAGTATGCGGTCAAATATGCGGCCGCATATGCGGAACCGGATATTAATTTTCTATACAGTTCCAAACTGCATATGCATATGCAGCTGCATAGGCCACATTTTGTTACATTGTTCATGACTAAGGATAACTTAAAACTTAGTCATGCATTCTTAAAAAGTATTGGGAGAGAGAATGTCTCGTTTTCAGATATACCCTTTTAAGTTTTAAGTCATCTTCTCTCCTCCCAACCCTTTTTAAGAATTCGGATCTTCTATTGCAGATTCCCTGAAACCAATTCTGTAACAGTTCTCTGATGATAGGATCCGAGTGCTTTTACTGTTGGACAAAACCGCTTGATTTCTGTAGGGACCCACTACTCAGTCCTAAATAACCGCATTTGGTCCAATGGATTTATAACAGAGGGCTTTGAACTTGAATTGGAAGGAAAAAAAATAAAGAAGACCAAAATACATTTTATCTCAATTGATTTTTGTTTAGATGTATCAATTTTTAGTGTTTGTCATTGGAATTTATAGTGGTATTGATCAATACCAGTAGGTGATTATTTTGTATCTGTTACTAGCTTGTTGGTACCAATAAACACTGTATGGGGTTTTAATTTTAATGAAAATTTGATGTATGTTTCCACTTCTTTCAAAAAACAAAATAATAATAACGACATCCATGCATATATATATATTATATATATATATATATATATATATATACACTAAAGAGAGGGAGAAGCAAACCAACATACTACATACATAGTTAATCTTGCTAGGAAAAAAGATTTTCCATTTATGACAAGCAGGTAAATATAATACAATTAAGGATCGATAAAACTTTAATTTATTAGTACAAAAATTAAATTAAATTAAATGCAGGATTTGCATAATTAATTACTCAATCATAGTGTTATATATATTTTAATTCAGTGATCGATGAGCTAGCAGTCACAATAACATGCCTTATCGTCGATCCTGCATTTGCAAACATCTTTGCAGTTTTGAGTGTTGGTTTCTCCTAAACATTGTTGAACACCCCATTTCTTGCACCTTTCGAAAGATCATTCTACTTGTTTCGTAGCAAAAATTTCTCCGCCGCACACCACATTTAATGTTGGACCTAATTAAATTTAACCAATAAAAAATAATTAATGATATAAAAATAGTACCATTTAGTTAATTAAAAAGCATTAGCTAGATGTAGTAATTAACAACATATGAAAGCAGACTAATTATAAAAAAAAAAGTACTGGAAGAGAGCAAAACGAGAACCAGTAAAAAAGCAATCTTCATCTTCATTAATTGCTTTGTTAGTTTTGAACATATATAAAATTAAAACAAATTATTTATAGTGTTCTCTTCATGTTCTCTTTTTTCTAAATAAAGTGTTTTTTTGCTTTGTCACTTCCAGTCTATATATGCGCGTCTCCATAGATATTAATTAATTGCCAGATTAATATATAATTGTAAAACAAGAAGTTAAGAAATTAAATTACTATTATTAAGAATTAAATTTTGTGGAGGTTTATTTAACAAATTTTTTCTATATTAAACGAGATCTGTCTAATTACAGAATAAGATTTGAAATATGTAGGCTTCTTCCAGCAAGTTAAGAATTCTTGTAGAAAATGATATTAATTGTTTTGGCTCCTAAAAATGCATCTAAACAAATATAAGCTCATTCAACTTGGAACAATTAATTGAAGAGATGAACCGTTATCCATCTCAGAAATGTTGTAGATACATCTCAATCCTCTAACCCATCATAATTTGACACCTCTCAAAATGCATCTCTCAACTTCTCACGTAAATTAATCACATCCCAAAAAACCCAGCGCTGAACTACGAAAATTTAAATTTGGATAGTGGATTATATGTTGGTAGCAGTGTACTGAATTACTGATACTGCTCTCTTCGTTGCTTTTATTAATTTTTTAATTTTGTTCATTTCCTTGCTATTTTTCAATTTCCAAAGTTTATTCCTCTGATGATACGTACGTTTCTTTTTTATTATTTTACTTTTGTTTACATACTGTAACCCTGACTAGAGGTGCAAACGGATCTGATACAGATTGGATAGTGATAAAACTATATTTTTATCTCCTTTTATTTTTTGAATACGGATACGCATACGATACTACTGATACTGGTACATGAGGTTAATTTACGCCAAAAGAAATAACAATACATGTACTGGTACCACTAGTATAATAAATATAAGAAAGAAAAAAACATTATGAATGGAGAAGAGAAAAGGCAAAAGAGAAAATGATACCTAAGAAAGAAGTTACATTGCTAATGAAAAATAAGAGAAATAAGGCGGACATATTAATAAAATCCTAAAAAAAAGTTAATTTTTTAACAAAAGTACCTCCAAGTTCAGTTTTTTTTTTTTTTTTTTTTTTTTTTTTTAAATTGCCCCAACCGCTTGGGCAGGGACAGTCCATACTTCTAGCTGACCGCCTGGGCCAGGGGCGGTCCACTAGAGACCAGACCACCTGGGGGCCAGGTGGGCCTCTTTTTTTCTTTTTTTTTAGAGTGAGATATCTTAATATTTTGATTTAAATAATTTTGTAAAGAAAAAGTTTTCTTGTTTAGAGTGTATGCTAAAAAAATAAGAGACAGTTGATATATTTATGAAGCGATGTTGTAACTCTTTATAACTTGATTTGATTTGTCAGTGGATATCACATGTCTAAAGATAACACTAATTAAGGACTTGGCCTTAATTCTTAATAATTTATTTTATTCAAATATACACAAGAAAATATAGTTAGATTGCCTCAATAATGCCAATTTTTTTTTTAGAGAGTAATTGGAGTATTTGATTATTCTCAACATATACCATTTGCTCGGAGATAGGTAAACGAACACAATAAATAGTAAATGCATTTTAAAATAATTATATGAATAATTCTTGAATAATCTCTTAGGCTTTTGACTAAACAAAATACCGATCATTATATGTCTACTGTTGAACGAAAACTTAAACTAAATTTTTGAGGCACTAAACGATATTTTTTTGAAATTCTAATATTTCAGATGCTCAAGGGTTCTCCCGAGGTGAAATCCGAATCCGTCTCGTACCCCCCCTCCTTTCCGAAAAGTGGTCATACATACATTGCCTTGGTGGTATGTTGGCACGGTGTTGCCTGGATGGTATGTAGCCGCGGTTTTGCCTAGGAGGTATGTTGGCACTTTGCTGCCACCTAGGTATTGTTGACTGACGAGGATCAATTGGAACTGTGACAGGATGATGTTGCGGTGAGGTTAAACTATAATGCGTGGATGGAACATAAGGTAGATATTGTGTGTGTGTATGATAAGGCGACAAGGGCTGAGGTGGAATAATTGCCCCATATGATGGGTATGTGGGTGCAGTTCCCATGTTTCCATATGATGGGTACCATAGATGAACCAAAGGCAAATTGTATGGTCGTAGCACGTTGTGTGAAGTCATTTTATCTCAGGGACAAGAAATGTATAGTTGGGTGTGTTCTATCCGAATACCTTAGTTTAATTTGGTGTGTAGAGAGAATAATGTTATATGAATATATTTCCTCAATATATATATAACTAATTAAAAGTTAGTCTTATTATATTTCTGGAAAGTAAATTTGTCATCTAAAATTGTTTGTTTCCTGAAATAGTACTCTAATCTGTGAATGCATCTAAAACTCTTATATCGATGGCATAATTATTTGGATGTGTACAGAAACTAATGACGCGCCTAGCTATATATGTTGTTTTAATAGAAATTTTTTATTTATGGAAAGTTTGACGTATACAAACTTAATTATCATGTTCTTTGATATATATATATATAGTGCTCCTCAAATTGCGCATGTATTAAACCTATTTTTAAGAATCTAATAACTGGTTCTGCTATTTTTAATAGAGAATCTATTAAGACAAGGTCAGTAATTAATTTACTCTTTTAATTCGGTCACGAGACCAAAACCTTAACTCCAATACATCCCTGTTTCACCATATCAGAAAAGAAGTGCAACAATAAACTCCAATACATATTTCTAGAATCCTAAATCTAAACAAAATCATATGTCAGTTTCTTTAGAAATCTCCTTCAAAATCTGCGGCACTCGGGCCATGCTATTCAAATAATGGAAAGCTTGATCTTCGAACCATGTTCCTTTTATAGTAATCATACCATTGTCTACAACTCGTCCCGTCTCTATTTCCCAGCTGAACAACTTTTCAGTGTTATCTCGATACTTGAGCCGCACAGCAATGTGAACAAATTGCCCATCAAATCCTACCGGGCGTATAATACGTTGCGTGTAGAACAAATCAGACTTGTTTTTGTGGCATAACTGCATCTGCATGCCAAGACAAAAGTCAAATGCATTTACCATGCCGTCCCAACTCGCTGCATGCATCCTATCCCAGTGGGACCCCCCAGTCAGTCTCCACACTTCGATCCCACCACTCCAAGCACGGCAACATGTGATTTCACCGGCGCAGACCCCTAAATCAGTGACTCCATCTATCACCTTCCCTTCAATCACTGGCAATGATAGGGACCCTGCTATATCCCTCTTTATATCATACCACAAAAGAAACTTTCCACAACGCCAATATATCACCCCCTTTGCTGCGCATACTGCTTTAACCGCTGCAAAAAAAATCGTGTATATATATATGCTCTGGCTAGAACGGGTCCATTTGCCGGTGTCTGAATGAAAGACATCAAACTGGTACAATAGACCATCTATATGTTTGCATAGCAGAGGATCAACAATGGTGAACCGATGAGGTAACTCACAAGGATCATACGCAAGACCCATTACATTGCAGAAATATTTATCCCCGATAGGATTTGGAATGAATGCCATCTCTTTGGTAGCAGGATTACACACACAGAGGGATTTCATGCCACTGAATTCACCAGAAAGGAGAAGTAGGCCGTTTGTGGAGGAAACTAGCATGGTCTCACCAGATGTCGGGTTGAGGAAATTGAGGGACGGGTCGGGTACACCTATAAGTTCCGTGTCAGGGAAGAATGATAAACCACTACGCGCCATGTAAACAAAGCCATTTGATGAAGTGTTCGCTGAGAGGGACTGATCGGCAGCAAATGTGGCATCTGAGCTGATTAGAGAATATATTTCCTTAGAAATGCATTTGCATCTGTTCAGGCATTTGAAAGGGAGACGAGGCAGGACCATTTTGTGAAGTATGTGGTCTGGAATGTCTATGTACCTTTTGGTAGAAAGCGCCATGATTTCTGAAAATGGAGATTAGAGAGAGAGAGAGAGAGAGATCAGAGAGAGAGAGGAGGAGCGTTTATTTAACGGACCCTAATTCTAAATATAGAAATATGAGAGAAGTATTCAAGGAAGGTTAAAGCGCTATTTTTATTTATGTCATCTATTTACTTATTTCGTAAGCTAAGTTTATTTTATTTTTTTTATATCGTTTCCGTTTTTTAACAATTACTGACCTTCTATTAAAAATAAATTATTAACCCTCATATATCAATTAGACCTTTTTTAACAATTCCTCTTTTTTTTTTTTCCTTTCTTAATTTTGGTTAAGAATTTTTTGATAAATGTGTTGAATATATTAAACTAATCTATTTTTAGAGGTAAAAATTGATCATTATTCCCCAATCAAACCAATATTACTGACTATCATTGCAATATAACACACAAAAAAAGAAAAGATGCATCAAAAGATGGAAAAAATATTCTCAACTTCTAATATATATGGAATCGTACTTTTTTAAAAACTGTTTGTAAGTCATTAAAGTAATATTTTTAGAAAAGTTGATATGTTTTATTAATGCGTATTACTATTAGACAAGTTTCTATTTTATGGTTAAATAAAATAACCATGCATAAAGAAAGTTAACCCTGCTTGCCTAAAAAATGAACTACATGCTATCCAAATTTTACTAGGTTCACCAATGCTTCATTAATTTCAAATTTAAGAAAATTGTCATGCTTTAAGTTTAGCTAAATTCCTACCTAACCTTCAGCTCTGCTAAAAGAAATAAAAAAAATTAATGTAACTGTACGTTATGGTTCATAACATTCTGCTACAGTAACTTTTTTAAGTTTCATTTTCTATTATTTTTCTATAATATGTAAATCTCAACAAAATAAAAAAAAAATTGTAGCTGGACATATGGACCATAACGTTCAGCTACAGTTTCTTCTTCTTTTTTTTTTTTTTTTTGCGGGACTGGCTGAGGGTAATGTGATAATTTGGCTCGATGTAATGATTAATAATGTCTGTTGGATGTTATAAACCATAACAATTTTCTTAGATTCAAATGTTTTCTGATTTTTATTAACTTTTTCCAATTTTTTAATATATTTTCCTATTAATAAAAAAAGGCAGTTATTGGATCAGTTCATCACTGATATTAGTGTAGTATTAATAATAAATGTACGTAATATTAGTTTTTCATAATGCGTTCAAAAGATTTGATATGTCAGTTATGGTGTGTACTAATCTGAAGGGGAAATATAAATATATTATTTTGATGATTTATGTGAGAACTATAAAATATATGGGTGTGTGCTAATCTGAAATAAAAAAATATAGATATTATAATTATGATTATTTTTATAATGAATTATGCTTGAATTAATTTCACTAAAAAAGTAAGAGGTAACAGTTCATTATGAAAGTTGATTATTTTGAAAATTCGATAATTCAACCGGTTGACCCACCAGTTCAACTTGTAAAATGTTGACTCGGAACATTAATTACCGAGTCGATATTCGGTTCGGTTCTAATAACATTGGTTGAGAAAATAAAGTGGATAACATGAAGTTATTTATTTTCATACTAAATCAGATCATATTCTATTGTTTTTTTTTAATATATATGTCTTGTTTTTAAGGGTTCAGATCATATTCTAATGTTTTGTTGAGCCACACGATCAAATTAATACTCCCTTGATTATAGTAAATTTAACATTTCACTTTTATAATCTCAACAATGCATAAATTGATGGCAGAAATATTAATTAAAGTATTGGTACAATTGAAGTTAATAGAAACAGATACTTGATATATTTCACATTTATATGGTATTAACCATAATCACAAGATTCGCGAATTAAACATAAATTAAACCCGAATAATTAGTTTTTTTGGTAATGTCAAACCGAACGCCGAATTATTCAGTTGACCGAACTTTGACCGAATTAAACCCAAGTAATTTGTGAATTTTACTAACTTTTCCCAAATTTTACGAATTATTTGCAAAAAATTTCAGAATTTTTCCCAAGACATTTCTTTTTTTTGCTCTTTTGCAGGATTGAGATCATTGACCCGGATAATTCCGAATCATTTTCGAATTATACCCCAATTAGTTCTAAATCACGAATTTTTGATCTTGCTGAACCGAATCCAAAGAATTCATTTGTCACTGTGGTATTAACAACCTTTTTCGGAGGATATAGCGGATTGCAGACACATTCTAGCAAAATTAATTGTATGCATAATACATAATGTATCTGTTTAATTTTGGACAAATAAATATATAAGTTTGTCAATGACATCTGCTAGATTCTTTGTCAATTTTTGTGATTTTTGAATTACAAAAAATGTATAAATTTGTGATTTTTGTAAATGTATTTTATGCAATCTTTATTTCATTTGATATGCTTTAATTGCACGAATAATTAAATCCATGCACATATAAAAAGCTACCCATCAATTTTGATAAATTTAAAATTATAAATATAACCCAATTTAGAATGAACAAACACAATAAAAACATATTATAATAAAATTATAACAGTATTAGGGCCGGGGAGACATTTCTTACACAGATTAATATATAGCTACGTTAGTGTTTGGTAAATGCCCCCGGGGACCCAACCCGGACCGGTCCGCCCGTGCCCGTGCCCGGACCGGACCGTGCCCATGCCACGGGTATGCACGGGTACACGGGCACACGGGCACGGGTATTAAACGGGCCGGACCCGGTTTTTTTGAAAAATGTCCGTGAGAACCCGGACCCCCGTATCCGTAACCCGTGCCCGTGACGCCCGTGCCCGTGAGCCCGTGCGCCCGTGCCCGTGCCCGTGACCGTGAGCCCGTGGCAGAAATTTTTTTTTTTTTTTTTTTTGGGGTGTAAAATTCAAAATTTGAACTCAAATTCTCCCCCCCATTCCCCCCATGCCCCACATCCCCACTTTCTACCCGGACCCCTACCCATTTTTTTTTTTCAGTTTTTTTTTTTTAAATTCAAATTTTAATCCCTCCAAACAAAATTCTATAAATATACACCCATTCCTTACAAATTTTCACATCTCTCTCAATATTTTCATCTCTCATTCTCTCAATCTCAATCTCAATATTTTTATTATTCTCCAATTTTAATTTTATTGTTAAAAAAAATAGTTGTTAATTTAACAAATACACAAACACAAACACGCAAACGGAAAGGGAATTACGAAGGCATTCTCGAAGATTTTCCCACAAAATTAAAAAGGTAATATTAATTTTTGTTAGAATACATTTTGTTAGATTAAATTTTGCTAGATTAAATTTTGTTAGATTGAAATATTGAATGTTAGATTTATTTTTGTAGAAAAAATTTAGAATTTAAATTGAATATTAGATTTAGTTTATGTTAGATTTATTGAATGTTAAGTAATTAGATTTGTTATATTTATTGAATGTTAGATTTATTAAATTTGTTAAGTAATTAGATTTATAAGATTTATTTTATGTTAGATTTGTTAGATTTATTTAGTTTATATTAGATTTGTTAGATGTGTAGTAATTAGATTTGTTTTGAATATGTGATGTTAGCTTTTATTTTTGAAATTCGGATTTATTTTTAATACGTTAATAAAAGATATTAGATTTATTTTGTTCAATATGTGAAGTAATTAGATTTGTTTTGAATAGGTTAGATTTTATTTTTGAAATTCGGATTTATTTTTAATAGGTTAAATAAAGATGTTAGATTTATTTTTTTGAATATGTGAAGTAATTTGATTTGTTTTGAGTAGGTTAGATTTTATTTTTGAAATTCGAATTTATTTTTAATAGGTTAAATAAAGATGTTAGATTTATTTTTTTGAATATGTGAAGTAATTTGATTTGTTTTGAATAGGTTAGATTTTATTTTTTAAATTCGGATTTATTTTTAATAGGTTAAATAAAGATGTTAGATTTATTTTTTTGAATATGTGAAGTAATTTGATTTGTTTTGAATATGTTAGATTTTATTTTTGAAATTCGGATTTATTTTTAATAGGTTAAATAAAGATGTTAGATATTTTTTTTTGAATATGTGAAGTAATTAGACTTGTTTTGAATAGGTTAGATTTTATTTTTGAAATTCGGATTTATTTTTAATAGGTTAAATAAAGATGTTAGATTTATTTTTTTGAATATGTCAAGTAATTTGATTTGTTTTGAATAGGTTAGATTTTATTTTTGAAATTCGGATTTATTTTTAATAGGTTAAATAAAGATGTTAGATTTATTTTGTTGAATATGTGAAGTAATTAGATTTGTTTTGAATAGGTTAGATTTTATTTTTGAAATTCGGATTTATTTTTAATAGGTTAAATAAAGATGTTAGATATTTTTTTTTGAATATGTGAAGTAATTAGACTTGTTTTGAATAGGTTAGATTTTATTTTTGAAATTCGGATTTATTTTTAATAGGTTAAATAAAGATGTTAGATTTATTTTTTTGAATATGTGAAGTAATTTGAGTTGTTTTGAATAGGTTAGATTTTATTTTTGAAATTCGGATTTATTTTTAATAGGTTAAATAAAGATGTTAGATATTTTTTTTTGAATATGTGAAGTAATTAGACTTGTTTTGAATAGGTTAGATTTTATTTTTGAAATTCGGATATATTTTTAATAGGTTAAATAAAGATGTTAGATTTATTTTTTTGAATATGTCAAGTAATTTGATTTGTTTTGAATAGGTTAGATTTTATTTTTGAAATTCGGATTTATTTTTAATAGGTTAAATAAAGATGTTAGATTTTTTTTTTTTTGAACATGTAAAGTAATTAGACTTGTTTTGAATAGGTTAGATTTTATTTTTGAAATTCGGATTTATTTTTAATAGGTTAAATAAAGATGTTAGATTTATTTTTTTGAATATGTGAAGTAATTTGATTTGTTTTGAATAGGTTAGATTTTATTTTTGAAATTCGGATTTATTTTTAATAGGTTAAATAAAGATGTTAGATTTTTTTTTTTTTTGAACATGTAAAGTAATTAGACTTGTTTTGAATAGGTTAGATTTTATTTTTGAAATTCGGATTTATTTTTAATAGGTTAAATAAAGATGTTAGATTTAGTTTTTTGAATATGTGAACTAATTGGACTTGTTTTGAATAGGTTAGATTTTATTTTTGAAATTCGGATTTATTTTTAATAGGTTAATAAGAGATGTTAGATTTATTTTTTTGAATATGTGAAGTAATTTGATTTGTTTTGAATAGGTTAGATTTTATTTTTGAAATTCGGATTTATTTTTAATAGGTTAAATAAAGATGTTAGATTTTTTTTTTTTTTGAACATGTAAAGTAATTAGACTTGTTTTGAATAGGTTAGATTTTATTTTTGAAATTCGGATTTATTTTTAATAGGTTAAATAAAGATGTTAGATTTAGTTTTTTGAATATGTGAACTAATTGGACTTGTTTTGAATAGGTTAGATTTTATTTTTGAAATTCGGATTTATTTTTAATAGGTTAAATAAAGATGTTAGATTTATTTTTTTGAATATGTGAAGTAATTAGACTTGTTTTGAATAGGTTAAATTTTATTTTTGAAATTCGGATTTATTTTTAATAGGTTAAATAAAGATGTTAGATTTTTTTTTTCTGTTTTTTATATCTGTTTTATTAATTCTTTTTTTTTAATTCTGTTTTTTTTATTTCTGGTTTTTTATAATTCTGTTTTTTTATTTCTGTATTTGAAATTCTTGTTTTTATATCTGTTTTATTAATTCTGTTTTTTTTAATTCTGTTTTTTTTTATTTCTGTTTTTTTATAATTTCTGTTTTTTTATTTCTGTTTTTAATTCTTTTTTTGAAATTCTGTTTTATTGATTCTGTTTTTTAATGAGGAGTTGTCATTTTCTAAATATTTCAATTAGTTTTTAAATTATTCATTTTAATGAAAAGTTACTAACAAAAAAAAAAGTTAGAACTCTGCCTATGTTATTTTACATAGCCGGTCCCAAGCCCGAAATAAAAGAGGAGGGTAACTTTTATTTTTTAATCTATTGTTTTAAAATAAGAGCTTAATTATTTTTAAAATAATTTATTTAAGAAATTTTTGATTTATATTTTATTATAACAAAAATTATTGAGTTCAAATATACAACCATGTCAAATGAGTTTAAATTGGTATGAATTTATATTTATAATTTATTGGTTTTTAAAAAAAATAAACAGAAAAAAAACAGCAAAAAAACAACAAAAAAAAAACAGCAAAAAAAAACAGAAAAAAAAACAGCAAAAAAAACAGCAAAATAAAACAGAAAAAAAAACAGAACAAAAAAACAGAACGAAAAAAAAAACAGAACAAAAAAAAATTGAACCGAAAAACCAAACAGAAAAACAGAAACAAAACAAAAACAAAAAACAGAAACAAAAAAACAGAACCAAAAAAACAGAACAAAAAAAACCGAAAAAAAAACCAGAAGAAAAAAACCAGAACAGAAAAACAGAAACAAAAAACAGAAAAAAAAAAAAAAAAAACCGGTCCGGACCCGGACCGGACCGGACCGCCCGGCCCCCGGTACCCGGACCGTCCTGCCCCCGAACCCGTGACGGGCACGGGTATTAAACGAGTAGGGCAGGATTTTTGAAAAAAAAACCCGTGACGCCCGGCCCGTTGTACCCGTGTGCCCATGACGCCCGTGACCGTGGCTACCCGTGCCCGTGCCCGGGTTTTGCCCGGACCGCCCGGCCCGGCCCGTTTACCAATCACTAAGCTACGTAATTGATATTGTTGAAAATGATAACAGTAATTTAGGATGTGTAATTTAGGATGTGTTTTATTGATAATTAAATTAGGATGTGTTTTATTGATAATTTAGGATTTGTGATAAATTGGCATGTTAGCCAACTAAATAAATATGGAAGCTGGCCATTTAATAAAAAATAATTTTTTTAAATTCAATAAAGCATCAGGATTTGTTCTTAGCTAAGAAACCGATCCAGATAACATTTTTTTTTTTTAAAAAAAGCAAAATAACTATCAGGATTGGTTCTTATATAAGAACCGATCCTGATAGGCAACAATCTGAATCGGTTCTTACATAAGAACCGATCCAAATAATTGTTTTTTGAATTAAAAAATATATAATTTAAAATATACATCAAGATCAGTTCTACAGTACAACCGATTTAGATGACTTCTTATCTGGATCGGTTCTTAGCTAAGAACCGATCTTGATGATGCCTATCTGGATCGGTTCTTAGTAACAACCGATCCAGATAGTGACTATTAGGATCGGTCGTAAAACGGATACTGATTTGTTTGGTATCTGTATCACCCTGATCAGGATCGGTTGTGAACCGATACTAATATGCGTATATAACCGATCCTGATTCTATTTTTTCCAATAGTGATAGCAGTAAGGGCTATATTTAATTTACAGCAAGAAGGTATATTTTTGTAATATATTTCATTTTTTCTGTTGATTTATTGGGTTACGCGGCAATTTTTTTCCTTCGGGCGCTTTATTGTTGCAAACAAAAATGAAGGAGCGAGGATAATTTATAGTAATTATAACGGGTATATTTAATTTATATATGGTATATTTTTAAATTCTTCCTTTTTTTTCTCTCAAAAATATATTCTTCCTTTATATATGGTATATTTAATTTATATATGGTGTATTTAATTTTATTATTTCGTATGTGATACTCTAGCTTGTTTGGTATTTGGCAAGGTCAACACCACAAGGTCAGTACATGATTATTGAAGTTGTAATAATAATATTTGTTAGAAATGGTAAGCACAGTTATTCAGCAAAAGTTATAAACTATGAATAAAAAAGTTAAAATGATTATTTGACACGGTTTATATATGTCCATTAAATTTTAATCTAAACTAATTTGACTAAAATTGAAATTCGTACGGGTTTTTAGATTCATACAAAATGTTATAATCGATATGAGAATGATGCTATTAGTTTTATAAATAATTCACGAAACAAAAATATTTTAGAGAAATATTTAGCAGCCGGTGGCATTTCGATTAAAATATAAGATGTTGGTAATACAACAATAGTTTGAGAATAGTTGGTAATACAATAATAACAATATTTATAAAATAAAATTCAATAATATTTATAACTAAAAACTATATTAGAAGTTGTTCAAAATATAAATAACGTGTTGACTAAATTCAAATAATTCAACACATTGAGTATAGATGACAATACAATAATAATCATGAATTTTTTATTTTTGAAAAAAAATATTTAAATCACTTTAATGACCAACAAAATATAAGATGTTGGTAATACAAAAATAATTCGACAATTTGAGCATAGTTGGTAATACAAAAATAACTAGCTAATTAATAAATTCTCAAATAATTGGACACTTGGAGTTTAGTTTACAATACAACAAAATGAACTATTTATAATAAAACTCAAGAAACGAAATGATTTATTAATTTTAGGTTTTTAAATAAACATATTAAAATCACTTAGTGTACAACAAAATATTAACTAAGTCATATTATTAATATTATAACTTATAATGGTAAATTTTAAGTTCAAGCTAATGTCACTAAAATTTAAATTCATTAGTGTTTTAAGATTCATAAAATATCATTGTTAATATGAGAACGAAGTTATTAATTTTATAGAGAATGTACGGAATAAAATATATTTAGGAAAAATTTAGAATATACTTACATTCAAAACTTGCTAATTAGATTCTCAAATAATTCAACATTTTCAGTATAATTGTTAATACATCAATATTCACGGACTTTTGGTCTTTGAAAAAAATAATATTAAATCACTTAGTGAACAACAAAATATAAACTAAGTCTTATAATTTTTCCAGCTACTGTGATATATATATAGGTGATATTATCTAAATGTCATCAGTTCCAAAACCTATCAAATCGGAGGGAAACAATGAATTCAAACCATTCAAACATATCTACACTCATGATCATGACTGGTTAGTTCAATCACAAATAAAAGTTATTCTTTTTCTAATTTATCTAGTATCAAGTCAAGTGGTCAAATAAAAATATTTTTTATTGCATTCATTTTTTATCATTTTTTGACCGTTTGACTTATTACTATGATAATTTAAAAAATATAAATTTTGCATTAACGGTTTCAAGACTCCTAAGATGTTATGGTTCATATGAGGACAATTTTAATTTTATGGAGAATGTATGAAAAATAAATGTATTAAAATTAATTTATTAAATTTTTTTATCACAAGACATTATTCAAATTAAATTAATTCAAACTTTTATATATTTAATATATAAACACATTATCCGTGAAGTAGATCAATTTCAATGACTTAGAGTCGTCATTTGAAATCAATTTCGTATATTTTGGAGTTAAGATTACAAAGGAACTTGATGAGATTAAAAGGTATACCCTAGTTCTACTATTTTGATTATTTAGACAACTATTTATTCAGCCTTCATAATTATCAATAATTAAATTTGCCATATATAATAACCTATTTACTTATTTATTTATTTATTATATATATAATTTTATTTTTACACGGTACACTTTGACTTGGCTAATAAACATATAGCTATATATCACGAAATATGATCTTATTTACCATAAAATAAGATATGACTGGATTATGTGCAAGTAATATCTTATTATTTATTTAAGTTGTATTGTATGATACTTGGTCTTTCATTCATTCTCGGATTCTGATTGTACAGTCAGGATCTAAAGAGGAATTATTATATATCTATTTGTGCTGGTTGCATCAAGAGGTGAGGTTTAATTGG
The DNA here is from genome assembly GCA_033356055.1 of Carex pumila. Lineage (NCBI taxonomy): Eukaryota > Viridiplantae > Streptophyta > Magnoliopsida > Poales > Cyperaceae > Carex > Carex pumila. The sequence continues at coordinate 65,824 of JARJHM010000090.1, forward strand.
GCCTAAGCCCAATAAAACAAAATTATTCTTTTGCAAGCTGAGAACTTGGATTATGCTTATCGCTTCTCTTTATCTCTCGCATTTTGTCTGAATGGGGAAGAAGAAAGAGTTGATGTCCACAGCGCCATGGCGTGGAGTCGACGACAACGAATCCGACATATTCGAGGATTCAAAGATGAAGATCACGAGGCAACCCGGATCCGACCCTACCTTGCACGTGCCCGCTAAGAAATCCGCAAAGAAATCGGGTTCGTATTTCGATGACAACGAACTTCGCTACAGTTTCTAGAGCAATATGCAGGTATTTCCATCCACTACAATTTCTTACCGCTTTGCCCATCTGAAACTTGTAATTTGTGTAAAGACCCCCATAATAGTTGGAGGTAAATTGAGGGAATTGGGAGAGCATGGCCCTGCTATTTTCATATTCAGTGCTAGTACAATACCCATCAAAGATTTTGAAATTTCATGTATCCCCCTCAAAGATGTTGAAATTACGTATTTCCCGTCTAAAATTCTTAATGTCATATTTACCTTCTAAATTTAAAGAACTCACAAATTTACCCAATTTACTGATTTTTCTAATAGAACTCATTTTAAAATTGTGGTTTTCACAAACTGTTATCTGACATAGCAAGATTTAGTCATTTTTCTTGAATTTGTTATAGTCTGAAAAAGAACTATGAGAGGATTTTTTTTTTTTTTTTCAAATAATAGAGTAATAGATCTACTTAAATATTTTTGGCAACATCTTGGTGTACTAGGTTGAAAGATGACCAGATGAAATTATTTCCAGGTATAGGGGTACAGATATTAATGTAACAATTTGTACTTCTTGGAACCTGATTAAATGTACCGGTATAGGACAAAATTGATTTTTGTCTCCCTCGTTAAGGATAAACCAAGTACCAAACACTACAATATAACATTAATCTTGAATTGAGGGGTATGAACTATAAAGAAAAGATGAGGAAGTTATGAAGATGGAATTCTTTAATTTGAACATATTTGAGCATCAATTTCATGTATGGGATTGAACATAAGAATTATTGGTACCAGCGGTGCAGTGTGAACTAAATGCAATAGAGACAATTCCACTCTGTAGTGTCGTTTAGTCAAACTTTTAGTCTGATCCGTATACTCCTTTCAAAATCGATACTAGCGGTGCAATGTCCTTTTTTATGTTATGATATTGTTTCAGGGATGAGTGGCCTTTTTTAACAGATATCGGGCTTGGATCTCACAATGTTTTCTAAAAGTTCCACTCTTTATGCATTGTCCTTGTTTAAACATTGTTCTTAATTTGTTTAAACATTTGTTGCACTCCTTATTACTATTCGTGCTTTCTGGTGCGGTTCACAATCTGCTAAGGATCAAATTGTGAAATCTAAAATATAGTAAGTTACTTTCTCTATGTTTATGTGATCTGATGTTGTCTGGAGGAACTGCACTGGATATCTTTAATTAAAAAAACAGCTAAGGAAAAAAAATATGCTCAGACTTGGCTTGGACTGAGAAATGAAATATGTTATAAAATACAAGAGATACTGATAAACAAGCTTTAAAAATAGAAGCAAGAATCATAGCAATTAAGATCATAAAAAGAAAAATTAAGAAGATATATAGATATCCGCTCCACTACCAAGAAAAAATATGGATGACCTTGATTCAACTTTCAAGATTTTGAATGAAAATTAGATCAGGAATGAAACCTTAGTAAAAAAAACCAACGAGGACATGGAAGTTAGAAATGAGAAATTGAGGTCGCTCGAAATACTCTAGTTGAAAAAGGATGCGAACGGGTGGGAGGGAGGGAGGGAGGGATAGAGAGTCTGGTTCGTTCAATAGAAGGAAGGAGATTGAGGGAGGTATCCTTAGTTGACGGCAAAATTTTAATCTAACTGAAGGCAATGGCACAAATCTTTACACACATCAATGGCACAAAACTAAAGGAGAAGGGGTAAAATGGGTAATTTATTTATTTAAAATGAGTTTTATTAGAAAAATCAGTAAATTGGGTAAATTTGTGAGTTCTTGGACTTAAGAATGGTAAATATGATATAATGAATTTCAAAGGGGGAAATACGTAATTTCAAGGTTTTTAGTGGGGTACATGAAATTCCCCCTTTATTTATTATTATTATTTTTTTTTAATTTATGGTCTGTTGTGGGCTTTTATTTGGTTACTGGTACACTAACTGGTGATGTTTTGTGGAAAGCAGTTCCTGGGATGGGTTTTTACTGTGGATACGCTGGTGAAGCCTCTGCCACTTGTCATGGCATATAATGTTTCCCGCAACATCAACTTCTTCTTGCGCATTTTCATGCTGTTTTGGGGTTACTGGTATTGTTATTATACTTCACATTGTTGAGAGATACATGTGACTACATACTTGAATGTTACTGGTATTGTTATTGTACTTCATCATACTTCAATATACTTCACATTGTTGAGAGATACATGTGAGTACATACTTGAATATGTATACGTTATGTAAGGGAGGAATTATCTCTTGTAACTAATAACAAATGTATTAAGCCCTTGTAAAATTTACTGGGGTTAGGTCAAGAAGACTGGGATCACAGGGTCCGTTAGGGCATTTAAAACCATCTATGCTTTTTAGCATTTTGTTCTATTTATGCTTAATATTTTTTTTTGCCTTAAAATCATGGATGATTGATAGCTTTTCTGGAACTTTTTTGGTGTAAAATAGTTTGTTGATTAATTAGTGTTGTATTTTTATAATTATGCAAGTACCTTAATTTGAGACGCTTATAAATGGCCTCACAGAAGCAAACACTGCATGGCATTCCATCCCATGATTCAGACAACAATTTTCCATTTTTAAAATTCTCATTGAGTGGTGCCAAAAAAAAAGAAAAAAGCCCAATAAAGTAGCCGAACTATTTATTCCTCAACTATTTCTTAGATTGGATTTCTCAGATTGGGTAGTAACATGTCAAGATTTACGTAGATCAAGTGTGCACATATCTTGATGCAAATCGAAATGCTTCCCAATTTGTTCCGAATCCCATCCTCCAAAGAAAAACAAACTTTGTGAAAGTTTCAAGGATGATCTCGGAATCCGTCTAACTTGTTTTTAGAATAAAAATGCATTTGAATTTTTTGCAAATTTTGTTACGCTAACCAGTAAATCATGAAACTATTTTAGAATTAAAAGAAAATTTTAAATGAGTAAATATACCATTTCATTTAAATGGAAACACAAAATCCATTGGTTTACTCAATGTAACACCAATATACATCATAATTAACAAACAAATACATAAAAACACAACACACATTGAAACATGAACATAAAAAACAAGGGACTCACATACACAAAAAAAGAAAAAAAAAGTCAAATTGAATAAAAGAAAAAATTAAAAAATTAAAAGTCAAACTGAATAAAAGAAAGAGACTGAAAGCAGCATTTTAATCTATAACTTTGTCAGTAACATGGTTTAAATTAGGATGGTTGCCTAGATCAGGATGGTTGGTGATGAGTTTTTGGCATTGAACAACACGCAACGTGGTAAGTTGTGACATAGCCGCCGGTTTCACTTCCCAATTCTCCAAGTTCTCTAATTTCTCCAATTTTAAGAATTGCAACTGTGGAAATCCATCTGCAGAGCAAACCATTTGCTTCCCCATGTATGCTTCATCTTGTAAAATCAGAAGTTTCAATGCTCGTAGCCTCTCTAGCGTCGGCATGGGGTCTTCCTTCAAACTGGATTTGGTTAGGGTGAGTTTTGTAAGATTTGGTGGAAATTTAACATTATCTATGAGAAGTTTCCTACAAATCCATTCTCCCTCTAGTTTAGCTGATTTCATTGTCTCCAGATTTGGAAATGCCCTTATGTCAATAACCTCTGACGGTATAATGTTACCCATAATTGCCATTGAGATCAGATTATCCATGCGACTCAATAGGTTAAAAATAAATTTCGAGTCGAGATTGTCACAATTTGAAAGTGCAAATTTTCTAAGGTGGATCAAGAAGTGAGGAAACTTTTTTAGCCACGACTCATGAGCTGCAACTGTTTTCAAGGTATGTAGGTTTTCTATATGTGTTTCAGAGGGTGGGCCTTTAATTTGGGGGCTTGGTTTCACATAAACATGGCGAAGTGTTTTGATATTCCATAGAGATTCAGGTAGGGTATCTATGCTTGTATCTCTAACATCCAACGTTTGAAGATTTTCCATGTCTCCTATATTTTCAGGAAGCTTAGATATGTTACTACCCCTCAAGCTCAGATACCGTAGGTAAATCATATCCGGTAATGTTGTTAATGGGATTGTAGAGTTCCTCAGTGCCAACACTTTGAGGAGCATGGCACTTCCGAGAACAATTCTATCACAATTAAAAGCTAAAAAAGAACGTATATGATTCACCTCCATGTATTGGTTCTCATTGTCTTGATACACTGCTAAACGGAACCATAATTCAATTTCTTTCTGATTTGGATTGACAACCAAAAACTTTTCTCTCTGTGATTGTTGGATGGCAAATTCATGAATAGAACGAGGCAATCGACAACTTTTTATTGTGCCAGATATTGATCTCTTGGAGACAAAAACCAATGACCTGCACGCAACAAGGAAAATAATTATACATAAAATATATTTTCATAAAACAAAATTTCATATTTCTCAACAAGGAAAATAATTATACATCAAATAGGTTTGAAATAGCAACCATCCTATTACTAATTTTAATTTCCTGAAATATTGAGAATACCTTTGAACAAGTTCGTCGAGGTATTTATTTGCAGTTGACTCTAGAGACGTCTGTTTATCCTCTTCTTCTACAAATTCTTCAGCAATCCACATCTGAGTTAGAGAGGTTGCTGGAATCTCGAAACCAATAGGGTAACATGCAAAATAAAGAAAACACGGCTGAAGAAAGTAAGGTAAATCATTATAGCAGTAGGTAAAAATTTGCCTCATATGATCGGTTGTAATTATCCTCTTATTACGCCATGTGATGCTGTCCAGAACATTTTTCACCATCTTCCAAATGTTGTTGGCCATTGGTCTGAACGAAAGGAGCCCCCCTATAAGGAGAAGAGCCAAAGGTTGTTGTTCACATGCATCAGAAATCTCACCCATGAGACTTCCCAGTTCCATTACTAAGTTGTAATAGAACATGCGCCTTTCATGATCATTCTGCATGTTAAAAAGATCTGGAAAAGCCTTCTTATGGAAGAGTGCTCCTCTCTCCTCACTATTCAGTGTTATGCCATTTGAAATATCCGCTTCCTCAAGAAGCATGTTTTCAATGTTTTTAAATTTATTATTCTGTATTATTGTATCCCACAAGTTGAGCCAGTTTTCAATCTTTTCTAAAAATTCTTCTCTGTTTTCAAAATTTAACATTGACCCCTTTGAGGAACCCAACTGGTCCCTGACTTTGTCCATTAAATCTTTGATTAAATTTTCAATTTTCTCCCTATATTCTTTTGGCAAATCATTCTGGGAGCTGGAGGACTCCTTTCTAGCTTGTCCAAAAAACTCACCTATTAACTTTCCAACTTTTCGGGTTGTTTCTCGCACAATCTTAATTATATCCTGCTGTTTGCCCACAGTGAGTTCGTCCTTGAACAATCTGCTCTTCATCAATTCCCGAAGTTGCAGTAGATTGTTGGATGGCAAATCAAATAGTTTTCCTGTGTCTGATAGCATACCAGACATGCGAAGTACGGCATCCATCTCTGTTTCTACTTTCTCAAAATCAACCAAAAATAATTTCCTCCCTCTCTCTTGCTATCCTTGTTTGGTTAATTAAAACAATTTGATCTTGCAGAATACACCCTCAAATCTAATTCAAATCTGCAATGCAAAATAAAACATTAAATAAAAAGTACTATAAATATACTGTACTAATTACTGTTCCTTAATAATTATCATGCTAACTTTGTAATAGTACGTAAATTATTTTTCCTTACTAATTAGTAAGGTTAAGGACAATTAAAAATTATTACCATACTTTAATTAGGGATTTTACAATTACAGTCCTCAATTCAAACGATTCATAAAATGATTGAACTTGAGAAACAAAATGATATGCATCATTCAATATATGAACAAAAACATAGAATATGGTCCACGGACGGAAGTATTAAGCACAAAATGAGATCAGTTGATAAAATGAGATATCTCCACAAAAACTGTATTTCATGCACACTACTTTCTCATTAAATGTATCAAATTAAATATAGAGATTATATAATACTTATAAAAATAATTATTATAAAAAATTTCGGAAGAATTTACCAATTTTTATTCAAACAAAAGCTACAGGAATGCTTTTGAAACAATGCAATGGTGCATTGCAATGCATGGAAGGGTTTGTGCATTGCAATGCATGAAAGGGTTTGTGCATTAGACTATAAATCTAAAATTCAAAATTTAAATGACCGATCCAAACCGTTCATCTTGTTCTCCATATTAATATGTACTTGGAGACCAAATTTACATTTTTCTGAATTTGTTTACTATTTATTAAGTATTTACAAAATTGTTGATCCAACGGTGGCTTAACAAAACAGTAAAATCAGCAGCCACCGTTGGATCAACAATTTTGTAAAATACTTAATAAATAGTAAAAAAATTTAGAAAAATGTAAAATTTGGTCTCCAAGCACATATTAATATGGAGAACAAGATGAATGGTTTGGATCGGCCATTTGGATTTTGAATTTTAAATTTATGGTTCAATGCACAAACCCCTCTATGCATTGCAGTGCACCATAACCCATCTCTCTCTCTCTCTATATATATATATCATTTCTCCCAAACAGAAAATGTGTTGATTGATAGGGATGTATCCCATACACTAATTTTCTAATTAAACTTAAACTATGGAGATTCAAAGAGTGTACGCAAAGTAAGATACATTGGATAGGGTACGTCTAAGATTAGGAATAAAGAAAGACTAATATGAGGAATTGAGGGTATATGTGTAATAGTTACAAAGCAATTATTCTCTTGGCCTTTGCTAGAAAACAACTCATAGCTGGTAAGACGCTAGCTTGTTACAACTTTCTCTTTTATTAGAAGAAACCAATTGCATCTATCACATGCACCTTTCAAAAATTACGAGATAGCTTCTCAAAGTAACTCCATTACTTTTTTCGTGTTTATAAGAACTTATTGTCATTTTTGCAAATAAATTGTCCGAATAACTTATTCCAAGAAATTCCTTTGAACACAAACTTTCATTGTGTCAATATTCCTTCATTTTTTCTGTCTTGTTTTCTTTTTCCTCTGAATTCAAAATTTCATTGTGTGTCAATACTCTGCTTTATTGGGCGGTGATAATTGTGATAAAGTGTAAAAAGAAATCTTAGTGCATACTATTCAATAAAGTAAAGGAAATACAATGCAGATATTCAACAAAAATAAAAGATGGTTGATATCATACAATATAGCTCTTTTTTTGTAATATATCAGCTTCAAGTAAATTCACAAGAAAATTTGAGGTGCTGGTGTCTAACTATAAAGCTATTGAAAAATTAATACTATATATCATGATTAACAAAAAAAAATGTAATTATATAAAATATTTTATATACATATATACATATAATAAATTGAACACCTACATTATATTTGTGAATATAAATTGAGTTTGCACATCAGATTTCATAATATAATTTTGTGAAATAAAAAAAGATTAGAGGATACCTCGACACGTGTAGAAAGAGAAAGGCACAAAATGCAGATATGTCAAAAGAAATCTTATCCTAGGTTCCTGCTATGGAGATCAATTGAATTAATAAACAACAACTATATAACATATGTATTATCAGTTAAGTATTTATTAAAAAAAATAGTAATATACCTTTGTACAGATAAAGACAGGGAGAGGCTCAAGTACACAACTGAAAATCAGAGATTTACTAGTGGCAACTTTCGTACTAGACTGGCAAAGGAGAGGAAATTCGGCATTAGATTCCAAATTTTGTAGCAAAATCAGAAAAACCATAAAACCTAAAATCAGGATTGAGCCTAACATGATGACTTACATCATCTTTATAGATAGGCTGTGTAAGAAAGGTGAAGTTGAGAAGAATATAGATTTTGTAACTATACATGGGCAATGGAAGAAAGGTTTAACTCAACAGGCATTGGATTTTCAAGAAGTCATTATTTTCAAGGGACAGGAGCCTAATTAAAGGGTATGAGACTAATATGGTGTCCTATAACTCTCTTATACATGGCTTGTGCAAGACAGGTTAAATTTCCTGACCTAACAAGCCTAGGTCACGATAAATTGAGCATGTACTACATCTGATTTAAGAATATAGTTTGAAAAACCTAGAGAGAGGTGACAGGAGCCGCTTACCCGGTACTGTTGCTCTTTGTAGACAGGAGGTTCGTTATGATGCACTCAGCAGGACAAGAGAAAGGAAGAAGAGGGTAACAAAGGGAATGGGGAGGAAGTATATATATATAGGTGTAGATTGACACAGTTTTTCAGCAAAGTGATGAGATACTTTGGATGAGGTTTAAGTTTAGGAATAAAGAAAGAACAACACATGAGGAATTGAGGATAGTAATAGCTGGAAAACACTTATTCTCTTATCCTTTGTTGGTAGCAATTTTGCTAGTCCTTTGCAAAACATGGATGGTGACAGATTTGCTGGCTTTGAAGTAAATACAAACATGGTAGCAATTTTGTCATTATCTTCATGAATAAAGCAAATACAAACATAGATCCAGTCCATACAAAACAAATTACTAACATGTTGATCCTCTGCATTTGAGCCAAATTGAAATTGTTACACATATAAGAGCAACATATATAATTATATAACAATTAATTAGACGGATCCATATTGGAATTTCTGCATCTTGTGGTCTTAAACAACTCCTAATTGAGCCCAATTAGTATAAGTTATTAATGAAAATTTCAATATATGTAACAATATAATTTTAACAAAAATAATATGTACATTATTCATAGTATAAATAAGAAAACTCTAGACCCAAAAGCAATTATAATCTATAACATCTACTAATTAATAATTATATAAATAATTATAACAAATTTTAATTATTTTGATGCAGAAATTACACAGTTTGATGTGGCAGCATTGATGCGATTTATTCTATTTTTTAAAGAAAAAAACTTTTTATTTTTATTTTTTCCAAAGGTTTAATTTTTTTAATTTCTAAATAAAAAATTATGTATTTGATCCTGACACATCATCATACATTTCTGTGATCCCTCGATTTTTTTGTTTTTCATCGGGAGTTCCGAGGACCCAGGAGATTACTTATGGGGCTACAATCAGGTCAGGTAACCTGTTCTTTTTCTTTTTCTCTGTCTGAAATCTCAAAGAATTTGATATATCTTAATTTTGTTTTGCTGCTTATAAGATCAATTGTCATGAATCATGATTGATTGCTAATTAAATTGCATGGTCATGATGCAATGTGTCCATTTAAAAACAGGACTATATATATGTAAAAATATGATAGGACATCTTTTTCAAAAAAAATAAAAAAAATGATGGAACATAGTCATTATTGGTTGCTATTTAAATTTAAGGAGGATTAAGTAATTACTTAATTTAACTCCTTTTATTTTATACTTCATTTAGACATAAATTAATTTATTGAAAAAAGTAAGATGTTGGAAAAGACTTATCTGATTTGCCATCGTTCCAAATAATACATTTTTTCCTTTGTAAAGGTGATAAAAAGCATAGTGCAAAATTATGACAAGTTCACTTCCCAAAATAAGCATAGTACAAACTATATATATAGGGATCATCTCTCCCAAACAGAAAAGGTTGATTGAGATTGTTTTCAAAATAATACCTAATAATTTGCCATTTATAAATAAGCTTATCTACATCATTCGAAACAGCTAATGTATTCGGTACAATAATTTTCTGATTAAACTAAAACCATAGTAGGAAAAATCGGCCGATTCAGATCCGATACTCCGATCCCGTATCGGTATTGGCCGGCCCCGATCCGATCCTCACATAGCAAATTATAAAGAAAAAAGAAAAAAAAAACCTGATTCTGAGCTGATCCTGAGCCGATCCCGATCTGATACTCCGATCCCGTATCGGTATCGGCCTGGACCGATCCCGTATCGGTATCGGCCTGGACCGATCCCGTATCGGTATCGGCCTGGACCGATCCCGATACCGATACTGATTTTTCCTACTATGACTAAAACTACTGATATTCAAAGAGTGTGTGTAAAGTAAGATATATACTTTGGATAGTCTCTAAGATTAGGAATAAAGAAAAACCAACATGAGGAATTGAGGATACATATTTAACTGCGGAAAGCAATTTTACTTGACCTTTGCATGTATGTTACTCCTAGCACTTTTAGACATTGGATTATCAAATTCTAATTATGCTTTTGCATTTAGGATGGAAATGTCAAGAATTCCAATCCATAGACAATTTTTGTTTAACTATTAGAACTTTCATTCTGAAATTTTTTTATAAAGTGATATTTTATATAAAGGGACTATAACTATTTTCAAATTTTGGAATTATGAGTTGTGAGTCTTCTGACTATTTGAATCGTAGATATGAAATTTGGGCTTGAGAGGCGCTGTATTACGAAAAGATCGATTTTGGTTGTTTCATATTGGGCCTGGTGGGCTGAATAGTTGGAATAAATGGTAGAAGAACCAGGCCCAGTTTAATTATATTTGTACGCCACCCACTTAAAAAATTGAAAAGATCGAACCTCGCTATTGGATCGGGTTCACTAGTCACCGCTTAATTAATTCGCCCACTAAGAAGAAGCTGGCTTATGTAATTGTTGCCTGGTTCAATGGATTATGTAATTGTTACCTGGTTCTGAATATAGCATCAATTAGAATGGTAAATTTTCTAGTTAATTATTTTAGATGTAAAATAGGCATTGGACAAGGAGACATATATGTCTCACTATAATTTAAAATAGTCCACCGATCGAGGAGTAGATCAATGTTGATGTGATTCAGGAGCTTGCATTGATTCCTCTCCAGAGAATAACAAAGGAAGTCTATTTTCATTACGATGATACAATCATGTTTTTATCAACATCCTCATGTACGGTTCAGTTGAAACTTTTTTTAGTTTTTAAAAATACAACCCAACCAACATCACTGGCTCAGGAGAGGAGACCGATGAAGAAGAACACGAAGAAGGTGAATCAGGCCTTTTTCTTTTCTTAAGAGAGATCAAGTGGCCTAAAATGATGCTGAATCCACCACCATTTTCCTCTTCCTCCGATAAGTAATCCATTGATTTCCGTGATTTTAAGGGTTATGCGTGCAAAAAAAAGGTACGATTGATCTAGACAGGATGAGGTGATTTCTGTAGCCTCTTTTCCTGATAGAGCAAGTTATTCTAGTATTACTATAAATACTTTCAGAATCAGTTTCCTTTTCTTCTTTCTCTTTTTGTTTATAACTTCATTCTATTCTAACTCTGTACCAGGATGAGGTAGAATTCAATTTTCCCAATCAGCATCCCTCCTTTCCTGTCCTCTGCAAATGTCACGGCTTCGAGGTATGCTCCTTTTACCTTTGCACATAGTGCCAGTGCTAGCAGTTCCTGTTAGGTATGTAGATTGATTGCGAGTTATTTACTTGAAATATCAAGTTTTTGGTCATATTAATTTTTTTTGAAGGAGTATAATGCATTATCTGTTTTTTTTTTTTGTTTTTTTTTTTCTAATCTAATTGCTATGCCTTTTATTATTCAAAAACACAGCTTCTGACAAGGGTTATGATTTTGAAGCTATCAATATAACATTGACTAATTTGAGTTGATTGGACACTATTTATAATATGATTCACAATTAAAAGCTAAAAAAGAACATATATGATTCACCTCTGTGTATTGGTTCTCATTGTCTTGATAGACTGCTAAGCGGAACCAGAATTCCATTTCTTTCTGATTTGGATTGACAATCGAAAACTCTTCTATCTGTGATTGTTGGATGGCAAATTCATGAATAGAACGAGGCAATCGACAACTTTTTATTGTGCCAGAGATTGATCTCTTGGAAACAAAAACCAACGACCTGCACGCAACAAAGAAAATAGTTATACATCAAATAGATTTTCATAAAAGAACAAAATTTCTATATTTCTCAACAAGGACAATAATTATACATCAAATAGGTTTGAAATAGCAACCATCCTATTACTAATTTTAATTATAAGACTGAATTTTAATTTCCTGAAATATTGAGAATACCTTTGAACAAGTTCGTCGAGGTATTTATTTGCAGTTGACTCTAGAGACGTCTGTTTATCCTCTTCTTCTACAAATTCTTCAGCAATCCACATCTGAGTTAGAGAGGTTGCTGGAATCTCGAAACCAATAGGGTAACATGCAAAATAAAGAAAACACGGCTGAAGATAGTAAGGTAAATCATTATAGCAGTAGGTAAAAATTTGCCCCATATGATCGGTTGTAATTATCTTCTTATTACTCCTTGTGATCTTGTCCAGATCTTTTTTCACCATATTCCAAATGACGTAGGCCATTGGTTTGAGCGAAAGGAGCCCCCCTATAAGGAGAAGAGCCAAAGGTTGTTTTTGACATGCCACAGAAATATAATATATGAGACTTCCCAGTTCGAACTCAAACTTGTAAAAGAACATGCGTCTTTCATGATCATTCTGCATGTTAAAAAGATTTGGAAAAGCTTTCTTCAATAAGAGTGCTTCCCTCTCGTACCGGTCCAGTGTTATGCCGTTTGAAATATCTACTTCCTCAAGAAGCATGTTTTCAATGTTTTTAACTTTATTATTATGTATTTTTGTATCCCACTCGTTGAAATCATCCTTAAGAACCAATTCTAGTTTGATATGAACCGCTGAAAAACCCAGCCGGTACCTGATTTTGGCCATTAAATCTTCGATTAAATTTTCGATTTTCTCCCTATATTCTTTCGCCAAATCATTCTGGGAGCTGGAGGACTCCTTTCTAGCTTGTCCAACAAACTCACCTATTAACTTTCCAACTTTTCGGGTTGTTTCTTGCTCAATCATAATTATATCCTGCTGTTTGCTCACACTGAGATTCTTGAACCATCTGTGCTTCATGGATTCCCGAAGTGCCAGTAGATTGTTGGATGGCAAACCAAATAGTTTTTCCGTGTCTGATAGCATACCAGACATGCAAAGTACGGCATCCATCTCTGTTTCTACTTTCTCAAAATCAACCAAAAATAATTTCCTCCCTCTCTCTTGCTATCCTTGTTTGGTTAATTAAAACAGTTTGATCGTGTAGAATACACCCTCAAATCTAATTCAACTGCATGCTCCACCCAGCAATTGCAAATCTGCAATGCAACATAAAACATTAAATAAAAAGTACTATAAATACACTGTACTAATTACAGTTCCTTAATAATTATCATGCTAACTTTGTAATAGTACGTAAATTATTTTTCCTTACTAATTACTAAGGTTAGGGACAATTTAAAATTATTACCTTTATTACCATACTTTAATTAGGGATTTTACAATTAGAGTCCTCAATTCAAAGATTCATAAAAACGATTGAACTTGAGAAACAAAATGATATGCATCATTCAATATATGACCAAAAACATAGAATACAGTCCACGGAAGGAAGTATTAAGCACAAAATGAGGTCAGTTGATAAAATGAGACATCTCCACAAAAACTGTATTTAATGCATCCTACTTTCTCATTAAATGTATCAAATTAAATACAGAGATTATATAATACTTACAAAAACAATTATTAGAGAAAATTTTGGAAGCATTTATCAAATTTTTATTCAAACAAAAGCTACAGGAATGCTTTTGAAACAATTTAATGGCTATCATATTTTTCGTATAATTATGGACACATTTAAAATTATGACATCATCAAAACTAACACTTGTGCTCCAAATAATATCTAAATCATGTAAAATTATTATTAGAGGAATTTTAAAAGTATATATCAATTTGTACTCCAAAATTAGTTTCAGTATAGCATTTTGACTGCATAATAGATATTTTCTAGTTGTGGAGTCATTCAAGTGATTAAACAACCAAAAAGGTCGATTGACAATTTTTCAGATTAATGCTCAATAATTGTCATTCATAAATAAGCTCATGTGCTTCATTGAAAGCAGTTATTCAAAGAGGATAAACAAACGTCTCTTGAGACGACTGCAAAGAGTGGATCATGAGATATTTTCGGTGGTGTCTAAGCTTAGGAATAAACTACATGAATGCCATGCTTTGCTTCGACGGTGATAATTGAGATGAAGTGTAGAAAAGAAAACATAGTGTATTGTATATAATAAAGTATAGGAAATACAATGCAGATGATCAGCAAAAATAAACCATGGAAAAATTAAGGAGAAAAATTCACGGTGCTAATTAATGTCTAACTACAAAGCTATGGAAAAATTAATACTACATATCAAGATTAACAAAAAACATGTATACAATATACACATATACATATCCACATAATAAATTAAGCATCTAAACTAGTTATGCGATATAAATTGATCATTCACATTAGATTTAGAATATAGTTTTGTGAACTAAAAAAAGATGAGATGAATACCTCGACAGTTGCAGAAAGCCACAAAATATAGATATGTGAGCAAAATTTTTATCCTGGATTCAAATTGTTAAAGGCAATTGAATTAATAAACAACAACTAGATAACATATATATTATTTGTCAAGTAATTATTAAATAAAAAATAGTAATATACCTCTGTGTAGATAAAGACAGGCAAGTAGAGATTCAATTAACCAACTAGAAATCAGGACCTTCGTATGAAACTGGCAAAGGAGAACAAATTTGGCATTAAAGTCAATTTTTTTTAGCAAAATCAGAAAATCCATCAACCCTAAAATCGGAATTGAGCCTAACATCATGACCTACAAAACCTTATAGATGGGCCATGAGCCTAATTACAGACATGAGTCTATTTTGATAGAGGAACAGCTAGAAAGCAATTATTCTGTTGTCCTTATAAATTCTTGGTAGGAAATACATATTCTTTGTGCGCATTCCAGTAGTTGCATGATCATCAATTAATATTTCTTTCATATGTTCTTGTCTATTTCGATTGATGTTGTAATATATGATACCGTACAAATTTTGGTGGGTCTAACTTTAGGAATAAAGTGGCAGAATGCCTCGCTTTGCTTGGACAGTGATAATTGAGATAATGTGTAAAAAGAAATCATAGTGCATACTATACAAAAAGTAAACGAAATGATGATCAGCAAAAATAAAACATGGTTCATATGATACCATTTTTTTTTTTTTTTGTAATATATCAGTTTCAAGTAAAATTAACGATAAAATTTGGGGTCCTGGTGTCTAACTACAAAGCTATTGAAAAAATAATACTATATATTAGAATTAACAAATTAATTGTAATTATATAAATTGAGCTTGCACATCAGATTAGAATATAATTTTGTGAAATAAAAAAAGAGGAGAGGGATACCTCGACAGCTGTAGAACAAGTAAGGCACAGAATGCAAATATGTGCACAGAAATCTTTTCCTGATTTCTATTATTAAGAACAATTGAATTTGTAAATACAAGCAGATAGTTATTAAAGTAAAGGATAACATATATATTATTATTCAAGTAGTTATTAAGAAAACAGTAATATACCTCTATATATATAAATACATGCAGGAGAGGCTCAAGCACATTCTTAAAATCAGAGGTTTATAGTTGGCGACTTTCTTACTAAACAGGCAAACGAGAGGAAATTTGATATTAGATTCCAAAATTTTTAGCAAAATCAGTTATACCCTAAACCCTAAAATCTTGATTGAACTCTTCATCAAAGTGAGATACTTTGAATAGTATGAAAGTTAAGTAAAAATAAAGACCAAGACTTTGCTTTTTGTATGTTCTCCACATGATGATATATATATATATATACTAACGCTTCAGCCTTATGTGCTCCTAATATTCTTAGTAAAATTGCTTTACCAAGCCATTTTATACTTCCGTTTCTAGTTTTCTTTTAGCTGATATGCCATCGTTCCATATAATACATTTTTTATCTTTTGCAAATTTACTCTTAACCAACTAGATATAAAATATTTATTTGAACAAAAGAGAAAAAAATAATCATTTACGTGAAATTAGTCATCTCCACCTCACTAGAAAAAGGTGACACCGGATTACACTCTACATTTTCAAAGTCTAAATAGTCGATCCAAACCGTTCAACGTGATGGATATATTAAAATGTACTTGTAGATAAAATTTTATATTTTTTAATTTTTCTTATTATTTATTAAGATGGGTACAAAAATTCAGTGGTCTGAAAACAATGATTTTGTAAAATACTTAATAAATTGGTCAATACTCTGCTTTGTTGGGCGGTGATAAAGTGTAAAAGGAAATCATAGTGCATATTATACAATAAAGTAAACGAAATACAAAGCAGATATTCAACAAAAATAAAACATGGTTGATATCATACAATATTACTCTTTTTTGTAATATATCAGCTTCAAGTAAATTCACAAGAAAATTTGAGGTGCTTGTGTCTAACTATATATAAAGCTATTGAAAAATTAATACTATATATCATGATTAACAAAAAAAATGTAATTATATAAAATATTTTATATACATATCTACATATAATAAATTGAACACCTACATTATATTTGTGAATATAAATTAAGTTTGCACATCAGATTTCATAATATAATTTTGTGAAATAAAAAAAGATTAGAGGATACCTCGACATGTGTAGAAAGAGAAAGGCACAAAATGCAAATATGTTAGAAGAAATCTTATCCTAGGTTCCTGTTATGGAGATCAATTGAATTAATAAACAACAACTGTATAACATATGTATTATAAGTCAAGTAGTTATTAAAAAAATAGTAATATACCTTTGTACAGATAAAGACAGGGAGAGGCTCAAGTACACAACTAAAAATCAGATGTTTAATTACTAGTAGCGACTTTCTTACTAGACTAGCAAAGGAGAGGAAATTCAGCATTAGATTCCAAATTTTGTAACAAAATCAGAAAAACCATAAAGCCTAAAATTAGGATTGAGCCTAACATGATGACTTACATCATCTTTATAGATAGTCGGTGTAAGAAAGCTGAAGTTGAGAAGACAATGCAACTATACATGGGCAATGGAAGAAAGGTTTAACTCAACCGGCATTGGATTTTGAAGAAGTCATTATTTTCAAGGGACAGGAGCCTAATTAAAGGGTATGAGACTAATATGGTGTCTTATAACAAATCTAGGTCACGATAAATTTCCTGACCTAACAAACCTAGGTCACGATAAATTGAGCATGTACATCTGATTTAAAGAATATAGTTTGAAATAACTAGAGAGAGGTGACAGGAGCCGCTTACCCGATATTGTTGCTCTTTGTAGACAGGAGGTTCGTTCTGATGCACTCAGCAAGACAAGAGAAAGGATGAAGAGGGTAACAAAGGGAATGGGGAGGAAGTATATATATAGGGGTAGATTGACACAGTTTTTCAGCAAAGTGATGAGATACTTTGGATGAGGTTTAAGTTTTGGAATAAAGAAAGAGAGGAATTGAGAATAATAACAGCTGGAAAACACTTTTGCTAGTCCTTTGCAAAACATGGATGGTGACAGATTTGCTGGCTTTGAAGCAAATACAAACATGGTAGCAATTTTGGCATTATCTTCATGAATAAAGAAAATACAGACATAGATCCAGTCCATACACAACAACAATTATGCATGCTATAATATATAAATAAAACGATATAACGAAAAGAAATAACTAACATCTTGATCCTCTGCATTTGAGCCAAATTGAAATTGTTACATATAAGAGGAGCAACATATATAATTATATAACAATTAATTAGACAGATCCAGATTGGAATTTCTGCATCTTGTGGTCTTAAACAACAACTAATTGAGCCCGATTTGTATAAGTTATTAATGAATTTCAATATATGTAACAATATAATTTTAACAAAAATAATATGTACATTATTCATAGTATAACTAAGACAACTCTAGACCCAAAAGCAATTATAATCTATAACATCTACTAATTAATTATATCAATAATTATAACAACTTCTAATTATTTTGATGCAGAAATTAGACAGTTTGATGTAGCAGCATTGATCCGACTCTTTCTATTTTTTTAAAGAAAAAGTTTTTATTTTTATTTTTTCCAAATGTTTAATTTTTTTCATTTCTAAATAAAAAAGTATGTATTTGATCCTGATACATCATCACACATTTCTTCCATGTCTCGTTTTTCTTTCACTTATGGGGCAACAGTTGGAATAGGTAGCCTTTTCTTTTTCTTTTTCTTTTTCTTTTTCTTTTTCTCTGTCTGAAATCTCAAATAATTCGATAGATTTTAACTACCTTTATCTTTTTCCGATGCGCAACTAGCTTGCTGCTTATAAGATCAATTGTCATGAATCATGAGTGATTGCTAATTAAATTGCATGGTCATCATTGGTTGCAATGTGTCCATTTAAAAACAAGACTACATATATGTAAATATATATATATATATATATATATATATATATATATATATATATATATATATATATATATATATGATGGAACATAGTCATTATTGGTTGCTATTTAAATTTAAGGAGGATCAAGTAATTACTTAATTTAACTCCTTTAATTTTATACTTCATTTAGACATAAATTAATTTATTGAAAAAGCAAGATGTTGGAAAAGACTTATATGATTTGCCATCGTTCCAAATAATACATTTTTTCCTTTGTAAAGGTGACAAAAAGCACAATGCAAAATTATGACAAGTTCACTTCCCCAAAATAAGCAAAGTGCAAACTACATATAAGCATAGATCATCTCTTCCAAACAGAAAAGGTTGGTTGACAGTGTTTTCACAATAATACCTAATAATTTGCCATACATAAATAAGCTTATCTACATCATACTAATGTATCTGGTACACTAATTTTCTGATTAAACTAAAACTACTGATATTCAAAGAGTGTGTGCAAAGTAAGATATATACTTTGGATAGTCTCTAAGATTAGGAATAAAGAAATGCCAACATGAGGAATTGAGGATACACATATTTAACTGCAGAAAGCAATTATTCTCTTGTCCTTTATTGGTAGCAATTTTACTTGACCTTTGCATGTTACTCCTAGCACTTTTAGACACTGACTTGTTACAACTTCCTCTTTTACTAAGAAACCATTTACATCTATCACATGCGCTTTTCAAAAATTATGAGACAGTTTCTAAAACTTACAAGATGTTAATGAAGTTTGGAGAAAATACTTGAGCTTTAGATATTGAATGAAATTAATTGAGGCTGAATTAATTAAAAACATGAATATATAATTTGATTTCTAATCATATTATTAAACTTTTTTCCAATAACTATATTTTTGCTCATATATCATTTAAAGAACAACAATCTTTTGTGCAGACGCCATATTCTGACCAAAGAAGTAGAAACAATTTAATTATGATTTGTTCTACCAGATATTGGTGCCGATTTCTGAAGTTTAGAAAAATAGATATTAACAAATTTTGGACCAAAGGTCCAGACTCAATTTCAGTTCAAACCATCCAGTTCCTCTTTCAAAAGAATGGCTCAAACTAATTTCCGGTCCATTTTAAAACTTTCTTCCCTACGAATACTGCAATGACAATATAATTTCTATATTTGTTTTTCAGATTTCACTGAAATATATATAAATATATATTAAAATTAAATTATATTTAACAGTTTCTTTAACAGAATCATGCAGTAAATATTTTTTCTCAAATACTAAAGATATGTACAATGAAAAATAATACAATATAATAATAAGTGGAATGTAAATTAATTTCTGCATAAGAACGAGAAAAGTGTTATATTATTTTAATATTTTTTGTGACGTCTCGGACATTGAACGCCTTTTGTTGAAATACATCTGGATTCATGAGAAGAGGGAACAAAAATAATCTACCTTTTTTATTAAAATATAATATTTTATTTGTTAAAAATAATTCAAGCCCATATATAAGACACCATGCGGGTCATAATGGATTTTTGCTTTCACTAACTTCATCTTTTTTTAGGTGATTTTTACTCGTTTTTACAAACTTGCACTTATTTTGGAGAAGTGAACCACTTTTTTTTTTTGGAAAAAGGAACAAAGTTTAGTGAGTTGGAGATGAATCATTTCACATGGTTTGTTCTCTTTTTTCTCTTTTGTTCAAATAAACATTTTATTAAAAGCAGTGTATGTACATCTTGCAAATAAAAAATAAAAAAAGATAGTTGAGCTAGTCACTTAATAGTAATCTTGCAAAAGAAAAAGATATTATTAACAGCAGTGTATGTCCTTCAATATTTCCTTTTCCTTTTGATTTGTTTAACAATGTACTGAGAAAAGAAAGGATGGTATACACAAAGGGTAGATACCAAATTGCTGATTTTGATAGCGTGATTTTTAAAGCTCATGCTGAAGGAGAAGATGTCGGTGATAACCAGACTGCTAATTCATGATGCACTACCAAAGTACCAATGTTTATTTTTTACAATGCATGGAGACAATTAATATAATTTAGAGAATGTAACTTTCATCGACTTCATACATTCATGGTATTACATCATATCACTGTGTGATAATTATCTATTACAATTGTGTTATTAACAATAGGAAGAAATGAAGAATGGAAGAACCCTAGCCGCGAAAAATTTCGCTCTTTTGCCCAGAGAAAAAAAAAGGGAGATGTAGCAACCTAGCCGGCTCCTTCCGCTATCCCTCCTAGGGGTGTTCAAAGGGTCTGTTCGGTTTAAACTAAACTAAATTTGTCAAACCGAACCAATTAAAATCCAACTGAACCGACAGAATTAAAATGCCGAACCAAACGAAAACTGAACCGATTAAACCGAACTAAACTTCGGTTTGTTCGGTTGAACCGAATAGAGGAATTCAATCTAAAAAAATCAAAACTCAATTTATTTTAATCAATTTATTTTTTTATCGGTTCGGTTTGTTCGGTTGATGCTAATTGTACAGAAAATTAATTTATTTTTTGATCGCTTTTCTTTTTTCTTGAGGGCATGGGATGCCGACAATATGATCAAAATTGTATAGAAAATGAATTGTATCCATGGGAAAAAAAAATAATTATGTTTAAATCATCTCCAACTCACTAGATTTTTTCTAGATTCTCAACAAAAAAAAAGTGATAAAAAAACACAGTGCGAACTTATGACAAGTTCACTTCCCCAAGATAAGCATAGTGCAAGATTATATATATATAGAGGAGGGATCAAGTTACAACATTTTTTGAGTTACAACAAGTTATAATAAGTTTTTATTTTTATTTTTAAAGTCCAAATCGTCAATCCAAATCGTTAGATGTGATCTCTACAATAAAATGTGCTTGGAGACCAAATTTTATATTTTTTGGAATTCTTTTACTATTTATTAAGATGGGTAGAAAATTCAATGGTCTGAATTTGACTAGTTTTTGTACCCATCTTAATAAATAGTAAAAAAATTCCAAAAAATATAAAATTTGGTCTCCAAGCACATTTTATTGTAGAGATCATATCTAACGGTTTGGATCGACGATTTGGACTTCCAAAATTTTAAAAAAGCTTGTTGTAACTTGTTGTAACTCAAAAAATGTTGTAACTTGACCCCTCCTCATATATATATATATATAAGGTTGAAATTAACAGTTTTTTCAGAATAATACCTAATAATTTGCCATTTATAAATAAGCTCTTGCACATCATTCGAAATAGATTGAACAATCACACTTAATTTAATGGACTGAATGTTTTGCACCTATATAATTTAACGGTCAAGAATCCAATTGGACTGATTCTCCTTTAAAAAAAAAAAAAAAGGAATCCAATGGAGGACTGAATGTTTTTCACAATCTTACATTCAAATTTGCATGGCACATATATAATATTTTTTTCAAGAAATAATGCATTACTAGAGTTTGCATTGTATACATGAATAAAATAAAAAATAAGCATGTACACTCTAGTTAATTAGTAATTTTCTTCTATTAATCCAGTCCATAAGTTTTACTTTGCCTTACCGATAGGGGTGCAAACGGGTCGGATATTACCTGTCCGAATCTGAATCCGTATCCGAATTTTTGCGGATTCGGATATTCGGATACGGATAGTTGCGGATTCGGATACGGATACGGATACGGATTTTTTTATATGGATTCGGATACGGATCCGGATATTTTAATTTTTCGGATATCTGGATATGTTAAGACTTGAGAGAATTTTTTTTGTGTCTATTTATCTTTTGTATTAGAATATCTGTAGAGATGATCTTTTGTGTTGGTATTTTTAATTAAAGTTATATTTATGCTGGTGAATTTTAATTAATTAGATATATATTTTGAATTAGAAATATGAATTATATCCGTATCTGTATTCGTATCTGAAAATATCCGATCCGTATCTGTATCCGTTTAATATCCGATCCATATCCGTATCTGATTACTATCCGATCCGTATCCGTATCCGTATCTGAAAAAAAAATACGGATACGGATATGGGTTGAGCACTATCCGATCTGTTTGCACCCCTACTTACGGAGAAACTATCTAAGTTACTGATTTTCCTACTACCTTTTGGCAGTTTTTTAAGTTTGGGGTTTTTACTGGTTTCCACTGGCTTTGAAGTTTGCTGGTACTATTTTTTATTTTGTAAGCAGGTTTTACTTCAAAACCTGAAATGTTTTGGACTTATCTTTATGAATAAAGCAAAAAGGGACATAGATCCCTATTTTTACTAAAAAAGAAATAATAATAATTAATCCTGGCCATACAAAACTACAATTAATTATGCATGTTATAATATATAAATAAAAAATATAACGAAGAGAAATATCTAACATCTTGATCCTCTGCATTTGAGCCAGATTGGAATTGTTACACATATAAGAGGAGCAACATTTTTTTTTTTGGTTAAAAATTAAGACCTAGGTCCAGTTTCATTTAATAACAAAATGAAACAAGTGTCACAGTGTGGGCATCCATATGTACCAGAGAGCATTAATTCTCTCCATTACAATACCTAAGCGCCTAATACGTACTCAAAAGTATATCTAACTAAGGAATTCATATATCCTGGTATTTCCAAAAAGATGCAACCAGGAGCCACACAGAATACAACTAGCATAATACTTTCCAAAGATATCTTAATTGACCACACCAAATATTATTTTGTTCTTGCACCCATTCAATTCTTTTTTCCAAAACTAAAAGGATAAAATAAAATATCCATGCTTGCTGGCATTGGGGACACAAAATATATGGTTCATAGTTTTCTTATGAATATTTAGCCTACAATATCATTCATAGAACTTATAAATAATCATTTTAATTTTCAAGTAAATTCATACAACTAATCTAGTTCGAACAAATTTGAGAAAATATTACCAAATGATCAGTAGAAGCACTTGATCAAAACGAAGAAAAGAGTCGTTGCTTGAAGCTAAAGAAAAGGAAATTTGATGAGATATTGAGAATGAAAGAAATCCATTGGCCAAAATCCGTATATATAATGTGATAGAAGAAGGCTATCAATTTAGAACTAATTAATGTTTGACTTGTGTGTGTGTAATTGAATTTTTCATACATTAATTTTTGTCATGACATATAGTGGCTAGTATTTTCTGTCAATATTTAATTGTCAACATTTACACAAATTAAAAGAATAAAGTACCATGTAAATATATACCATATTGTACAATTAAATTTAAAAATCGTGTAAGATGAAGGAAAAAATATATGCAATGCATTGGATTATCAAATTCTAATTATCCTTTTGCATTTAGGATGGAAATGTCAAATATTCCAATCCATAGACATTTTTTTGTTTAACTATTAGAACTTACATTCTGAAAAATTTTATAAAGTGATGTTTTATATAAAGGGACTATTTTCAAATTTTGGAATTATGAATTATGACTATTTGAGACGTACATATGAAATTTGGGCTTGAGAGACGCTGTATTACGCAAAGATCGATTTTGGTTGTTTCATATTGGGCCTGGTGGGCTGAATAGTTGGAATAAAAAGAAGCAGAACGTGGCCCAATTTAATTTAATTCAGGGAAGGCCCGGTAACAAATTTTATGTGCAAAAAAATACATAATCTATAATAAAAAAAGAAGCACCCAAAAACGAAGAAAAATGCATATGGGGCCATGTTTGTAAGGAACAGACTTTTTGGGTTGTTTGGCACAGCAGGGCTGTCTGATTTAATCTGCATTTGATTTTTAGTTTTGAAACAAATGAAGACTTTTGGAAAGGATAAAAAGAGAGCAACACAATGGATTCGGATCTCTAGCTTCAAATCGGTATCGTTCGAATTTAAAAATTAGGTTCTAATATCGCATGATTCATCGTGCCTCATATTATACATAATATATCTTCAAAGTTCAAACTGTCAATTCAAATCGCTCAATATGACATTCATATTAACATTGTTTTTGGATATTACTATTTTTTTAGATAGATACAAAATCATTATTTTTGAATAGTCCGGAAACAATAATATTGTACTTATCTTAAAAAATATAAAATTTGATCTCAAAATAATCAACAATTTGAACTTTCAAAACAAGATATAGAATATGTGAGATCCAATGAAATATAAATGTTACGAGGCATTTGAATCATCCGTTTTAAAAAAATTCAAAACTCCTTTAATATTGCGTTGTTATATCGCGCTATTTACCATAATTATTTTATGCTTAAAATTGAGTAGAAAGTTAGTTGTTAAAAAATAGTTATTCCTCATTATGAACTGACCTGCCTTACTCTAAAAAATATATATAAATTGAGACTTCACAAGCGTTATGTTTTTCTCAAATTTAAAAGATAATATGGTATTTATATAATAAAATAAAGATAAATTTTACGGAAAGTCACTAAATTTTTTCATTGGTCACAAGTTTATAGTCAATATTTAGGACAAAAAAATTCAATAGCTACATAGGAAGAAATTAAACTTCAATGACTAATTTATAATAAAAGACAAAGTTTAATAACCTCTGTCAAAATTTATTCTAAAAATAATATAGGATAAAATAGGGCAAATACAACATAAAAATTATTCGAAAATTTTGTATGCCGCCCACTTAAAAAAGAGTCTGGCTAGTATAACATCAGTGTTATATCAGTCTATATGACATCAACTTCAAAACTAATTGAATCGACATCAAACGGTGAATCCAAGCCGTTCAAACCGATCTACTTTATTAGTTGTATGTTTACATGTAAAATTTATAACTTTTTAAATTTATTTAATATCAAGTCAGACAATCAAATATGTCAGTTTTTAAGTTAATTTTAATACATTCATGTTTCAATATTTTTACTGCTTGATTGATACTAAATTAACTCAAAAATATAAAAAAAAAAATTTGCATGTAAACGCATCACTCATAAAATAAATTTGTTTGAACAGTTTGAATTAGTCATTTAAAATCTATTCAAATAATTTTAAAGTTAGTATCATGTAACACTAATATCATACTAGTCAGACCTAAAAAATTGCAGCTGTTAAAAATTGAAAAGAACCTCACTACTGGGTCGGGTTCATTAATCACCGCTACATTAATTCGCCCACTAACAAGAATTGAAGCTGGCCTTCTGGCATTGTCATCTTGATTTGCTTCAACGGTCTCCTTTTGACCAAATTAGACACATACCAAACAAAGCTGTACTATGATAACCCAGTTTTTAATTAAAAAGAATTTTATATCTTCCAGTTGCATTAATAAATTATTGGAAACTGACAGTTCCATATAATAATGCTAGAAAAGAGAACAGGATGTCCAAGTCGGGAACACTGTATGGGGTCCTCTGTGGCTTTTATTTTGTTTAATTCTGTGTTAGGGATTCGGTTGCTAAGAAATAAATGTTTAAAGACGACTCACTACACAGATAAATGTACTTGAATGCCACACTAAAACAAGCACTGGGACGAGGTAGGGTCCAAAATGGACGTACACGCGCTCCGATGCATGTTACCTCTCCAGTTCCCAGTGAATGCTCAGTGGATAGATAAAAATAAAACATCAAGAATTTGGTTAAAAACTTAAAATGGAATAGGATAATTATATCATTTCCCACATTTTTGTTTCTTCATTTATCCCTTCCTTCTTTTTCTCCAAATTAATTTTTTTAAATGTCTTTTACTTCTCAATTAATTCCACTAAGAATTTTCACTTATCTCCACATTTATTACTGTCATTTAATAACAATCCCCACTAACAATTATTTATCTATTTATTGATGTTCAAAAAAGTATTTATCATTGTTCTAATAAGTATTTATCACTATGTCTCATAAGTATTTATCATTGTCGCTGACATGATAATACTTTGATTTGATTAAATATTACTTATTGACAAGTTCAAGAACAAAGTTCAAAAAAATATTTATCATTGTCTTTGACGTACATATGTTTTACCGCAAATTACAATTATGTCTAAGAAATATTTATCCTTGTAACATAAAGTATTTATCCATATAATATAAAGTATTTTATCATAGCTTCTAAGAAGTATTTATCATTGTCTTTGACATATATATATTTTTACTGAAAATTACAATTTAAAGTTGATAAAAATTAATTTGCAACTTTCAGTTTAATATCTATGACTTAAATAAATTAGATAAATATTTTATATTACATGGATAAATATTTCTTAGATATAGTGATAAATATTTGTCAAAAACAATGATAAATACTTTTTTAAACTTTGTTTTTGGACTTGTCAATAAGTGATATTTAATCAAATCAATGTATCATCATGTTAGAGACAATGATATATACTTCTCATAATTAATGATAAATACTTGTCAAAAACAATGATAAATATATTTTTGAACTTTGTTCTTGAAATTGTCAATAAGCAATGTTTAATTAAATCAAAATATCATCATGTCAGAGACAATGATAAATTTCTTGAACATTAATAAACAAATAAATATTTATTAGCTGTGATTGTTATTAAATGACAGTATAATTAATGCTGGGATTGTTATTAGAGAACAGTGTAATTAATGAGAGAATTGTTATTAAATGATAGTATTTAATGCGGAGATAAATGGAAATTGTAAGCCAAATAATGAGGGGGATAAATGACAGTTAAGGAAGGTAATATTGAGAGAGAGTGTGTGAGAATAAATAAGAAAACAGGGGTGAAGTGAATGATATAATTATTCTAAATATTTTTTGAAAAAATATATACATATAAATCAAATTTAGTATAACCTGTGAAAGAGATATGTTGTTGACAATTTATATTAGAAGGATATTTGAAATCATTTCAAATGCTGGAATAAAGAGTCTCTAACTCTCTCTGTGTATTATTAAAATTTTGTAAGATATTAAATTTAACTATTTTGATAACTTTTTTAACTTTTTTTGTTGGATTTTTAAAGGATGGTCATATTTGATATGCAAATATTCTTGCTTAGTATTATTTTAGGTTCATTTTTAAAATTCTGAAAAGATAATAAAAATGATTTAAAAATAATTGAAGTTAGTATCCGATAAGATTTTTAACTTCAAATTTTGCGAGATAAATTTGAAGTTACCTATTGTAAATCATACATAGGGTTGTTTATTGGATCCAATTTATTCGGTTTTGAACCGAACCGAATTAGTTTGGATCAAATGGTTTGGTTCGGTCTACTTTTTAAAACCAAATTATAACTTCGGTTTGGTTCGGTTTGAAATTTTTTAAAACTAAAATAACCAAACTGACCGAACTTTTATATATTATGAATTTGATCCGGACCGCCCCGGTTTATTCCTTAATCAATTGCTTTAAATACTTCTATTTTTTTTTTAATATCTCAGTTTATTTCTTAATATCCCAGTTTATTTCTTAATATACTTCAGTTTATTATAAATCAATTGCTTTAAATAAAAAAAATAATATGTTTCGATTTGAACCGAGTAAACCAAAATAAAACTTTGGTTCGATTCGATTCGGTTACAATGCTAAATCAATTTGATTTGGTTCTATTTTTGAAACCAAATTAAAATTTTGGTTTGCCTAATTCAGTTTGATCTAACACCAATCATACATGGAAAAAGAACACCAGAAAAAGAAGAAACTCATATATATGGAAAAAGTAAAACAAATACAGAAGTAACAAAAGAGACAAAATTATATATAACAAGAGGAGGGTTCAAATATCTCCATGTTTTTGTGTCTCTATCTCTTTTCATCATTTTCAAAGTTCAAACAGTCGATCCGAACCGCTCAACTTAACCTCCATACTAAAATATGTTTGGAGACCAAATTTTATATTTTTAAAAAAAATTTTACTAATTTTTTAGATAGGTAAAAAAATACTGTTTTTAGATGGTTCAGATTTACTGATTTTGTATCTATCTAAGAAAATAGTAAAAAAATTCCTAAAAATATAAAATTTGGTTTCGAAATATATTTTAGCATGAAGGTTAAATTGAGCGATTCGAATCAACTGTTTAAACTTTAAAAATAATGAAGAAGCACAAAAACATGGAGGCATTTCAACCCTCCTCATATAACAAATACAGGCAGTGATGCTAAAAGTCTACCTATCCAGCCATCCAGGTTTCCAGCACCACAGAAAACCAATTAACCAGACACCACGCAATCATCCCGTTAGTTTAACACTGGCTCAGTAATAATCATCTCCAGTCATTCATCACTGTCACCTGTGAAGTTCCTCTTAATACAACAGAAAACATCAATCAATGGGTGTCTCCATTTACAGGGACCGGAGATTGTAAAACGCATTGTTTCCCTCTTCGGGATTTGAAACAAATAAAGAAATGTAAAACAGAGAGAAACCCCTGAAGCTTAACACACTCTCTAAACCCACAATTAGAGACGCAATAAATGCACACACGAATTAAAACTGTCCCTCAGAGCGAGCGAGCGAGCGAGCGAACGAGGCGTAGAGAGAGAGAGGTACAGTGAGCGACAGAGAGAGGGAGATCTCTAAACCGAAGCTAAGAGAGAAGTAAAAATTCAATCTAGTCTCTCGTCTCCAGTACATTCCTCTCTCTCTTTCTCACCGCTTGCGCATGAACCGAGCTTATTTTGGGAAGAAAGGAAGAGAGAGTTTCCTGTTTTGGTACGCCGTTGGATCTAGGGTTTCACCTGGCGTTACAATGTGGCACGGGAGGGGTGGTGTGCGAGTCTGATTGTCCAATTCCGAGGTAGATGGAGCTCGATCGGTGGTTCTTGTGATGGTTTCTTTGCGATTTGCTTGAATTTTAACTTGCAAGATGAGCGGAGTTGCTGTCACTCTTTTTACGGTTCTTCATTTGAGCTCTCTTTGCTTAGGTATTACTTGTTTCTCTCTTGTATTATCTGAATTTCCAATCTACAAGCGGTATCCGTGTGAATTGGAGAATTTTTTTGGGATCTGTGGGAATATACTAACCGAGCATTGCATAAAAATATGATATGATTGTTTTTACCAGAAAGGCTTTTATAGAGACTGAATTTTATATACAATTTCCACGCCCTTCTACTAATTTATCTAATTTTAGATTTTTCTTGAGAGAATAGAATCAGTAAAGTAAAATATGGCCAATTCATAATTAAGAGATCTCACTACATTGATTCTTGAAGAGCTGATCAACTTAATTCTACTTGATCGGGATGCAGTTTTTGCACATATGCAATTCTAGTAAATCTGTTTCAATCATTAGGGAAAAGCTCATCTTGTATCCAGTTGGTGTGTACCTGAGAGGTGATGTTACTGAAGCGGCAATTCCTGTTGGCAAAGAGACTTGTGATGTTTACTAACTACAAAGACCTAATCTGCTTTATCCATTATTTAATTTGAAAATTGGAATGGCACTAATTGAGCTAATACAGTTTTAATCAACAAATATAATGAATGCCTTGTCTTGATCCGAGGCTTGATAGATGATTAGTTGCATTTTGCAGGGTATAATTCGATGATGTAGAAATTAAATATTAAAATGCTGTTCTGTTGTGCAGATTATACTAATAACATTTGGTTGATCATGGCATTCTCTTGTTATCTATCTTTAGTCATGCCTCTTTCTGTGACATACACACACATGCACACAGACACGAATTATTCTGGCTATTTACACACCTAAATATTTAATTTTGTTTAATTTTCAGCGAGGATACCTTTTTTCCAAGCTTCAAGTCCCTCCAGTGCACCATTTGCAGCTTCAAGCCCATTGTGGCCACCTAAAGCCGCTCCTTCTGCACCAACAATTGCACCACAGTTTTCTCCAATTTCACAACCACCAGCTTCTCGTGGTATTTCAGATGCCTTGCAAAACATCATTCTTCCTTTCACATTTTTCATGGAATAATCTTTATAATGGCTTGGCAATCTCTTTAGGTTTTGCCGCGAATCCTCCTCATCCTCGGCCAAAGCACCATAAAAGAGCACCTCCTCACGCCAATACTCCTTTTCCTCCCCCTGAAGGTCTGAAGATAGATATTTTTTCATTTGAGTTTTTAGAATTGGAAATTGTATACCCTTCTTAAATAATGCGAGTTACCTGTTTCCTTGCAAAACTTTGAACGATCAAAGTTAACATCCACATTCTGATCCCTTGCAAAGCCTTTAACAATCGGAGTTAACTCCCAGATGCTAACCCCTGGCAAAACCCTTAACAATCAAACTTAACTTTCAGAAAAGTTAATTTTAGATGTTGCATGTTTTGAGAAGCACATCTGATGCTTCATATACATGCGATATTTCCATTTTTAGGTAAACTAGATGAAACTGCTTGAGTTGCATGCCAGAAGTATCGTTGAATAGATGCTGACTGCAAGAATAGAAAATTCCAGCCACATCCCAAGCTCTATACAATATTTTAACATGCATATTGACCATGATGAGTGAAGAAGATAATAGACCAAAAATGAAGTGTATTGAGAGAGAAATGGTATATCAGGGGTAATTTTGGTAATTTTGGTATGCTTTATTCTTATTTTTTTGTCCTAATTATCTGCATTTAATTTAATAAAATTTCAGTTTCCTCCCCAGCCGGTTGTGATGAAATCATATGTTCAGAGCCCCTAACAGCGACCCCAATCAGCTCTCCCTGTGGTTGTGTCTTCCCAATGAAAGTCACGATGGACCTTGATGTGGCGCCATACCTTCTATTCATGCACATTGCTGAGCTGGAGGTTGAGGTTGCTTCTGGAACCTTCCTGAAACAGAGCCAGGTCAAAATTATGGCCGCTGTGCCAAGTGTTGACAACCAACAGAAAACAAGAGTCACTATTTACTTGGTGCCTTTAAGGGAGAAATTTGATGACACTACGGCATTGTTGATCTATGATAGGGTTTGGCAGAAGCGGGTTTCCATTTCTTCTTCTGTTTTTGGGGATTATGCAGTGGTTTCGGTTGAGTACCCAGGTATGTCTTTTTAATCAGTGCCATTTTACTGGTATTCTGGATAGATACGTAGTGCAGTTGTTCAGGTTTCTTCAGTTGTTTTGTAAGAATATATAGTGATATATTATCTTGAATGGTTTCTTAATATGATTGTGCATATTTTGAGCAAAGATTGTTGTTTATGATGTCAACACAAAATTTTACCCAGCATATTCTGGTACTGTTATCCTCACAAATGATTCATTCAGCATAGTAATGATTGATGTGTCTGTTGGAGTGGGTAATGTGATAGTGTAGCTTAATTTAACAATTGAATATTTTACAAGCTACAAATAAATTGGAGACCTATTTTTGATAGGTTTCAAAGTGCTAATCTAATATTATATCAGATTAAAGGAAGCTTAGATGTAAATGAACTTGTGGAATAATGCATATGGATTCGTCAGGATAACATCTATTTTTGTCATGACAGGACTTCCATCATCTCCACCAAGTTTATCAGAGCCATCCATAGGAGCGGGTCCCACCAGCAGCAGAGGCATTAACCAGCGGCCACTTACAGCAGATGTTGGGGATACTTCCAAATCCCAGAAACTGAACACATGGATAATTGCCGTGATAACAGTTTCTTCATGCTTGCTTCTGTTAGTCAGCATTGGTGTGGTCATTTTCGTGCTGAGGTGGCGCAATCTCAGACAACTTGGGAGAGGTTCTGTAGGCCCTGCAACTACAATGCCTCCCACCAAAAGATCTGGTAAGAACAACCTATTACAGTTTTCAGTGACTGGAATTTTGTAGTTGAACAATTTGACCTTTATATAGTAAGTTAGAGTGGAAATGAACGGGAGATTGAAGGATTCCAGTAATTGTCAGCTTGATTTTTTTTTTAGAAAATAAAACCTATTTCTAATTTCCAATAGTATTTGCTAGAAACAAATGAAACAGTGGTCTGTATACAATAACAATTAGAGAAGTTCAGGATAAATATATTAGGCTTCAGCTAATTAGGGCTAACGAAAAAGTACATATCAGATGGCTGATAGAAGGAATTTTGTTTTAGGAGGCTCAGTTGCAGAAGTGCATGTTTTAGTTAATTCTTTGTATGAAAACCCTATTGTATCATTTTATTTTCTAGTAACTCAATGAAGAGATGATGATGATGATTAGATTTATATCCTAATGTGTTAGGAATGAGGCCATCAACACTGTCCACTAGTATTGGAAGCTCCTCTGTCTCAGCTGCCTCAGCAATGGCAACATATCCCCCATCAGTAAAAGCATTCTCCCTGGATGAACTCAGCAAGGCCACCGAAGGCTTCAGCTCCAAACGGGTTCTGGGTGAAGGTGGGTTCGGACGGGTCTATCAGGGAACCCTGGAGTCAGGGACTGAAGTTGCAGTGAAACTTCTTACTAGGGAGGATAGGAGTGGGGACCGTGAGTTCATTGCTGAAGTGGAAATGCTCAGCCGATTGCACCACAAGAATCTTGTGAAGTTGATTGGAATATGCATCGAAGGGAATAAGAGGTGCTTGGTGTATGAGGTGGTGCGCAATGGAAGTGTGGAGTCTCATCTTCATGGTACGTGTTATCATTTGAGTAATCTATGTCTATACCCACATAAAGTTCTGTTATTGTTTCGGTCAGTAATGTTTACAACTTTATATCTATCTCGTTTAATTTAAATGACCATTCTTGTAGTAGTTTCAACTTCCATTTTGTACTTCTTGTGGCCTGAACATAGCATACCTTTAGATTCATCCACCAGCACATTGGCCCACAGACAAAAAAATGAGATCCAATAATGGTACTACAAGACTTCCCATAAGTACACTATCCATGAACCAAAACTTCATACTGGAATGTATCAAGCAGGGGTTGATAAGCATAAAGGGGTATTAAACTGGGACATAAGGATGAAAGTGGCCTTAGGTGCTGCGAGAGGGCTTGCGTACCTCCATGAGGATGCAAATCCACGTGTAATACACCGTGATTTCAAGGCGAGCAACATCCTCTTGGAGGAGGATTTCACCCCGAAGGTCACTGATTTTGGCCTTGCCAGGGAGGCAACAGAAGGCCTTGACCATATTTCCACCCGTGTTATGGGCACTTTTGGGTATGTTTTCTTCTCTCCTCAGTCTTCCATACTTTGCTTCTTTAAATTTATAAGATTTGCATAGTTGCATACTGGATGGTTATGTACTGTAATTATCAACTCTTTGTTTGTATTGCTGCATTGCATGTCTTGTGTTATCTTTGTCATTTATTATTTACTTAAACTATCATTGGTGTTTGGTTGATACTCATATCCAAGGATGGTAATCATGGGGGCCCAATACTGAATTGGTTAGGTTGGTTAGTTAAATATACTTTACTTTCTAATGCGTCTGTACCAAGCAAATGTCAAGTTCTAGCTAATAACCACACTGAAGAAAACCACAAGTATTTGGAATAGCATTAGCAGACATGAGATTGACCAAATTGCAGTCTTGCCTTTAATTTTGACCTATTATATACTTAATCATTGCCTTCTACAATAATACAGCTATGTGGCCCCAGAATATGCAATGACGGGACACCTCCTTGTAAAGAGTGATGTTTACAGCTATGGTGTAGTTCTCCTGGAGCTCTTATCAGGGCGTAAACCTGTTTACATGTCACAATCTCAAGGCCCAGAAAACCTGGTCACGTGGGCTCGTCCCCTACTTGGAACCCATGAAGGTCTAGAAAAACTTGTAGACCCAGCTTTGCACGGCAACTATGACTTCGACAATGTCGCAAAGGTGGCATCCATTGCCTCAATGTGCGTGCACATCGAGCCATCTCAACGACCCTTCATGGGTGAGGTTGTACAAGCTTTAAAGCTCGTGTACAATGATGTGGATGAAGCGTGTGACGATTTGTACAGCCACAGAGAGTCTTCTTCTAATGCTGATTATGACTGTAGTCGGGGTGAGTTCTCTGAAGGAGGTTGGTGGAATGGTCATAATTCCCCATTTATTACCATGGATTATAGCTCAGGTGGAATGGAGGGGATGTTGGAGAGACCCCACTCAGCAGCCTCCATAGGTGGCAACCGGGTTGAGTCAATGAATAATAGATCCGGTCCGTTAAGGACCAAAAAAAAGAGGTTTGCGTCTTTTTATAGATTGAGAGGGAGTCTTAGTGAGCATGCATGTCTACCAAAAGCACAATCTAGGGATATTGGGCTTTAGTTGAGTTTTAGTGTTGGTCAAGTCAAATTGACTTTGTTGCTGTTGTTACCGATTTCTTTTTTTCTTTCTTAGCTGTACAGGTCAGTAGGGGTGTTATGGGTCTGCTGTGTAATGTGTTTTTGGTATAGTTTGGTTTGCCATCATCTACCCTTTGGTAATGTTGGGGGTGGTGTTGGTCGTCTAATTTTTTTTTTTTGCAATTTTATGGTTCATTTCTCATGCATCTGATCTGTAATTCAGGATTATTTTAGAGGATATTCGGCACATGCCTCTTGTGCCGTGATGATAAATGGCTTAATAGCATTGACTAGGTGGATTCTTTTCCATGTTTGATTCTTGTGTTGCTAATTTTCAAGCAGTATTTTGCTCTCTTTTTCCATTTTCCTTTCTTCTGAGTTGGTACACAGTAATTGAAATGTAAAATAATATTACATCTTGTTCCCTTTCATTTCAATATATTTACCTGAAGTAGCTATTTTTGCATGATTCAATATAGAATATTATATACCACAGCAAGTCTGAGTTGATAGCACTGTTGTTAGCTTAAGATCAAAGGTGGCTAAAACATTGATATCCGTTATCCATTGGAGTGCCAGGCACAAAGATGCAAATTTAGCCACTAAAAATATACTTAGATTTGCTGGTAAATCGGAGGCAAACAAATGTGCACCTTTTAATCTTTCTCTATCTATCAGCAAATCTTAGTATATTTTTAGTGGCTAACTTTGCATCTTTGTCACGATCGACTGGAATTGTTAAATAAAACCATTTGGAATTTATGATGATGTTTAATTAATGGAGTAACACCTGGAACAGTTTGTTAAGAAATTAGTACCACCTTTGATCCAAAATTATTGTATAACAACGGATTTCATATATACAAAATGGTACAACTTTCGATATGGTACTGTTTCCTTGTAACAAATATAAAATCAAAGATGTAGCAAAAGAAAGAAAGAAAATCAAAGATGTGTGCATATATGAATACGAATATTATCTACATGTAGCACCTTCAATCATATCGCTATGGCATATTGTGCACATCAAGCCTGACAGGCTCTTCTTCAATTTGAGAAACTGGAACTATTTCATCCTCTTCCAAACTTGGAGCAACCTTTTTTTGCTCTTTCTTTTTTTCACGCGCAGTGGCACGGTTTTGAATCACAAAAATTGCCAAAACAATCAATGAGACTCCAAAGCTAAAGACAAAAAGACTCCAAAACACATCGAGTCCCAAGCCCTGCCGCTCTACACTGTTCGTTGTGGTCACAAAATTAGACAAGGAAACATTAAACCAGTTTCTCTCTAGTTGCTTGATGGTGCCATGTTCTGCTAATGCCAGTATTTCTTTCGAAAGATCAGCTGTCATCGGATCGCCTTTCTGGAGAGCCTAATCAATAATAATATGTAAGAAAATTAGGATATCTCCTGATTCAATCTATCTATAAATGATTTAAATACTTTTATGATACTGTTTTCACACTCAAAATTTAAGCCTAATAAAAACTGATTCTATTCAGGAACGATGATGTTCGTTGCAAGACAATAAACAAATTAAAAGAACATATGTACTTACGAAAGCGAAACCCCCGAGCATCTGTGTTTCTCCATAGACAGCATAGTCATTGTGCTTTGATAAAAAAACTCGAACATACGGCGACTCAAGGTATGCAGCTGTTATAATTTTTTTCTGAAATGCAACTGGATAATCGTCTTGGTCTCTGATTCGCACAATGTTTTCAGGTTTATAATTGAGCACATTTTCGAGATAACTTATGACAAATGAAGCTCCATTACACCCAGCTATCGATTTATCTACGACTGGCTTAAGCTTCTCAGTCACAAGAATTGAGCTCAAATTTGCGGTGAAGCAATTGCTCACAATTAAGACAACCAACAGCCATGAAAGGATCACAGTCTTCATATAGAAATTGCCGACCTCTGTTTTAGAAGTAATGTCGGATATATCATATAAGCAATGTAGAGAAACCAATATATCTCCTGAATATACTATATAACAGGAAGCAAAATTACGTGGAATAACACTTACTGTCACCGTGGTTCTGGAAGATAGTATTGCCGATTATCCAAAATGTCGCGCCGAGCTGCCTGTACCACGGGCCATGGAAATCTTCATCGGCCTTCTTGTGATTCCGCTCGAGGTACCAAATAGCACCAAAGTTGTAGAATAGCAAGGTGAAGATGGTAATCCAGAGTACGGGTGTGAACGGTTTCGTTAGCATCATGCTGACATTGTTGTGCTTCATTGGAATAACCATGGCAAGGCCCGATGTTACAAATGACTGTGTGAATGATACTTTCTCGGATCGAAAACTTGTTGTTGTCAGGTCACCAATGGCAATATCAATATTCTGTGTGAATATAAACAACTTTTTTTCTCAAATCTTGTGTATATATTACACTTAATGAACACGATTAAAAGTATAAAAACAATCAAGTATGATAATTATATGATAAATTAAGAAAATGAGTGGCATGAGATACCTTCAAGTATACTTGGTCGACAAGATAATCATAGGTAAAATTGTTAGTTTGTAATAATCTAGAAGTCAATAATACGATAATTTATCATAAAGCTTTGTTCATGAATTGGATGATTAATATCATTTTGTTGCCTTGAGTATTATTGCATTTATGGATCATTTCGAGTTCATGACTGAAATTGTGAAACTCCATAATATAGATGATATATACTCTTAAAAGGTCACTAACCAAGGTAATTAGCAGGAACACTAATTACCGCGAAAAGGTTAGTATGTGGATTAAAAGATGGTTAAGTTTTACAAACCACCTGACACGAGATGTTATTTTAATCACATAGATACATGTTCTAGGAATATGGAATTTGACAGACCCCGAATGAGACATTAAATAGAATTGTGTTCGTGTCATTAATGTTTCTCATTCAGTGTCACGTTCTAAAGTATGAGGTATTTATTGTTTCCACTAAGAAATATGTATGTGTGATTGCTATCTACCGCTGTCCGTAAAAAGCAGTCATAACGGTAGCATTCCCATATGTATAGCTTAGCTGAGGAAGTGATAGTCTACCAAAAGTACTATTTGTCCCTCGTATCTCTATACGAGCTATAGCATCACTGGGCCCCTTGATAGAGTTAGATTATCTGCTAGCGGTATAATTACAAGAGTAATTATATTTGATAATCTACTCAAGATCAAGAAAAGATTCAGTTAGCAAGGATGACACACATCTACCTTGAAACTGATCTGATAGCTATGAGACAGAAGAACAGACACAAGTAAATTGTTTACTGGATCGTGATATTGTACAGTACAGCATCATCTGTGTAATTGGATGGTCATGATGTGTTGCCAGACGCCACCCATGATTATAGAAGTTAAAACAGTTTTAACTCTATTTACCAACATAACACAGATCCTATTGGGTCACACCATATAGGAGCTAATTGGAGAATCTTATTTTGATTGATTATAAATTGGTTATGATCAATGATAAGATGGTTATAATTAATTATACGTGTTATAATTAAATTATAAATGTTATGTAAAAATAACAAGCAAAAAACATTGGTTAATTTATAAACGTGTGTGTGACACGTATAAAAGTTAACCGGTTAATTTATAAATGTGCATGACACATTGTATAAATTACCGAAACAACAATCGCAAGAAAAATATATATAATTATTCAGAATAATTATACGAGTATTATTTGTGTTCGGGCCGAGGGCATTCGGATCTTTTCAGATTCGTCCTTATTCGCATGACATGTCATCAATCCTATCCAGATGACACGTCATCGATACCGAAACAAATAACCGCAAGAAAAATATATATATAATTGTTCAGAATAATTATACAAATATTATTTGTCTTCGGACCGAGGGCATTCGGGTCTTTTCAGATTCGTGCTTATCCGCATGACGTGTCATTGATCCTATCCAGATGACATATCATCAATCCTATCCACAAGGGCAAAATGGTCATTTCACACCTATGCCACCTTGCATGTGTAGAAACATGGAGAAGAGTGTGGAAGGGTGTGGAAGGGGTATTTTGGTCATTTCACATATAAAAGGATGAGGTGTCAATGGCATACCTTGTAAATAGGCATGTGTTGAGGGGTATTTCGGTCTTTTGCGAACCTCCTCAAAAGCCTATAAATAGAGGGGTGCATGTAGAGAGAAAAATCACTAATTCACTTGTATCGTTTCGTGCAGAATCGAATCGGTATTTTCTCTCTTTCTCGGTTTCTCTCCCAAATAGTGTTTCGGTTGAGAAAAGAAAGTTATACGTAGTTGACGTATAATCTTGCGGGTTGTTGTGGAGTATATTTACGGGATCGATGAATAGTGT
The DNA here is from genome assembly GCA_033356055.1 of Carex pumila. Lineage (NCBI taxonomy): Eukaryota > Viridiplantae > Streptophyta > Magnoliopsida > Poales > Cyperaceae > Carex > Carex pumila. The sequence goes on from JARJHM010000090.1 coordinate 104,806, forward strand.
TTTACCGAATTTAGCGGTATGTCAGTTTTGCTCATTTGATGAAACTGAGTAACCGAAAATTCGTGTTTACAAGTTTTCGTCTTTTCCCCGTGAATAGTGTTTTTGCAGAATTCCGCGGTTTACGGTATTTCTGGCAGAAGAAATTAACCGCTCTCTGGTTAATCCTGGTGGATAACCGATAGAGGCATCAGACGTCTGATGCTCTGAGACGAGTCGATTCCTTCCGTGATGTAGCTCTACACGCTCGGTCTGCATTCCAACTGTGATTTGGAAACAAGGTATAAATATGTTATATTAATCTATTTAATTGGTAAGTAGATTAAAGTTTTAGAAATCAATCATGGAGTAGATCTGTAAAATGATTAAATTGGGTTTTGATGCCAAAGGAATACTGAAGGTGGACCGCCTTGGAAAGTTTCCTGACATACCCCGTTTAATCCTGAGCTTAAGTTGGCCGTAGAAATTTTTTGTTCTACGGTCATTCCGCACCTTAAGCCTAAACAAGTTTTGATTACCGCGAAACCCCAAAAGTGGTATCCGAAACCCAACAAAAATTGCCTTCAAGCTTAAAAGGAACGAACTCAAACAGGATGAAGGAGTTCAACCGGTTTACGGCTGCAGTGAACACATCGATGCAAAATCCGCTGACCGATTTCAAATTTCCCGTTCTATTATCATATTCCACTTTGACATATCCATCCCATATCGATTTTTCTGGTACTCCTATTTTCAGTCTCTTCAATCCCCCAGGGGTTATTCGTGTTTCTCCGGGCCAAAAAACAACATTCAGTTGTAATAATGTTGATCCCTGTGAATTCAGCTGTGACTTGTTGTTATAAAATCCGAACCCATCTAACCAAAATCCAATTTCTTTATAACTCTTGCCAACTACATTAATTACCCGGAAAGCCGAATAATCACCGGCCTCTACATTCCCGTTTATCGGCCAAACATTTCCACTTAACCCCGTGAAATTGATCGAGAGCAAGTTATCCACCAAAGATTTGTTATTTACCCTGGTTTTATTTGCAGCTAAAGTAATTGCTTGTACCGCATCATATGCTCGTGCAGCAAATACTCCAGGACTGAAGACCATCTCGCCAATCTTCTCATACTCATCTTTAAAAGCTTTCTGGAAATCAGAATAGAACATGGCGTACTCGCTCGTGGATTGTTTGACGTATGGCTCGACAGCTATTACACCTTGCATGTGGTTCAAGATAAAGGAAGAGTTGAGGGTTGAATCAAGGAGAGTCGCTACATCAGGGCCGCATATCCAAGACGAACCTTGCTCCATCATGCCCAATGCCGTTGCCTCTTGAAACAGAGTTACCGTGAGATTCGCAGAGCTTCTAAGGACGATGTAAACGGTTGAAAGATGTTTGCTCATTCGATTCAGTTCCGCTCGAACAATGCTTTTTTTATCCGAAATGGAGTCCATGAGTGGGAACACTGCAGAATAGTCGAGCTGGATCCCGACTTTCTGCAGCTCAAGTGCAAGTAGTAGTGAGGTGCCTGATACAGTTCCATAATCATCATCTTCATACACTATAATTACTCGTCGCCAGTTGTAGGATGCAACAAATCTAGCCAAACACTTAACCAGGGCATTGTCTGAATATGACATCTGAACCAACAAAGGTGTCGGTAAAACAGTAGATGGTGTTAGCGAGACGGTGGGGATGTTTGTTCCTTTGCTGGTGCCTGAGATGGCAAGTACTTGTGGCCATGTCACTGTTGATACCATCACTTCTGCTCCTTGTTGAATTAAAAATTGAGCTGCAATGCAACAAAAGCTCATAAGTCATAACCATTGTAATCCAAAGAGCAGTACCCAAACATTAATTGATATGATAAAACCTTGAGTAACTACTTTAAGAAAACTTGAAATTTCACAACTATTTTACCATCATAACTTGCTTGTAGTGTGTCAGTGCTTTTGAGTTCGGAAATGGTAAGGAGAACGGGCTGAGATGAGGCGTTGAACCTTCTTGTCGCAACCTCGATTGCAATCTTTTGCTCCCTCCCAATCCTGGAGTTAGTATGCAAGACCGCTCCGATCGAAAGACCAAGGACTGTACTTCTAACAACCAAAGCTACCAGAAGCAAGGGGAAGAGGAAAAATGGACACTTACTTGGTCCCATTTTTCAGAGATTGAACTTACAATGTAGTGATTAATTGGTTACTGAATTGGTGTAAGATCAACAAGGAGACTTAGTAGCTATACTTCATTATTTATAAGAGGTAATTAATTAATTAAAACGTGTTGACTATAAAGCACAAAGATAATTTTAAAAATATGCCCTTGACAATTAAAGTCATGGATTCTGTTTGACCATGCCATCTGGATTTTGAAAAATGCAAACCAATTTCTCTAAAAAACAAAACCATCGACTTGGAGGAGCTGGAGCCTGAGAGCATAATTTCCCAGAAAATTACAGGAACAAGTCAGTCAAATCAAGAAATGGACTGTTGACTTGAAGGAATCTGGAATTAATACTGCCAATATAATATTAGTTGGTTGTTAGTATGAAAAGAAAGAAGATTGGAGGGCTTTTCCTCAGATATGTCAATTTTTGAGACTGTTCAGGAATTAGGGATGGATACTTCACTTTTCAACAATCTCAGAGTTGAAGAGAAAAAATCTCATTCTTTGACACTGCTCAGGAACAAATAGTCCATTTTCTACTTAAGAAGAATATACAAATGCATTTATTACAAAATTACAAAATAGTCTTCTTTTGTGCAAAACCAACTCAAAGATCATATTTATTTTTCATAACCCATATTATAAAAGAATAAAAAATGCCACAAAAAAAAAAATCAACGTATGAATTTCTCCCATTCACATAATGGATCTCGGTTTTGGATTCTTTGCATTTTTTTTTAAGTCTTGTAATACGGATTTTATTTGTTCTGAGTTCTGACACTCAAAATTATCAATTTTCATTTGTAATTTTGGCGTGCAAAATATACATGATAAAAGCTTTCGATTGCAAATTTATTCAATACTTTTGTATATTATTTTTGTAAAATTTATTATTTGTCAAAAAAATTTATCAATATATAATGTTTCTAATTTTTTTTAATGTGCAGATGCCAATTTCAAGTTCTATATCAGTTTAATTTTTTTTTTTATTTAAATCTTCGTTTCACCTTTAAGGGTTAAACAATTCCATTTTTTTTTTTTTTGTAATGATGTGATATATTAACCTACAGCAAAAATGAAAACAACAAAACTTTGAAATGTCACTTGTTGGAAATAAATCTGCTGTTATTCCAAATTCCGATCCTAATAGTTAAAAGTTTTTGCACGAATCTCAAAGAAAGTTTTTTTTTTCACAAATCTCAACAGATATCAACAGTTGGGATCGGAATAACAAGGAAGAACTTGTTATTCCTTTGTAATAACAGCAGATTTATTTCCCATTTATTGTAGAGGCAGCTTGACAGCAGAGCCATTTCAAAGTGGCTTGGTAACACACCAAGTCACAGTTGTGATGGGCAATTTCAATTTAGACGATCTTAGATTAAACCAGTTGTGATAGGACACTAATGAAATCTGCACCAGGGAATGGTTCATCTCACACCATTGTAAAGCTAACAATGGAATCATTTGATAATTCAAAGAGAATAGATTGATCTCAACACTCAATTCTAACAACCACATAACATGAACAAAACATGTCAAAATTATAACAAGAACCATATCTTAAACTCAAACCTACCAAAATATTCAAAAACACTAGAAAGTCTCCCTCTTTTATCAAAGTAATTAATCACCGACTCCACAAAACCTAAGACAAAGTGAGGAGCTCAGTAACCTCCCTTGAGGTCGTTCACCACATCATACGGGATGGGTGTGACGGTTTCCAAGGTATGGCCCTCCACCATGAACCCAGGTTTGGGTCCCTCAGGCTGGCGTTTGGTGGAGATGATCTCACCACGTGCCTTGGCAGCCGACTTCAGCTCGTCATTCTTCTTCTTCCTCAGCTTGAATTCCTCGTTGCACCGAGATGGCATCACGTGCTCCACCCGCACGTGGATCCTCTTCTTCAAAATCTTGTTTCGCACCTGTTTTGTTATGTAGAAAAGAAGTTATATTCAATTTTTGGGTACTTATGTAGGACAATATAGGCAACTTAAGATGCAGAATCAACTTAAGAAGTTTGATTCATTGGACCTGACAACAAGTGTCTAAAACACATTATTTTGTTAAGGAGTTAAAGAGGGATGTTCGGGCCCTGCTAAATAGCATTTATCCAAAAACTGGGAACTTTTTTTACGGTAAAAACACAGATAATTATGGCTTAGTCAACCCCATCAATAGTTTTAAGATGCCAATATCACAGTGGTATAGAAGTAAAATACAGCTCTGATAGAAAAAAAAAAACCAATACAACTAAAAACAAATAAAATACATTAATCAGGTCTTCTGAGACATTTTATACAGAGATTATGATGATAGACATACTACTACTACAGAAAATAAATTGCCACCAAATAAAAAATGCCCAATGCAATTGCCTCAGTTTTATCTACTTGAAAATGGGAACACCAATTTGACTAACAAGACCCTTCATTCTACTTCAAGCAAATCATGAAAAGAACAACTAAATATCCCCTTGGAACCTGTTTTACATTTTCACCTGTATTTCTAATTTAGCACAAAACATTATAAAAGGCCACATATCAACAGTTCTCAATGGCCAGATTCGATCTACATCATTCAATAGTTCTAGCAAAAATCAAGCCAAACTCGAAACCAAACTAGACAGTACACAACAATTCTACAAATCAGGAATTACCATTTCCAAAAACTTTGAAAAAGCAAAAAAACAACAGGGGATGATTACCTGTTTGTTGATCTCAACACCGATTGCGCGCTTGGTGACATTCCAGACGCGACCAGTGCGGCCATGGTAGAACTTGTGAGGCATACCCTTGTGCACAGCACCATTTACCTTGATGTCGACATAGTCTCCGATCTTGTATGTGCGGAGGTAGGTTGTGAGAGCGATGTACCCCTTCTTCCTAAACGGACGAGAGAAGGAATCCCTCGTGCGGCACCTCAGACCGTGTCCAGCTGGCATGGTGGCGCTCTAAGTGTAGGGTTTCTCTTTGGCTGGGTGCTGCGGCTAGGGTTTGGAGTCGAGAGGAATGAATGACCTTATTGAGGTGTGGTTTTGTGAAAGGACCAGATTGCCCCTGTTTCGGATTTGTTTGTATATCCGGGCCATAAACGGGCTTTGATTACTTGGGCCTCATTGGGCTTTAATGAAACCAGTATAAGGCTGGTAAGTTCTTTATTATAACGGGCTTTTATTCGTTGGGCCTGATGTGTTTGGTCTGAATGAAACCAGTTATATCGCTTTCAGAAATATCAGTCACAGAAAGCATTCTTTTTCATCAAAATGTTTGTGATTAATATTTTTAAGTACCCTTTGAATTTTTTTCAAAAAAAAGAATAGTGAATACCGCATGAAACTAGTTCTATTTCGAATTAAAATTAGGATCAGCTGATTCCAATATGATACATTAAATATGTTAATCATGTTATTTTTACTTTTATTATTTTTTTGTCTTCGTTATGTCATTATTTTTAGAAATTTAGTAACTTCAAATTTAAAACTTAAAATGTTAAAATAAAATTCTGGGATATTATACACATTATTTTCTTTATACATAAAATATGATGACATCTTGACATTATTTTGATTGGTATGTTCTTTTACAAATACATGATGTGAATAATTTATGAATGTTAATTTTTTAACTTATTAATTCACAAAATCACGAAATCGGAAAATAATAATATCATACGTGCATGTAGAAAAAATAATATAAATAATCTCTGACTGTTATATTTTGACATATAAATTTAAAATTAAAAAAAAATTAGAGATATTATAAAGACAAAAGATAGAAAAATTTTAACCTCCGTTATTATTAACTCTATTATTATTATTATTTTTTTTTTGATAAACTGATAGTGGCGACTCCTCTATTATTATTATGAGAAATTTAGATATATACCCATCATAACTTCATTAATTAGATATTTACCCATCAAAACTTTAAATTTAGTTATTTCCCCATTCAAACTCATTTATTTTATTTATATACCCATTTTGTGATTTAACTAATTAAAAACACTACTTAACACTGATAATCGAATTAAATAACATTTTTGTCCTAATCCGGCATTTGCTAATAACCGGCCCTCCTCTTTTCTCCATTACTCATTTCTTTTTGCAAAAGAAAAATGTCTTGAGTCACAATCAAATTCGAGACCCAATTAGCAACGTCAGTGTTGCTGATCGTGCTTGCATTTATCCAAAAGAGAAAGCTTCCCATTTTAAAAGAGTTCAATCAAAGTATAAAACAAAGAACCAAACAATGCTTATTTGAGTTCCATTTATCTCCAATAACCCAATGCATGCCAGAATGACTGAAAGTCACTGTATAAACAGGGGCGGACGCGATTTTTGTCAGGGCGGGGCAATAATTAGATGCAAATAACTTATTGGGTTCAAACCCAATAGCTTATCGGATACAATTCAACATAACAAAAAAATACCAATCAATATAATAAAAATCATAAATTACTTGAAAAAAATTAATAATTCAACATTTTGGTTCAACTTGGCAGCCTCTGCCTTTGAATTCAAAAAAAATAAAAACATTTTGGTTCAACTAATTTTCGATATTTGGGATCAGCACCTATTTGGGCTCTGCTAATTTGTTTCGCTCAGAGTTTATATTGACTCCGTTCTGTCTATTAGAATTCCAGAATGGGCTACAAGGGGGCAATTTGAATTTCAGGGAGGGGCAGAGGTCCGAAAAGCAGATTTTTAGCACTATTTTTGAAAATCCAGCGGGGGGCAGCTGATCCCCCCCCCCCCGTGCTACAGTAGATCCGCCTCTATGTATAAACCTCCAAATTAAGAAGAAATAGTGTGCTGACAAGTAGAATTTAAGATTAAGAAAAGGCTAAACTAGGATTTGGGTATCCATCAAAATGAGGGATAGTAGAATTTAAGATTAAGAAAAGGCTAAACTTGAAGCAAGGCGATATAATCCTACTATCCATCAAAATGAGGCTATCCCTGTGGAAATAGCGACTGAGATAAAATCTTACCATCTGTTCAATTTCAATCCGACAGGTCAAATCAAAATGGAGTTGCTCCTTGAAATAATCTCCTCCATTTCCATTGATGACCTGTGCCCTTCAGCTTATAATACATCATTCTCTCTTAGCTCTATAATTTAGCCACATTTTTTTATCCACTTCTGAAGTTCTTCTTTTGCAAAAAAGAAATCAAAGAAATAACTAATGGAGAAGAAGCCATAAGCAAAGGGAATGAAGAGATAAGGGCAAAATTGTAATTTTATTTTTCTATCAATATTAATTAGTGTTTTTGATTGATTAAATCACTGAATGGGGATATAAATAAATTAAATAGGTTTGAGTGGGGAAATAACTAAATTTAAAATTTTGATGGATAAATATCTAATTGATGAAGTTATGATGGGCATATATCTAAATTTCTCTATTATTATTATTGTTCCTCTGTTACTATTATTGCTTATGAATCCGGATTAGACATATCTCATATTTTGCGTGATTTTCGGAAACTCTCAACCGTTCAAACACACTCTGCACGAATCTCAGACCTCAAACAATACTGGCCCCCGTTCTATCCCGATTTCGCATCCTCTGAGATATCTCATATTTTGCGTGACCTTTTGGAATATCTCAACCGTTGCAGTACGTTTTACGCGAATCTCAAAGTTCAAATAATACTGGACCCCTACGTCACCCCCAAATAGGCACCGGACACGTCGGTCACGCAAAATATGAGATATCTCAGAGGGTACGCTCACTCTTCACATTCCCTCGAGACTTTCTTTCCTACAACACATAAACACCGAACTCAAGTCTCAACGCGCCGCTACTGACATGGTAGGGATGATGATAGACGGTGCCGGAGAAGAAGCCGATGAATTGGTCACTCCCGGAGAGTTTCTAGGCGAAGTGACTCAGTTCGTCGCCGGAAAGGGTGCTTATGTCAGCAACGGTCGCTCCGTTCTTGCTTCCCTCACTGGGCGGCGCAAAATCACACCTCCTACTCCTGGCTCCTCGGATAATGTCAGTGCTCGATTTCCTTTTCTTTTTTTCTTTTCTTTATGTGAGGTTTAGGGTTTAGGGGTTTGGGTTTATGCGACTCCGTTTAAGTGCGATTTTGCGTCGTTTACAGAGATCGACTATGGAGGTCGTGGGGCATAAAGCTCATGGCGCGGTTCCTCAGCCTGGATCGATTGTCATTGCTCGTGTAAGCACTTGTTGATCTCTCCTTTTGAGTTGTGTTTTTAATTGAAGCAAAAAGAGTATATGAAGTAGTGTTTATTTGTGATGTGGTTGGAACTGGAAACTTTTTCTGGTAAATACTGGTGCTGAAATCTCAATGTTTGCTCACAGGTAACAAAAGTAATGGCAAGGAACGCATCAGTTGATATAATGTGTGTTGATTCCAAAGCAGTGAAGGAAAAATTCTCTGGCATTATAAGGTACACCAACCCATTTGGTAACCTTCTTGTTTTCAAATTATGTCATGGCTTGTTTGCTTATGAAAATCACACAATGGTTTGTTTAATTTATAAATTTTGGTATGATGCTAGGCAACAAGATGTACGTGCAACTGAAATTGACAAGGTAGACATGTACCAGTCTTTTCGGCCCAGTGATATTGTCAGAGCTCTGGTTGTATCCTTACAGAAAACTTTGACATTATTTTTGTCCATTTTCGTGGTTTTGCAATTGCTGTTGACATTTTTTATATTACAAACAATTTCAATTGGATGATTTTGAGAAGAATTGCTGGACTTGACTATTGTATTAAGCTATCTCTGGGTGATGCAAGAGCATATTACCTTTCTACGGCCAAGAATGAACTTGGAGTCGTCTCTGCCCAGAGCATTTCTGGTAATAGGAATGATTACAATTACTGGATGAGAAAAAAGTTTGAAAAGAAAATATTATATGTTTGTTTGTTATCCATTGATCTATGCTTATATGTTGTTATTTATTTAATTATTGCGTTAGGTGGTACAATGGTGCCTATCAGTTGGACAGAGATGCAGTGCCCACTGACAGGACAAATAGAGCAGAGGAAGGTAGCTAAGGTTGATTAATTTCCTTCATTAGGAAGTTGGAATTTAAAAACCCGGTATGTGAATTTTTAATATTATAACTTTGTAGCCCAGTGTTGTTTAATGTTTTCACATGTATCTCATTAGTTCATGTGAGCTTTTAAAACTGTTCGATATTCATCAACAAATAATACCTTTCTGTGTTCATTTGTTGTTCTGATGTAGACCAAGTGTTTTTGGATATGAGAAAAATATGCTTTTTTGCAGAAATATTTGATGTTCTGGTAATTGCAAGCTTGTTTTGCTGACTTATTATGTGGCTATTGGCTGTTTTTTGCAGAAATATTCTGATGTACTGCCCTTTTGACTCGGCAAGCTTGGAGTGCTCTCACATGCTCAAAGATTTACCTTTGTGACTTTTGAGTCATGATTTTTGTATCAGAGAGGATGGCTTCTTACTTATATTTGTAACTGTTGTTGTCTTGTATTAGACAATATCTTACTATCTTAATTAGAAGCCTTTTTTCGGCCATATATCTTTGTTGTTACTTTTTTTTTACTTGCATTTTCTTCTCAAAATACCATCCAGTTTTGCATAAAGCTGTTATTAAAATTTATAACTTTGAGCATCAGTATCGTAGAACAAACAATCATGTTGATATTAGCAACAAACTTCTTTCAATTAATTAATCAAAATATAACTTAACCCCAAGAATAAATAAATACATCAAGGATGAAAAAGAACTTAAATTCAATGAATGGATCCCGCACATGTTATAATTTTGCAAATAGCTGTGCAGGATTGAGATTGCAAGGAGCGGAGAGATCTCTTAGGCAGCCACAAAATCCTTCTTCATCCATTGGAAATGGCATTGGGAGGGGGTGGTCGGGTATTATTCCAACCTATCACGAGTTATACACAAGTTAAAAAGTGACATGGCATATACTCCAAAATCATACAATATCAAATTCTTTTTGCTAATTATCCAGCAAATAAGACTTAATTAGGAACTCTAGGCATGCCATTACACTTTGTTCCAGTCTTGTACTACAGTTTTATTTTCTTTTGCTTATTTCATATAGTTCTTTTGTTTACCAGTTGATTTCAGGAAATTAAGGGATCCCAGTTCAAACATTTAAAAAAAAACAAAAAAACAAAATATGGCCGAAAAAATGCGAGAAAAACTCTTCCAGCATTGTGGCCAGTATGTACTGATATAGAGAAATAACCAATAAATTGCACGTGGATGGCTTGTTGACCAATCAATATTTTCAGTTGCATCAAGTGACAACTTGGATAAATTACACTGCTAACCTTATCAATATCAGTGTGGGCAGGGGTCTCATAGCGAGCCACAGTAATTGCTAACCCTGATCCATCGGACAGCTCGAAAACTGACTGAATCTTCCTGTTAAAAATGATACGCATGGCATCAGATCTTCACCATTTCTGATACATTACCTTCAAATTTGTGTGTGTGTGTGAGAGAGAGAGAGAGACCCTTTTCCAAAAGTTGGTTCACCATACAGCACAGCTCTTTTATTGTCCTTCAGTGCTCCGGCAAGTATCTCGCTTGCACTTGCAGTTCCTTTGTTAACCTATTAATTCCAAATAGCATTTATGCTATTTCAGTTATGCATAAAATAATCATACATTAAACATTGTGCCAGTACTTAAAATTTGCGCTAGTTTAGCATGATCCGACAATTCCTTACAATGTCAACTAAACATTATTTGATAGAGGATCATAGGAACATTGAGGGGAGGAAGTTGCAAATAAGACTTAAGATGGGTATTAAGAGAACAATACCAGCACAACTAATGGTTCTGAAGCAGCAACAGTATTGCCTCCATCAGCCTCATATATGTCACGGACCCCACGGCTGTCACATATATAGACTATGACTCCTTTCTCTAACCTACAAAAAGGATGTCATCAGCAATATTCCAATTGTTCAATGAAAAAGAAAAAGAAAATCATAACAGAGTTTCCAAAACTTGCATGAGAAATAATATCACTCCATTGGCTCAAACTATGGTATGAGAGAGAGAGAGTCTCACCAGATCTTAGCAATTTCAATTCCTTGAGGAAAGAGACCACCACTGCATCACCAAACAATATTCCATCATGTCCAAAAGGTTTGTAGCCTTCCAGTCAATCATTTCAATTGTTTTAAATTACTTGGAGGTATCATGAAAAATTCTTTACCTGTTATTCCTCAAATCCAGAATAAAAGCTTTCACATTGTCATTCCTTAGTTTATCAATAGCTTCCCTAACAGCAGCTGAAGGGAGTCATTTTGAAATAAAGTTAGTTTGTTTGCAAAGGATCAAAAATTTTTGACCCATTCTCAAGTTGCATCTGAAAAAAAAAAATATATATATATATATATATAATACAATAATTTATACAAAATCTATCACACGAGACTATTGGTCTTTCAATTGTTTTCACTGTTGTCTGATTTCCTGGATCATCTTTTGTTGAAGTTGAGGGTGAATTGAGGCATATATGTAAGATAAAGAGTATTTTGAGGTTCTTTTGGTTTGTGTAAAATTGAAGCTTTACTGAGAAGTGAGACAGCATACAATTAATACAACTCAGTACATATATCTGGCCATTTTTTGCATGCAACAAAACAAACCTGAGGCATTTTGGTTAAAAGTAGTTAGTTTAATATATCCAACCCTTGAGCTTTCCTTGCCAGCACCAGGTATCTCACACAGAGTTGACTTCACTGGGTTTCGAGTAACCGTCTCCCTCCTATGTGAAAAGTATATGCAAATATTGATAATATGATTAAAAATGATAATAAGAAGTACATAAAAAGTAACAACTCCTAAACTAAAAACTATTTACATTCAAGCTTAAGAGACCAAAAGGGAATTGGAAAAAGTTGGTGAGCCATAAACCAACAACTCTTAAACTAAAAACTATTTACATTCAAGCTTAAGAGAAAGAAAATTACTTTACAGTGACATGCTTAATGTCAGATCCTTTGCGAATTGTTAAATCTACCGAGCTTCCTTCTTCGCCTCTGTTGCAAAATTTCATGATAAATCAACGGAAACTTGGAAGATCCTTTTCTGGGTTCAACAATAGATTGACTAGTGGACAGTAATAAAAAAGCCTTACTAGAGTTGCAACAAAAAGCCATACCACCGGGTTAGTTTATTTGACCTGGCAACATGTGTCAGGAACATTTGCAGTTTACTGCAAGCATCTATGTTGGTAACTTCATTCCAATTTCAAATCCTAGGTGGCAATTTCAATTTGCAATTTCAGGGAGGTATGATAATTTCAAAAATAGAAAGATTTTAATGAAATTGCTTTCAAAGGCAAAAAATACCAATTCTTATTTGCTCATACATCCCAGAAATTGATTTCTGGATGTATGAGAATTTCTATTTCAATTTATGAATGCTAAAATCAATCAGAATTAATTGCCCCTGAGTGCAGTATTTTTTAAATTAACTTTAAATTGATTTAAATTAATTTTAGTTATTTCTATTCTAATTTCATGAATGTAGATGCTATAACCAGCAGCAACCATTTAAATTTTCAGCTGAGCCTGGTTCAGTTAGGTATATTAACTTCTGAATCTGTACCTGCAGGGATAGTACCTGATAACAACAATTATGATAACACTGCCTACTATTGACAATCTACTTTCCGGTAAACACAATTTGCTGTAAAATGAGAGCAACTACTTACTGTAACCGATCGGCTGCATCATATATGTCCATGTTTTTAGTAGATACATCATTTATGGCCAAAATAATATCTCCAGCAGCTATACCAGCCTTGTCAGCAGGCCCATCAGGGTTTGATGACACAACTACAAAACCCTGGTCTGGCCCATCAAGCACCCTCGGGTATGCAAATGACAATCCTACCCCTGTAATGGCCGCTTTAGTGCCAGACTGCCTTCAAACAAATTAATTTCAATTTTAAAAGTGTTTGCTACCTAGTAGAAGTTTGGGAATATTTTCATGTATGCACTACAGGGCTCAAAATGACACATTAACCCATCATGTCTATGGCATCTGAATTGCTCCTCCAAGGTAATCCCTCAAGGTTAATAGGAGCAGCAGGTATTTTTTGCACTTTTTAAGAAAATGTGACGTGCAACCTATCCCATGTTTAGCAGGGCTGCACTAGTCACTAGATATTGTACCAAGGAAGCATTAAAATTCTTTCAGGCCATATTTAAAAAAAATATTAGATAAAATAATAGTAAAGGAACCACACCCGCAAGTTCTTGAATTTGTCTGGCTCTAGAAAACGAGTGAAGGGATCATCTAAGGTTGAAAGCATCTTTTTTATTGCAGCATCTGAAATAACGGTAATTGCAGCTTAGTTCTAGTAAAATCATCATTAGAAAATGAAGGCAATGGATAGTCGAGTTCTTCTATGGCTGTTATTAACCCTACACATGGTGAAAATTATGGATGGAAATCTAATTTTGTGATTTGAGATAACAAAATACCTACCAGATTCATGTCAAGAAGTCTCTTTCTTTTAATGGTGTTCAGAAATTGAAATGAAAGAACTATTTTAAACCAAAGGTGTACAAGGCTGAAAAACATAATAATAAAAACCTAGATTACATCATCAAATAATACAACAACTTGATTCTAATAGTGTTCTAGTTAGTCCTTATGTATACCTTAATGGAAATTATTTTTTGCTGGTGTCAAGAAAGCAAAAGTTTACTGGTTCCAGATATCAAAGCAACCAAGCATGCATATTTTTAAGAACTAGAAAAGCAACAAATAAATCCTTAATATTAAGAATAGAATAGTACATGTCTCTTCACGTGTATTCATAGGTTCATTTTTTAGTGCAGTTTCTCGGTATCTGAACCAACTTTGACCATTGAATGATTTATCATAATAGGCACGGTCTACTACTCTCCATGCCTCCAAGAAAATAAGGTTCTCCTCTGTCAGAGCATCTGTTTCAATCGGAAAGTACAGAATTGCAATTACTAGGGACTTCTGACAAGCACACCCTTGTACTACTAAAATGTATGAGATATGTTAATTAACACCTGTCCGTAACCAGTCTTGGTTTGCAGAAAATAAACAGATTTTAAAGCATGAGTGTAAAAGTATCAGAAAACCACCATAAGAGATGGTCTTTCACTCTTTACCCCAGAACTTTTCCATATTTGCAGAGTACACACCAAGTATAAATCACTACAGATGACTCAACATTTACCTTGGGATTTCCATAACTATATGCAATCTAGAAGCTAAATATGCTTAACTTGATGTCAGCTCTATCCGGACTTCAAAATAACTGCCCTTTTAAATAAAGAAGATAAATTCTCTGATATCTCAAGAGACCAGACTCATTAACTCACATTGAAGTTTTTGGGGCATAAATAATGGCTTAGGCTAGCTATCAAGTTGCATGTTTTTGAAAATATCTCAAAATGTTATATGCCAGTTCTAAATAGGCTAATAGGTCTGCTGCAAAAACAATTAAATGAATTTACCAATTAGTACATACATGAAGGTGCCGTGTTGACTGTGAAAGAGATTGCCATTACAAAAACCAATCCCACAACCATGCGAACAAAACAAACCAATGCTTTTTGTTTCAACTTGCCTCGACAGCCTGCTGCTTTAAGAACCCTAGTCTTTTGAATGAGATTTGACTGGAATCTCTTGAAATTTAAATTGTAGTGAAAGAATATGATCTCCAGCGGGTTCATTGCTCGGAAAGATGACTTGCATGAACCTTGACTAGTATGATTTTTCTCAAATACATGACATCTTGTTTTTCGAGTTGTATTGGATTTCCCCATATATTGTAAAGGTGAGCTGAGATGGGTAACATATATCCTTGCTACCTGTATATCCGAATAAAATTTGAAGGAATCAATAAGAAGTATAATAGTAAATTTTCATTTAAATTTCATAGGAAAAAATTAACTGCCAACATAAAAGTACATCACAAGAAAGCACTAATGAGCACTAACCGATTACCAGAGAAACTGATGCCCCTAAAGTACCAAAACAGTTTGCATTTGTACCAAAATAGATTACCAGAACTACATGTTTATGGTTCCTTTTATGGTACAATTATGTGTTAATATACATCTGATAACCAAAGATTCAAGAGAACAAATGAAGATGCAACAGAATTTACACGAATACTGTAAGAACATACAAATTCTTCAACCGAGCAACAAAAGAAGAGCAAGAAAAAAGCATTAGAAATAACCAATCCATCAAATAGGCAGTAATTGAAGCAAAAACGATCAAATCAATACCTGACTACAGCTGACTGTACATCGATGAATGAATAGAAGACTGAAACTAGGGTTTTTCTTTTGGGAAGAAGAGAAGGGGGAGAAGAATAGGGGGCGTAGAGCAAAGCTCGAAGCCGCTGTCTCCATTCCAGACCAGTGAGAGAAGCCAAGGAGACACCAATTGTAGAGAACCCCGCCAATTTTATATAGCGGGGAAAGAATGGATAATGGCCCCTTCGCATATATTTCTCGCCTCAGCTTTCTCTCTGTACATAAAGCGAGAACTTTTAGTGCTTTTCAGGCTTACGTGGCAGCTTACCTGGCGTTAATCCCGCCATGTGTTGTAAAGTGACTCTGAAAGTATTGGATAGGTCAATGAAAATGACAGGAGAAATAGGCCCAAATTAGCCCAAGAAGAGGCATATTGGGCTTTCTCTACTGGACCAAATATGCACTTTGCCAAATCAGATCCGATTAATTAGTCCATGCAGTCCAACCTAGAGCGGAAAAAATAGCACGACGGAACCAGTTCCGTTATGGAAGGGTATGGTTCCAGCATGGAACGACACAATATACGTGTCGTTTACGTATCGTGATTTGCGTGTCCTATGCTGTAGTCATTTGCATTCTATAATCATCATTTAAAAATTTAGTACGGCACGGAATGTCACACGAAAAATCTAATTACGGCACGTGGTCATGCGAGTCATGTATAATTAGAACCGTTATATCTTGATCAAATGGTGAATCTTCAATAAACTAATATAAATAATGTTCAAATGGTTACACGAATTACACGAGGCCACGACACATTTAGATATTACGTGACTATTTGCGTGTCGTGACCGTCCCTTGAAATTTTGATCACAGCACAACACGAGACTAAAATTACAGTGTATTAATCATAGCACGTTTTTTCTACTCTAGTCCAACATAATTGAGTTCGAATACCTTGAAGTAACACAAATTTTGTTTTAGATCTAAACCGTCCGATCAGAATCCGGATCAATCCGGCCTGAGGTGGAATGGAACCGCTTTAATATTCGTGTCAATATTCGAAATGCACGCGTTATATCACTGTGGTTTTTCAGAGATTCTTTAAGATCTGTGCAATTTTAATCAGTCGGTCCAGATCGCATAACTGGTAGCAACTGAAGTCTAGTCAACCCAAGCCTGTTTTAGGAGTTTGGCATCTGCTGGAACTGTTTTAACCCTAAAATTTTTACAAACAAGCGGAGAGAATGGCGAAACAAGAGGAAGAAGAGGCCTCCACCTCCACTTCCAGCTCTGCTCTCGCCATCTCCAGCAATCTCACAAACCCTAACCCTAAACCGAAACCTACACCGAAGCGTTTCATCCACACGCAGATCCCTTCTTCTCTCCTCTCCAACCCAGCCCTCAACGCCGCCATCTCTCTCCTTCCCTCTTCGTACGAATTCGAGGTACACAAAACCCTACATCGCATCTCGACCGCCTCTGCGAAGCGGGTCGCGCTTCAGCTTCCCGATGGCCTCCTCATGTTCTCCTTGCCTCTTGCTGACATCATCTCCTCCTTCGCCCCTTCCAATCCCTCTGTATTTATCCTAGCGGACCCCACTTATGGTGCGTGCTGTCTTTCTGATATTGCCGCGGCTTCCCTCTCAGCTGATTTGCTGGTACATTATGGCCATAGTTGCCTTGTACCAGTGACGGCTTCACTTCTTCCTGTATTGTATGTGTTTGTTGATATACGGGTGGATGCTTCCAGATTGGCTGAATCGGTACGAAATACATTTCCGGACACATCTACACCCATTGCTCTGGCTGGGACAATACAGTTTGTTTCAGCTGTGCACTCAGCTCGTGAAATTTTAGTGTCAAATGGGTATGATCAAATTCATGTGCCACAAGCTAAGCCACTCTCTCCAGGTGAAGTGCTTGGCTGTACTGCACCAACCATACCCCAATCAAAGAATGTTGAAGCAGTGATTTTCGTGGCAGACGGGAGGTTTCATCTTGAGGCATTCATGATTGCAAACCCTAAAATCAAGGCATTCAGGTATGACCCTTTCTTGGGAGTGCTGGTTCTGGAGGAGTACGACCATGTTGGCATGAAAAAGGCACGAAAGGATGCAATATTGAAGGCCAGGAAGGCAAAAAATTGGGGTGTCATACTGGGTACATTAGGTAGGCAAGGAAGTGTCAAGGTCTTAGATAGGGTTTTGGATCACATGGAAGAGAAGGGTTTTGACTACACAATTGTTCTTATGTCAGAGCTTTCTCCTCAAAGAATGGAGCTTTTTGGTGATTCCGTCGATGCATGGGTACAAATCGCCTGCCCAAGGCTTTCAATTGATTGGGGTGAGGGGTTTAAGAGACCTATGTTGACTACATTTGAGTTTGATGTGGCTTTAGGGTATGTAAAGGGTTGGTGGGAGAAGGATTTGGGCAGTTGTGTAACCAGTGGTTGTACTGGGTGCAATTGTGAGGATGTGAATCAGGAATACCCTATGGATTACTACTCTCAAGATGGCGGGGAGTGGAATAGTTGTTATATGAAGAAGAAAGCTTCAGCTGGAGAGAGGAATAAGGCTGTACGAAGAGTTGGTAAGCTAATTTATACATATTCTTATTTGTAAAGTCTTTGTTTTGCTATTTACAGGACCTGGCTGGGATGGTACCAAGTTAGCATTATTACAGTATCAGTATTTTGTCATAGTCTGTTAATTTGCACCCCTGATTTATTTCATAGGTAGATGTGCAATTTAGGAAGAACCTAAACCATTTAAGGAAATAAGTCAGGATTATGGGTGCCTCGCACGGCTTCCATTCTTTTAAAAAAGAAAACACATGCTGGCATGACCTGACAGTCCTTATTTTTATACTTATGTAATAAATAATTTTTAAGAGTTTCAGTGATTATCTCAGCAAGTTGATGGTACAAACATTTGGTTTCCAACTATAATGGCAGTTGAAATTAGGTTCCTATATGTTCCGAGCATAAAATTATAATTTTTGCCACCTTTAGTTGTTGAATTATTTGAACTGATTGCAAAATGTTAATGTTTGTGTAAAAAAAGTTGGAAGAGAATTTTTCTCTGTTTGATTGCTAAATTTTTAAGAAAGTTGAAGAAGTTTTCTCTGTTTGATGTATATTCCGATTTATTTTTTTATTAGGTTTTCGGAATGTGCAAGTGAAGCAATGATTGGCTGTAGAGTGCAGAACTGAGACTTGCTCAGTAGCCTTGTTCTTAGATGTCATATTTCAAATGAAATAGGCTGCCAAAGTCTTTTGTAAAAGCTGCAGCTTGAAATAGGCTGTCAAAACCTCAGAAGGTATCTAAAGTACCTCTGGAAGAACAGAAAATTTTGGAAATCCTCCCTTGTCAATCTTTTCTTGTCTTTCCTGTGTCATTTTTATGCCTTACAAGATATTTTCCATGTCATTTGTATACTTTGTGTTTAGCATGTATACAAGAAAAGCCTCATTTTGTATTTATTTTTGGATTAAATTTTACGGTGCTGATTTTTTTGCTTTTTGTTGGTTTAAATTTGACAATGGAGGCGGCACTGGAGTCTGACAGTAGAAATAAGAGAGGAACTGTGAGGGGTTGGAAGGAAATCTCCTTTTAATAATTATTATAATCTAAGGGTGGAAGAGAATTGGAACAGGCTACATATTGTTCTCTTTAAAAAAAAAATCAGTGAGCGTGAGGGTGTAGATTGGAATTGATAAATTGACTCATACTGAAGCAAGCTAATTGGTACAGTTTGGTACCTGACTTGGTAACTGGGAAAATTGGTACCAAGCAGTACCTGTTTACTTTTACATTTCAATGATTTCATCTGTGAAATTTAAATGCAGATTTTGGGTCTCCAGAAAGGTACTGAGATGTTTTCGGAGGCGAAGCGATAGTATTTGTGCGTTTCTTTTCAATGTATTTTGAGCAATTAGTAGGTTTAATATATGTATCACGAACTAATAATGGTCGGTTCAAAGTAAACTTTACATGTGAGGATGTACTATTTTGTTGTTAAAGTATGCAGGCTTGCTATTGTCACTGTATAGACACGGACCAATTTGAAACTATTAGTGTCCCAAATTGGCAGTGATTAAGTGCAAGTCCTACATAGAGAAGTATTTCTTAGAATGAGAAAGCCCGAATTGTGATCCAATTGTACCGGTTAATCTGATCGGATCCACAAAAAGATTGACAGGAAGGTAATTGGTTCAACATGAGTCTATCATTGGATATGTAGAAAGTACAATAATTAAATTTATACAATTGTAAGTATTGTTAGAGCATCTACATCTCTAAAACTCAAAAGAATTTTTAAATAACTGTTAACTATTTTTTAGAAATTATGATATTTAAAGTTTCTAACTCTCACATTTTTGAAACTCATTTTAGAGTTTTTATTAAGCAACGTCAGCAACAAATTAAAGATGAGAAACAATTTGAGTCAATCATTTGGCTAACATAGAGTTTATAAACAGTTTCTTAATAAAAAACTTTCTTGCATAGTTTTTAAATAAGAAACTCTCCCACATTCCTGAAACTGGATTAGAAACTGTCACATCAGATTAGAAACTCTAATAGTTTAAGGAATACAGATGCTCTTAGTTTTAGATTGTTAAAATTATAAGTTGGTTGTTGTATGATGAATATGTACATTAAGTCGTTATATTTTATAGATTTGATATATGAATAATGTATATAATATTAATTTTACAATGAGGAGGATTCAAATGCCTCCTCGTATTCTTATCTCTCCTTTCTAAGTTGAAATAGTCTTTTTGAACCACTCAACATGGTTTTCATATCAAAATCCAAAACATCAATCCGAATTGTTCATCTTGTTCTCCATATTAATATGTGCTTGGAAACCAAGTTTTATATTTTTCTAAATTTTTTTTTACTATTTATTAAGTCACTTTGAAAATTGCTGATCCAACAGTGGCTGCTGATTTTACTATTTTGTTAAGCCACCGTTGGATCAATAATTTTCAAAGTGACTTAATAAATAGTAAAAAAATTCAGAAAAATATAAAATTTGGTCTCCAAGCACATATTAATATGAAGAACAAGATAAATGGTTTGAATCGACGTTTTGGATTTTGAAATTTCAAATTTCATAATCCATATTTGACTATTGCATAATATATATATGAGGAGAGTTCAAATGCACCAAAATTTTTGTGCACCCAAATGTACTCTATCTTTCAAATCTTTTTTCTCCGTTTTCAAAGTCCAAATAGTCAATCCGAACCGTTAAATGCGATCTATATATTAAGATGTACTTTGAGACCAAATTTTACATTTTTTGGAATTTTTTTACTATTTAATTAAACTACTTTGAAAATTGCTAATCCAATGGTTCAAAAAATATAAAATCAACGATTTTCAAAGTGGCTTAATAAATAGTAAAATAATTTCAAAAAATATAAAATTTGGTCTCCAAACACATCTTAATATATAGATCCTTGTTTAGATCTGCCGACGAGGAGGTGAGTCGGAGAAGTGAGATGGCTTTGGTGTGTGTGAAGAGGAGGTCCGCGGAGTAGTGGCTGCACGTGTTAGTATGTAATCATTTGCTGAAATAGTTTTTTTCTCAATAATTTAATCTTCTCGAAGAAAAATTTCAAAATATATTAAAAAGTCTTCCTGAAGAAGATTTCAAGAGCTATTAAGTTCTTCTTAAAGAAGAATTCGAGAAATTTTATATTATGCGAAAATTTATATGATGTTCATATTTTTATTTAATCTTCTTGAAGAAGATTTAAAAATATATTAAGGTTTTCTTGAAGAAGATTTTAAGAAATTATATATAATCTGCAAAATGGAATTAAATTATATAAAAGAATGCAGTCTGAACTTCTCAAAATATGTTCGTGGACCGTTAATTATATATATAACCCGCAAAGATCAGAGTTTAGCATAAGATTTAATTTCTAAAACAAACTAATCTAAATTCAACATATATTCCGACCTGATTCGATAAACTTAAGAAGTAGTCATCCTAATTTAAATTTGATCCAATATATCAATCTAAAATTACAATTAAAAGATGACCGAAATCTGATTTGACAATAAACGCCGATATATTTAGGCCTTCCCGACATATATATTTGACATTTACATAAATAACTTTGAAACTGCCAAAATATATTTTTGAAGATTAGGATGGCTTGACATTTATAGCTGTGAAATTGCCAAAAATATGGCATGGTGCACGAAATCTCTATAACTAAATTCTGCCATGCTCTTTTTAATAAACAACAGAGACATTAAATAAGTAAATTATTCTTTCAATATAATAGAACTTACATCTTTGTAATTTCTCTATATATTCTCAATCTCAACCTTTCTTTCTTCCATACTTCCCTGCAACATATCTTTCTCTCAAATCTAGAGCTAATTAATCATGTCAAGTCTCCCAAATGATGTGTGGATTCGAGTCCTTGAACTTGGAACCGAGACGCGCCGATTGGATCATAGAGATCTCTGTAATCTTGCCATGGTGAATTCTGAATTTCATCAAATGTCAAGCCATCCTAGTTTGTGGGCCACCCTCCTCTCTCATGATTTCCCTTCATCACATTATCCATCTTCTGAGCCCCCTTCAAAATCATTGTATCGCAACAAGTTTGAGTAAGTTCATATATTCTAGTCTAATTTATAGTTTATTTTTCATTGTAATAATTGTTTGTCCTAGTTGAATTCAATCTTCTTCTATATTTCTAATGTACTACTCTTTTCTGACGTGTGCAGAGAAAAAAAAATGGCAGAAGCTAGAGCTCGGCGTTCTTCCGTAAGTTATCGTTAATCAATTAGATTTAGTTTGAAAGTTGTCATAAATAGAGAACCAAAGCCTTATACCATTTTCAAAATTTAATTAAATTATATATATTCATACTATATCAAAATGTTTAATAGTTTCTTTTTAGGGGTAATTTCATGCATACTACTGACAAACTTTGAAATTACTTATTCATCCTTTCAAACTCATAATATCCATTTTACCATATATTAAAAATAAAAAATAAATATGTAGCAATATTTCAGAAAAATGTCAATAAAATGGTTATTTTAGAAAAACGCTCGATATGTTAATTAATCAAATAATCAATATGCAATACATTTGACAATAACCAGATGCTTGAATCAACTTTTTGGCTACTGAATCTATCTTACAATACATGCTCTTTTCTTCCTTGCCACAGAGAAGAAATTTATATCGGTCAGTCCGAATAATCTCTCTCCTCAATCAACTTCTACGCGAACCATTCGATCCTAGTGAATGTCTGTACAACATAATTCATGTATACAGTCATCACTTCAGCGAAACGAGTACGAACATCCCCGATTCTACAGGACCTGGAAATCCTATGCAAGAACGCACCACCGATCAAAGTACTGTACGCCTTGAACATGAATTCAAAAGGAGGTGCAACATAGGACCAAAGCCTAAAGCCATCCCCAATTCAAGGTATTATGTACCATTGAATAAGCCTCGACGCCAGGCAATGCCACGGAAGATCTGAAGTCTTATGTTTTTAATTGTTCTGCAATTTTGATACTTTGTGTATTGTAGTCTGCTGCACATTATGTTTTTGTGGGCTGTATGATGTGTGAGAGTCAGCAGATTAGTTGCTCAGAGAAGAGAAAACATTCATTACTAGTTTTCGTAAATTTGTAGTCATAATTCAAGAAGTGTACTTGCTCGGTTTATACCTGTACCAGTTGAGTTGTTTAATTATTTTTAGTATTTTTTGTAATTTAAATAATATTTTGGGTGAACAAAATAGTGTTTAATGGTGTCCTTTGATTTCTATGATTAATTAATAATGAAGTTTGAATTTTTCCAGATGTGTGGTGAATTCCTTTGCTTTATTGACCAATAAATAAAATAATTCCTTAAATTTTGGAAAGGAAAAAGAAAGTCAGATTTGTTTCCCTTCACTTGATGAATTGTTTGCACTGTCTCAAGGTTACAAAATTAAATTGTTTGCATCGTGTCAAGGTTACTGAAGTAATGAAGATTCTGTCATACCATTCTTGTTTGTCAGATTAATTAATTAATATTTAGTACTAATCAAGCATCTGGAATTGGTCAGCAGCTAAAGCAATTCAAAAATGGATTCCAAAAGCAACTTTAAACGTAACAGAGTTCCTAATTAACGATTTCTTATGAATAAGTGAATAACTAAAGGGGGGTAAACCATCAAAGAAAAGGGGAAAAAAAATGAAAATTCTCATCCTGTTTGTTAATAAAAAGTAACTCTACAACCAATTTTCAAAAGTTTACCTTAGATAAAAAAAAACCACGCCGAATAGCTTACAGTTTACCAAGTTCCTCTCTTTCTTTCTCATTTCGTGCAAGTATTGTAATATGATTTGTTTATCCCAATTGCTACCCAAAAAAACAAATGAAATTGATACTCTGAACCATTGTAGATTATTTATAAACTATCACTCTCTACTATTACTTTATATATTAAAAATAAATAAATAAATAAAACTTTCTTCATATTATTCATATTTCAAATGTATACTGCAAATGACAATAGTATATTGCAGTCTGTTTTTCTAGTTACGACTTTTTGTTCCCATATTTTGTACCAAATTTATTTCAGGAATGGATCGAGTTTGCCTTTTTTTTTGCCAATAATCGAATGAAGCTTACTTAATCAAAGTGGTTTCAATGAATTCGGTAACCGTTGGATCTGGTTTAGAATTCGCACCCGCAATTTTACATCTGCTTTAAAATTCATATACACGAATCCTAAAGCAGACCCGACAGTCACCGAATCTATTAAAACCACTTTAGATCCAATGAACATCAGACTCAAGCAGATCTCGAAGAGGAGACTTCTGAAATCCAACCTCATTTGACAAAATATCTCAAGTTGCATTTACTTTCAGGAAAAATAAGAGAAAAAACAATAATAACCACATCTCGGCCCGGCCCAGTGTCAAAGTCAAGTTTGAAGCCCAATATTGAATTGGATCCCCTATTAAACCAAAAAAATCATGAATGTCATGTCAATTGTCAACGCAAACAAACTTATTTAATTAAAAGGAAAGGCAACAAAGCAATTGTCCAAATTCATTTATCTACCCCTCCAAGGAAGCAAGCAACTTAGAGAGACCAAAAATGGCGTCCCTACCAGATGATATTTGGCACAAGATCTTGCAAATCGGCACTGAAGAAGAACGATTGGACCACACCGATCTCTGCTCCCTTGCAATTGTAAACAGCCACTTTGATCAGTTGACGCAGGATCCTGCTTTGTGGGCCACCCTCCTTTCTCGTGATTTCCCTCCATTCTTCTCTTTTTTTCAAGTTCCTTCAAAAGCCCTCTATAGGAGAAAGCATTTGTAAGTTCTTTCATTCTTTCTTTCATTTAATTTCATTGCAAGTTCATTGTAGAGAGGAATTATTTAAGAACGAGCCTGAACTCTCTTAGTCTTAGATAAATTATGACCAATACTTGAACAATCTGATTCAAATCTGCTAACTCTTTTCTATTTACCCCTGTAATTAATTATTCATTGTATTATGTATGACTTTATCTTTTCCCATTATACCCTCGTTCTTCCTCAACTCTTTCCCAAAACATCAAATCAAGCATGGTTCATGATTCGAACAAAATCAAACATGATGGCTAGTTAAGTTAAAAACTGAAATAAAGTTCACTTCAAAGTTCAAAGTTTAAGAGGCGCAGCAGGATATTTATAAGGGAACTGAATTAGAGTGATCCCATCTTTCTTATTTAAGAGGGAGCTGAATTATCAGTCTCTTTGTTTTCACATGCTCTCTGTAATTTTTCCATCACCAGTTCCGGATAAACACACTAAATGAAATAAATTATTTGAATGCCACTCAATTCAACACCCACAAGCATGCTTCTACATACTATGACGTGCTACAATTTGTGAGGTGATTAATCTTTTTTCTATTTAGTAAGATTCGTGCTTTGAACTGTATAATTAAAAGGTTAGTTTTACTTTGTTAAATTTTGCTTGTATTTGCTTTGTAGATTTCAAATTCTTTTATGTTCCTATAAAAACCTTCACTGGTAGCTAGTTAATAGAAATGAGAACAAAAATTTGACTGCCCTGATTATTTTCTGATGCTAGAATTAAGTGATTTTAACATAATAGGATGGGAATCTATCTCACAAAACTTTATTCGGTATTATTACCACAATTGCTCTATGATGTCGTCTTAACACTACTCTGTTCAGTTCATTTGTTGAGCACAATAGTTCAAATAGAAGTGAACTTCATTTGGTTCCCTCTTTTATACAAGTTTGTATTAGATATGCTCTAATTCAGTTCCCTCTTTCATAAATATCCTGCTGTGCCTAGTCCAACAGGGCATGTGGTATTGATTTTGTAGCGAACTGTTTAGTTTTTTTAATTAAGCATTATGCTTGGTTTTGTTCGAAGCATGAAGCATGCTTCATTTCATTTTTGGGAAAGAGTTTAGAAAGAACAAGGATATAATGGGAAAAGATAAAGTCTGACAATGAATAATTAATTCTAGGGGTAAATAGAAAAGGATTAACAAAGTTGAGGGATTTATTAGATTTTATAAAGACTTCAAGGATAAATAGGAAATTGAAGAACCCTTTAAGGGTACATGAGAAATTATCCCTAAAAAAAAAAAAAAGAAGAAGAAGAAGAAGAAGAGCAAAACAAAGTCTAATCTGATGCTCTCAAATCTCAATCACACAATTTTGTGATATCTTATTGCCTTCACTTTGAATAAGGGGTATATATATCTTGGCAAAGGCTTCTATGGACCAAAGGACCTATTTGTAAAATAAACTTATTTTTATTTTCAAAGTTCAAACAGTCGATCCGAACCGTTCATCTTGTTCTCCATATTAATATGTGCTTGGAGACCAAATTTTACATTTTTCTGAATTTTTTTTACTATTTATTAAGATGGGTACAAAATTTAATGATCTAAATTTGATATTTTTTGTACCCATCTTAATAAATAGTAAAAAAATTCAGAAAAATGTAAAATTTGGTCTCCAAGCACATATTAATATGGAGAACAAGATGAACGGTTCGGATGGACTGTTTGAACTTTGAAAATAAAAATATGTTCATTTTACAAATAGGTCCTTTGGTCCATAGAAGCATCACTCATATATCTTATAGTTATATTATTACTTGCAACTAATTATATGTTATTCTTACAACATTCAGGGAAAAAAGAGCACATGAGCATCTCTATCTGAACAGATGGAACAATGACCCATGGTATGACATGTTTTGGTCCTTTGAAACATTGCACTACCATTCAAACCAATTTTCTGATCATTCGGAAAGCCTAGTACACTCCGGACCCCAATTGAATTTACCTGATAATGATCTCATCAATCCTCTTGAACATTGGGGTGTTTTAAGTTTCCATGAAGCATTTGATCCAGTACTGCCTCAAGCCAGTCAACCCAGTTTAAGAGAAGCACGCAATGGCTACTATGAAAACAAGCCGAATAAGCGTTTTGATAAGTCATCAAGAACAAAGGTCATTCCGAACTCAAAATCATACATACCGATGAATAGACCACCACGCAGGTCTATGCCGAGGAAAATTTGAAGAACTGACTCTTGTTCTGCTTGTTCTTCTTTAATGATCTACTGTATATTGTAATAATATATGCTTATGAAACTTTGTTTGATGAGTAAATAAAGAAAATAAATTGTCATTAATGTGAATACCAGTCACGTTGGTTCTGTAAAAGCCAAAAGCCATAGAACTTAATTTGTATGGTGGATTGGGTTTGGGTGTGACTCATATTGAAATTTAGAATATTAATTTCCATGTTACTTTACTTAGGTGGTGGTGGAGACAGTATGCATCAAAAAACACTCTCTGGTCTTCTACTTGTCAGACTCTAAACTTAAAGAGAACAGGAAATCAACTGGGTATTTTCTTATGCCAAAAGATGCTCAAGCTCAAAACACTGAGTTCATAAAAAAATCAGATAAAGTTCACCAATTGAAAATAATTCCATATATACTAACTTTGGAAGAGAAGTGCATTCATATTTATTAAAGTATGCTTTGCTTTGCTATAAATATCAATGTCTCAAACTCACGACAACACAAGATTATAAATATACAATTAATAATTAATAATAATAATAATAATAATAATAATAATAATACTAAGAACAACACAAAATTATAAATATAAAATTTCTAATACTTCGGTCGGATATCAATTCCTTGTATTACTATTCCTGTTTGTAATCCCTGCGCATCATCCTCTTCCAATTTAATCTGGACTTCTCCATCTTCATCTTTTTCAAGATAAAATTCTCCTAATTCCACTTCCATCCATCCGTCAGCTCTTTCCTTAGCCGATATTGTTCCCATTATGTCAAATTCCGGATTCTCATATGCGATCTTCCATTCATTATATATTTTACTCACATATTTACCATAATCCGGCTCGAGATACACTATGTTTTTAGTAATATTTTTTCCAACGGTCACAAATGTGCGTTGTTTCATCTGACCAATTGGATGGCGATAATATTGGCCATCCAATATTTCAGTGAGCTTATACACTAAATATGCAGCATATTTTGTTTCTGGAGAAAGTGCTTTGCAATCAATCTTACCACGAATGCCTAATTGACAGTGGAACATTGGCTTCATCACCTCAACGAACCTATTTATTCAATTGAGTTAATTTCATGCATAAATAAAGTTAAATATTTAAGAATTTGCATCATTATATATATATAGAGAGAGAGAGATAGGCTACGGTACATTGCAATGCATAGTAATTTTTGTATATTGGATTATAAATCACCAAATTCAAAATCCAAATAATTGATGCAAATTGTTCATCTTGTTTTCCAAATTAGCAGATTTATTGAAAATTGCTTTTTTTTATGGTCTAGATTTGTTTGAGAAACAATGATTTTCAATATATCTAAAATAGTAAAAAAATTCCAAAAAAGATAAAGTCATGTGAGCAAAATTTGACATAAAAAAATTTAGAACTAAATAATTTAAAGATGTTGTCTGCAAAACATATATTTTAATTACTATATTATTATGATTGTCTGTGATTTGATATTTTCATTTAAAACAAGACTTATGTAATTTACCATTTTCAAGTCTTAGATTACTAACGGAAAATAATTTTGTGCTACTGTGAAAAAAAGGAAAAATAAAGTGGTTTTATTTTGTCAAATTGATGAGAAATCTTTTTTTTTAATTACTATCGAGTAATGTCATATTACAATATCAAATAACAAGTGTAACCTTAATCCCCATCATTTCGACTATTTCCAAAAAACTTAGTTTATATTTATACTAATACAATAATATATGTTACGAATTAAAGAAGTTCAAAATCCTAATCCAATATTCATAATATTAGCGGACTTTACAAATTTTATAAATGATATTGGTATTTTTTTATGATTCATTCCCCTAATAAATTCGCAAACCTTATATAATTACCTGGATTGGAAATATATTTGAATAAATTCGTAAACTTAATTTATAATATCCAAAAAAATCCCTAAGAAACTTTCGAAATATATCATATATTTACGAATTTAATTAGAAGATTATTTGTAATTTCTAACTTAGTACTATGCACTAAATTCATGCAACTTACAAGTTGTTAAAAATGACTTCTCCAATAAGATAAATTCTATAAAAGATATACCTTTCTTTCTTCTTCACAAAAAGAAAAACTACTTTGCCATATTCAAATAAAATTATACCTTGAATTGTCAAGAGATATGCGCCTCCAATAAAAATGAGGAGCATCAGCAAAATCTATGTCTAACATGCTTGTCGATAGCATGTAGCATTTGGCTCCACTGCCTCTATCGAGTCCAAAACTCTACGGACAAAAGTAAGCAATCAATCATTATTTCATTAGAAACCACATATTTGGCGAGTATATATTAATTTTTGCATGTCAAAGAAAATCAAATAAAAGTACCATTTTGCCTCCATCGATGAGCACATGGTGGTTGGAAAGCTGGAAGAAGAGATCCTTCTTAGAGTTGAACACGACCGGATCAACAGTCCGAGATAGAATGGTGGCATAATCTGATGGGAGAAAATCTTTCCACAAGAAGTCAGAGTCCGCCATTGATCGGGAGCTAGTGGAGGTGAGCGAAAAATTGTGAGCAGCATCCGGTGAGGTGCGACGTATCACTTCATAAAGACAGCCCTCTGGAAGATAATTAGTGAAACCTTCCATTTGTCTCTTATTTGATTATGGCTGAAAACTTCTTGTTTGAAGATTGGTTATGGTTGAAAACTTGAAATTGATTGTGTATTTGTTTCTGGAGAATTTAAAGCATTATATTTATAATCTGCAAATTAAACTATTTGTGGAATGATAAAATTGACTTGTGCAAATCTATTAGTGGAATAATAACATATATAGATATTTATTATTGGAGTGCAAATCTAATTCTGAAATGGTAAAAAATATGGAACTAATTACTGCAGTGCAGGGCTGTGTAATGACAAAATTAAATATACTTTGTATATTTGGTGGATGTTACTGTTTTACTTTTAGACCATGAGAGGAAAATAGAGATTAATTAAGCAATTGAGGTTTCTTTCAGTCCATATAATAATAGTAAATGAATTTTTTAGCCCATATAATAATAGTATATGATCAAAGTAACCTTTTGAAAACAGCCCAACTGAGAGACCTCGGTAATGGATCTTAATTTGTAGATTTAATTACTTAATTAATTAATTAATCAAAGGAGGGGACGCTGGTTTTAGAAAATATTCAAAATAGTATAAAAATATAGGATTGCTCCGTTAACGCGCAAAATAATTTGATAATCATAATATTTTTCAAATTAAGTGATAAAATAATTAAAAAAAATTTTGTAAACACGCTATTGCCTTTAATTTATGGATTGACAAGGCACAAAAACTAGTCAAATTCAAACTATTGAATTTTGTACCCATCTTAATAAATAGTAAAAAAAATTTCAAAAAATGTAAAATTTGGTTTTCAAACACATTTTATTGTAAATATCACATTTAACAATTTGAATCGACGATTTGGACTTTAAAAATGTAGAAGATGGTTGTTGTAACTTCATCCCTCTAATTATAATCATAGTAACCATTTTGATAATAGATTGTAATCATTTTTTTTTTGCAGGGTGCATGAAAATATTGGACGATGGTAGCTATGCTTCAAATATATATAATTTGATGTGGATTACAGTGCTTTGCGAAATAAAGTGGCTGTTTTACTTTTTGTTTATCTCTTCATTTTTAAAATTTAAATAATTAATCCGAATTGTTCAACATGATCTTCATATTAAAATGTATCTGGAGACCAAATTTTACATTTTTTTTGAATTTTTTTGCTATTTGTTTAAAATTTCTGAAAATCATTGTTTTAATATGGTACAAATAAGTAAAATTATTTTAAAACAGTGATTTTCAAAAATTCTAAAAAATAGTAAAAACTTTTTGTAAATAATTATAGTATTTTGGTGGGGTTTGCAGTAAAAAATTTGTGTAAATAAGAGAGAGAGAAAAGAGAAGAAGTGGTTCCGAACACGAAAAAAAAAAACTGGAGTGGAAGATAAAATGTATTTTGAATCGTTACCACTGTTATTAAAATAGAACTAGACCGGACAGGCCAGCCGAAAAAAACCGGACTCAGAGGTCATTCCGAGTTGGTTCAATAATAAAATCGGATATGCAGAGGAACCAGTCAAAACCGGATTATTGACCGCTTTTGAAGAAATCCCAGCGACCCATTTAGTAAAAGAAAACCGGTTTTTAGACTGTAGCGGCGCATTTAGCAAGGGAAACAGAGTAGGTCCGATGGGCATGGGACCTACTTTGATTTCAACGGATTCACTCACCGTTGAATTGGCTTTAAGATTCGCATTAGAACTTTCGTGTCTGCTTTAATATTCATGCGCACAAATCTTGAAACAAATTAGATGGTATATCTTCCCATTGGAACCAAATTAGATCCGATGGGCATCGGACCTACACCTTGAGTCAATCAAGAATCAGATTTTAGATGTTGACTTGTCAGATTTCGTGGTAGGTGACCTAAAGAGTCAGCTGTAGTACTGAGGATCTTCTTGATTGCTCTTGAGGGGAGTGTTTTGCGGTATTTGAGCCTATCAGACGATGCAATGGGGGAGAAGGGGGTAAGGGCATTTGGAGCTTGGGTGCCTGTGTCAGCATGAAAAAGCTTGATTTGAAATAATTTATTTGAGGTCGAGACTGACATAGCACTGAGCAAAACCATAACTAAACTCACCAGCTTGATAGAGATTTACCTTGATTACCTTAAATTGATTGGTATTGATTGGTATTCACAGCTACACCTGGATTGAAGGTGCTTAAATTGATTGGTATTCAAAGCTGCAGCTGCAACCCAAAATCTTAAATATTTGGGTTTGTCATGTAATGATTCGAGGGACGAAGGTGACAATGGCAGCTGAAAGCTAATATTTGATTTACATTTATGAATAGTGAATGCCCTTTAGGTGTTTGATAAAATGCTTATACTAATTTTCTCTTCTGTTTTGTGATATAACTGAGTTTTGTGATATAACTGAGTTTAACTGAGTTTATGACAATGTCATGCATGCAGGAGTTTATCATGAACAGGGTCTACTCAACAATAATGGCTTTTTTTACTGCCCATTTCCAGAAGCTACGGTTAACAGCGTCCCATTTTTATTTATTTATTTTTGTTTATTTTCTGAAAAATGTTTTATTTACTGAAAGTGCAGTTTTTAAAAAAAAAATTGTTTTTTTTAATTTCTATTAATAAAAAATTCGGAAACAAATATGGTCCTTTCTCATTGGCAAGTGCGTGCCAGACAGTAATGATACAACCCATTTAATTTGGTATGAGTCAACAAATTTTAAAGAAAGAATGACAATTTAAGAATTATTATGTAATTTACTTTCTGATAATTAATGTCTGAGTAGCTACTTTTGACATGTCACAACTTCACACAAACGTTTCCCAAACATGAGAAATGTGTGTATCTATGTATGAAGGACATTTATTAATAACTAATAATAGCTATATATACATGCAACTCATTTCGATTGGAAAATTATAGTGCCAATGAAAATTTTCAGATTATTACTTAGAGAATTATGTTTCATAATTATGTTTCTATTTGTCAACGATAAATTAATAAACCATAAGATATTTGAGGAAAATTTTAAAATAAAAAATTTGATAAATAAAATTCTTATTAATTTTTAAATTAAAAATTTGAAATAATAAGTAATGAGTAGGCAAAAGTAAAACATACTCTATAAATGCAAGTAATAAATTAACCAAATTAAGTCGTGGTTTACTGGCAAGCTTACACAGAGATTATGCAAATTTGAACATAAATGATGATTTCACTTGCTAGTTTGTGCGAATATGACTAAATCTTGATATTCGTTGTATTGTCAATCTAGCAAGGATTGAACAGTAACAATTAATAGGTTTCACCTATTTTCTCTTTGTACAGATTAAATGAAGAATTAACTATCTTTGTAAATTATAGCTTTGTGTGCTTTTTGTTAGATTCCCTCACGTTTGCTTTTGTTTTGGTGGGGTTTTAACAAAGCAATTATGCTTTATCAATAATCTAAATAATTATAATTTTTTGCATAACGAATATTGTCAGATCGACTTGAATATCATATTGACACATATTTCATTATACTATATGAGAAAGCACTCTATTAAGTGTAAATGTACTGAAATAGATTATAAAGCTTGCTATCGCTACTTAAATATGAACAAATTAAGGGTAAATGTACTAAAATAGATTTTAAAGAGTGAAGAAAACTTGACCAACTATATTGTTAGCTTACAAACCAATACGATCATATGTGAGCAAAGCCTTAATTGTATTTGAGACTTACAGCGTCCAATTTGATAACTATAAGTGAGATATTATCATGATTCATATAATATGTAGAACTTTTTTTTGTACAAAACAATGAAATTTATGATACAAAAGAAAATTTATTATACATAAATTCAGAAATAAAATTTCACCAATAACAAAACCTCAAAACTCGATAAACACTTAGATAATAAAATACTCAGCTTTAAATAACATTTTTTTTTGTTCATTGTATATATATCTCATGCGAATACAATTTTTTCTCCAAATACAATTTACTTTGTATTTTCTCTTTTTATCTTCTTCGGAGTTTGTAGTCGCATATTATGCTTTTACGAATTTTTGTTGACATTTATGCTTTGAATACGCGTCTTAATTACTTCTGTTTATTCTTGATTGCTAAATTGAGAGTACTTTTTTATTATTTTCTAATAAATATACACCTGTATAAGATATAAAATTTATTTGATACCCATAATAAACTTTCTGTTTATCCTTCAAAAGGTTGATATGCATACAAATTTAATGTCTATATTGAAAATATGAACACTTACTTTTAATAACCACATTATTTTAGGGGATTGAATCTATTGACAACAAATTAGTTTAATAATCTTGACAATCATACAAATATTTTAATTATAATCTTGAATTCTGACAAGTTGAATAAATTAACTTTATCCTTCATACATATTATATACATGAAAAATAATGATATTCAACACATCTTTTATTGTTCATCAAATTTAAATATCAAATTTGTAACAGTCCATATTAAACAGCATTTGATGAAATATCAAATAATATCTAAATTGATGAAAATTGACACAATCAATCTTAAGAAAAACAATATGTGTACATGCTTTTATATATATATATATATATATATTTTTTATAAGATATGGAAAATTGTTGTCAGATTTGTCAAGAGATCCTAACCCTTATTTTATATCTACTAAAATCATATTATTGATCATTCAACGCCCATACTATTAATGGTACAACTCATATACTACGCGTCTACAAATTATAAAGAAAATATAAGAAACTTTAAATTTTAAGGGATCAAAATTGAGGCATAATGATAATTTAAGAATTATTTATGTAACTTACTTTTTGATAAATAATTTATGAGCATAAATTGCATGTTAGCTACTTTTTACATGTTACAGCTTCACACAAAAGTTGCAGGACATGAGAAACGTATGTATTTATGTAGAGGGATTCAATTACACTTTTTTTTTGTGACACTGTACGGTGGACATCTATAATCACTAATTGTAGCTATAAATATAATTAACTCATTTCTATCATTGAACTATGTATAATGTCTTAAGTAGTGCTTATTGCAAGTCAATGATAAACTAATGAATAATAAGATATTCGAGTAAAATCAACTAGAAAATTAAGTTTCAAAATGTGATTCCAGATAAAAATTGTAACACTACTACTCTAACAATCTTCGGAGGCAATTATGTGATTTATCAAATTTAGATTTACTTTTTTTTTTTTATAATAATTTCATTGCATATACTTAACCTATATGTACATGTTGAATTGTTTAGAAAACAATTGGTCTACCAATTAATTTTTTGGATGAAGGTCCAAGCAGAAATTAGGAAAATATTACTTAGTCAAAATATTAAAGAGTATAAATATTTTTTTTTATTTGGAAATACTATTGTTGTTTCGGTTAAATTTCTTATACTTCAATTATATTTTTCTTTTATGTTATATGGAAAATTTTGTTACATGGCACTGTGATTTGCCTAGTTATTTTTACAAAATATTTTGTATATAACATGTTTATAAATAAGCTGAATGTCAAGTGTTTTTCTTTTGTACTCAAATTAAAACTAAGCATAAAAAAAAGGAAGGTTTAAAATATGCGTTCCATATTTTACTGATCAAGTCCATGGCTGGATTGAGTTAACATGATTAAAATTGACAAGTGCTATATAATTTTAATATTTTATCAATCTTCACTTTCAACTATGGCCAGTAGTTTTGATAATGTGTATTATTCAGTCATGTGTTTGAATATATCAGCTAAATCACGGCCACCACAGTACATTTAAACAACAGCCATTGTCATTGAAAAGTAAAATCCAATAATTTAGGTACAGATAGATCGAGTAGAACTAGAGTGTTCTTGAGTTCACCAAGTTTCTTGGTGAACTCAAATTTAAAACTCATTGGATCGGTTTTAAATGATAAAATTGAACCATTGAAATCTGTGTACCTTCCAAGTAATGCATTTACTGTAAAAATTTTAAACATTTGAATTAATTTAATATAAAATCAAGCGGTCAAAATTAGAAGGTTGATAAATTAATTTTAATAATTAATTTTTTGAATCTTTTTTTTTTACCACTTAACTCTATGCAAAATTAATTTTAAAACTAAATCATTTTATATGTAGATGCATCACTCATAAGATAGACAGATTTTAACAGTTTAAAGTCACTATTTAAAACCAATTTAATGAATTTTAGACTTAAGTTCACCAAGAGACTTGGTGAACTTAAGAACACCCTAGATCTACTCGGTACAGCTAAACTATTTTGTGCTAAAAAGATTGCACCGATATGATCTTACAATTGCCGATTTCACACGATCTGTAAGGAGAGATGAACTGCGTAACAAAATGCGTATGAAAAATATAATTTTCATGCTTGCATGATCTTCTGAAACAAACGGTATCCATTATCACTAAGCTATTTTACATATTCAAGGTAAATCGAAGGGTTTCCTTGAATATGTTTTACCCTAACAATCAATAAAACAACTTCTGAACAATGCATTGAATTTTTTTCAGAAACCATAAACAAAAAAAATAGTTTACCAAACCAACTTGATTACTTTGTTTTTTTCAAAATTCATAAGAACTAAAATGTTATTTCGGTCCCCCCTTTTTTTTCTAGGACCGAATTGTCATTTCGGTCCCAATTGTTTTCACGGATTTGGAGAAAAAAATACGTTGAAAATTGTAAAAATACCTCAGACTGAATTGTCATTTCGGTTTTGGAAAAAAAAAATCAGATCAAGATGACATTTCAGCTCTTATGGTTTTTGTTAAAAAGAATAATTATTATGTTGGTTTCATAAAAAACTTTTTTTTTAATTATGGTTTATTAAAAAAATTCCAATGCATTGCATCCAGCAACCATTGATATATCTGGCTAATACTCAACTGGCTTTTAACAGTACCACAACAAAACAAGGAGACCAAGTACAAGAGATCAAGAGCAGGCATACACAGAAATGGCTTTATTGAAGCCCTTTTCTCCATGACAAGGAAAAAAACAACAACTAAAAACAGGACACACACAATAACAAAACCACACCACATGAAAAAACAGCTTACTACAGACTATTTTATTCATGCACAGAGAGCACACAGCGAAGGCAGCCACCTTCATGCATCAGATCGAACGCCTTGTTAATCTCAGGAAGTGTCTGATTGTGTGTGATGTATTCATCCACCTTAATTTCCTGCAATAATTATAATCAAATTTTTAGAGCTTATACTAAGCATCCAGTACATTGATAGATAAATAACAGTTAACACTTCTGATTTTTTTTTTTTGCAGCCTACTAAATTTTATTACACAAAATAATTGGAGTTTACTAGAGGAAGAGGATAACAATCTGATTGTTAATACATAATTCACAGAATGAGGCTTTGGTACTATACATAGCGCAGAATGATATGTACTATGGACCAATATCTTCATTTTCAAAGTCTAAATAGTCGATATGAACCGTTCAACATGATCTCCATAAGAAGATGTAATTGTAGATCAAATTTTACATTTGTAACATTTTTTTTACTATTTTTTTAGATAGGTAGAAAATCACTTGATCTAAAAATTCTAGACCTTTCAAACATAGTGATTTTCTACCTACAAAATGTAAAATTTAGTTTGCAAGTAAGGTTCAGATTGACTAATTGGAACTTCAAAAACAAAGATATTGATCCATAGTACGGACCAATCAGCGCTATGCATAGTATCATAGCCTCACTCTAATTCACATATTATAGCAGTACCTTGTTCATGTACTTTTCTACGAGCCATGGAACCTGAGAGCGGCTCTTGAAGCCGCCAAAAGCGGTACCCTTCCAGACTCTTCCGGTGACAAGTTGAAATGGGCGAGTGCTTATCTCCTGTCCTGAAGCTGCTACTCCCACTATCACAGATGTGCCCCACCCCTGTTAAACAAAGCATACTTATTAAAAGGCATAATAACAGAGCACAAAGTTTCACCCAGAGTTGCACATTTTAAGTATATTTAGTTTTCTTTTACCCATAACTTGCATATATAAACAACAAATCTATGAGGATTTAAATCAACATCTCGCAGAATAATAGCATCCAAAATCTTTTGGCACATTTACATGCCATACTTGGCTGTTATATTAGTGCAATGGTAAAAAATTTCCTCAAGCTCGAATTGAACTAAAATGTAGCCATGCAGATAGGTATTGATAACAGATACTGGTTTAAATGTAAATAACAGGACATTTTCACCTAGCTTGCAAAATATCATATTTAGATAGAGATGGTTTCCCAATTTATCTTTCCATGACAACAAAATGTTGAAATTCCAAAGTGCATGAGCATATTGAAACGTCTGAGAAAAGATGTGTACCTTGTGGCAACACTCCAAAGCAGCACGCATGACAGAAACATTTCCAATGCACTCAAAACTGTAATCCACACCTCCATCAGTTTGGTCAACAATCACTTGTTGTATTGGTTTGTCATGATCTTTTGGGTTAATAAATTCAGTCACTCCAAAGTTCTTTGCTGAAATTCAGAATTTATTCAAGCAAGAGTGCAAACCATTATTTTCATATAACATTTCAGGGATTAATTATGATAGAAACAAAAACAAATTTGCTAGTACAAATATAAGATTTTGCATTAATGACAACTGTCTTTCAGGATTAATCAGAAGAAGAAAAATCAATTTTATAAAAGATGAATAAGCACGGTTCAAACACAAATACTACCAATACATTGTCAAGTACCTCATCAAAACCAATATACAAATGTTGTCATCCGTAAGAGGAAACAAAAAAGGGGAAAAAAGAGGCGAAAGGAATGAGATATTTACCAACATCAAACTTCTTGCTGTCAATATCTATTCCAATAATTCGAGAAGCCCCTGCTGTTTTGGCTCCCTCGGCAACCTACAAAAAATTTATAATATTACCAAGAGAAAGGACTAGTTATAATGGTTATAAATCTTGTTCAGTGAGCAACTAACCGCTAATCCCACAGTACCAAGGCCAAAAACTGCCACTATTGAGCCTTCTTCCACTTTAGCTGTATTCCATACAGCTCCAAGGCCTAAAGTAAAGCCACCAAATGTTTACAAAAGGAATGTAGCCTCTTATTGCTCATTTTAATTTGAAAGAACCTCTTACTAATTTATAAGATAAAAAACTATACCAATTAAAGAACTAAATCATAGTCGGGCACTATGATTAGTTAATAGGTAATAATAAGTTAATACACAATAAGGGTTTAGAGTTATCAAATTCTAGCTTTCATTATTTCTGCGTGCTCAGTATTTCTCTTATAGCATTTAACTGTCACAAAATATCAGCTATTAAGTAGCATTTGACTGAGGATCAGGCTTTGAACAAAATTTCAGTTAATAGATATTATCACACTATTGTAAAGATAAGTCTAGTTCAGTTTAAAGAAAGGAAAGAAACCTACAACATTCAAAATAACTACATAAAAGTATCATCTTGCATGAGAAAAAAAAAATAGAGAAAGTACCTGTTGGAACACCACAGCCGAGCAAGCAAACTTTTTCAAGAGGAGCTTGAGGATTTATCTTGGCAACACTAACATCATGCACAACTGTGTACTGGCTGAAGGTAGAGGTGCCCATGAAATGGTAGATGGGCTTTCCATTAACGGAGAACCGACTCTTGCGGTCGTTCATCATAACTCCTACACCAGTGGCTGCACGGACCTTGCCACAGAGATTCGTCTTCCCTGACTTGCAGAACTTGCACTCCCTGCACTCTGCTTGGTAGCATGGTATGACATGGTCGCCAGGCTGGACCTCAGTTACGCCCTCACCAACACTCTCCACAACCCTACACAAGTTGCATTAATTTAGAGAAAGAGAAAAGAAATAAGGGTAACTAAATCCCATTGGCACCCGTTGAAGATCCTAAAGTTGTATTGCTCCTTCAAAACAAGAGCTAAAATGTAGACCCCACAAAACATAAAAAATAGTAAAATAGCACATAAATCCGTATGAAACACAGCAAAGTATCACATTTAATCACCTCTGCATCTCATTGTTGTACCAAACCTACCCTTTCCTCATTGTTTCTAAGCACAAACATCATACAGAAGAGAAGGGCAGTTTGGATATTTCCCTACGAAAAACTAAGTACTTAGTGTATAACTTATAGGTAGTCTTAGAAAAATAGGAGCTCAGAGTATATGTTCTTTTTGAAAAAGGGGCTCAGCATATACCAGTATAGTAACTATTATTGAATTGGCATCTCCCTTTTTTTATAGTAACACTTGGTTTTCTCAAATCCATCACTATCTCAGATTGTAGTTTTAGCTTTTCAAACCAGTCAGGCCACATCCATATAGACCGATTAGCAGTAAACAATTTTATTTTATTTTATTTTGTTTAAACTTGAAAAAGAAACCTTGATTTCATTCAGCCCAACAACTAGTTACCCCATTGGAAAGAATCTCTAATATTACACCAATAGAAGGAATGAAAGACGGATGATACAACAAAAGGGGACCTCTAAGGCTGTAACCCACTTTCCATGCAGTCTATTATTGCCTCGAGAGTTCATCTATGGACCCAATTCATTTGCTTCAGCATGTGTTAATACAACTTGTGACACACATTTGTAGGTACGCAAAAATATTATCATTCAACTGTGGTACAACATGATAGGTTGAGGTTTTATAGTGGCAACCATCAAATACAAACTAATAATAGTTTCAATTTGAGATGCAAGTGTCAGCTTACCGTTTTATAATGGTTATATTGTGCTAATTGGGGCTGTTAATGATTGCCAAGACAAACTACTTCGGACTATCCACAGAAACCTTAAAGAGGCTATGTCTTGGTAGTGAATCAGTTTTCTATGAAATTAGTCCGGCTCAGCCAAAATTGTGCTGATTATTTTCTAACAAAATTAAAAGAAGGCAAGTGTGCTCACCCAGCAGCCTCATGACCAAGAATGCACGGGAAAAGTCCCTCTGGATCCTGCAATTACAATAATTAGTTTAACACAAGTGAAAGGTAGAGAGCTAAAGAGAAATACAATATATACAAACACTTAGAAAGACAATGAAGATACAAAGTCTAATGTGCTATTAAAACAGCATAGAAAAAAAAATATATTGGATTTACTGAACACATTTACTATGCAGGCCATGGCTAGGGAATCATGGCTTCATCTTTGACCTAGTGTTCAGTATTATATATAGGTAAAATGTTCAAACTTCAAAGGCCTCAAGAGTGCATCAGTCAGATATAGTTGACCTCACTACATAAATAAATTCCAGAAGCCAGAATCAGTTGTTGATAAAAAAAAACCATAAAACATTTGTTTCATCAACTTGCATTCAGATGTCATTTTCTCTCTGCTGAACACAGTGATTATTCAAATTAAGTATCCTACATTATACCAACACTAATGGATCCATCTTTTAAAAACTACTTATAATTATTAAAAACATTAGTCAGATAGGTCGCATGCTGAGTGTTGTTAAAAACACAATTTTCAGATATTAAAATCAAATTGACAATGAAAAATGGAATTCCTTGCTCAAATAAAATCCATGTATTTCTGAAAGTTACTACACTCACGGCCAAATTAAAATCTAACTAAAAATAATTTAACAAAATCACTGTAAGTAGCCACTGTATAGATTGCTAATTTCATAAATAAATAGCTCTAGCGACTGACACTAATTTACTAAACTCGAATCAATAAGAAAAATGCCTGAATAAGTCCAGGAATATATAAGCAGGACTCAAAGAGAGATCTAATCTAACAAGGAAAGTATGAGAAAAACAGATTAGTTAGAACGAAAACCTTTCCGCTCCAGGTGTAGGCGTCGGTGTGGCAAAGCGCAGTGAAGAGGATCTTTACTCTCACCTCCCCAGCCTGAGGTGGCGCCACCTGTACATCCTCTATCACCAGTGGCTTGTTCGCTTCCCATGCCACCGCAGCTTCAGATCAAAACCACAATAAAAGCACCAGAAATATCAGAAAATCGAACAGAAAAAGGAGATATAAGCACAAGAAATGGATCGATTTCAAGGTGGCGAGGCGAGGCATTTACCTTTGCAAGTGATAACCTGACCCTGAGTCGCCATTAGAGGAAGGAGAGATGAATGGATGGATAGGATGAGGATCAAGAGCAGATAAATAGACAGCTGATCTATCGAACTGTAATAATGGAGATCAGGTGAATTCCAATCCTCTGAGTTAACTTAAATTTCAAGTTTAGATCTGGTCTGTCAGATTTAAATCCGCACGAATATTAAAGAGCCCGTGCATTACAGGTGTTGGCTTGATTAGACAGGATTCTAATTGGACGGTTTGGATCTAAATTGGAACGGTGCCTTACAGCAGAGGATGTGGACTCAAATCAGTGAGAATCCGTATCTTCCAGATTCTTGCGCTCTGCATTAAAATATGTGCGTGCCTGTATCAGTTTCCGTGCGCACAGAACTTGATGTTAATCGTACGGTGTTGGAGTTAATTGGACCTAAAAGTAGGTCCAACGCCCATCGGACCTCCTCCTGTCTCATTCGAATTGTAGGTCCGATGTCGAGCGATTGGAATTGGGTCCGTTTTGAGATTCGTACTGGATTAAAACCGACGACTCGGATCTCATTCTACTGTCAGTAGTGCACTTGATCTGAATTTCCTCAGGAAGCGGTGCGGTGATATCAGATATCCGTCCGATTTAGATCGGACAATTTTGTGTTTCACCAGAATATTTATTTGTTTTCTTGTATTTTTCTCCCAAATTAACAGCGAAATTGTAAAAGTTAAAAATTAAGTTAATATTGTGGAGGTTCGAGAAGACGTGCTTTTGTATTTGTATATGTTTAAAATAAATTTAATTCATATTCTATTATTATTTGAGCATAAGTTTTATTATTACAATTACAATGAATAAATAATTGATAATTATCAAATAAATTGAATGTTTATATAATATATATCTAACTAAAAAAATAATAAAAAGTATATTACTTTAAATTATTAATAAATAGGACTATAAAACATTGTATAATTAATCTTGTCATAAATTACTAACTGAAAATTTTATATAAAAATATTGCACAAATCAATATCATGTGTAATGATAAAAAAACATAAAGTTATAATTGTAAGTAAAATATTATTATCAATGATTTTATATTTATCAATCATTTATTTTCTAAAATAACATGTATTAAATAATGAGTCTGACTAGTATGACATCAGTGTTATTTTAGTCTATATAGCACTAACTTCAAATATATTAAATCGACTTCAAGCGAATAACGCAAACCAATCATTACTTGTGTGTTTACATGCAAAATTTATATTTTTTTTAGTATCAAGTCAAGCGATTAAATGTAAGAGTTTCTAAGTTAATTTTAATGCATTCATTTTTTAACATTTTTGACCGCTTGATTTAATACTAAAATAAATAAATAAAATATATAAAATTATTATATAAACGCATCACTCATATAATAAATCAATTTGAACGGTTTAGATTTTTCATTTGAAATTTATCCGATAAATTTTGGAGTTAGTATCATATGAAATCAATGTCCTACTAACCGAACTCCAAAATAATAATTATTTGTAGTCTTATCAATTATTCGATAAGTTCATGAGTACTTTTTTTTATCCATTATAAGTAAAAAGTTTTATATCCCATACGATGCACGCTAAAACAAATAAAAAAAATTATTGACACCGCTGACTATTCGAAGATAAGGAAAATAAATATTCGAATAATAAGGTTGGTACCACTTAGACATTAATCATAGGCACCAAAAGATCATAATGGTCACATGGTGAGACCCCTTCAAGGGCATTTTTAGAAGCCATTTGAGATGGATTCAATTCGACTAAGGGACCTCATTCTTTGAGTTTGAATCTGATCCGTTGTTATATATTGACACAAATTTTTAAAAATTCCGTGTTGTATAAATTTGGGTATACTTGTATTGACTCGGATTCAAATTCAATTGGTGAAGTAATGCAGATGATGAGATTCTTTTGAGATGGGAATCGGAACATGTCCGATTTTTAATATATTAAGTGAATAAGTAT
This sequence comes from Carex pumila, assembly GCA_033356055.1. Classification (NCBI taxonomy): domain Eukaryota; kingdom Viridiplantae; phylum Streptophyta; class Magnoliopsida; order Poales; family Cyperaceae; genus Carex; species Carex pumila. The sequence goes on from JARJHM010000090.1 coordinate 148,483, forward strand.
CACATTCTTTTACTAATTAAGTGAATGAGCAGATCCGTCCAAAGTAATATATTAAGTGAATGAGTATCACATTTTTTTTATTAATTAAACAATCTGTATTGTTTGCTCTTTAATGGGGATAATAAAATATTTCACTGTTACACGTTGAAAACCCAACTCACAGCACATTTTTTAAAAATCTCCATTAGTTTAATAAATGGATAATCCATTTTTTCACAAACAGTGAAGAAGCAATCTAATTTTAAAAAAAAGTCAATATAATATTGATTTTTTTTTCCTTTTTCTATATTTGATATCTCTCATCAAATAATTACATATATTAATGACTGTAAATTATGAAGATGATGAACAAAATACATATCGTCCCTATTTTAATTTTTTTTTTAATCTCTAGATATTTAAACTCTTATTTATCTTTAGATATTTAAAAAATGAAAAACAAAAGACAAGTTGAATTAATTAAAATTTCTAGAATAGTAAACAATGAACGTGAAACTAATTTCACTAAATTGGCTCTGCAGTAAATAAAAAATGAAAAAATTGGAGTTCAAAGAGTTGGCAGGGGCCGCGCGAACGCGTACGCCCTCTAAACACAAATTACGACGTCCACTCTCCCACTTGGGGAGATGGTAGACCAGCACTCCTCCAAAGTGCAATGGAGGTCACTGATCTAGGCCATGAACCTTCGTTTTATAGCCTCCAAAGTGCAATGGAGCACTCCTCCAAACACAAATTACGACGTCCAGGTAAGTAATTAAAAACTCTGCACCTCCCGCTTGTTTTATAGCCTCACCTGCTGTTCCAGCGCTTTCTTATCTTGTTGTGGGACTAAGCAATTTGTGCTGTATAGTAAGATCCGGGTGCGCTGCTGCGAGGGACTACTTGGGTTCCTTTTTTGGGCCGTTCAATTTTTATTGGGCTTCTCCCATCTCAGCCCAACTTTTGATATGGATGATATTCAAGATGTAACAAATGTAAATCCCATAAATATATTTTCTGAGGAAGGATTAATACTGGACAATACTTTTTTTTTTTAGCAAGGATTCATACTGTACAATTTTTTTTTAACAAAATTATTCCCCATGATTTTGTAATTTTCACCATATGTATTAGAGTTTATTGGTATTTTTATTTTAACATGTTCATTATGCGTAATCTAAAAAAACCACTAAAAAGACAATAATATTTATTTAGAGATGATCTATGTTAGCCCCTAATATTCAAATTGTAGTTTGAAGAAGTCATGAAGAAAATGGAAATTAATTTCTTAACAAAAGGTGAATTCAATGTAAACCCATTTTAAGTTAATTGCAAGATAATATACTATTTAGATCCAGTTGAACCTGGTCTCTTTTTCCTCCAAATACATCAATCAAATTATAGAAATTCTTCTAGGAAATATATCTAAATATGCTTCACATCATGTGATTTATATCCTCCATCTGATCTCTCTCTCTCTAGGTTTAGAAGAGCTTCTCCCTCTCTTTTGCTGCTGAATGTTTTGCTTCTCTTTTTAAACCGTTCAGAAACAAAGGTAACATTGAAACCAATACTTTAAACTTTAAAGTGTTATTTTAACATTAAGTCTTTCATCTAATAAGACATTATTTTATTATTATTTTGTTACTCAGTATCTATTTCAATATTAGGTGAATTAATTAGTTTCATTGGTTGGAAGAAATTTCTAAACCTAACTATATATCTAACGTTAATTTATTTTCATATGTTCAATTCTTTATAACTATGTTTTTAGTGTATGAAAATAGTTGTGATTGATTGAATTACTATACTGTCTAATTAATTAGTCTTATCTGATCACTTACAAACAAATAATAAAAAAAACTCTAATATATCTATATACAATATAAATCTATATACTCACATAGTGTAAGTGTATTTTAACATTAAAATATTAAAATGTTGTAACATATTGAAATGTATGCATTGGATTTAATGTTCGACTGGACCTCTCGTTAACGTGACTATAGGCAAAAGTAGTCCTGTCATGGGTCTAACCCTAGCATCTAGTGGGAGTTCCGTTGTTAGGGCGACAACCTCCCAGCATTAGGCGAAAGTTCCGCAGTTGGGTTGGCGATTTCTTTCAGCATCGGGCGGGAGTTTTGTGATTGAAGAAACAAGGAAATTAAGTGGTTTCTTCTAGCGTCGAGCGAGAGTTCCGCGGTTAGGTTGGCAGTTTTTTTTGGCGTCGGGCGAGAGTTCTGCGATCGAAAAAACAAGAAAATTAAGTGGGTTCTTTCGTCGTCGGGCGGGTGTTCCGCAGTCGGAGATATAAGAAAAAGAGAAAAAGAAAGTGAAAAGAATATGAAAATAGATGTAATAATAGATGCATTGCATTAGATAAAACATATGCACTTGAACTGTATGCCCGAAAAAAATCAGAAACAAATTTGTTCAACATTTCAGAATTTATTGTGCCAGAGACTCAACACCATCTGAATGGCCGAATGACCTGCAATCTTACCTAATGGAAACAAGTCCGATCATAGAGGATATGCGCAGAGCTGAATTAGAGGCTCCTTCGCCCTTGCATGAGATTGAAAGGGCTGTCTTCGAACTCGGTCTGGAGAAGGCTCCGAGATCAGACAGGATAAATGTGTGCCTTATTCAAGGCAACTGGGCGGCTATTAAACCATCAGTAGAAAAGGAGGTGACAAATTTTTTTTTGAAACTTCATGCTTTTCTCATTTTATTTCTAAATCAAACATGGTTTTAATCCCAAAAAAAGACAACCCCGTACGAGTTACAGACTTTCGCCCGATCAATATATGCAACGTCATCTATAAAATAATTTCAAAGATTTTGGCAATTCGGCTCAAACCCCTGATACCTACCCTGGTTCAACCTAACTAAGAGATGTTTATCCCAGGAAGAGATATTTTCTGATCAGGTGATTTTGATGAGAGAGGTCCTGCATACCTTTGCACAATCCTCGTTCCGCACATGTGCTTTCTATCTCAAGTCGGATCTCTCAAAGCCTTTTGACATAATGAGTTGGAATTTTATCGAAAAGGATTTGAAGGTGCACTAATTACCACCAAATTTAACTAAATGGTCAGCAAATCTCACCAAAAAAAATCCAAACTTTGGTTCTCCAAATTAAGTCCTCTCACCCGCATTTGTTTGGTTCCTCGTGACATCTCTAGTCCAAGACCACATCTGGAGCAGTAGTAATAGACCATTTATTTAAAATGTTTTGTATCTGCAAGCTCATGACAACTCGCGATACAGACAAGCAAGCACAATACCTCCCCAGTTGTAGTAGTCTTCACCTCGAGGTCTCAAATTTTCTAAGAATTGTAAGTACATTATCGGGATGGAGCCTGACTTCGAATCATGAAACATTATAGACCCGAACAAGTCCATTGCATATGCTCGTGTGTATTGGTCGATTATCTGCTAGTCAATGCCTTCTTCCAATTCCGAATTAAATTTCTATTTCAACCATACAAGACGCATATAGTATTTTGAGATTGATATTTTCTCATTAGCTTGGCCGTTGTTCTCCACTTTATGATAATAAAATTCATCATCACGATCTTCATAACCATCGTACACTTCATGTCCTAGGCAATCTAAGATCAACTATGATTAATTATCATCGGTAGTTCCAGAAATAGCCTTCCCTGTAAACATAAATGCTAAATAAAATTATATTAGAGCAAAATATCAATTAATAACAAAAGTATAAATTAGTAATAAAAAAATATTTTACCAGTAACAGATAAATCCCACAAACAACTAACATTATCAATTAAAAACAAAAGTATAAATTAGTAATAAAAAAATATTTTACCAGTAACAGATAAATCCCACAAACAACTAACATTTTCCAATATCACTGTGCACTTCTCCACCAACAAAATAAAAAAATATTTGTCTCGACCTTCCACCTCTTAACGAGAACAATAATCAACCCTTTAACGAAAACAATAATCAACCCTTTATCAATCTGACCTTCCACCTCTTAACGGGAACAATAATCAACGAAAACAATAATCAACCCTTTATCAATCTGACCTTCCACCTCTTAACGGGAACAATAATCAACCCTTTAACGAGAACAATAATCAACCCTTTATCCATTATTGTCTGATTGATAAATAGTTGATCACTCTCCCGGATCAGCATTTAGGTCATAAACCTTCTTCATAGTTCATAGACCTGTCCAGGTAAGTGCCTTAGCCCGCTGCACCTCCCGCGCTTTCTTAGCTCGTTGTGGGACTAAGCAGCTTGTGCTGTATAGTAAGATCCGGATGCGCTGCTGGGAGGACTACTTGGGTTCCTCTTTTTGGGCCGCTGCCAGACCAGTGAAAACAAGAACATACGAGATACTACGAGTGTAAAGCCCATATATTTGTTTGAACAAAGTTCACACAAACAAGAACGAAATAAGTCAACACCAAAAAAGAATATTCCACATAAAATATTACGTGGTCAAACTTTCTTTAATTTTCAATTTTTTTATAAACTCGTGATAATTTTTTTTTTGCAAAAGGATTTATTTATGATGTTCACATGAAAGAAAGATACAATAATTTGTGGAAAAATTAATGAAATCTCAAGTAGTAATGAGCTCATGAAAAATTGTTTGTTGTGTTTTTAAATTACAAATACTAAAGGTAGATGCATTCTTGTACTATTAAATATATATTTTTTAATTTAACGAAGTAATATTTGAAGAATGCCCGAAGAAAGTGGAAATTAATCTCTTAATAAAAGGTAAATGCAATGTAAACCTATTTAAGATTGCAAAATCTTGAAGTGGAAAATTCCAATATATATATATATATATATATATATATATATATATATTTTAATTAACACATCCACTGAGCATATTTATTTAGTGCCGTAGTCAATGATGCCTATTTCAAATTTTGAACAAATATAAATGCAAATGTTATGAATTAGTTTATTTAATGCCATTAATTATGTAGTATTAAATAATAAAAGAAACCTCCTTGACCACTTAATGGTTGGATAATTTTTTAGCCGTACGATGTTCCACACAATTGTTGATTTTCAATTTTATTATATCAAATATGATATTATTAAATATGTGACAATCCAACGGCTAGCAACCCATGAATGAATTTTGTATCCGTTGTATATTAGTCCACTAATAAATTGTGAGATATTGCTTGTATTTTGAAGCTTATTCTATAAGTAATTGGCTTTATCAAATATTACTTTCAGTTACAAAATAAAAAATAACACCCACCCACCCACACACACACACATCAAACAAACTTAGAAGAGAAAAAAAATATACAGAAGAAGAAAAGGGGGGAAAATGAGGAGAAATGAATAGTTTTTATAATCTCTAATTATTTTTCATTCACCTTTATTTCTCCTCTCACCTTTTCTCCTCTGTTCTTCTAATTTCATAAATTTGGAGCAAACTCTAAAGAAACCTATCTAGGAGTGGGGAGCAAATCAATTGGCAAGAAACTGCTCTCTGTTGTATTTCATCAAGAAGAAAAGAAAAGGAAGTGAGCATATTTCATTTTAAGGTAAATATTTGATCTATAGTTCTCTGAATTTACGTTTTTTCGTGTGGTATCGGCGATGCGCAGATTTTTTTTGCGATTCTCCTATTTTTAAGTTCTTGATCTGAATTATCTGAAAATTTTATTAAGATTTTTAACTTGTTAAATGGAAATAAAAAAGTTTGATCTACAGCCGTGCAAAAAAAAAAAAATTTATGAAAAGTTGTCAAAATTATTATACGAGATTGTGTGTGTGCACATATTAAAAGAAAAGATTGAGAAGTAGGTACCTTTCATTTTTAGGTAAAAATTTAATCTACAAATCCTCTAAATTAATATTATTTGTGTGGAAAGGCGATGCACAAATATTTTCTGCAATTCTTCCATTTCTAAATTGGTAAGAATTTTATAAGAATTTAATAAAAATTTTAAATTGCTAAATAGAAATCAGAAAGTTTCATCTACAATTGTGCAACTTTTTTATTAAAATTTGTCCAAATTAATGTACCTAATTAATTGTGTGTGCGGGCTCTCAAATATATTTCAGTTTTATGGTAAAATTTTGATATACAATTCTTTGAATTAATGTTTTTCGTGTGGCATAGAAGATGCAATTTTTGTTTTAGATGTGATTCTTCTATTTCTAAAATTGTAGTCTGAATTTTTTTTTAAAAAAAAAATTAAGATTTTTAAATTGTTGCATTGGAATCAGAAAGTTTGATATATATTGTGCAATTTTTTCATATGAAAATTGTCCAAATTAATGTACCAGATTGTGTGTGCGCGCACACACATGTATAAAAGAAAAGAAAATAAAGTAAGCATCTTCTATTTTAAGGTAAAAAATTGATCTACAATTCTCTAAATTAATATTTTCGTGTGGCCTAGGCAACCCAAAATTTTTGTTGTGACTCTCCTATTTCTAAAACTTTGGTCTGAATGATTTAAAATTTTAATTAAGAATTTTAAATTGTTAAATAAAAAAACTCAGAAAGTTTGATCTACATTTGTTCAAATTTCATTTCCACAAAAGGTTTTCCAAATTAATGTACCAGCTTTTGTGTGTATAGACATAGATATTTATATATATAGCTCTATATATAGATCAAGTTCTTGATTGGAGCACATAATCATTCAAAATGTCAATGAAATCCGTTTATTTCTTAATTCTATCTTTATCATACTTGATAAGATAGTGTGATAAGAGTTTTTTTTTTTTTAATTTATCGGGTAAGGATAAGAAAAAAAAATCATATATATCATTATTTCATAACTAATTATATAGTATATGAGAGACTGGGAGGTTGTTGGTCATGATAATAATAGCGAACAATTAAATAAAATTTGGTAAGCTAGATCTTTTATCTCCTTATCTCAAAAAGGGAATTATGACCCAGTACATGTCCTAGTCATTGCTGTGACAACTATCATTGCGGAAAAACTTAAAAAAAAATAGCTCTAGCTAGTTATAGCATCAAAAACGGTTAATTGCGCTATAGTTTTTAAGGTCCGAAAAAATTATAATGTAGTTATTGAATGCACAACTATAGCTAGCTATTTAAAATCTTGAAATATTTTGATCCAGTAAATTATTATTTTCTTTTTGTCTTAATTAAATTCTAAAAAATCCTTGTAGGAAAATTAGGCTACAGAAATTACAACGCCAATGGAGAACCAAGCACAGAATCAACCAGAACAGCAGCAGCAGCAGCAGCAGCAACAGCAACAGCAGCTACTAGAGTTGTCTCCAAGATACCCACCACCATCGCGCACCGGGCTGTCGCCACATCAGCAATATCAACTAGACATACTTTGGAAGAACCATAACCAGGAGGTGGAACAGATGAGAGATTTCAAATACCATCAGCTACCTCTAACGCGCATGAAGAGGATGATGAAAGCCAACCGGGACGTGAAGTTGGTCTCGTCAGAAGCGCCTGTTGTGCTCTCAAAGGCCTGTGAGATGTTCATACATGATCTCATTTTACGTGCGTGGCTCGATGCGCAGGAAAATAATGTGTGCACCATAGAAACCATCAACATCTACGACGCAATCTGTCGTGTCGACAATTACAAGTTCCTAATTTTGCCTAGCAGTTCCAGTGGTGGCGCTGGAAGCAATTCCTCTGAGGTAAGAGGTCAAAGTCACGATTCGTCTGTCGGAGAAACAAATCCAGGTGTTACGATGACAGAAGAGGAACAGCCGTTTGGGATCAATTTGGGAACACATATCGATGACGAGATCGTATGACGAGATGTGGTTGCAATCAGTGGCTCGGGGGACTACCAGCAACTGGCAAAACTATGTGTTATGTTTGTGTGTTTTTTTTAATTAGACTCTGTTAATTTGTTTTCTGGAACATTTGCTTATTTTGTTTAGATCAGCGGAGTTTAGTTGTGATAATGTTTGTGCTTTGTTTGTCAATTTTTACAGTATTTTAAGTTAGCATATGAAGTAACTGTTTGAAATGCCAGAGAAGGGTTTGCTTTCTTTTTTCAATGATATCTGATGAGAAAAAAATTAAAGAAAATGGCAAACAAGTTTAATAGAGAGATTGAATGTACAGAAACAATGTATCTAGGGTTACGCGCCTGTACCAGTGGTAAAGGTAGAAGGATAAAACAGAGATGAAAAATAGCAAGAAACTTTATGAGGATCTATATCTCTCGTGTTGTATATATATAAAGATAGATAGATAGATAGAATTCAAAATCACATTTCTTCTTGTCCAAAATGCTCGGAGGCTCTTCATTGATACTTAGTTCCAACTTCTAAGTTCAGTACAACATGCACTTCTAGTTACCTTTAACATGCACTTCTAGTTACCTTCAACACGCACTTCTCATACATTAAGAAACAGAGGATAATTAGGTAATAGTGTAATACCTACATGACTAAACTTTTTTGTTCTTGCCAAATTTGCTATATCATGGGCCAACTTGTTTCCTTCCCTCTGAATAGAGACACACTTGTAGCAACTGTGCTGTGACAATATCGAATGAATGCGCCTGATTTCTTTACACACCCCCGAATTTTCATTTACGGGTGTTTGTTTGGTGTTAAGTACACGCACCAGTTGCTCCGAATCCGTGACGAAAGTGCACGAGTCAATACCAGAATCCACAGCAGCGAGCATGCCCATCAGAAGGGCAGCCGCCTCCATATGAAAAGGGGAGAAAGCTGCTGAGTAGTACTTGATGCCATATTTCATCGGTATATAGTCATGCATGAGAACATAGGCGGCCCCACCTTGATCCGGCATCTTGAAAGATCCATCAACCGAGCATGTGTACGCAGCTGTTGTTATCACATTTTGGTTGTCTATGGCCACACCTCTGTGCCCTCGCAATGCAAAAGCATTTTGAACCAAATTAAGTAACCGGTGTTTGCTTCCAACTGCCATAGATACGTGCACACCTGGATTTACTAAGAAGGATATATAGAAAAATAAATATCAAAATTGAAGATCAGAGAGGAGGATGGAGGAAGGAAGGACATGCACAGATGCACTACACACTTAATTTTCTTGCTTACTGGTTTACATATTCGATTTGCCACAAGAGAAGAGAGCTAGGGAGGATTGGAAAGAGGAGGAAGAGAGAGATATTGCGGCGGATTCACCAAGAAAGGAGCGGAGAACAAAAGAAAGATAGGTGATGAAAAGAGATGGGAGAGAACCGGAGAGGGACACGCAAGAGAGAGGGAATGAGAGCGAGCGTGAGAGAGACAAGTGGGTGGGTAAACTTGACTTCAAAGGGAAAAGAGTCTGATGTGTGGGATCCACATGTCAGGTTCAGTTTATTTAAATCATTGTTTTTCCCTTATATGTTCATTCGTAGGCAGAACAAAGCTGACGCGTGTTAATTTTATCAAAATAGTTTGATCGGTATAATCATAAAATTTATGGGATTGGATTTGAATGATGAATTTGTATGTTGGAAAACCGATATATTTCACGGTTACTGTTTTTACATGCAAAATTTTAAAAAATTTGAATTCATATACAAAATCAAACGGTCAAGAAAAATACACACATCATTTTGTACTCAATGAATTCAAAATTTTTATTATTTCTTTCTCATTAATTAATCCCTACTGCACTTGCATGAAGCCGAATTTGAAAAGTTGAAAGCTCAAATTCAATCCAGCAACTAATTAATCTTTCATAGCAACATAAATACCAAAGTTCATGGTACTACCTTGAAGGACTTTGTATTGCACTATCACAAAAGGGTCAACAATACAAGAGGTGACTATGATTAAAAATAAATTTTCTTTTTGGTGAATATATAAGAATATGATCTTAAGTATTTCGTTGTTTTGAATATTTAACAATTTGTATGCTTGCAGAATATATATATATAGTTGGACTATGGTGTTTCGCGAAGTAAAGGGAGTGTTTTACTTCACACTCATATTTTGTAATTTTAGAGTTCAAAATTTTGATCAAAACCATTCAAGTTGATCTACATATTAAATTGTGCTTGTAGACCAAATACTTAAACAAAGAATCACACAAGCTCAAACTTAGATCAAAACAACATGCAATTCAAAGACAAAGTTTAGAGACTACATCCTAACCCTAGGAACTAATGATCTACTCAAACATGGTAAAAGAAAGCATAACAGAGAGAGAATAAGCAGATCATGATGAAGCTCGAAGATCCAAGGTGGATTGGAGATGATCTTGCAATCTTTTCTTCTTCTCCAAGTGATCTTCTTCCAAGCAATCTCCAATCTCTCTCTTCTCTCTTGATCTCTGCTCTCTAAGTGATCTGGAATGTAGAGGGAAAAAGCCCCCGAAATTCTGGCCAAGGACCTGCTTATATAGGCAATGGAATGGATCTGACTTGGGCTTATCGGGCTGAATTTGAATTGGGCGGCAAGGAGTGATGCGACTCGCTTCAAGGAGGATGCGACTCGCATCATATGGGTCACAATGGCTGGAATGAAGGTCGCATCGCAGGTCGCTTTAGCTTTTGATGCGACTCTCATCATGAGTGATGCGACTCGCATCAAATCTTTCTGAAGTCTGTTAATTGCCTGATTTTGCCCGATTTCACCTGATTCCTGCAAAGTAAGAACCAAAACAAAACAGTACCACATTCTATGGATATTCAATGTAAAGGGCACTATTTGTTGGTTCAAAACACAGATTTTTGTATGGAAACAAGTCGAAATAATAGGTCTAATAAGGTGGTATCAGTGCCCTACCCTGATAGAAATCCTGAATCCGTCTCTGGATACAACCAACAATAAAATGCTCTTTAATAAAAAAAAAACAATAAAATGCTTGAACAAATTTGAGTTTATGAAGGTTCCAACGCCAACCAAACTCAGGTTATGGCTGGTATAGCAACGATTTATGAAAGATGAGTAATATTTCTTAATTTCTTAATTAAGGTATGGGATACATTTTCTTAAATATATTTGTCATTTTAAGCACAAGAAATGAATATAAGAGAAAATATGTGAAGTTGTTAATTAGTCAAGTTAATTATCATTTGAAATACCCAGTCTCTAATCCTCGATCCCGCAGAAGTGAAAAATAGATGAGAATTAAAATCCAAATCTGGAATTAAATTCTCACAACATGATAATCATAGTTTAGTTTAGTTAAAAAAAATCTCTCCATATACATATACAGATACATGCAATGCTTAACAACATATATATTCAAATGCATGCAATGGTTAACAACATAATCCAAATGGGTATCAAAGTTGCCACAATAATAGTGTATGTGTGTGTATATATATATAGAGAGAGAGATCCACTTACAACAACTTGAAAGTTACAACATCTTACAACATCGTTTTTTTTCATTTTCAAAGTCCAAATCGTCGATCCAAACCGTTAGATATTCAATTTATATTAAAACGTGCTTGGAGACCAAATTTTACATTTTTTGAAATTTTTTTACTATTTATTAAAATGAATACAAAATCACTGTTTTTTAATGGTGCAGAATTTTAATAAATACAGCGATACCAATGTTCAGTCACTTATTAGACATACCGACTGACAGTTAAACAAACACACAGACATTAAACAGACAGATATATAGGCACTACGAGAGATACATCTTCCCTTTGATACACTTTTGCGGTGGTCAGACGTACACACACAGACATAACAGATCAACTGAACTCAGACAGGTAAAACATAATTGTTACTCATTACGTACAGACGATCATATATATCCATTTATATATTTTGGTAACATAGATGGAACACTTCAAATATCGGAGTATAAACAAAATATTAATGTCAAACAATTGAGTGTTTAAAATGTACAAAAGGGTTAGTAATTAATTCCTAAAAAGAAATTCTTACAAAACGTAAAACTCTGCACATGATAGCGCGCGTAGGTTATCAAGAAACAAGTGCCACTAAGTATCAGCTCGCAAAGGTCTCGTCAAGTTAGTGTTTCTGACAATAGTAAAGCAATAGGAGCACTTCACAAACAAGGATAAATAATGTTCAAGGAACTAAATATTTTGTTAAAGAAAAGCAACAGGAGTTTTCAAAATAACAAGGGCATTAAGAATAAATCAAGGCTGCGATGAGCAAAGTGCAACCACTCATACATATCAAAGATTCAAAGTTCATTGTACTACCTTGAAAGGCTTTGTATTGCACTATCATTAAAGGTCAACAATACAAGAGGCTATCATTAAAATAAAATTTCTTTTTTTTAGTGAATATAATTAATAAAAACCAAATTAGTCGGATAATGCACTAAAACAATGTGTGAATATTTAACAATTTGTATGCTTGCCAAAAAAAATATGTTTTTCTTTTAGCAATTGAGTGATTAATTGGAGTGTTCGGTTGAGGTTAAATGACTCAATTTAAGCTATTGATACTCTATTATTACCTTAATCAGTAGTCTAAAGTATGATTTCTTAAATTTATTGAAGTTTAATATTTTTTTTTTCTGATACTTAGCTTAATTTATCATTGGATATGAAAAAATATATATGATGTTGTCTCACTTCCCTTGGTAAATAAATAAAATAATTTATATTGATACAAATGCTTCAACTCAAATAAATGACCAGTTAATCGTTTATTAAATAGTTGGGTGAGATTATGTGCTAGAATTATCAATATATATGTGCACATAAGTGGAGCTCAAATTAATTTTAGGCGTCTTATAATCAAATAGTTGCATGAATGATCATGCTAGAGATGAGTACTTAAATTAGTCACAACAAATTTGTCAATGAAAAGAAAAAAACGTGTGACTTAATGAAAGGAAAAAATTGTGACTTGGTAGTTTAAACATGCTTAAAATGTGAGAGCTCACATTATTTAGAAAAAAAAATACAAATTGAACTTATACATGATTTTGAAATAGTTGGCATTTAATAAATAACAAAAGTTTGAAATAAATTAATATTTCATAAACCGTTCGAGGAAACTAAATGAATGGAAAAGAAATAAAAAAATATTTATTTTTCTTTTAGTTAAATAATAATAAAATATCAATAGATAAACATAGCACAACAAAATAATAAATTTGAATTTTTTATTATTAAGATAAGTAATTTCATTGTATTTTCATAATAAAACATAGGCAATAGGGAGAGCAGAGGTAATAGGGAGAGAAGACGAAGCAATAGGGAGAAGAGATGATGTGGAATTTGATTGTATTTTCATAATAAAACAGGATACTGAGATGAATTCAGGGGTATTTTAGTCAGTATGTAAATTTATTGTATATTAAGAATAATTTTAATCAAATATGTAGATTAGATGTATAATTGTGGTAATTTGATAAATTTAATGACTTTAGAGTGGCAAATAACTAATTTCATGTTTTGGGTGGTAATTTCCTAATTTTCATGTTTTGGAGTGGCATAAAAAAATTTCCCTTAATTATAACTAAAAACTTAATTAACAGTGTTGAATTTATTAATAATTAAAAAAACAATGCATGTAATAATAGAGCCCCATAAAAAAAATTATTGAAAAATACAATATTGATAAAACTCAAATAATGCACCCAAAACATTTTTTTCTTCATTTATAGTGATTTTGTTTAGCAAGATTAAATAATGCACCAAAACAGAAATCAGTCAATTGTTATGTTTAAACGTTTCAGATGAAATCCAACAAATTTTATAACACAATTCGAGGTTCATCTGCTAGGCAATGCAATGAAAAGATAGAATTGAATAATAAAAAATAAATTTTGATTCATGAAAATAAGAAATGAATTTCAGAAATATGAAAATAGGATTCAAATCATAGTTTCTACAACGCGATTGAAACACATTTAGTTTTTGTTGTCACTTCTTTCAAATCGTATTTTTGCCGTGTCCAATGCGCGTCAACGAACTGACCTTATTCAGTGTCTAGACACGTTGGTTACGTATCCATTTTTGACACAGGTATCAGACTCAAACTGTGCTAATTAATGTCTCATTTCATGGCAACATATAATTGAACAAAATGATGACGAAGTGCCAAAATATCAATGCAATCTAAGAGGTTCCATTCAACAAAATGCAATAATCAAGGATAAAATTCAAATATTTCAATTGAGTTCACAATTCCTTTAATGTGCAGAATATGAATAAAATTGCAGCTTTTATTTCATTATAACCCTACCTAGATTCAAATTGGACCTAATCTACACCCGGTAAAATGAATCCGTATCACCCCGAGCTACCTGAGGTGCAAGATATAAATCTGGACCGTTCTTCTCATGTGGCACGAATCTCAAAGCAGACCCCCATAGCCCCAATCGACTCTAGATTGAGTTTGGCCCAACTGGAATTAACTTGGACCGTCCATTTTTAAAATTGTACCTCAGGTACCTAAGAGGACACGGACTCTGGTAAATCGGGTAGGACGTGGTTTCAAAATTACAATATAAAGAAAAAGTCTATTAAATCCCGAACTATATTCTTTTAATTGTCTTATTATCAAATTATTGTAGGATTGGTTAAGCTAGAGATGAGTAGTTATTAGTCATGAGAAAATTGTTAAAAAAAGAGAAAAAAAATTGTGACCATAGAAGTTTCAACATGCATAAAATGTGAGAGCTCACATTATAAATTAATAACAAACGACTCATTTTTTTAAAAGAAAGTATAATTTATAGTTATGCAGATATTGACATATTTGTCATTTAATAAGAAAGAAAGTTTAAAATAAATATTTATAAATTATTGGAGGAAACTAAATGAAAAGAAAAATAATAAAAATTAAATTTTCATATAGGACTCTCATGTCAACTTATTGTAGGATACTGATTTGTTAAAACGAGTAGGAGGTCATTTCCAAATTACTATATAAATAAAACGATTATATTAAATTCCGACCTAGATTCGTTTATTTGTCTTATATCAAATTATTGTAAAATTGGTTAAGTTAGAGATTAGTAGTTATTATTTACGAAAAAATGGTTAATAAAAGCTAATAAATTGTGATATAATAGTTTCAACAGACTTAAAATGTGAGGGCTCATATTATAAATTAATAACAAAGGACTCAATTTTAAAATAAAGTATAAATTATAGTTATGCGGATACTGACATAGTTGACATTTAATAAGTATTAAAGTTTGAAATAAATATTTTATATATAAATCATTGGAGGAAACTAAATGAATAGAAAAAAGAAAAAGGAATTTTTGTGCATGATTCTTGTCTCATTATATATTTATAGCAGACTTGATTTAGCGGTTATAATGAATAATAGACTCTTGTTTGACAGACAAAATATATGAGGAAGTTTGTATATATTTAATATGTGAGTTATTTTAAGATAAAGTTATTTATATATTTTCATTTTAGATATTTTATTTTTTATAAATAAATAATTTGTACTATGTAATATTAAGTCAAGAAATACAATTAACTTTCTTTACAAAATTTTCTCTCTTATTTTTCTTTTAATTATGGCCTCTCCTTAAAAATCTAATAACAATCAATTGTGATATTTTATTTTCTTAAAATATCGTCCCTTTAAAGTCTAATTAAATAATAATAAAGTATCATAATAACTAGAATTTTAGTCATCAAACTTGGCACAACCAAAAATGAGTTTTTGATAATTAAATTTGGCAAGGAAAAATAATGAGTACTTATAAAATAGTATTCAAGAGATGATAATTTCTCCTATATTTCTTGCAGTTCACAAAATTATTTTTGTAAATGATTTTTGTGGATTTCACCTACCATTTATTAGTTTGCAATTAGCTTTTAATTTTATACATGAAAAAACAAATATTGAGCTCAACTATTCCTGATAAAAGAATCATTTTAAAAAATCTCATAAAATCTGGGCAAACAATTATGACAATACTCAATTGCTATTGTAGTGTTCTGTTAGAGAGGATGTGAAAAATATAGAATGCAAATATTCTAGAAAAATATTTAATTGTGATATTCAGTAATTAATTTTTAATAGCATAATTGTTGTCATATAAGTATATAAATTTTGTATTAGTTGCTACAGTAAAATACAAATAATCCATATGATTTCTATGTCCCTACTTTGTAAACAATTTCAAGCATGCCAAAATAAAACAACCAAATAAAATAAGTAATGAAGCAACACGTTTCATCATACGGAATCAGACACAACAAAGTAAAGAAAACAAATAAAGAAAGTGAATATGATACATTTTACAATGATTTTATGTGCCTACTACTCTTCATACGTTTTTTTGTCTATTAGATAATAATCATAATACACAATGACAAATAAATTATTCAGGTTTGATTCGATGATGATAAAAATTTGTGATTCGGGAATAATTCGGGTATAATTCAGGAATGATTTGGAATTTTTCGGGCCAGAGATCTCAGTCTCGGAAGAGGGAAAAAAACACACACAAAAAAGATGTTCTAAGAAAAATCCGCGAATAATTTGTAAAATTCAAGAAAATTTGTAAAATTTGTGAATTATTCGGGTTTAATTCGGTCAAAGTTTGGTCAAACGAATAATTAAGCATTCGGTTTGGCATCACCCAAATAAGAATTATTTGGATTTAATTTCGCAAATAATTCACGAATCTTGTGACTATGATAATACAGGCTGAATTTAATTAAAGATAAAGAAGCAACATAGTTTACCTCATGGGTTGCATCACAGAAAAACTGAAATGGCAAACATGGACCATGTTTTGAAATACTATAACAAATCATATCAAATAATTTCATCTATAACTAACAATTTTAAATTACATATTAATACATTCAGAATAAACTTGTTTATTTGGAATTCACATCCCCTCAATTTTAAATCTGTCTGTACTCAATAGCATTCAACATGAAAGACTCATAGAAACAGCAACAAGCCAACAACACAATAATTAATTTTTAATTGAAACGCAACAATTATTTTGTCTTTCTATAGCATTGCTGCAGTTCATTCCGTATCTCATTCAAAACAAAATCATCATCTCACTTTCCTTGAACGTTTTAAAGTCATCAAAAAAAAAAAAATGAATAAATTAGGTGCTACAACCTAAAAAAACAAAATTAATATGTATAAAATAAATCCTAAATTATATAATATTAGATATGTTTATCCTTATATCACCTGTGACGTAAAACAATACTATGATTTAGACATTTTAATTCAAAATTGGATTTTCAATAATTTGGCAAAATATGATGCTCATTAGTATTTTATAAAACAGATTAAAATAAGGTAAAACTTACGCTAAACTAAATGTACCCCATTTAAGAACTATGTAGTGTGTTCTTAAATCTTTACGAGTTAATCATGCAATTAATCTCATTTCCCTTTCCTTTCATTAAAACTAAAGATTGACTATAGCAGTGCTGATTATATTATTAAAAAAAAACCAATGCCTATAATATTAGAAAGCACCATGAAAAATTTTATTGGAAAATACCCTAACTCAAATTTTCAACACGGAAGCTTTAGTAAAACTAGAGATCAGAGCTGATGCAAATAACCACATTCATTTGGAAGGACAGAAAATCTGGCCATAATTAGTAAAAGATCCTTTTTAGTTGTCCCCTTGAATAATTATCCACGCAAGCGAAAGTAAGCAATTTGGCCTTAAAGTGATGAGAAAGGTTTGCATCTCTTTAAAGTGATGAGAAAGGTTTGCATCTCTCTTTCCTTTTTTTTCCACTGTTTTTCATCCTTTGTACACACCAGCAGCTTAGCTCCATGGTAAAATGGGAATGCTATCCTCTTTTGAGTTAATGAATCTCAACCGTTTGATTTTAAATTGAGTCAATATGATTTCTGTCTATAACATAGAGACTCTTTAATATTAGTGCGGATAGTGTGCACGAATCTTAAAATAGATTGAATAGTCGAGATACATTAACTCAAAAGATTTCCTTTTGAGTTAATGCAGAGGATACAAATTCGTAAAAACGGGTAGGATGTCGTTTCAAAATTACTAGTTAAAGAAAACGATTATATTAAATCCCGAATTATTGTAGGATTGGTTAAGTTAGAGTTGAGTAGTTATTAGTCACGAGAAAATTGTTAATGAAAGGAAACAAATTGTGACCATAGTAGTTTTAACATGCTTAAAATGTGAGGGCTCATCACATTATAAATTAATAACAAGGGACTCAAATTCTATAAAAGAAAGTATAAAACTATAGTTATGCGGATATCGACATAGTATTTAATAATAAAGTTTGAAATAAATATTATATAAATAATTGGAGGAAACTAAATAAATACAAAACAAATATCTGCGAATCTTTTCAACAGAGAAAAAAATTGTGACCATAGTAGTTTCAACATGTTTAAAATGTGAGAGCTCACATTATAAATTAAAAACAAGAGACTCAATTTTTTAAAAATAAAGTATAAATTATAGTTATGTGGATATTGACATGGTTGACATTTAATAAGTAATAAAGTTTGAAATAAATATCTTATAAATTATTGAAGGAAACTAAATGAAAAGAAAAAAAGAAAGGGGAATTTCCCTATATGACTCTTATATCACTATATATTTATAGCAGATTTGATTTAGGCTAATGCAATGAATAACAGACTCACATTTGGCAGATTATGTTTATGAAAAAAAAAATTGTAGTTAGTATGTAAGGTATTTAAGGATAGAATTATTTATATGTTTTTGTTTTAAAAATTTCATATTGTTATAAATAAATAATTTATACTTTATTATGAAATCAATAAATATAATTAATCTTCTTCATAAAGTTTTGTCTTCTATTTTTATTTTAATTATGGCATATCCTTAAATTACCTAACAAAAATCAATTGTGTTATTTTATTTTTCTAAAATATCGTACTCAAATTCGAGGTGCTACTTTTACCCGATTATCCGGATCCGATCAGGAACCAAACCGGATCTAACTTGGAACCGACCCGGATCTGATTAATTTGAATAGGGTATGATTTAAAAATATAACCGGTTAAATTATGGGTATGGTTACAAAATTAATAATTTAATATCCAATCAGGAACCAATACTCTAATGGGTAAGATATGGGTTTCATTTAATTATCCAAGCCATAACCGAACCCGACCCGATACCCATATAAATACCCGATAAAACATATATTAATAACTATTAATATATAAAAATATAACTTTGCATATTAATTTTTGCATAAGCCATGGTGAGCCCGGTACTTTTTTGAATGTGAGAAAAATAGAAAATAGATTACAGTCACGTATTCGCTATGTTTATATACACAGATGGATGCCAAATTTATTCCTTCTATAATAGCCTCATTAATTTTTCAAATAAATTTTATTGCTACGAGTACATCCTTCAATATTTGCCTTAATATCCTTTACATAATAATGAAAATTTATTGCTCTAATTGATATGTTATTTCTACAAATGATTAGTATTCCATTTATATATTTTTTGAACCATAGAAAATGAAATCTTCATCTCCAAAATTTTATTTTCTAAAAATTATATTTCTTCTTCAATATTTTTATTTTCAAAAGTTATTTTCTCTCCATCCTCCTGATTTTTTTTGTGACATATACCCGCCCCGTATCCGAACAGAACCCGATAATCTACAAACAAGTTATGGATATCTATCTAATTGGAACCGAAAGACTGAACTTGAAATATCTATGGATAAATAGGTATTCGGATCTGGACCCGACCCGATTTGAAACAAATAAGTATATGGATTGAAATTCAAACCCGGGCACTTTAGGATACGGATCCAAATATAATAGTATCCGGACCCGACCCAACCCGATAGCACCTCTAACTCTAATGTTGTCTCACTCATGACTCGCTCGCTTTCAAAACGAGTGAGCATGAGCTTGATCTAGCTCAGTCCGAGTCGGCTTGTTGCCAGCCCTCATATAAGTATATAAATTTTGTATTAGTTGCTACATTAAAATGCAAATAATCCATATGATTTCTATGTCCTACTTTGTAAACAATTTTAAGCATGCCAGAATAAAACAACCAAATAAAATAAGTAATGAAGCTACACGTTTCATCATACGGGATCAGCCCCAACAAAGTAAAGAAAACAAATAAAGAAAGTGAATACGATACATTTTACAATTATTTTGTGTGCCTACTACTCTTCATACGTTTTTTGTCTATTAGATAATAATCATAATACACATAGTGACAAATGAGTTATTCAAGTTCGATTCGTCTGATTTGGCAACGTTAAAAATTTGGAATTCAAGAATAATTCGAGTATAATTCAGGAATGATTCGGAATTATTTGGGCTAGAGATCTCAGTCCCGCAAGAGAGTAGAAAAAAAAATATTTTGGAAAAAATTCGCGAATAATTCGTAAAATTAGGAGAAAATTTGCGAATTATTCAGGTTTAATCCGGTCAAAGTTCGGTCAACAGAATAATTTGGCGTTTAGTTAGGCATCACCAAAAAAAGAATAATTTAAGTTTAATTTGTAAATAATTCGTGAATCTTGTGACTATGATAATACAGGCTGAATTTAATTAAAGATAAAGAAGCAACATAGTTTACCTCATGGGTTGCATCACAGAAAAACTGAACACAAGTTCAAAAAAAAGGGACTAGACGCGTTTTCTTCAGCTCCAAAATATGTGACATGGTCCGTATTATTTGTCCCTAAAACCTACAAAATTATTCTCTCTGCACATACCATCGAATTCAGATCCAGCGCAATACCTGACCGAGTATAATTAGATCTGATTTGTCAGTTTTACCTTTGCATGAATTTCAAATCACTCTCTCTATATCTAAATATGCATCAAATTTCAATCACTCGGCTGCAAGTTAATAGGAGCTAATTGGATTCAGTCAAGCACCTGGGACTGGGAGGATACATGCTCCACATTGATCTATTGAGGGGATATAAATTGATTTATTGTCATGGCAAACATCATATTCAATGGACCATGTTTTGAAATACTATAACAAATCATATCAAATTTATTGATACTCTATTATTACTTTAATCAGTAGTCCAAAGTATGATTTCTTAAATTTTTGAAGTTTAATATTTTTTTTTTCTGATACTTAGCTTAATTTATCATTGAATATGAAAAAAAAAATTATATATATATAATGTTGTCTCACTTCCCTTAGCAAATAAATCAAAAAATTTATATTGATACAAATTGATGCTTCAACTCAAATAAATTAGCAGTTTATCGTTTATTAAATAGTAGAGTGAGATTATGTACTAGAATTATCAATATGTGTAGCTCTAATTAATTTTAGGTGTCTTATAATCAAATAGTTGCATGAATGATTATGCTAGAGATTAGTACTTAAATTAGTCACAATAAATTTGTCAATGAAAAGAAAAACTTGTGACTTAATGAAAGGAAAAACTTGTGACTTGGTAGTTTAAACACGCTTAAAATGTGAGAGCTCACATTATAAATTAATACCAAGTGACTCAAATTTATTTAGAAAAAAATACAAATTGAAGTTATACATGATATTTGAAATAGTTGGCATTTAATAAATAACAAAAGTTTGAAATAAATAGTTCATAAACCGTTGGAGGAAACTAAATGAATGGAAAAGAAATAAGAAAATATATATTTTTTTAGTTAAAATCATAATAAAATATCAATAGATAAAATTGAGTCATCAAACATAACACAACCAGACACTAAATTTGAATTTTTTTTAATTATTAAATTCGACAAAAGTAAAAAAATAATAACAATTTGATGAAATAAATTATCATCAAATTTGTGATATTTACAATCAATTTACACAATTACTTATTTGCATATTTTTTATGGTTCTCACGTACAATCATTAGTTTGTGATTAGCTCTCAATTTCATAAATGGGAAATCAAGTCTTAAAAAAAACTAAGGTTTGATATGTATAAAATAAGTTCTAAATTTTATAATTTTGGATATTATATTTATATCACTTGTGACTTAAAGCAATATTATGCTTCGTACATTTATTTCAAATTTGAATTTTCAATAACTATGCAAACATAAATGCTTATTAATATCTTATTAAATAGAATAAATTAAGGTAAAACTTATGGTAAATTAATCTATCCCATTTAGTTGGGCGTTCTTAAATCTCAACGAGTTAATCATGCGATTTGTATAAAAATAAAATAAAAGAAATAACTAATATCAGACGAGAGGAGTTAGAGAAGGTCATAATCTTATTGTCCAGTCATTAATTATAACTAAAAACTTAACAGTGTTAAATTTAGTAATTAAAAAGAAAGAACAATGCATGTAATAACAGAGCCCCATAAAAAATTATTGAAAAATACAATGACAAAACTCAAATAATGCACCAAAACATTACTTTTTTTTCTTCATTTATAGTGATTTTGTTTAGCAAGATCAAATAATGCACCAAAAATCAGTCAATTGTTATGTTTAAACGTTTCAGGTGAAATTCAACAAATTTTATAGGGTAAATTTCATCTGAGGTCATTAAATTTTATAGGGTAAATGTCAAGGCAGATTCAGAATTTTTGTAAGGGAAGCAAAAAATTATCAAATCAGATTTAAATAGCTAATCGGATTTAAACCCATTAACTAATTGAGTACTTGATATAAAAACAATGCTTTAACTTACATTTTTTAATTCTCTAACTTGTAATTTCTAATGCTTTAACTTATAATTCTAATTATCAATCATAATTCAAAAAATTTATTTAAATTTTAACACTAAATTTAATCCGAATTATAAATCAAATATTCAGAGGGAGGCAAAAAAAAATTCTAGAGAAAGACAAAATCGATCAGTACTAATAAATCACCACTAAAACTCAAAATCCAAGAGGACGGCTGCCCCCGTATAGTGATGGGTCCGCCCATGCAAACTGTGCTAATGTCTCGTTTCATGATAACATATAATTGATACCGATCATATTGATTTCGAAGACTGGCATAAGGTGTTCAAAGAAATGATGACGTAGTGCCAAAATATCAATGCAATCTAAGAGGGTCCATTGAACAAAGTGCAATAATCAAGGATAAAATTCAAATATTTCAATTGAGTTCACAATTTCTTTAATTTCATCATTGTCCGACCTAGATTCAAATTGGACCTGATCCACACCCGGTAAAATTGGGTAGGACTTGATCTATTAAATCCCAAATTAGATTTTTTTAGGGCCTATTTGGCAAAAGTAAAAAGACTACTGTTCATGTGAGAAAAAAAATTTATTCAGACTAAATTTTTTTTTTCTTTTTATCCACGTAAACAGTAAAAATCAGTTCAAAAATTTTACAACTCATTCCTATTCCTATTCCCTTTAGGTCCGCCGAACAAGCCCTTAATTGTCTTATTATCAAATTATTGTAGGATTGGTTAAGCTAGAGATGAGTAGTTATTAGTCACGAGAAAATTGTTAATGAAAGAGAAATAAATTGTGACCATAGTAGTTTCAACATGCTTAAAATGTGAGAGTTCACATTATAAATTAATAACAAACGACTCATTTTTTTTAAAAGAAAGTATAATTTATAGTTATGCAGATATTGACATAGTTGGCATTTAATAAGTAAGAAAGTTTGAACTAAATATTTATAAATTATTGGAGGAAACTAAATGAAAAGAAAAAAGAAAAAAAGGAAATTTTCCTATAGGACTCTAATGTCACTATGTATTTATAGCATTCTCATAAGTAACGTGTTTTAGGATAGAATTATTTATATGTTTTTGTTTTAGAGATTTTTTATTGTTATAAATAAATAAATTTACACTCTATGTAATATGAAGTTAAGAAATACAATTAATATTCTTAATAAAATTTTGTCTTTTGTTTCTCTTTTAATTATGACATATCCTTAAATAACCTAACAAAAATCAATTGTGTTATTTTATTTTCCTAAAATATTGTACATTTAAATTCTAATAATAATAATAATAATAATAATAATAATAATAAAGTATTGATAACTGAAATTTAGTCATCTAACTTGGCACAACCAAAAAATGGGTTTTTGATAATTAAAGTTCGCAAGGAGGAAAAATAATGAGTACTTATTAAATAGTATTCAATAGAAGATAATTTCTCATATATCTCGTGCAGTTCAGAAAATTATTTTTGTAAATGATTTTTGTCGATTTCACCTGCCATTATTAGTTTCCAATTAGTTCTTAATTATATACATAAAAAAACAAATACTGAGCTCAACTATTCCTGATAAAAGAATCACTTTTATAAAAAATCTCATAAAATATGGGCAAACAATTATGACAATGCTCAATTGCTATTGTAGTGTTATGTTAGAGAGGATGTGAAAAATATAGAATGCAAATATTCTAAAAAAATATTTAATTGTGATATTCAGTAATTTTTAATAGTATAATTGTTGTTATATAAGTATATAAATTTTGTATTAGTTATTACAGTAAAATACAAATAATCCATATGATTTCTATGTCCCTACTTTGTAAACAATTTTAAGCATGCCAAAATAAAACAACCAAATAAGAAGTAATATATGAAGCAACACGTTTCATCATACGGCATCAGTCGCAACAAAGTAAAGAGAAAACAAATAAAGAAAGTGGATATGATACATTTTACAATAATTTCATGCGCCTACTACTCTTCATACGTTTGTAATTTAGATAATACAGGCTGAATTTAATTAAAAATAATGAAGCAACATAGTTTACCTCATGGGTTGCATCACAGAAAAACTGAAAACAATTTAAAAAAAGGTTACTAGAGTGCTACAAGCCTACAACCTAAAAAAAATGTTTTAATACGTATCAAATAAATTCTACATTTTATAATTTTAGATAGAGTGAGTCTACGGCTTTATATTCGAGTTTTCAAATTCTAATGGTCGATTCAAACAGTTCATTTTGTTCTCTATATTAGTATTTGGAGATCAAATTTTATATTTTTTGAAATTTTTTTACTATTTTTTTAGATTTATTAAAAATCACTAATTTTTTGGATGGTTCAGAATTTCCAGATGAAGTGATTTTCTAAATATCTAAAAACATAGTAAAATTTGGTCTCCGAATACATATTAATATAGAGAACAAAATGAACGGTTCTAATCAACTGTTAGGATTTGAAAATTTCAATATAGAGCCGTAGCAAAGTAACAACCCGTGATATGCATAGTACCATAGACTCACTCTTTTAGATATGTTTATCCTTATATCACTTGTGACGTAAAACAATACTATGATTCAGACATTTTAATTCAAAATAGAATTTTCAATAATTTGGCAAAATATGGTGCTCATTAGTATTTTATTAAATATATTAAACTAAGGTGAAACTTACGCTAAACTAAATGTACCCCATTTAAGAACTAATTAAGTATATAGTGTGTTCTTAAATCTTTATGAGTTAATCATGCAATTAATCCCATTGCCCTTTCCTTTCATTATAACTAAAAACTGACTATAACAGTGCTGATTATATTATTAAAAAATAAAAATAAAACAATGTCTATAATATTAGAAAGCACCATGCCAAAATTTATTGGAAAATACCCTAACTCAAATTTTTCAACATGGAAGCTTTAGTGAAACTAAAGATCAGAGCTGATGCAAATAACAACATTCCTTTGGAAGGACACAAAATCTGGCGATAATTAGTAAAAGATCCTTTTTAGTTGCTAAATAAGAAACATATCTGCATCTCTAAAACTGATTTAGAAACTCCAAGAGTTTCAAAATAGATGGTTTGAGATGTTTTTTTTTTTTTTTTTAATTTCTTCATTTATTCTTTCTTTACCACCTTCAGTGATTTGTCTAGCAAGATTAAATAATGCACCAAAAAATTTATATCGTTTGGCCTTCTTTGGCAATGCAACAACTAACAAGGGATATAATTGACTTTTCATGATTACTGTAAAAAGCAAGCAAAAAATCATAGCAGCCACGACCGTTTCATTTGTAATGAATTAACAAGCTTTCAGTTTTATGGTCCAATTATAAACAGATTTTATATAACTACCACTAGAGATTAATCATCCCAGTATTATATCAACTTCCATTTATAACATATTTTGTACAAGCATAGATACATGGTCAATTGGTCATGCTAACACAACCTTACAAACAATAAAAATATCTCTACTCAGATTTACTTTCTGAGCTTAGCCGCCTTCCTAGCAAGAGAAGCCCTATTGAAGAAACTGCAGATAGGATAGTTGCCGAGTAACACAGCAGAAGAAGTGTTCCCCTTAAAGACTACACCAAGCTCATGCAATGAGTTCGGTTAGACATGAAAGTTCAAGTTTTATAGAGAAAAATGGAAAAATATTGAAATTTTATTTTATCTACCTTTGCAGATTCTAGTGTGCTTTCTGGTGAGCTTTGTACTCCTTGTGTTAGTGCCCATGACAAAACCCTAATCAGATAAGTTCATAAATCACTGTAAATAACCTCAATGATGGGTGATGCATATTTATACCAATTACCAAACAATTTCAACTATTTGATATTAACTCTTCAGTGAGGCTATGGTACTATGCATAGCGCACTTTGCTCCGTACTATGAATCTATATCTTTTTTTTCAAAATTCCAGTAGTTGATTTGAACCATTCATCATGATCTCAGTATGAAGATGTTCTTGGAGGCCAAAATTTTCATTTTTAGAAGTTCTTTACTATTTTTCAAATAGGTCCAAAATCACTTGATCTAAAGATTCTGGACCACCGAAAGTAGTAATTTTCTACCTATCTAAAAAAATTGTAAAAAATGCTACAAAAATGTAAAATTTGGCCTCCAAGAACATTTTCAAATGAAGATCATGTTGAGCAGTTCGGATCGATTGTTTGGATTTTCAAAATGGAGATATGCATCCATAGTACGGACCAAAGTGCACTATGCACAGTACCATAGCCTCACTCTAAACTCTTTATTTACTTGTTGATTACCTAACAAGTTCTATATCATTAGGCATAGTAAAGAAATATCTTACTTAAATTGCAAATTTTAATGAAAGATTTGGCAACTTATTCTAAACCAGTGATTATGGTCAGCTTGGTTGACCTAAAGATTGAATCCCGCATAAAAGAACATCCCTGAAGTTAAGATACCAGAAATACCACATTTTCTAGACCTCGTACTGGCTAGAATAAGAAAAAAAAATGTGCTTAGAGCAGATGTTAAGGTAACTTACCCAAAAAACAAACCAACTGCGGCGCCAATGTTTGCTTTCTCTGGGGTCATTTCAAACTCCATCACTCCAAACTGAATTAAATAATTAAAATTTTGTGACCCTCTTGTCAATTTTCAATTTCTCTGAATCCAACTAGCGTAAAAAAAAAAAATTAAAAAGGGAAAAAGATGAGCACATTCAACTTCCTTCTTGTCTTTTCAGGCTCTTCATCCGTGTCAAGTACTTGAGTTTTAGAAAGCTCTTTTCCAGTCTTAATCATTGAATTAGCTATCTGAAGTAAACATAAGATGTTATGTTTAAATAATCATACGATTAACAAAGATACAGGGCTAAAATTGCAATTTCCAAAGAACTCTAAAGCAATTTGGTCTTGAGACAAGGGACAGTGCTGTTACACATTGATGCAAATGCTAAAGGCCAATATTTTGGAGTGCTCTTTTGTTGTCAGCATTGTTTTTATAATTGATTTGGAATTATTTATATAATAAGTTGTTTGTCGTTGGGTAGATTAAGTAATCAAACAATACCTGTACCATGCCAGTCATACTCGGTTTTGGTCAAGTAAGACTGTAAGATACCAGTATCTATTCATACCAGTCATTTATTCCAAGTCTATTATAAAGTGGGTCCATCTTTACAAAACAGAAATTTAAACAAAACATTATGTTAATATTAAATTCCCAATTAACCATACCCTTTGAACCTCTCCTTTACCATATTGACCTATTGCCAGAAATCTTCGGCCAGCAGATACCAAGCGCCTGCCAAGTGCTATACTAAGTATAAAAAAAAAAGGATAATTAAATATTGCAGAAATGGGAAATCTGGTAAACAATTGAGAACTATGAATTATTGTTTGCCTGATTTTGCTCTTCCTTTCAAGGAGCTCTCAAAAGATGGAAACTTCTCTACAATACTATTAGAAGTTGCTGTGTCACCACGTTCCCAAGCCCGAGACAGATTTAGCAACATTTCTCCCACATCTTCACCACACTGTTACACGAAATTAAAGGATTTGTTTTCATAAAAAAAATTGTATTTCTCAATATTTTCTAAAATATTATTATGTTTCTATAAAGTTTAATTTAAATTTAAGGCAACATTATGTGGTTATTGTTTTTTCTAAAAGGTTTCATTAACTAAGTTTTACTATATGTGCTATTAATTTTTGGAGATATATTTAGACTATAAATAAGGCTTTGTCACCTAATTTAGTAGTTAACTCTACTGTTAAATGTCAAAATCACCTCACAGTCCTGGTAGTTGACCCTTAGTATATTATATTAATGGTTAAATAACCCTTACCACATTTAATAATTACAGGGACAAAAATGGTCCTAGCAATTTTAGAAGAGGGAAAAAAAAGCCAAGTCCATAACCAATGGTAATTTCATGAAATTAAGTTGATAAGCATTTCATCAATTTCCATCATGATAGTATGTTTCAAGTAACCTTATTTCTTAGCTAATTAAACTAACATAATTTTGTTCTATCAAATCATATATTGGAAAAGAGAGAGGCGAAGCACTAAACCTCATCCACCACAGGTCCATTTGATAGATCAAATGCCGCGTCATTAAGCTTCAGTACATATTAAAATCAACAAAAAATATATACCTTGTCAGAAAACATAAATCAAATGAAGTAAAACTAAATTTGAAAAGAATGAGCTTACATCAAGACGGAGATCTTTGGGGAGTGAGGAGAGGAAATCAGGCGGAAGCTTCAAACTATCCTGAAATTCAACAAGAACAAGATAAATTGAAGTGAATTAAAATTGGCTAATATATATCTACAGTATATATTTTTTTCGAAAAAGAAAAGAGAGAGCTTACGGATAGCTCTTGGAGGAGAAGTAGAGTGGACTGGTCCTCAAGCGATTTAGTGGAGTCTGATTCAGCGAGAGCGAATGAGAGAAAGCGAGTTCGAGAAATGGAAATCGATCTGTGAAGGTTGAGACATACGAAAGGGGAAAATTGGCGGGAAGAAGAGAGGGAGGGGCAGAGAGGTGAGCGAGGAGAAGAGGAAATGGAGGAAAGCGGAGAGAAGCGGAGAGTCGCCATTGCCAGAGGAAATGATCTCCATTTCTGGGCCTTAATATCGGATTTGTGGGCCCGATCTCTATCCCCTGTTCAAATCTCGAAATTTCTCTTATTTTGTTTCTTCTGCAAGGTGGCATTTTTTTCTTTTTCTCTAAATTTTCTCCTTCGGCCGACAGTATGCAACCTTCACTTGAAAATTTTGTGCGGTCGATGATATGCCGACCGAAATTTGTATTTATATCCTTAAGAAAAAAAAAAGGAAATTCCAAACATAACCTTCAATTTCCGAAATTTTAAAGTGTGCCCCTACCACGAATTCAGATCCCGGTACCATAATAGGGAATTTTTATAATTAATGGATCTGGACTGTTCTTTTTAACTTGGCATAAATATCAAAGCCCAATAATATTGTCCCTCGCACTAGTCCAAATCTCAAAGCAAATGAGACTTAATCTCAAACCATAAAGTGTGGAGAATCTTTTATAATTAATGGATCTGGACTGTTCTTTTTAACTTGGCATAAATATCAAAGCCCAATAATATTGTCTCTCGCACTAGCCCAAATCTCAAAGCAAATGAGACTTAATCTCAAACTATAATAGTGTGGAGAATCTTTTGGAGAGGATACTTGGCCTCCGAATTTACATCCTCTCCAAAACCTGATAAGGGAATCTTTTGCAATTAGTAGATCTGTACCGTTCTTTTTAACTTGGCACAGATCCCAAAGTTCAAAAATACTGCCTCCCATGCTAGTTTAAATCTCAAACCGGCTGAGATTTAATCTTAAACCATTTAAACTATAAAGTGAGGGTAATCCTCTACAATACCTCGGAGGATACGAATCCCTTGTCCCCCTACCACCAGATATTAATCATCCCATATGATATCAACTTCCATTTATGACATATTTTGTACAAGCATAGATACAGTGATCATGCCTCAAAACATAACCTTTACAAACAATAAAATATATCTCTACTCAGGTTTACTTTCTGAGCTCAGTTGCCTTCCTAGCAAGAGAAGTCCTATTGAAGTAACTACAGATAGGAAAGTTGATGAGTAACATAGCAGAAGAAGTGTTCCCCTTAAAGACTACACCAAGTTCATGCAATGAGTTCAGTTAGACAGGAAATTTCAACTTTTATTGAGAAAAATGGAAAAAGATTGAAATTTTATTTTATATACCTTTGCTAGCATCAGAGCATTGTCATTCGCATATTGTAGCGAGCTTTCTGGTGTGCTTTGTACTCCTTGTGCTAGTGCCCACGACAAAGCCCTAATCAGATGAGATCATAAATCACCAAACAGTTTCAACTATTTCATATGAATTTTTTATTTACTTGTTGATTACTTCACAAGTTTTATATCATTAGGCACAGTAAAGAAATATCATACTTAACTTGTCATGATGCAATTATTTAATGAAAGATTAGTTAAGTTATTCTAAACCAATGATTCTGG
This sequence comes from Carex pumila, assembly GCA_033356055.1. Classification (NCBI taxonomy): domain Eukaryota; kingdom Viridiplantae; phylum Streptophyta; class Magnoliopsida; order Poales; family Cyperaceae; genus Carex; species Carex pumila. The sequence goes on from JARJHM010000090.1 coordinate 179,054, forward strand.
TCAGCTTGGTTGATCAAAAGATTGAATCACGCATAAGAGAACATCCCTGAAGTTAAGATACCAGAAAACCAAATTTTCTTACCCAAAAAGCAAACCAACTGCAGCACCAGTGTTTGCTTTCTCTGGGGTCACTACAAACTCGAATTCTCCAAACTGAAATAAAACAATCATAAGAGAACATCACTTCATACTCAATTTTCCATTTCTCTTAATCCAACTACGCATAAATAAAACAATTATAAAAAAGGAAAAACATAACCACCTTGAATTTCCTGCTTGTCTTGTCAGGTTCTTCATCCGTGTCAAGTACTGGAGTTTTAGAAAACTCCTTTCCAGTCTTAATCATTGAATTAGCTATCTGAGATAAACATACCAACATTAATCCCTTTTTCGTAAGATATTATGTTTATTTAAATAATCACACAATTAACAAAGATACCAAGATAAAAATGCAATTACCAAAGAACTCTCAGGCAATTTGGTCTTGAGGTAAGGGATAGTACTGTTACATATTGATGCAGATGCTAAAGGCCATTATTTTGAAGTATTATTTTTTGTTGTTGGCATTTTTTTAATTGAATTGGGATTATTGATATCACAAGTAAATTCTTTGTGGTCGGGCAGATTAATGTAACCAAACAAGACCTGTACCATACCAGACATATTAGATTATGGTCAAGACAGACTGTAAGATACCAGTATCTATCCATATCAGCCATTTAATCCTTGTTTATTATAAAGTGAATCCATCTTTACATAACAGATATAAACAAAATATCTATGTCAATATTAAATTCCCAATTAACCCTACCCTTTGAACCTCTCCTTTACCATATTGCCCCATCGCCTGAAATCTTCGCCCAGCAGAGACCAAGCGCTTGCCGAGTTCTAAACTAAGTATAAAAAAAGAAGAAAAATTACAAATTGCAGAAATGAGGAAATACTGGTAAACAATTGAGAACTATAAATTATATCTTGCCTGATTTGGCTCTTCCTTTTAGGGAGCTCTCTATAGATGGAAGCTTCGCTGCAATACTATTAGAAGTTGCTGTGTCACCACGTTCCCAAGCACGAGACAGATTTAGCAACATTTCTCCCAGTTCTTCACCACACTGTAACAGGAAATCAAAGGATTTGTTTTAAAAAAGAAATGTATGTCTCAATAATCATTACGAGCATTTCTATAAAATTGAATTTAAACTAAAGACAAGATTATGTAGTTCTCATTTCTCTAAAAAGACTTCATTAACTAAATTTTACTGGACATGGTATTAATTTTTGAAAGTATATTCCTGCCACAACATGCGATTGCTCACCTAATTTATTAGTTAACTCTACTGTTAAATGTCAAAATTAAAATTCAAGCAATTTTAGAAGAGGGGAAAAGAAGCTAAGTTGATAGACAATTGTAAATTTCATGAAACTAAGTTTATAAGCATCTCATCAATTTCCATCATGATTATATACTTCAAGTAACCTTCTTATGTCTTAGCAAATTAACCTAACATAATTTTGTACTATTAAATCAGATATCTGAAAAAGAAAAAAGTGCAGAACTAACCTCATCCATCACAGGTCCATTTGATAGATCAAATGCCGCATCATTAAGCTTCAGTACATATTAGAATCAACGAAATATATATTCCTTGTCAGAAAACGAAAATCAAATGAAGAAAAATCATTCTGAAAGGAATGTGCTCACATCAATACGGAGATCTTTGGGGAGTGAAGAGAGGAAATCAGGCGGAAGCTTCAAACTATCCTGAAATACAACAAGAACAAGATATATGAAGAGTATATATATATATTTTTTTCGAAAAAGAAAAAGAGAGAACTTACGGATAGCTCTTGGAGGAGGAGAAGACTGGACTGATCATCAAGCGATTTAGTGGAGTCGGATTCAGCGAGAGCGAATGAGAGAAAACGAGTTGGAGAAATGGAAAGCGATCTGCGAAGGTGGAGAGATACGAAAGGGGAGAATTGGCGGGAAGAGGAGAGAGAGGGACGGAGAAGTGAGACAGGAGAAGAGGAAATGGAGAAAAACGGAGAGAAGCGGAGAGTCGCCATTGGGAGAGGAGATGATCTCCATTTCTAGGCCTTAAATTTGGATTTGTGGGCCCGATCTCTTATCCTCCAATCAAATCTCGAAGTTTCTCTTATTTGATTCTTCTGCAAAGGAATTCACATCCCCTCAGGTTACCTGAATGAGTACAATTGAATCGGACGGTTTGAAATTGAAATTTTTAACATGGAACGAATGTCAAAGCATAATAATACTGCGCCCAACAACACCCACCGGCTGAAATTAAATCAGGACCGTCCATTTCAATTGTGGTAGGTCAGGTACCTGAGAGGATACGGATCCAAATAAAAGGAAATGGACATGGCAATACTTGATTCTATGCTATTCCAATATTCTTGTTTGTGGCCATTTTGCTAGCAAACAAAACAAAAAACAAAAAAATTTCTTCATTTCCGCTCTACGAAAATCTGATTCAGCGATTACGTCAGTTTAATATCAAATCGAGCTAGTTTGTTTGTGCTGTGAACTGTGTATAGATCAGAGATATCGATTTCGTCAATTTGATAATATAAGTCGTGTATAGACAAAGAATCAGAAAATAATTTTTCATTTTGCAACAATCTCTCATAGTGGGCATAAAAAAGAATAAAGAAATAATGAGAAAAACAAATATCTTTGTTGAGACAACTCGCGCGAGCTACTACCAATTAAGTTGAGTCAAGTTTGAACTCACTCATAATGAGCCGAGTTAGAATCAAACGAACTTATTATGATTGGTAATTAAAATTATAAACTAAAGTATAAAAAATTACAAGTCAAAGTATTGTTTTTTTATCGAGTATCTAATTAGTTAATGGATTTAAAACTGATTTGATATTTTTTTTTGTTCTTCCCTGACGAAAATCCTGAATTAATCCCTGCTTGCATCAGAACTAAATGTATGTAATTCATATTTAGAAAATAATTCTCTTAGTTTCTCTATAACTTATATTATGTGCATTAGTTTCTCTTTAACTTGTATTTTTTAGGAATATGTGCATTAGCGAATATATCATTTAACTTATTATGAAAAAAATAAACTTATGATTTGTATAGATATGAATAATTATATAAGTTCCTCTTTCACCTCTCTCAATGCCGTTTATGCCTCTTTCTTTATACTTGCCACATCTCTCATTATTCTAGTCTAACATGCATGTGTCCATTTTAATTTTAATTTTAATATGAAGAGACGTCTTACTAATCTTGATTGAAATTTAATATGAAATAAGTTTATTTTTTTTATATATCCAAATCAGATTAGTTCATTTAGATTAACGGATGAGAAAAATAAACTGAAAAAAAAAAATACATTCCTTGCAAGTTCTTGTAGGAATATTTTTATTATTGAACAAGTTATTCGTTGTAGAAATTAATTAAATTTATTTTTGCAATTAGACATAGAATCAGTTTGCTTTCGAGTCACACTATCTTTGCCTAGCATTGTCATCTGCATTACGTAATAATATACTCAGTAGTGCAGATTATTTCCAAAGAGAGAAATCTGCAGATTGAATAAAGCATAAAATTAAGATACCAGTAAAAGCAAATGTTAAGATAACTTGCCCAAAAAGCAAACCAAGTGCAGCACCAATGAGGGCCTGTTCGGCTGCACGTAGAAAAATAAAAGTTTACTTAGATTGAATTTTTTTTTCTTATATGAACAGTAATTTTCAGTTCAAAATTTTTGATTCTCATATCTATTTCTATTCTCACTAGTGCAACCGAACATGCTCTATGTTTGCTTTCTTCGGGTTCGGGATCAATTTTAAACTCCTTTTTTATCCTTTTTTTTTCTAAGAATAGTGATATATACCATCGATTTCATTTAAAATCAAAGCATATCTGATTTCGTACCAAATTGGTACCAGAATCATCTATTCAAAATATAGCAAAAGCAAAAGAAGGCTAAGTTGAACTCCTTTCCAGTCTTAATCATTGAATTAGCTATATATCTTAGGTAAATAATACATTCCTTGCAAGTTCTTATAAGATTATTTTTATTATTGAACAAGTTATTCGTTGTTGCAATTGATGGGCTCCTCTACAATTGATTGCGTTATTTTTAATTTTTATTTATTTATTTAAATTATTAAAAGACACCACAACAAGAATGAGACACTTCTCGCGAGGATAAAAAAATGACTTTTTGCGACGGATTACTCATATTGTTCAGCTTTTTCTTTTTGCAACGGACGGCCGTCGTAAATGTCATTTTTCTCTTGTAAAAAGTGTCTACTTTGTTGTAGTGCACGTATAATTAAAATTATATAATTATAAGTCATGCCGAAATTCATACAAAATTCAAAATATATATATATTATTATTATTTAAAGATGCTCAGAAGTTCAAAACTTCAATCCAACTTATTTAAATTCTCAAATTAGTTTGAAAATTCATGGCATTTAACGAAGCCGCTATGCGCGCGGCAATCAGAAAGAATTTATACAAGTTAATATCCAATAAATAAATAGAAAGAAAGAAAGAAAGACAGAGAGAGAGAGAAAGAGAGAAAGAGAGAGAGAATTCAATTGGCAGCTGCTGCCAATTTTTCAAAAAAAAAAAAAGAGAGAGAGAGAGAGAAAGAAAAAAGAAAAAAAAAAAAAAAAACAGAGACAGAAAAGAAGCTCATATTTGTTGTGTAGTTTCATTGTAGCTGATATCATTTTTTGAGAGAAAATATGATTAATCATAATACCCGTCTATGAGAAGCTCATAATTAAACACATCATCAAAACATCAAGTGACAAAAGAATGAAAGACAAATTCAAAAAATTTAACTACTGACAATCCAACCAAAACACCGACAGGAATGGAGAACTCCAGTTGTATTGCTAATAATTAATCTGAATAGAATTAATTTTCACAATCATCTATATCATGATTTGTCTGTTATAAATAAGTTTACACTTAGAATAACTTGTTGAATAGAAAACAGCTTGGAATAACTTTTTCAATTATTTATTGAACCGCGACGTCCACACTTCCTAGTATTACTCTCACTATATATCGCATGCAGTTGTTAATTTCGCTCTAACCTTAATTTCTTTATAGTTTATACTACCTCCAATCCTGTCTTCCTTCCTTCCAATGAATCAACTGGGAAACAACGATGCATTCGTATCGGAGGGCCTCCAGACTAGCAACCAAGCAACCCAGGAGGCGCTTCTTACGGAAGATTTGCATCCGGCTCTGTTTCAAGACGAGAACAGGGTAAATATGGATCAGCAACAGCAACAGGGGACAGCAATCATACCAGATCCGGGTGTTGGCACTTTAGGTCTAATGGGCCCTGAAGCTGCCTCACCAGTCCACACTAATCAGCAGCTACGACAAAATGGAGGAGTGCTCAGATACATTATTGAGCATATATTAGGTCCGAATGAATCAAATCCAGTTTGGCGGTTGAATCTCATTGCTATGCCTTTAGTTTTGTGGCTGCCGCATTGGTGGGCGCTCTCTTCCTCCCTGGAAATCTTGAGGGGGTCCATGCAACATATTGGGTAAGCCTCGAAATAAATCTGCTTTTACTTTATGAAATATACAAATCTCAAAATGAGTAGTTTTCTGTGCATAAATTTTGAAATAAATGAAGGGATCGATGGATCACAGCAGATTTATTTTCGGATAAGTTTTGCTTTCCTTCATGGGTACTTTATATCATAGTCACAAGATTTTAGAATTAAATTTGAATAATTCGTTATTTTGGTGATACCGAGTTAAACACTGAATTATTCAATTGACCAAACTTTGACTGAATTAAATCTGAATAATTCTTGAATTTTAAGAATTTTTCGTTAATTTTACGAATTATTTGCAATTTTTTTCCAAAATATATTTTTTTGTTCTTTTGCAGGATTGATCCGGATAATTCTAAATTATTCTCAAATTATATTCGAATTATTTCCAAATCATAAATGTTTGATCTCGCCGAACTGAACCCAAATCACTATATATGCTTTATATATCATCATCACTATTTCTATTATTTTTTAATTATTAGTATCGGGCTCTAAGACATAATCATGTTTAATTTATAGAGGGTGTTGCTCATAATGACGGTTGGAGTTCCAATTGTTATTGCAGTGATTACTGTTTTGGTCAGCTTCTGGCTTGCATCTGACCCGCAGGGATCGATCAATTGGATCACAAGATTATCAGTGGCAAATGTTAGTATGCTAGTCGGTCCTCTATTTTTTTATTGGATGCTTACTGGGGCATCTGGAAATTAAGAGGTTAAGAATATGTTTTTTCTTTCACATTCTCCAATCTATAAACGGAGACTTTGTATTAAGGGTGGCAAAAAAGCTCATAACTTGTGAATTGATCATGATTCGTTTATTAGTGGACCAAGCTTTTAACAAGTAAGTTTACTACTAGCTCGATAAAAAATTAATAAGTTTGAGCTAAGGCCTAGCTTGTTCGGTCCAAATATGAATTTGTGTGAATTTAGTATGCATGAATTTATTTTGTGAATTATGTTTGTATGAATTTAGAGATTTAATATTTTAGTATGTATGAATTTAGTTGCAAACTTAATTTATAGTAGTTGACTTTATAATACATAATCTAATACATTTGAATTTTTGACCCACGAGCTTTAATGAACTAGCTCGGCTCGGCTCGCTCGTTGTCAAAACAAATGAGTCACGAGTCACTTTTTCAGCTCGAATCTGAATGTTAGCTCGCTCCTTGCTAAAACGAGCCAGCCATGAGCTTAGTCAAGCTCAGACCGAGCCGGCTCGTTGCTAGCTCTACTTAATTTGTATGGAACAAATGTATATCAATAAAAAATAGCTATCTTTATACATTCTCAATATCTTGTTTATTATTCTTTTACTTTATATTATTTTATAACAGTCGAGAATTCTTAAAGATCTGATTTAAACTTCTAATATATTTTTAATTTTAATATCATAATACTTCTAGTTAGAAATTGTCACAAGATAACAACGTAAAATAATAATAATAATAATAATAATAATAATAATAATAATAATAATAAATGAAAATAATGAAGTCATAATTATCTTTTATATGACATTCTATTTTATATTATGTTGTGATTTTATTTTGAATGAAACATAAATTCCAATTGGTCCGAAGACCAATTTGGTAAGTTTGAGATAATACTGAGAATTTATCTCAAATTAAAAATCAATTAGTTGATTGGGTCCGAAGCCATATGATAATTATAAATTTACAATTTTATTAAGTGGTCCGAAGCCATTTAATAAGTTTTGCTGGTGGAGAGAGAAAGATATAGTTTTGTACGGTCTATCATACATGTGTAAAGTGTTACATGCATACTTATTGTTTCTAATTTTTTTTTTTAAGTATGTGATTAATATGGACTATTATTCTATTGCACAGAAGTATATAACCAAGGAATATATATATATAAGCCCTTCTAGATTACATATTGTTTTTTCAATTCATTCGCAAGTTTTTTTTTTTTTCTATATGCAAACCAGATTAGTTCATTTAGATTAACGGATAAGAAAATAAATGCTCAGAAGTTCAAGACTTCAATCAAACTTATTTAAATTCTCAAATTTGTTTGAAAATTCATGGCATTTAACGAAGCCGCTATGCGCCAATCAGAAATAATTTGTATAAGTTAATATCCAGTAAATAGAAAGAGAGAGAGAGAGAGAGAGAGATCAGAAAAAAGAAGCTCATATTTATTGTGTAGTTTCATACTTTCATTGTAGCTGATATCATTTTCTGAGAGAAAATATGATTAATTATAATACCCATCTATGAGAAGCTCATAAACACATCAAAACATCAAGTGACAAAAAAATGAAATACAAAGCCAAGTGCATCTATTATTATTTCTGTGTCTCGGTGCGAAGAATTCCATTAACTACTGACAATCCAACCAAAACACCGACCGCCTCTGCTCCGGCAACTGCACCGGCTTGCACCAAATCACCGGCTATCTGTAACCCCGCTCCAGCACCCCCTGCTTCAGCCGCAACAACCGCAGCGGCCGATCCAATCTCCTTCTCAGCCGTCGTAAGCTCTTTCTGCACCGCCTCTTCCCCTTCCTTCACGACTTCCTCCACCTCCTGCTCGAGCTTCACCAGATCACGCTTCCTTATCCCAAAAAACCCTATGTCGGCTGCTCTGGAGGGAGCGGTGATGGCGAGAAACGGAGCGGGGAGGGAGAGGAGGAGGAGGAGAGATTGTCTTCGACTGGGAAGGCTAGAGGTGGAGACAGAGGCGCGGCGGGAGAGAGAGGAAGGATGGAGGAGGAGAGAAGATGAGGTGGCTGTGGCCATTGTTTTGAAGGATTTTAGGCCACGAAAATGGATGAGAAATTGAGAATGTGATTAGATAGGTAAAAAGATTCTGGAGTGAAGAGTAGAGGGCCCGAGTGCTCAACAGAAGAGAGCGCGAATTCGTATCCTCTGAGATATCTCAAACTTTACGTGAATTTATGGAAAGTCCTAACCGTTTAAAGACGTTCTGCACGAATCTCAAAGCCCACATGACACTGACCCCCTACATCACCCCCGAATAGGCACCGGACACGTCGGTCACGGAAAAGTTGAGATATCTCAGAGGATACGCACTCGCCATTGATTGGGAAGGGATTAGCCACGTAACAGTAGCTGATTGGCATCAGGATTCAGGGCCCACATCGTCTGCATTAACTCAGAAGAGCATCTTTTGAGTTAATACATATGGACCATCTGATTGTAAACGGAGTCCATCTGGCCACCACCTAAAACATAGGATCTTTAATATTAGTGCGGATCTAATTCGCACGAATCATAAAGTTTATTGGACGGTCCAGATGCATTAACTCAAAATATTCCCTTTTCAGTCAATGCAGCGGATACGAATTCGAGGAGTTAGATCCAGACCGTCCGATAAGAATTCACATGAATATTGTTACAAGGTCCGTGTATTCTGACCGAATTTTTTTTTATCATCAGAAAAAAATTTTAAAAATTACGGTTTGAGTTGAATTTTAATTTTAACACGGACGCAACGTAGAAATTACGGTTTGCATCTACATCCTTTTTTATTTTCATGTTGTAGCATCACCAAACCAATCAAAATACGATAGTGATTTTGACTAAAGTTGAAAAAAAAAAGTTGCGTACGCAAAATGAAGTTACGGTAACTTAATTTTTTACTGCAATTTTACATTGTGCCTGAGTTAAAAATGAAATTTTTTTTAATTTTATAATTTTTTTATTTATGATTTTTTAAATTGTAAAAACAAAAGTTTCGAGAATTCTGACAGAATGCAGAAATATGCTCGAAATTTTTAAATTTATCATAACAAAAAAAAGGATAAACAGAAAAGAAATAACAACTAATTATGTATAATTCGAAAAACACCACAGTAGCAATGTGAGGTTACGTCCACGGGTTGGATGGTCTCAAAATGAGATTGAATCCACCGAAAAAGTTAAAATCGAGTAGGAACCAATATATTTCTTCACTTTTGATGGACTCAATCTAAAGTTGTGGCCACCTTTTTCGTGAACACAACTTGAGATTGCGTTGGTACTAAATTTCAAATTTTCACAAAATTATAGTTTATTGGTCTATCCCTTTTTTTTATAATGATAAATATGAAAATTTCGAAAAATATTTTGTTACCTCTGTATACATAATTTTGGAGTCCACATCGTCTGCAACAACTCAAAAAAGCATTTTTTTTTTTTAGTTAATGTATTTCGGTTGTTTGATTTTAAACGGAGGTACTCCGGTCCTAATTAATATTTTTCTAATTTTATTATTCTAACTTAATAAATTCTTTCCAAAGAAAACTATCTACTAAATTCTTCCCAATTATTTTATGGAAACAAGTAAATTGCGTTTTTCAAATTTGATTTTTTATGGCTTACATTCATATAGTGTTAACTATAATATATCGTGAAAACTAATATAGTAGTATTAAATAATTCAGAAACCTTCATAACAAACAAATTATTTACAAATTTAATGTTCAAATTTGTTAATTTTTGACATGGTATTTTGATTTATTTGAGAATAGTATATTAATATTATCTCTGCAAAAGAATGAAATATTAGAAACAAAAAATTACTAGTTTTAATATCAAAGATTTATTTGATTAATTATATCGAGTATAAATATATAATGCATAACAAGTATTAACAACCATTTACAATGCACCTATAAGATAGTTCGCAACTATAAATAAAAATACTAGTTCCAATACAAAGATTTATTCTAATTTAATATTCTTGATTTTTGCTGAAGAAATAGACAAATGAAAAATTTGACGTAAAATCTATTATAATGAAAGGATTTAATTAGAAACAAAAATAAGAAAGAAATTATAACCTCAATATAGCAAGTCCCTTTTTTATCAGGTGGTTTTTATGTGGAATAAATTTGTGTGGAATTTGAAACGCTAAAAGTTATTACCCGTTTGATATTCTCTAATATTCGCTACACAGTTGTCTATAAGTATGAATCACTTAATATTCATGATTAACTTCGGAGAAAATGACGCAAATGAAGGTCAAAGCAAAATAAATTACATAGTACAAACACATGGGAATTTATTTAAATTAAGTAATCTACACATTTTTTGTTTTCTACTTTTTGTGGCATTTTTTACTGGCAGCATGAAGAAAATAGGATTCATATCCTCCCAGGTCCCTCACTCAACACAATTGAAACAGACGGCCCAGATTTACTCTCAGCCGGTCCTTGCTCTCGATGGTGTGCATTATTTGTGCTTTTAGATTCGTGCCAAGTTAAATAGAACAATTTTGGAACGTCTGATTCAATTGTACTCAGTCTGGTAACATGAGGAGATGTCAATTCAAGGAAATAACCCACACACACACAAAGAAAACAGAGTTGTTCCAGAAAAGAACAGCTATAACCATTGTACAATACCCAAGAAAAAACCAGAACAAAGAAAAGGTGTTTGAATAATTACTACATCTGGCTGACAATTAAGCAATTGCTGTGGTGCTACTGGTAAATGAGCTCATTTCATAATCATTCATACAAAAAAGCCATCCAGCATTTTTCTTTCATAATCTGCTATGGCAAAAACTACTTTCTGGCTTCTTATGTGCTGCATTCTGGTAATGCTGGTACTTGTAATTTCTCATCTACTCGCATTAACTGCAAAATTCCTTTTTAGTAGCTGCTCCTCCTTCCCTCTGCCGCGCTGACTCGGATCGCTCTCCCATCAATCTCCTGTTAAAATGTTATTATACCAAAAATAATGTTTAGAATTTGTAGAAAATATAATAAACTAATCATTGGAGGAAACAATTAGTAGTTTATCAGATGCTAGTTAGACGAATTAATTAAAAAATCAGAAATTTCCAGTGCAGTAACTGTGTATGTTTTAATCAAAAGCAACTGATTTGTTGTTTCATAAAAAATAAGTCACCAGCAGTTGTTGTACAGTGTCAATCAAAAAAAAAAAAAAAAAATTTAGGAATAAAGAGAGATTAGATTACCTCGCCATCAAGACTTGTCAGTGCTTCATCCATCTCCTCCTTGGTTGAATAGCAAACAAATCCGTAACCACGTGACCTACCTGTGTCACCATCATATAGGACCCGAGCGGAGACCACATTGCCACATTTCCCGAATACATCTTGCAGATTCTGTGCTGTGGCATTCCATGAAAGGTTGCCCACGAACAACTTGTATTCGGTTTCGTTGTACAACGGCTCCTTTGGTCTTGGCTTGTCCGATAAATTCACCCTCATTGTTCTTCCATTAAATTGCTAAATAAAAGTAAATAAGTAAAGCACTTACTATGATATGTTCCGTTTTTATGAGAAAAAATTAAGTTCATGGATTTCAATCTCGAAAATTGACATTTGCTCCTTTTGTCTAATATATTTCAACCCCACTTTTTAATCTCACAATAAAATTTTACCCTCACTGGAACTCGAGCAAAAGACCGCACCGTTTTAAATCTTACCTTATGGCTAGATATTATACACTTTTACTTTTCTCTTTTCATTTGTTTTAGAAAAATATTTGGTACTGTTGATATAGCATTTAGTCTTGGAAAAAATTGAATTTTATGTTGAAAAGAAATCGGATTTTAGCCTAGTGCGAAACATAGGAAAGAAAGGTAACCTGTCCATCTAAATTTTGAATGACGAGTTCGCAATCCTCGATTGAGCTCATGGTTACAAATGCAAACCCTCTGCTCCTCCCTGTTTGCCTGTCATAGAGCACCTGAGAAGTGACATGAACACTTGTTTAATTATACAAAAACAATCAAAAACAGAAAGATGATCTGCTCATTTTCTGACATGAAAATTGAATAGGTCCTTTTTATTTATATTAAGGCCTAACATCATACAAAGTGAAGGAAAAAAGCCTATTAATTGAAGACTAAAATGATTTTTCTGGTAAAATAGTTATTCATTGCTTGTCAATTTAGTCCAATCCAGGTGAAATTTTGACAATGTTTCAAGTAACAGTACATGCAACAAGAAATAATATTTAACCTGATTCCTGGCAAATAAGCATAATAACTGGTAAATTAAACAAAATTTTCTCCCTTTCTTAATCTGAATCTTGTAGTAGAGAATTAAAAACAAAAAAAGAACAAGAAATCACCTCAACCATCTCAGGTGTGGCATACTCCTGCACAATACCAGCTAATTGCGAACTGTCGCAATTGTAAGGCAAATTCCCAAAATACAATTTCGTGTTTTGTTGCGGTTGCTCCTCCGGCACTGCCTCTTCTTCTCCTCCGGCTTCGCTCTCTTCCACTTGCACTTCCTCTTCTTTTACTGCCTCCACCACCTCCTCTCCTTCTTCGACAGCAGTAGCCGGGGCTTCTTCTTCCGAAACCGTGGCCAAAATCCGACCAAAAATGCGAGGTTTGGGAGTAATGTGTACTGTGTGGTAGAGTTGTTGTGTGAGATGTGGCATGGAGTTCGCGCGGGGTACGCGAGCAGTGGAGACTCGTTGAAGCGAAGGGATGGATTTGGAGGTGAGATGGTTGTTGATGGTGGAGATGTAGGAGCTTATGGTGGCTGAGGCTGCCATTTTTGAAAGTGCAAGAGAGAGAGAGAAAATAGAAGGGAGGGAAAGAAGAAGGTTTTTGAGGGAGAGAGGGGATTGTAGGAGGTGACGTGGAGGGGGTTTAGGCCAGTGGGGAGAGATGAGAGGAGAGGCTTTTTCTTAAGGATAATGGGGTAAATATATTAACAGAACAGTTCTTTCTTCATGCAGCGTACCAATCATATGTAGTTCTGCTTTGACTCTATTGTTTGTGCGCTGTATGAAATTAAAACTGTAATGTTAATATATTTACCAGATAATTGCTTGTAGCCGTATACTGAGAGAGAGAGAGCGAGCTGTGTTTAACTGATAAGGTTTTTAGTTCTATTGGCTCTGCCACTGACAATCTGACACTTGGAAGAAATCATAGGATTCCAGTTGTGTTGGTTAAAAGGATTTTAATTTGGTTCTAATTAAATGGTAAGCAGCCACTGAATTATGGAATGAACTCGGCTCCTTTTCCAAATCTAACCATTCAAATTTGTTGAGATTTGTGCATAAAAAAGTTTCTTTATAGAGATATGTGAATATAAAATTTTGAACAGTTAGATTCAAAAAAGCAGCACGCTGATTTTCTTAAAAAAGCAGCAGATTCATATTCTTGAATTATACCCAAATTATACATTAATCAGTTAAAATTTTGGGTTTTCTAGTTTCAATTATTGAATTAGAGCTGAAGTCCAATGTTGCTTTGTTTATTAATTTCTTTTTTTTTTTCTTTTTTTTAGTATAGTGTGTGTTTGACAAAAGTGAAGTAATGGTGACTAAAGTAATTTAAAATGTTATAGTGGACTTATGCGAGTAAAACTATGTTGTTCTTAAGTTAACCGAGCCTTTTGGTGAACTCAAGTTTGAAACACATCGAATTGGCTTTAATCGATAAATCTAAACCGTTGAAACCCGCCTACTTTACGAGTGATCGATGCGTGTACATGTTAAAAATAATAATTAAATTTTTTTTTTTGCATAGAGTCAAGTGATCAAAATTTTTTTTAAAAATGAATATGTTAAAATTAATTTATTAACCTTCTAATTTTGACCGCTTGACTTTATACTAAATTAATTCGAATGTTTAAAATTTGCACATGTAGACTCATCACTCACAAGGTAGGCGGGTTATAACAGTTCAAATTTTTTGTTTGAATCTGATTCAATAAATTTTAGACTTGATTTCACCAAAAAACTTGATGAACTTAAGGACACCTTAGTTCTACTCGCACTTATGCACCGAAAAGCAAATATTTAAGATGTTTTAGACTGCTCCATAATGTTTTCATTTAGGAAAGGTAGGAGAGGGAAGCAAGTAGAGGTGTTTATCAATCTAGTTCGGTATAAAACCGAGATAAAATAAATAAATTAAAATTTTATTCGGTTTTCAAAAGTATAATTGAAATGATTGAAATAAATTTATCATCTGAATTAATACCGAATCAAACAAACCGAATTCAATTTTGGTTTGTTGGACTAAATCTTAATTAATAAAATAAACATTTTATGTTAATTTTTTTGTGATGGATTTAAAAATTTTGTTTGCTTCGGTCTAACTGATTTTAAATCGAGCCAAACAATATACATTATCTCATTATTTTTGAATTTCTAAATTTTTGGTTCGGACGGAGTATAGGTTTAAAAGGTTCAGTTAGTCCAGTCTAATTGGTTTCAAAAATTTCTGAACTGAACTGAACCGAACCGAACAATTAAACCTGTTTTAAAAATGAACCAAACCGATTCTTTTAACCAGAAAAATCAAACCGTTTTATACGAACTCTCAGTGTTCAGTTTAAAACTTCAAAATTGATTAAATCAGATCCAACAAACATCCCTAGAAGCAGGAGCGTGATCGTAGCTGATAGAGCATGTGAGTTGTATATAGTTTAATTTGACGAATTGAAGCATTTTTTCCAGGTGGAATGAACTTAAAACACTTTCTTAGTTTTTGTCATTTTTTATTTTTATTATTTGACTTGCTAACATAATATATAAGGAAATTTAATCTTTTTATTCATTATTACATCCACATTGCCGAAATTTTTATTAATACCCAAAAATATTATAAAATTACGCAATCTACTCATGTTTTTGTGGAATTTCGAAATAAGCCTCTTTCAGTGACTAAATAACCGGACAAAGCCTCTATTTCCAGTTATTTAGTCACCGAATCTATTGCGTAATAGACATCTCAGTTTATAATTTGGATTTTGGAATATATATGCGTTGGAAACAATGATTGCTTTTTAGTTATGGAGGAAGCAACGTTCCAAATTCTTATTGAGTAATTAATAGGATTGCTTTTTGATTTTCATGGGTGGAACCCTTAAGTGCAACCTTTTTCATATTGGACCTTGTAATATAATGAACCTGACCATTGCTATTAATGCATTCAATGGTTAATCTTGACCGGACTGTGTAATTCTAACGGTCTAATATCTTGTATTATATTTATTGATTGATCAATGGATCCAATGGCTAGATAACTGGATCAATCTCCATCTTTATGGTTATTTAGTCACCGGACTAATTTTCTGAATTCAGTGACTAAATAACTAGAAAGAGAGCCTTTGTCCAATTATTTAGTCACCGAAAGGGATATATTTCAAAATTCCATGAAAATGTGGATAGATTGCATAATTTTATAATATTTTTGGGTATTAATAAAAATTTCGGTCCACATTGCTACTATCAAGTACTAAGTATTTTAAATAATTTAGTATCACTTCGCTTTAATTTATTTTTAAAAAGAAAAGTCATAGGCTTATAGCAAGTGATAGCTATCTGATTTTTAGGTATGTTGGTCAGAGAAAGAAAGGCTGTTTTTATAACTAGCAATTTTTATAGCAAGTTATTCGGAATGGTTTTTTTGTTTGTTTGAATGATGTTGAATAGAAATAATAGTGAATTTAACTTTTTTTTTGTCTTATTAAAATAGTTTATTCTTACAAAAAGTTGAGTTTTACTATTCTAATAAGACAAATGACAAAAATGCTATTATTGCTATTTTTGTTTTGCAACCAAAATACCCTAATAGGCTGTCAAAAATCATGGAAAAAAATTTCCTTAAACTTTTTTTTTTTTTTTGTGAAATAGAGAATTTAAAATTTAAGTCCGAAAATTGTAAAAAGGCTGTCAAAAATCATGGAATAGAAAAGTTATACGTATGTTTAGGCTGTATTGGTAAAAAATGACATTAGTTTTAGTAAGTTATTTTATTATTTTTTTAATAAGCAAATTATTATTTTTTGGAAAAAAAAATTAGTGAATATGTTCAATAAACTGTTTCAATAAATTACTCTAGAAATTTTTGCTGAGAAGCCTGTTGGGCTTCACAATATTATATTATATCTGCGGAGAGGCCTGGTTTGAAATTTGGAGGTTGAATTGTGTTTTTCTTTTTGTTTACTTTAATTGCTTTGTTAATGAAGAGATAGTGATGCTAATTGATTTGATTGGTGCCTATTTATAGCAAATGGATACTTCGATTTATCATTAATTGTTCGGAATTATCTAGAGTAACTCTAGGCGATGTCTCCCCCAACTAATTACTCTCAAAGCTGCTCAACTTATCATTCTTCGATTTATCACTGTCTCTGCGGCCCACCAAAAATGAGGCCGCAGAGCCAATCTACGACCTGGGTTTTACCTGAAATTGTTCTCAAGCTCAAAACATACTATGAAAAACTGAGGCAACAAAAACAAATTAACATTTAACTTTCAAATAAATAGACTATAGATCTATACTGTAGATCTACACTAACTGGGCCTTCAACCTTGATATATATATATATAGAGTGGGGTTAAAATGCACCCTCTTTTTTGTGCTCCAAACGTACACTCTTTCCTCGTTTTTTTATTTTTAAAATTCAAATACTTGATTTGAATCTACCAACGTGTTCTACATATTAAAATGTGTTTGGAGACCAAATTTTACATTCTTTGGAAATTTTTTACTATTTTTTCAGAATTTTTTATTAAACTTAACAATAATAAAAAATTCAGCACAGTGATGATTTTCAAAAATTCTGAAAAAATAGTAAAAAATTTCCAAAAAATGTAAAATTTGGTCTCCAAGCACATTTTAATATGTAGAACACGTTGGTAGATTCAAATCAACTATTTGAACTTTAAAAATGAAGAAACGAGAGGAGGGTGCACGTTTGGAGCACAAAAAGGAGGGTGCATTTTAACCCCACTCATATATATATATGTTTATGATGTACAAATATATTTTTTTGAGGAAAAACATGGATCAAAGCCCATATTTCATTAAATAAGATGTTCAGTTACAGAGAGTTGTAACTCCAAATGATAATTTAAAAAAGCAGTAAATGCTCAAAACAGTGGAGCTTATTTTAACAAGAAATACAAATATAAACTAAAAATAAAAGAAAAAGGAGCACCATGGGGTACTTTGGGGTGTCCAGTACCATTACTGGTACTAGTTTTATTATCTTCAAAGGGAGATCAGTACCAATTGGGTCTGTGTCTCAGCAACCAGTTCGTCAGCACGGCATAGTGGTGACAAATATTAATAATAGCTCAAACAAATAGACGTAAAGGGCCTTTAATTTAGTTTGCACTGTCCCATACTGAGAAAGCACTAGCGGATTTCATCCACTTGTCGGTAAGTTTAGGATGGTGGCGGTGGATCACATCTCTTAGGCCTTCTGTTGTATTAACCCATTGCAGCCCCTTCTTGGTGTAGGTCTCCTCATTAAAATAACTCGTGAAAAATCGATCTGATTCTAGCCTCCTGTTGTCATGCACGAAATTTCAGATCGATCAATGTATTCATATCTAGACAGATCGATTACTTATGAGCAGTGATTCTCAATTTAGTACTTATCACATTTATATATATATATTTGTTTCTAGCTACGTGAAACTGGCCTTTCAAATGAATGTATCTGATACTATCCTGTATGTGATGTGTAAAAACTTAGGGATCCAATTTTATACTTTTTATTCTTACATTCTAACATTAAATTAATATTTTTAAAACAAAATCTGACCTTGATGCCATTACGATGAAAATGTTAAACGCGGTTTCGCTTATGGCAAAGCCCTCGATCTTTTTCTCTGCCATGAGTCCTACGAGAAGATCCAACTTCTCTACATCATCTCCATAAACTTCTCTTAAGGTTTTTATTGCTTCTTTGTCACTTGTCAAATCCTCCCATTTTTCTATTGGAATTAGTAGTAGTTTCCTCCTAAACATATTGTACCTCGGTACACTTCTCTCCCTATCACGATATACTTCGATAGAAAAACAAAAGATGGTATTAGAGATGAAAATGATAAATGCTTTTGGGAATGTCAATGAAATGAACTCCAAAGCTACCACACACAGCAATCAGCAAACCATTTCATTTGACATAACATTACATCTTTTTTATTATTATACTGCTGTTTATAACGATACAGTGATATATATACCCCATCTTTTTTTAAATAAAGTGTGCATGTTAATTTCGTAGAGTATGCTACAATAATAGTAAGAAAATAGTATTAAGACTTCATATATGTCTCAGTAAGAACATCTATTATCTGGTTTTAGTATGGAATCAGATGCATTGAATGGTACCAGAATTAGTGACCCATTTCTTTGTTGTGTACTATAGAATGCTTAGAGTATGCTATATAAAAAGATAATTTATAATAGCGAAAGGACAAAATATGTAGTTTTTCTCAATTCAATAGGAAGAGCTAGTATTTGATTCCAGTAAACACTAAATGAATTGATTATCAAATGCTACCAGAATAAAATATTTTTTACATTAAAAGTTTTTTATTTGTTAAGGATGCAATTATTGTACCGATTTACTTGGTACAGTATCAGGACCGGATCCTCTATTGGTACTGGTATCCATTAGGTTTAAGCATTGTACCTTCTAGGGCAGCAAGGTCGATTTGATCAGCTCGATTGGTACCATCCAGATTTTGTGGTATGAGATTTCTAAAGAAACTTGGGTAGTTCCAAAGTTCAAGTGCTCCACATGCTTGATGTCCCATTGATACTGTCTGCTTTTCAAATCCGATTTCTGATAGCAGTTGCTCCCCTTTGAGACCCAATAAATCTCCAATATCGATACTATTTGTGACAGGAAAATAATTGTATTATTTCCAGTGTGTGCATCTGGTACCAACTATATATTAAACTATAGTCCTTCTGGCATTAACAATCTTTCATGAGGCACTCTGAATAGAAGGCCAAATGGAAATCTAATCAATTTTATATTTACATCATTTTTTGTTAATATAAAGAAAAAAAAAAGATTTTAGAGAATATGTACTCTTTCAGGTATGGTGGAGAATTTGTTTGGTCAGGTTCAGCGGTCGGATCTCTGAGTTCGAGAGTGCTCGGTAGTAAGGAGTGCATTCTATAAACACTGGTGAACTCTTCAGTTAGAGAATATGGAACTCCATGGTTGTTTGGTTTCTTCAATCCCACAAGGCCACCCAACGTAGGTCCGCCTATGTGGCCGAATGTATCTTTTATTCTCTTACCCAACAATCCGTACCTTCACAATGGAAACGAGGAATTAATATAGTTTATTGTTGATAATTGTTATCCTTGATAATAAACTTAGAACTCAGTAATTATAATAAAATTTAAACTTATATATATATGCTCTGATTTAGTTTACAATACATGCCTTTGTTATCAGATACTGATATTGGTAGTCTGTGAATCTATTTTTTTTTTTTGCAAATACAAGATTTAAATGAGATAAATATACTTATATATGCTCACCAGTTTGCGTGCATTCCTGCATTCAAGATTTTTGTTTTGAGAAGCTCAACTGTCCAATCAATTGTGTGAATTTTTGCAATGACAGCAGAAGTAACTAATCTTGCATGATGGTATAGCTCTTCATCTGTTAGCTTTGGATACTCTTTCTACAAGTAAAAAAATATATATCATCATTCTTTATGATTTTTATTACTATATATAACGTAATTAATTCAAGCAACAAAAAACATTTATTTTTTTCTAATATATATATGGATTCCAAATTTCCAGTACATGTAATAGACTGCAGTGGCTTTTATGTAATTGAAAAATTAACAAGATTATTGCTGCTTGTTACCTTTAATGCATCACAAACTGCATTATGTTCTTTAGTAAAGAGTGCTTGTAAGATGGAGACCCCGGCCCAACTGTTCCGGACGTCTCCAGAAACCGCCACGCCATTGTCGCCATGCAAAAGGAGGCCATCATCTCCAATCTTTAGTTTTCCATCAACAAAGGTCCTGACTGTTTCTACTTTTTTCTCGTTAGCTCCATATGCTGCGCTCCCATCCCTTATTTCATTTAATTTACACAATTCGACAAAATCAGAACGGCTGTTGTCATGCATTAAATGGCATTTATTTTAGTTGCCTCTGTTTGTCATAGTCTATTGTTTTGAGCTTGAGAACAATTTCAGATAAAACCCTAAAATTGGGAAAATTTTCAACATTACTCACCACCATGCCGTTCGGATATTGTAGTAACCGGTCTTTATTCCATCAGCATTTGTAGGTATCTCCTTTGTGGCAAAGAACTTGAATGACTTGAGTGGGCATTCACTTGCTACTTCTTTTGGAGCAATTATTTCAATCTATTTTTATGAAAAAGGAAAAAGTAAATAAGAGAAGCACCTATTTAAAGATTGATCTGACAATATATGTTTTCAAATTTTCATCAAAAAAATTAATGACATAGCTAGATATCAATTTATGACTTAATTACACTGTTATAACTAGTTGATAACAAACTCTATACTTGAAGAATGTGAATATTTTCAGAACTGACCCGGATTTATTAATAAAGTAGCAAGTCAACAACAAATGAAAAATTGGTCCTGCATTCTATTATCTGTACCTAGAAAAGGTTTATATTCTTTCAAAGAGTACTTTTATCTATGTCAAAAAAAAATATTTCTTTTGCATAGTAGGTGTAAATATTTTTGTAACAGATTGTGTGCAAGTTGAAATTGCATGAAAAATCATATTATATTACATCAATTCAGCTACAAATTGTTTATACTTATTATTTAAAAATGTGTAAACATTTTAGAGTGCATAAGAGGTCATCTGTACTAGGTGTAACGAAGAACGAAATATAATATATAGTATAGATACCAGTAGTGCCACTGCTACTTGGTATATATACTGAATATTTGAGATCATGTACTGATCATTTGTTTGATTAAGCTAGAGCTTGAAATGACGTACCTGTTTTGTATCCTCGAGGTGATCGATCCAGTCATGCACCATGAACTGTATCCATGCAGCTGCTAGTATATTAAACTGCTTTCCTGTGTCCTTGTATTGTCTTCTAGCCAACAGCTTTGTTGCCACCACCACTGGATCTGGGCTCATCAACTTCACCAAACAGAAAAAGAAAAAAAAAGAGAACAATTGTACAGATGGTCAGTGATTTGCTGCTTTAATTGACTATTATTTCAGGTTGATCTGGTTTCTATCAGTGAACATTAGTACCGTTAGAACGTTTAACAGATCACGTGTCAATTTATTTTAGTTTAGTACCTCATTCTTTTGATCGACCGGATTCATATTTCTGCCAAAAAAGGTGTTTTGGCTACCAGCCTCGGCATTATCTGGGTCGTTGTACTTTCCATCTCCAGTGCGGTACGGGAAGTCTTCATGGTTAAACTGTGTACCGTGAGAACTGCCAACACCTAACAGATTGTATTTTTCAAGTAGGCTTCGGCGGGTGCTCAAGTAAAGTAAACCGATTAACACCGGCATCTTGTGCCACAGGTTTCCCTTATCTAATGCATGAACCAGCTGCATGGAATTAAATAAATTTGTAAATCACAAAAATGATTTATTAATGTCTATGCTAAAAATATATAAATAAATTCGTTGTTAATATGTAGTTTTGGAATTTGTTACAGGGCCAAGATATTTGTTATTTTTGTAGTAATTTTGAGAAAAAAGAGAGTATATGTCACGGTTTTCAAATATATATATTTGTTGATGTCTACGCTAAAAATATATAAATAAATTTGTTGTTAATATGTAACCTATCCCAAAATATCTATGCATATGCATGCATCCCCTCTATCTCTCATTATTATTCCATAACAAGCTCATGCATATCATCATATTTAAGTACACTACCATATAAATGTTGCTTTGCTCCATTTACATTTGCTAAAGAAATATGTAAAGGTTAATTATTAGATCAAATAAAAACTTGATTAATATCAACAAATTAAAGAACGTACAATGAAGCCAAGCTTGTCACCAAAAGGCATCCTTCTGAAAAGATCATAGAAGTCTGGATGTATAAAGGGCTTGCCAAGACACAAACCCATGGCTGCAAGATAGAATAATATTGTTTGTATGATATAAGAGTTATATAAAATAATGTGCTCTTTGGAAATAATCATAAAGAGGTGGTGTTGTTATTTATATAAGGGAAGAAATCAAGATATTTTAACTTTTTCCTTGATTGTTAAATTTAACATTTTAAACATTTTTCTTGCTTTTAATGGTAGTTAGAAATGAGATGGCTGCTCTTTTGTTTTTTTTTTCCTTAGGAACAATTGCATGATATCTGCTAGATCGAGTTGCACATGTTACGAATTAGTATATCTCACATGCAATTATTAAAGGGCCTGATAATTGTCCCCACTCACATTCTCTCATTATATCTCCAATTTTATTTGTTTAATTTCGTCCATATTTTTCACAATCTACAAAATTTTTTACAAATCTAAAATCATGAATGTCTTCTATGCAATTTTATCTTTCAATGAGATCCATGATAATATACTTTCGAGCTATCATCACACAAGTATTTATACATCGTCATCTAAGTATTTATACTTAGTATTTTTCACATATGACACTACTGACATTTAAAAATATTAATATCAAGTATTACAAGTATTTATACCAATGTGGTCAACTATTTTTGTTAGAGAAAGGTCGACGCAAGCACAATTGAGAAATGTTGATGCAGAGATGCAGGGTCCATGATTGGGGATAAATTCTTACAATTATAGGTATAAATACTTGTACGATGATGTATAAATATTTGTGTGATGATGAGCCTGAAAGTATGTTATCATAGATCTCATTTGGAATATAAAATTGTATAGAATACGTTCGTAGTTTTAGATTCACAAAATTCCTCATATATCATGAGAAATGTGGACGACATTGAAAAAAAAAAAAACCCACCTCTAAAATCTGTTTAAGAGATGGGGGGTGATGGGGGATGGAAGTGGGGGGATTCATATAATTATTCATTATTAAAATAAGTTAGGGGTGCAAACAGATCAAATATGGATCGGCTAGTGGTAAAACTGTATATGTATCCGTTTTTAATTTTCGGATACTAATATAGATCAGATATCAGATATCGAATACCCGTAGATATATACATAAATATTTGTATAATTTATGATAAACTATATTGTATGGCAAAGGCTTCTATGGACAAAAGGACATATTTGTAAAATGAACATATTTTTATTTTCAAAGCTCAAACAGTCGATCCGAACCGTTCATCTTGTTCTCCATATTAATATGTACATGGAGACCAAATTTTACATTTTTCTGAATTTTTTTACTATTTATTAAGATGGGTAAAAAATTCAATGGTCTGAATTTGATATTTTTTGTACCCATCTTAATAAATAGTAAAAAAATTCAGAAAAATGTAAATTTTGGTCTCCAAATACATATTAATATGGAGAACAAGATAAATGGTTCGGATCGACTGTTTGAACTTTGAAAATAAAATATGTTCATTTTACAAATAGGTTCTTATGTCCATAGAAGCATCACTCATATTTGTATATATCTACTACTAGGATACATATAATTGAAATTCGAAATCACATCCGTATCAGTATTCGCAAGGATATTCGAATATCAAATATATGTATTTAATTTTTGGACACGGATGCGGATACAGTTGGATAATATCTGATCCGTTTGCACCCCTAAAATGAGTAGGGTTAAAATGTCCCACTATTTTCATACCTCACATTCTCATTTTCGGTTTTAAAGGCTAAGCAGTCGATTTGATCTGCTTTATATGATCTTCATATTAAAATGTGTTTGGAGACCAAACTATATATTTTCTTGAAAATATTTTACTATTTCTTTAGATAGGTACAAAATAATTGTTTCTGAACTATAAAAAAAATTATTTTATATTTATCTCAAAAAATAGTCCAAAACTTCCCAAAAAAAAAAAATTGATCTCCAAGTACATTTTAAATATGGAGATTATATTGAGTGATTTAGATTCACTGTGTAAATTTAAAAAATAAAGATAAAAAATGTTAGACATGAAAGAAGTGGAACATTTTAACACTTCTCAAGGTCAAAGAAAGTTACCCGATTGGTTTGCTCTTTTCATTTAATTCGTTATGACCAATTCCATTCCATGACACATGCATGTAGGTCGAGTTGCACATGTAATTAGATCTCCCCAATTGCTAAAATTGTGGCTGATGTGTTAGTTAATAAATAAATCACTATCAGCATTGAAGAGTAAAGCTAATATACACTTAAGTGTACCAATGAACCCATACACTTAACTCTAGAACCGTACGATTAGCTTTGAGATTTGTGTAGATTCTTTAAAAGTCGTGTAGCTTCTTTAAAAGTCGTGATACACGAATCTCAAAGCGAATCGTACGGTTCTAGAGTTAAGTGTATGGGTTCATTAGTACACTTAAGTGTATATTAGCTTTACTCCAGCATTGAATGTTTTTTCTTTGGTACCTAGCTTGCTCTTTTGCAGCTTCTGCATGTTTAATTTGTTTTAATTTCTGTACAGGCGGCCATTGTTCCCCATGTGTTGATTTAAGTGGTAGAGTGGTAGCTAGCTGGGGTAAGGTAAAGATAAAGGATGAGACCTTATTTGATTTTCATTTTTAAATTTTAATTGGTGCACGTGTGAACACTGCTGAGCATATGAAATCATCAGTACCTAATAGCATTGAGCCAAACTCCATGATGATAATATCAGTAGTACCCACAGGGATATCTGTGATAATAATATTGATAAAAGATGTTTTTACTCTCGCGGATACTATCATATTTTTCACCAAATTGATTGAAGAAAAAAAAAGTGAAAACGAAAAGAGAAAAGCAATAGTCACTGTATAAGAATAGACTTCTATGAAAACTCCATGCAGAAGTTGACAATAAAAATTATAAATAAAAACTAAAAATTTACAGGAAATTATAAATTTCAAACTTGGTGCATATTTTATTTCAATAAAACAAATTTATTTCAGTTCTATAGAGGAGAGTTTATTTTAGTTATATAACATTTCAACTTGAATGCAAAATATGTTACAACCATTCTAAACATTTCAACTTAGATTGCAAAATATGTCACAACCATTCTACACATTCTACACATTTTATTTTTAAAAAGACATTCTACACATATTAAGATCTAAAATTATCATTTTGTCGGCAGAGATTAACATTTGACAGATGGGACATCTTCAAGATTCGTGCCAGATGTTCATATTTTGTGTTTATTGTTTCAATATCAGTTCCAGGTGCTTTAATTATCGTGCACAATGCTCTGATTAGGATGGTCCCTTCAAATTCCATGCTTTGTGTGCTTTAATTTGTGTGCGGGCTTGATGAACTTCCGTAGATCCGAACCCGACTAGGGTTTGAACCTGGTTAGGGTTCCGGTGCGGTTCGTCCTCCTCCGGCCACGGCTGTCCGCAGACAAGGCGCCATTGGCATCGCCGAAGCCTTCTGAGTTGAAATATGTGTTTGTCGGAGGTCGGAGGCTGCCAGAGTGGTCGAGTCACCTCATCCTTCCTCGCCCGAGCTGAGAGCATGCTCTGACAGGGTTTTCGATCGATTTGAGTTGTTTTTCAACAATTTTGTCCAATTACTCAGACACAGAGCATAAAAAGGTCACTTGGAATCAATTATTGAGTTCAATTTTGGTACTTAATTAAAATCATGGATTCCACCTAGGAGTTCATAACCGAGTTGGATAGGTTCGGTGTTCATCCCATTTTGCATCATTCTTTTATAAAACACAGAAGTTCAATATGTATCAAATTTTTGGATTTTTATGCAAAAATATTATAACACAGAAGTTCAAAATCATACAGAGAATATGATAACAGTGTTTTCATGTCATCAAAGGCCCCTGGTCTTGATGGGGTTTGCTTTCCTATTTTATCAAAGTTTATTCCTTGTAGTTAGTCAGGATTTCATGCATATAGTGAAAGCTTTTTTTTTACTCTAATATGGCTTTTATTTGTTTGATTTCCAAGAAAGACATGCAAATGAGATTAAAAAAAAAACTAGGTCTATTATCTTGATCAATTGTAGTATGAAAATAAATGTTTGATCATTTGATAGACTCTTCTCAAGCAACTTTTATAAAAAATAGATTGATTGTGGATAACATTGGCAAATGAAATTTTATATTATTTTAGGGTTAAAAGATAAAAAGAGGTGATGGGTTTTTTTTTTTAAAGGCTTTATAGGTCCATTCCATTTCTAAAATAGTTAATTACAAACCAAATTAGCCAGAGGAGCCCCCTAAGCTGACAATGTTCACCAGTAGCACAAAAGTAAAACAAACAAACAAACAAGCTACAGATTAGCCAACATCTAATAATAACTAGTGACCAAAAGTACAATAAAAAGGGTAAACATAAGCTACTTAATAAAGGGCTGAGGACTATATTAACTACAAAATATTTTTGAAAGAATTTCATCCAGAAATGTCAGAGACTCCAAGAGGCTGGTACAACACCATCTCCATGTTAGATGGAATGATGTTCAGTGGTATGACACCCTTTATCACATGCATTCATGATTGAGTAGCTATCTTGGCTTTGTTCTTCATCTTACTTGACCAGTAATCAATTAAATATTTTATTAGAAATATAAGGTTTCTAGCAGTTTTAGGTGCACAGTCATTGAAATACATATCATTTATGTGTTTCCATATTATCCAACACACAACACTCAACACTACTAAGAGTCATATTCTATCACAGTGAGATAAGGATAATGCATATTGAAAAATATCGTCCCAAGTATGCCATTGTGTCATGATCTTTTGACTCTTGGCTAACAAAAACCAAGTTTGTTGTGCCAAGGAGCAAGTGAGAAAGAAGTGATCTCCAGTTTCACAATCATAACAGAATTGGCATTGTTGGTTGTCCACTCACTCTTTTTTAATCAAAGTATCTTTGGTTAAAATTTACTTATGTATTGTCAGCCACGTGACTATTCTAATTTTGGGAGGGACTGACAGAGTCCATCAGAGTAAAGGATGAGTAGAAAGAACACCTCTATTATTAAGAAATCTTTATATGGATTGTGTTGAAAACTTCCCTGATTTTTTTCCATCTCTACGTGAGTTTATCTGTGTTAGAGTTGAATATAAATAATGTGGTTCCAGTCAACTTGATTGACCCTAACCAGGACCCTTCTGAATTGTATGCCACCCCCCTGAGAATGGACTACTTTAGTTGTCACATCCTTACAACGGGGCCGATAACCCGTTGCATTATCAGCGCAAGGCGATTTTATTATCATACACAATTTTATAAATATATATATACACTACCAATGACATAGACAAGAGCCACGATACTTGTAAAAACTTTATGGCATGTCCCGCAGTCTTCTTGTTTAACATCTCATTTTCGTGTCTAACGCTTTATACCTAGAACCCACCGAAGTGAAAAAATGTGAGAGATTGAAAATCTCTCAGTGCGGTATTCAGTTCCAGTCAAGTTATTCTTTGATCCAACTAACTGAAGAAAAATGAAATTGCTAATTTGAATATGGCTATGGGTGATTTGTCTTTTGGAGATGATTACTTGAAAATACTTTATGATGTCTGGCTTTGGATACAATATCAAATAATTCATACATAACCCACTGAAGAAGAATTGCTTTTAGATTGGTACGAGTGCATCTTCTTTTTTGTGTACAAGTTAAAACCTGTTTGATATTAAGTTATGTATGTGATACTTGATCCAAATTAGTGTTGGAATTAATTCGCTAAATTGATGTCATTATTTTGCACTGGTATGTCTTTAGTAGCTAATTTTGTAAACGTAGATTAATTTAATGTATATACTAGAAAGTTCCTTTTCTAATTTTATTCCTTTAACTTAACTTTGCGAGATTTGTGCTGTTGCGATTTGTTTTCCAGTTCGCTGTAAGAAGTTATTTTTGGATTTTTTTTTTTTTTGTTTTTCATTATTTCTGTGTGTCCATCTCTTAGATGAACTTCGTTACAAAAATATTGGCAGCGCAATTATTCGTAGCGCGAACGAGCCCTTGCATAATTCGCGATAAATGCAAGGGTGAACGGATCGGTCAAATTGTATTTGTATTTATGATCAAATAAATATATTTTATATGCCAGTCACTAGAATGAGGAGGGATTTTATTACCACAAAGTTACCTCAATTATTTTTTACATTTTCAAAGTTTAAATCGTCAATCCAAACTGTTCAATGTGATCTCTATAATAAAATGTATTTTTAGATCAAATTTTACATTTTTTTGAATATTTTTACTATTTATTAAGATGGGTATAAAATTTAATGGTTTAAATTTGACTAGTTTTTGTAAAATACTTAATAAATAGTAAAAAATTCAAAAAAAATGTAAAATTTGATTTGCAAGCATATTTTATTGTGGAAATTATATTGAACGGTTTCGATTAGCGAATTGGAATTTGAAAATATAAAAAAATTATTATGGTAACTTTGTGATTGATAACTCAAAATTATGATAATCAGATTCCTCCTCCTCCACTAGAATAGCAAAATATAATTTAAAAAAAAGACTTCAAGGGTTCTTATTCCAAGACTGCCACTGCTAACTGCTTGTTTTGATACATAATACTTTGCTAAAGACACGTTTACTACTCACACAGTTTACAGTTCTCTAGAGGGATCCTCTTGTACATTAGATTATAAATCGTTTAGATCCAAAGTCCAAATAATCAATCAAAGCTATTTAATATGACTTCTTAAATTAAAATGTACTTGAAAAACATTTTTGTGAAATTTTTAACTATTTTTCTGAGAATTTTTTAAAATCGCTGCTTTATCATGTTCAGATTTTTTTTTCTAAACAATAAATTTGTACTTATCTTAAAAAGTAGTAAAAAATTCAAAAAATATAAACTTTTTTCTCCAAGCACATCTTAATATGGAAAACATTTTGAACACTTAAGACTCAATTTTTGAACTTCAAATCTAACGGTATACAATCCAATGCACAAAGAGGGTATATAAATTGCAATCAACCATGACCATAGGAGATAGCCTTAATTTAAGAGTAACTTCTTCAACATTAATTCTAAACATGAGAAATTGAGATATATATATTGGACTCCCTTCACCTATTTAACATTTATTAACTAGTTATAATAGAGAAAAAAATATTAATAAAATTTTCCAAAGGAATTTACTTTTGACAGTTTATTGAACATTTTGGTTCATCCTTTTTTTTTTCGAAATTTCAAAATTTATAATATAATAAAACATACTAAAACTAATGGGGAATTGTATACATACGTAAAAAATTTCTACATTTATATGTTTTTTACAATTCTCAGACTTAAATGTTGAATTTTGTTTTTCACAAAACAAAAAGGTTAATAAGGAAATTAGTTTCATTATTTTGGTATATACAGTCTACCAGTTGGATTACAATCACTTTATAATACTTGTATTTTATAGTAGAAAAGTATGAAGTATTATTGAATAAATAAAAATTATATCATGTATTATGTTAGCAAGTAAAATAATACATATATAAATCAATAATAACGATATTTATTCTTTCTATATTCCGGTCATTTATTCCGTGTGAAATTTCATAGAGGGCTCAAATACCTTCATTTTTTGTGCCCTCATTTTTAAAACTCTAATAACACAAAATTTAAAACTTAAAAGTCAAAATAAAACAGTTAGATATGATCTATGTTATTTTTTCTATGTGCTCATAAAAAACTGTCACATTTCAAATTTTTTTTTTATGTGAATCAATAAGTTGAAAATTAAGGTCTAGAAATTATCAACATTAGTACGTTTATTACAAGCTCTTGATGACAACAAAATAAAATTGAAATGTGATAGTTTTTTACATGTTTATAGATAAAATGATATAGATCATATCTAATTATTTTATTTTAACTTTTAAGTTTTAAATTTTGAATTATTAAAATTTTAAAAAATAAAGACATAGTAAAGGCACAAAAAATCAAGGCATTTGAACACTCCTCAATTTCATATCACCTAAGATAATTAAAATTTTTAGTTTAGATTCAGATTGTCATATCTAGTTTAACATTAACATGAGTATTAAAGGAACTTCCTATATTTCAGTTAGTTTTAATGCATTAATTTAAATTTTGAGTTTAGATTCAGATTGTCATATCTATATTTTTTAAAGTTAATTTTAATCCATTAATTTTTTATTAGTTTTTTACCGCTTGACTTGATAATTTTGCATGCAAATACATTAATAAAGTAGGTCGATTTGAACAATTTAAATTTATCTTTTAAAATTTATCCAATAGATTTTGAAAATCAATATCACATAAATATATTTTTGATAACTGGTATATAACAGTGGCTCGAACAATCGCCTCAATTAGACACTAACTGTCGTTTTATTTATTAATAATTTAATACTATTAATAATTAATTTTTATTGATTTAATTAATGAATGGATATATTTATAATATAGTTATATTTAGACGAAGAAATAACTATTTTAAAATTTTTTATGGAAAAATATCTAAATGAAGAAAGTTATTATGAGCCTATATCTTATTTTATCGAATCTATATCATCTCAGGTACCTGAGCTTTAAATGATTAATCTGGACCGTTTATTTCACTTGGTACGAATCT
Source organism: Carex pumila (assembly GCA_033356055.1). NCBI lineage: Eukaryota > Viridiplantae > Streptophyta > Magnoliopsida > Poales > Cyperaceae > Carex > Carex pumila. Next base: position 210,072 of record JARJHM010000090.1, read on the forward strand.
CAAAGCAGACCTGCTACAACTTTATCAGTGACCGAATTAAGCTAGGTCTGAATAAAATTAATCTGAACCGTTCATTTTTTCCTAGTACACCTCAGGTACCGGGGGAACCGGACTCTATTTTATCTGAGTTATATGTGTTTCCGCTTTCCCGTTTCTTGTCTCGACTCTCGACCTGGAAGCGTATCTCTGTAGAATCCCTTCCTTGTTCTCTCCTTCTCCAGTTCTCCGTCGCCGATCAACAATCTATATTATCGAGGTTGGTTGTTTGTACCTACTCTCTCTCTCTCTCTCACACACACGCGCGCGCGCGCCAGATCATGGTCTTTGAATACTCGTGTGGGTGAAATGCAAAACATAAGATTTAAACCTCTGATTTTTAGGTGGGATTGGATTGTTGTTCCCAAACAATTAGGTCAGGTTCCAATTTGATCTGTGAAACTTCACTTTTTACAATAGTACCCTCAAACGATGTAATATTTCCATATTGGATTGCCTTTAACATTGAACTATACTTCTTTTTTATTAATTAATTAATTTCAACACCGATTCTTATTAAATTGACAGGCATTGCTCCATTTTTCCAACAGAATAAGGCACAATTTCTGTTAAATTAATTGATGCAATGCATTACTAACTTATTTTTGGATCATAATTTGTGTAATAAACAGCTAGTAATAGGTGAAGACAAATCAGAATTATTTTGGATCATTACTCTATCCAAATACTTTCTGTTAGCTTTTTTCTTTCAAATATCAGTTAAATTATTTCTGGTCTGGTTATTGACGTAAGCTGATTATTGTAGGCCTCACTAGTACTATAATTGTTATAATGCAATGCTGTTACTTATTTCCTGTTCTTCTGTTCAGAAGCCGAGTCATTGATTATCACAAGTCGAAGAATTATCTGAAATCTACAAATAAAACAATGCCTCGATGTAAAGCTAAACCTAAACCATCGCATAAACCTACTGGCACCAGATCCAAAAAAAATTCAAGTACCATAGACAGGATAAGTAAATTACCAGACCATCTCTTACATCACATCCTTTCCTTTCTCCCACTAGAACAAGCAGGTCGTACCAGTATATTGTCGCATAGGTGGAGACATGTATGGGCCTCAATGCAAGGCCTGAAATTTTACATTGATGAATTCGACAAGTACAAGTCCGATAAGTTCATCAGTTATGTCAATGCCGCACTGCCTTACTGCTTAAAACAAGATCTTCAAGTTTTCAAAACATTTTTGTTCAGTGCTTCTCCCACTAATCGTGCAGCAAGTGCAAGATGGATCACTCACGTGTTAAAGAACGATGTTCGGGTTCTTCACATTATAATCCGGCCTAAAACTGGTAAAAATGTGATTTTATCCCGACCTATGTTAACTAGCCAGTCTTTAGAGGAATTGAGTTTATTTTGTTTTCCAAAAGTGAGGATAATTACACCAAATGTTATAAGCTTAAGCCAACTCAAAATTTTGAGCCTACAACGGATGGATGTGAAGTCAGCTTTTATGGAGAAGATAATTTCTGGGTGCCCGAGGCTTGAAAATTTGAATTTGCATTATTGCTGGTTAAGCTGTTCGGGGATTTCTTCAAGGATGTTGAGAAATTTGGTCGTGGAAAATTGTGGAATACTGAACAAGTTCTACATTTGTACGCCTAACCTTGAAAAATTGCGTTTCAATCAAAAATATAAAGTTTCCTCACCTTATGACGTGCTCAATGAAAGGGTATGTTTTGGTATATCTCTAGTCTTAGATTTTTATTTATTATGAAAACCTCATGCTCTCTCGCTCTTTCTCTCAAGTTACAGAATCTGTGAGAAAGGAAAGGTACTTTGTCTAGTGGGTGGGTTTGGAGGAGTTCGCATCCTATGAGGTAACACAAGATTTGAGTTTAGATCCTGATCATCCGATCAGAATCCGGGCCAATCCAGCCCTAGGAGGAATGCACGGGGTGCCCCTTTAATATTTGTGCCAAGGCAGATCGGATGGTGCTGATGTAAACTCAAAATTTATGTTACCTTTGGTGATATGAATTCGGGTTCAGAGGAGGAAGGGGATGATTTCTTTTATTCTACTCTTTTTTATTATTATTAATGTAACTTCTTTTTGGGCAAGAACTTGGAGCTAACCACACAAAAGAAAAGATGATATTGAAATTGGAACTTAGTTTTCAATTGGTACGTAATTGTATGGTGGGCTAAACCTGTATGAAGTGGAGATCCATTTCGGTGTGTGTTCTAACTAGAACTTTCTCTGTCTTTAGTTTTATCGCCAATTAAAGCTAGATTCCCAAAGTTTGAAGCTAGATGTCCCAAATTTGAAGAGCTTAATACTTGGTGGATATTGGGTTGCCCGTTATCCTGCTTCTGTCACATTGTTTCTTCAGCACTCACCTATGCTTGAAAAGCTTACTCTGATCTGCAATGAGGTACCATTTCTTTCTTCTATTTGGAAGATAGTATCACATGGAAGTGCAACACTTGATGTTCTATGTAGTATGATTGTTTTTATTTTTTATTTGTAGGTACCTGGATATTGGAAAGATGTGGAACCAGTTAACTTGTCGAGTGATTTGTGTTTCCAATGCAAAAATCTGAAGTCAGTTGATATAATAGGCAGCAAGTATGATGAAAATATACCACATCTAATACAGATTTTTAAGAGAAATGGACTTGCTGATCTGAATCCGACTGAGGGTGATTTGGGTGATTTGGGTGATTCGTCTTTTGGAAATGATTGCTTGAAAATGCTTAATGATGTCTGGCATTGGATACATTTTCAAATGATTTATACATAACCCACTGAAGAAGAATCCCTTTTATGCAGCTATGAGTGCATCTACTTTTTGTGTGTCAGTGTGTGGATTGGGGAGGGGGTACAAGTTCAAACCTGTTTGATATTATGATATGTGATGCTTGATCCAAATCAGTGTGGAATTAATTTGCTAAATTGATGTCATTAATTTGCACTTGTATGCCTTTAGCAGCTAATTTTGTAAACGTTGATGTAATGTGAATACTGGAAAGTTCTTTTTCTTCCTTATTAAACGTTGTATTTGAAGAAATTGAGCAAAAGATGGTAGCACTGGTATCACTATTGCCAAGTGCTTAGTCTATGTTGTGATATGAGTGCCGTACCAGAGTTGTACTTTAGATGCTGTTTTACTGTGAATGTTTTACGTTGGATGCTGGTATTCAGGTTGTGATGTACCAGTGTTGGTACCAATCTGAGCTGTTGTCTTTTTTGGATTGATGAAGTTATAGGTTTGAGTCCCTTGCTGACTGCGCTACTATTGATGCCAATAGAGTAGCTGAAACCTTGCTATTGCTTGCACAATAGCTAGTTCATGAGGAAGGTGTATGTTGCTGGAGCTTAAATGAGGCATTAACACAGCAGGTTTTCTTTAGTTTTACTACTAGATGAGGTTTGTTTATCTGTATCTGTAAAAATATTTAGTAATGCAATTTGGGCTATGAAGCCTTACCAGTATAATAAGGAGCTATGTTATTCACATTACATCCACATTTACAATATTAGCTGCTAAATACATACAAGTGCAAAATGACCAACACTGAATTAGATAAAGCAACACATATCTTAATATCAAACAGGTTTGAACTTGTACAGTTTTACCCCCTGTCCAATACACACAAAAAAGAAAATGCACTCATAACAATCTAAAAGGAATTCTTCTTCAGTAGGTTATGTATAAAACAATTAATAATTTATCCAATGCCAGACATTATAAAGCATTTTCAAGTAATCATCCTTAGAAAAAGACAACTATGAAGAGTCAGATTCCGATTACCAATTCCATTTCTCTTCAAAATGTCTGTTAGATGTGGTATATTTTTATCAGACTACTATGTCAAGACAAAGTAGGAAAGGTAGGGGAGTTTAGTTCTTCCATACAACAGTGATGAGCTGACAGCCATCTTCAAGCCCAAAATATGTAAATGGTTAACATTGATTTCCTCTGATACTTTATTCTTTGATTTTTTTTTTCTTTCTCCAAATTGTAGGAAAATAATATCGATTTTTATTATGAGAAAATTTTAAGACATATTTGATAATGTGTTTTCTTGGTGCATCTTTTAACAGCTAGTATATTTTGGAAGGGTAATTGATGATGGATTATATTAAAGATAAAAACATCATACTTATTTGATGGTCTATTTACATTGGTTTACTCATGAAAAATTTGTGTGCTTTTATATTAAAAAATGCATGTACATATTTTTAGAAAGTAGTTGCTTCATAGAGTTTGGTTGTTCTCTGATCAATATTAAATACGTAAAAATATTTATGCATTTTTCTGACAATTTAGTTGTTCATCACCATGGTGTCAATTGTCACAAAAATGACATTTTTTTCCTCATGAGAAACGTAAAATTTAGAAAAGAAAATTTCCTACAAAAAATTAGTGCATATTTGGTACATATAATTTGTTCAATGTGGAATCAAAATTGTATGTCAGAACATGATTTAATGCTTCACTGGTTTTGAAAAATAAGAAGTGTTATACTGCGATCAAGTTTTTCTTTGAACTTTGTCATTACGTAATAATTGTTGGAATAATTAACAAATTAAGCCGATAAAAACACTAAATAAAATAGAAAATTAATTACATTTTTCTAAGGTTAGTGGCTAATTAATTAGAAATTTAAGTGCTGAATTTGTCGATATTGTGGGTCACATAATTCCTCAAGCTAGCACTCTTAAATTTTATCCAAAATCATCTATTGTAGAAAATCAAAGCATATATCATCATATATAAGATCACAAATAGTATGGAGAAGGATATAGCATCATATGCTTATATATATATATATATATATATATATTACGGCTAACGTGCTTCCTCTAGTATATCGACAATATGCTTCCAACTTTCAAAATCTATTGAATCGGCTTCAAATGACAAATTTAAACCGTTCAAACCAATGTCCTTAACGAGAACTTCATTTTCATATAAAAAAAATTATGTTTCAAATTTATTTACTATTTTTTTGTCAAAAGCACATGGATAAGATTTACTTGACATAGTTCGTTTTATATTTGGAATATATATGTAGAGAAGATATTATAAATAAAACCTATGTATTAAAAATGGAACATAATCCAAGTTATATAGGTCTTCAAAATCTTGTGAATATTAAAAAATTGACTGACTTATCTAGCTTTTGCTCAAATAAATAAATTTAGTTTAATTGATACCAAACTAACTGAAATATTCTAAGTCATGCTTTATTAGTTTTTACTTTTATAAATTCATTTACATGATATTGTTATTTATTAAATTGGTGCAAACATGATTCCTTCAAGTTAAAATAATGACACTATTACCCTTTTGTCGTTTTTTCTCGCCGCCTCACAATCATATATACATATGAGGCACTCCATTTTTTGATGGAAGCTAGTGAATCGAGCATTTCTTTTAAGGGAAAAATAAATAAATAAAATGTATTATCATGTTTTAAGAAATAAATGAATTATCAAATTTGCGAACCAATGGTATATACAATTGCATGATTTTTATTTTTGGAACTAAAGTTAGTATTGAGCGATCCCAACATTAAAAAAAATACAAATAGCTTCTACCTGAGCTTTATTCATGTTTGAAATATATATATATATATATATATATATTTCTTTTTGACAAATTATCCATAGATTTCATTCAACAAAAAAACGGAAATTACAAAATCTGAAGTCTGAACTGACCCTCTTCTATGATATGGCATATTATGATATGGTTTATCAGAAACACTCTTCATTTCAACCACAGTGACTTGCTGGCCATCTTCAAGCCCAAAAGATGTAAATGGTTAACATTGATTTCCTCTAATACTTTATTCTTTGATTTCTTTTTTCTCCAAGTGGTAAGAAAATAATATTGACTTTTAATATGAGAAAATTTTAAGACATATTTGATAATGTATTTCTTGGTGCATCCTTTACTGCTAGTATATATATTTTGGAAGGGTAGTTGATGATGGATTATATTAAAGATAAAAACATCATACTTATTTGATGGTACATTCACATTGGTTTACTCATGAAAAAATTGTGTGCTTTTATATTAAAAAAATGCATGTACATATGTTAGAAAGTAGTTGCTTCATAGAGTTTGGTTGTTTTCTTGAAAAGCTTGTAATTCATTAAGAATGAAGCCTCCTTTGCGTCTCCATTTTTTTTGTTTTTGAAAAAAGGCAATATGCCCATTTCATTTGCATGAAATCATCAGTTTTAATTACAAGTATTCATGGTCACATATCATGCAGCTACACATCATCCCCCACCAAGCTGATTCTACATTAATATGCGACGCTTGTAAGAATAAAATGGTGTCATCCGCGTAATGACAATTAGTGATTGCGTGACTAGCTAAACATGGTGGACCTAACCCTAAAATACTGTGTTGTTGTCTACCTTTATGAAAAATTTTACATAGTGTATCAGATGCTAATATGAAAAGAAAAGGGGATAGAGGATCCCCTTGACGTACCCCTCGCTTACAATAAAAGAATGGGGTTAATTCTCCATTAAAATTAAGGCAAGATTGGGAGCTATATAACCAGTCTTTGATCCATCTACACCATTTATGTCCAAAACCCCTACTCGATAATATTTCCAAAATATAATCCCAGTGAATCTTATTGTAAGCTTTCTCGAAATCTACTTTGATAACGACATCAGGGTCCTTCTTACTGTTACAAGAATGGATAAGTTCTTGACTAAGAATGACATTATTTAAAATATATCTATTTTTAATGAATGCGGATTGACTAACATCAATAATAGAAGACATAATAGGATCTAATCGATTAGTGAGGATCTTTGAAAGAATCTTAAAGCTACAATTCACTAAGCTAATAGGTTGAAATTTGCTAATGAGAGTAGCATCTTTTTCCTTAGGTATCAAACAAATAATCGATTTGTTTAATACATGTAAATCTAGTTTATGCTCATAAAAGTGGGTACATAGAGAAAAGAGATCTTGTTGTACTATGTCCCAAAAGGTCTGATAAAAGAGAAATGAGAACCCGTCAGGCCCAGGAGCACCTTGTGCGGAGGAGTTAAATACTGCCTCCTTTATCTTCAGGACCGATCCTTTGCGTCTCCTTACAGCCCAAAATAGATCTATTTCCTTCCACTCAATACCGAAATTTTCAAAAGGAAAATAATAAATTCCATGAGCCCCTGTGCTATCCCAGGAATAACGAACTTTCGGGTTGGGAGAACAGAGAGGCCCAAAATCATATCATGGGCTATTTGGGCCGATACAATAACTGAATAGCCCGCAAGATTTATGAGATACTTGACATCTATATACTACTTTCTTTAGAAGGGGTGCAAAAGAAAGAAGCCATGCCCAGTCCCCACTGGAAATAAATCTGCTGTGATTCTAAACGGATCGCAGGACTGTTATTCCATATCCATCCATTTATTTCTTTAGAGATTCGTGCATATAAAATAAGTATTATTAAAATTTGTGCATTTCAAAAAGTAAAAGGTTAGATTTGAAATCGCAAGGTCCTGCGATCTCTTTAGAATCACAGCAGATTTATTTCCGTCCCCACTTATCAAATTTCGAAATCAAAATCTAATCAAATATTTGGCGCCGAAATGAACAAGCAAATGATTGACCCAATTAGAGTGGGAAAAATGAGCCGGCCCCGTCACGGAACGTCACGGTACGTATGTTAGTTACGTATGGTGACTCGCGTGTTCCGTGCCGTAACTATTTGCGTGTAGTGATTGTCTTTTGAAATTTTGGCACGACGCGACACGTTCTGTGAAAGATCTAGTTACGGCACAGCATGACACGTGATCACCCGAATCACGTGTAATTAGAGTCATTAGATATTGATCAAATGATGAATCTTAAATAAGCTAATTTAAATTATGATCAAATGGTCACACGAGTCACATTTAGTCACGACATATTTTGATACGGCGTGACTCGCGACGTGACCATTTGTGTACTGTGACCATCTCTTAACATTTTAGTTACAACATGACACGACACATGAAAAATTAACTCAGTTACAATACACCACAGAATGAAACCAAAATCACACTCTATTAGTCACAACACGGGCACGTTTTTTCCACTCTAAACACAATGTTATACTTAGATTTAGGATATAAAGTTGAAGGCTGCATAGTATTATCACTTTGGAAACTTAACAAAGAAAAAGGAAAGGATATCTCCATTTCTACTAACAATGGAGATGGAGTTCCCTTTTCTTTACTGTCTGTTTGGATTAAGTGGGGCCCAGTTGGTCTTCTGTGATTTGTCAAGTTGTCATTCGATTGACATATATTATTACTACTTTTTTAATATAATTTTATTGAAAAATGTTATTCATTCTTTTATGGAAGCGGTGGTGACGGTGGCGAGGCCTCGCCGACGCATGCTGTGATGCACGCAGCTCAGGGCCCATTCCGTTTTGTCTCACTGCCAGTGGGTCTCACAAATTTTGAATTCATTTACGCCCTTATCTGATTACTTGTGGCATGTGTCATGTGCCCACCGAATAATCGTGCTTTTTATCAAACTCGAACCAAGTCTATTGCCAAGATACATTTGGTCCCAGCTAAATTTGCACTATTTTCTTGAATTTTTTTTTTAAAACCATAAATAAAAATTAATATTTTACCAAATCCATTTGATTGTTTTGGTTCTTATAGAAACCATAAAAAACTGAAAAACCACTTTGGTTCAATTTTTATTTTATTTTTCAGGACTAAAATGTTATTTTGGTCCAAGGTGTTTTCACAAGTTTTATCATTATTTTTCTTTTTATCAAAATATATGAAAATGACTTGGACCGAAATAACATTTCAGTTAAAAAAAAGAAAAAAAAATTCATATTGAAATGACGTTTTGATTCTTATGATTTATATAAAAATCAAAACAATTAAGTTGATTTGGTAAAATATAATTTTTTTTATTTATGGTTTGTCATCCTGAGTCGAACCAATTCTATTGCCAAGGTACATTTGGCCCCATCTAAATTTGCACTATTTTCTTGGGAAAAATTTAATGTAAACCCTCAAAAGGTTCAAAATTGAGTAACATTTTCTTTTGAAGCCTTCAAGAAAATTAATTTAAGATGTATATATAATGTATTCGATCCTAAACTTGTTCGGAATATAATACAGAAGATATTTGAAGGTTGTGATTCAATCCAAGCATCACGGGACATATAACTTTACCTTACAGGGCAAATAATTTTTTTTAAATCATTCAGACATTTTTTTTTTTTGAAGAAGTCAGGTTTTAATATATTTTACAACAATTGCAATTTAAAAAATAATACAGTAAATGAATTATTGAAAAAATACTAATAAATCAAATATTTCCTACAATCGGCTAATGTTAAAAAAAAAGGATTTTATAATGCTTTAGGAGTAGAACTAGAGTGTTCTTAAGCTCATTAAATCTCTTGTGAGATTAACTTCAATTTTTTATTGGATTGGATTCAAAGACTAATCTAAATTCTAAACCATATAAAAACCAATACACTTGAGCTGGTATGTTTGGATGTAGCGAGAATAGCAGGAATAACGAGAACAGTGCTATTCCGATCCATCCAAACATACTCAGGAATAGTGAGAATAGTGATGTTCTCACTGTTCTCGCTATTTCTACAAAAACATGGAATAGCAAACTGTACCCTCAAATATTCAATCGCTGTTCTCGTTATTCTAAATGTTCAATCCAAACAACATTTCGAATAGCTTTGAGTTAGTACTATTCTTAAATAGTAGCTATTCTAACTATTCTTAACCTACTATTCTCTCAACTGTAGCTATTTTAGCTATTCTCTAGTGCATCCAAATTAATATAGTTTGGCCTAAACTTTGGGAATGAAAATTTCTTCAAGTAAAAATGTAAAATGCTTGTTGAAAATTAAAAATCTACAAAATATATGATAAATTCAAAAATATTAAAAATGAAAATTTCACGAGGTAATTTATTTTGCGAAGCAATTTTAGACCAAATTGAAACAAATCACTACAGACCCAATTCCCACTGATATATTGATCCGCTTCATGTTTGATTACAAAGATCTTGTATTATAATAGTAAACTGTTTATATAAACATAAATAATATGTGATTGGATAGTTCCTTCACGGTTTGTGTAGGAAAATACATATATAATATTACCAATAGTAGTAAATTATTCGAATGTTTTTAATCGTCTAGAACTTCTTGTTCAAAAAGGAATTAATGAATATAACAGTAAAATATTTTTTGAAAAATCAAATATAATTTAATTGAGTTAAATTAAGTAAATTAGTAATTGATTTATTGTTGCTGTGCTAAACAGTAAAATTTATATTAAATTTCAATTTTAATGTAGGGGATATAAATATAACATAAATCACATTTCAAAAGTCGGATTTTATTAGATTACAAATTATTTACAACTACCAACTTCTCTACTAAATATATTATTAATATAATTCTTTTTTAAATTAACAATAAAAAAAGTATTATAACATCCGTTATCCACAAATGAATATTAAATTCTCATGAGCCAACAATAAAGCTTTTGTAGGACCTAAAAAATAATGAAAAATATATCATATTGATGATATGTAATAGACCTTGTTTTATATCAACTATATCAACACGCTGTTATAAAAAATAAAAATAAAAAGATAGAGCTGGTGTTTTTTTTTTTAAATAGAAGTTAGTAGGCTAGATTTTTTATTTTTTTATCTAAAGAAAATAGATACAAAATCTTATTTTTTTACAAAATAACTAAAAAAATAAAATAAAAGTCCAACTTAGAAACAAACAACCCATAATGACTAACACTTGGAAACTCTAACATAATTAAAACAACATGAAAAATATAAATAGTCAAACTTAGAAAATAGTAACATAATTAAGTTTCATAAAAAACACAACATAATTTAATTATACAATTAATCATCATAGGAAATGATGAACTAGTAGGACCTGTGGGACCCTTTGAAGAGACTTGTGCCTAGGCATTTAAGAATATCGAAGAACAATTAACCCATACCGAGTTTGAGTCCGAGTTCGAATTCGAGTTTAGGTCCAAGCCGGAATTTTGGTTTGCATTAGAGAAGGGCTCAAATGCTTCATTGTTTTCATGTCTTAATCATATCTCACATTTTTATCTTTGATTTTAAAATTCAAACAAATAATCCAAACCGTTCAACATAATATTCACATTAGAAAGTGTTTGGCGATCAAATTTTATATTTTTTTGAAGCTTTTTTACTATTTTTTTAAGATAGATACAAAATTCATGCTTTTAGATGGTAATTTTTTTTTTTTCTGAAAAATGATAATTTTGCACTATCTTATAGAATTAAAAAAATAAAAAATAAAAAATTTGATCTCTAAATACATTTTAATGTGAATATCAAGCTGAACAGTTTGAATTATTTATTTAAATTTAATATGAATTCGAACAGAGAAAAGGCATCACGAAGTCCAACAGTCAATATTTTTTACTAATACCGAATTGGAGCAGACCAAAACACATTTATTTCTAAACGGAACGGAATTCGATCCACTCCCCCCTCCGAAAGCTGTCTTTTATTTATGTCAACTGTCATTCCCCTTCTCCAACCCAAGTCGCCTCCCGACTGATCGTTTCCCCCTCTTTCTCTTTCTCTTTCTTCTCCAGTTGTCTGTCGCCATTATACAATCTCATCCATAACGAGGTTTGTATTCTATCTACTCTCTCTCTGTCACACACACGCACTCACGCAAGCACCACCCCACCAGGTCGTCGTATCTGAATGTGTGTGTTTGCGAAATGAGTAAACCTAAGTTTTAAACTTCTTATTTTCAATTGGGATTGGACTGTTGTTTCCAAAAATTTAGGTCTGGCTTCATTTTAATCTGTGGAACTTCACTTTTTACAATATGACCCTTACATGATGCAATATTGGATTGCCTTTAACCTTTAACTGAGTTACTAACTGTGTGTCCATTGTCCCACTACACTTCTTTTTAATAAATTAATATCAGCATTAATTCTTATTTATTTGACAGACATTGCTCTATTTTTTCCAAAAGAATAAATCATAATGTCTGTTGAATTAATGACTAACTTACTCTTGGATCATGATTTGTGTAATAAACAGCTAGTAATAGGTAAGGAAAATCATAATTGTTGTTCGATGTGTATGTAGGTCATCCATGAAAGCTTGCTTGTCCGAGGAGTTTATGATTGCTCCTGTTTTACTTGATCTTGTAATTTATGTTGATTGACAACCAATCGGTACTCGCTGTTACTTTCTTTTCTTTTTTCAAATACCAATCGAACTTTAAAGTAGAGCTGTATAACCCCTAAGATTTTTTATAATGCAATGCTGGTACTTATTTCCTGTTTTCTTCTCTTCAGAAGCCAAGGCATTGAGCGTGACAAGTTGAAAAATTCTATGAAATCTACAAATAAAAGAATGCCTCGACGTAAACCTAGACCAACACATAAACCTACTGGCACCACACCCGAAGAAGTTCCAAATACCACAGACAGGATAAGTAAACTACCAGACGATATCTTACATCACATCCTCTCCTTTCTCCCACTAAAAGAATCAGGCCGTACCAGTATATTGTCGCATAGGTGGATACATGTATGGGTGTCAATGCAAGGCCTGAGATTTTACACTGATGAATTTACAAATTGCGGGCCTGATAAGTTCATCAGTTATGTCAATGCCACACTGCCTTACCGCTCAAAACAAGATCTTCAAGTTTTCAAAACATTTTTGTTGAATGATTCTCCCACTAATCTTGCAGCAAGCACAAGATGGATCACTCACGCGTTAATGAACGATGTTCGGGTTCTTCACATTATAATCCGGTCTAAAAGTTCTGGTGAAAATGTGATTTTACCGAGACCTATATTAACTAGCCAGTCTTTAGAGGAATTGGGTTTATTTAGTTTCCGAAATGTGAACATAACTTCACCAAATGTTATGAGTTTGAGCCAACTCAAAACTTTGAGCATGCAACAGATGTATGTCACTTCAGCTTTTCTGGAGACGATAATTTCTGGGTGCCAGAGACTTGAAAATTTGAATTTGCATTATTGCTGGATAACCTGTTCGAGTATTTCTTCTAGGGTGTTGAGAAATTTGGTTGTGGAAAATTGTGAAATACAGAATCTGTGGAAGAACAATTTCTACATTTGTACGCCTAACCTTCTACATTTGCGTTTTAATCTGGTATGTTTTCTATATCTGTAGTCTTAGCTATTTAGTTATTATGAACACCTCATACTTAACCATCAAACCAATATGTTCAAAAGATTACAAACTAAGTTACAGAAAATGTGAGAAAGGCGAGGTGTTTTGGCTAGTGGGTGGGGGTTAAGAGGGGGAAGAAGGCAGCACCATGATTTCTTTTTACTCTACTTTTTTTTTATTAATGTAACTTCTTTTTGGTGGGTTAGGAACACATGCAACTTATCACAAAAAAAAAATGATATTGAAATTGGAACTTAGTTTCATCTGATATGTAATTGTATAGTGAGCTCAACCGGTATGATGTGGAGATACTTTTTTGCGTGTGTTCTAACCAGAATATTTTATATGCATCTTACCATCATGGCCAGTTGAAGTATGATTTCCGAAATTTGAAGCTGGACATCCCAAATTTGAAGAGCTTAATACTTGATGGATGTTGGGTTGCCAGTGAACCTGCTGGGGCTGTCTCATTATTTCTTCGGCACTCACCTCTGCTTGAAAAGCTTACTCTGATCTGCAGTAAGGTATTGTTTCTTTCTTCTAGTCCAAATTCATATGCAACGGTGCCAACTTTGACCAGCTACTTGCTGACTATTTGTGAATATTTTGGGCTGTGCCTTAACTGGTACCTGCACCAGCCAGAGAAGGCATGAACCGGTACCTGCACCAACCAGAGAAGGCATGATAGTAGTACCTGGAAATGCAACACTTGGTGTTCTTTGTATTGATTGATTTAATTTTTTTTTTATAGGGTACTGGATTTGGGATGGATATGGATCCAGCTAACCAGCCGAGTGATTGGTGTTTCCAATGCAAAAACTTGACTTCAGTTGATTTAGTATGCCTCCAGTCTGATGAAAATATAGAGAAATTGACAGAGGTTCTGATGAGAAATGGAATTGCTAATGTGAATTTGACAGTGGGTGTTTGGTGGTTTGGAGATGATAGCTTGAAAATGCTTTCTGATGTCTTGTATTGGGTACATGGTCAAATGTTAAATGAAGATCTGGAGCAGGTCACAGATGAAGAGGAGTGGTTCATAGACGAAGAGGAGTGGTGATGCCTCTGTTGATGTTTTGTTTTGTTGATACAGTTACCTCAGCCCTGATGTGGCTTAATTATGTTGTTTTGTTTTAGGCAGTTAATCCTGGTATTTCTAACTGATGCTTTTGGTGCCTATGTGCACACTGAACTGATGTTATGTGTGTTTGGTTAGATCTTTTGTGTAGGAATGCCAAGCCATGTGGGCTTATTGTGAAGCTTTACATAGCCATAGTTAACATCAAAACTCTAGTGTATATGTAACTATCAGGTTTCATGCTAATGAAACAAGCTTAGACTGCTGTCTCCCATCATCTTTTGTGTGTGTATGTGTGTGTGTGCGCGTGTGCGTGTGTGTGTGACATGTTCCATGCTTCAAAAGGGGAAGCCCATCTACTTGCATTCTTCACTTTTTTTTTTTAATTTATTTTTGTTGAATGTATATGAGTTCTGAAATAGTTGGATTTATCGAAGTAATTGAATTTTTTCAATTGCATGACTTGTTTTTATCAGAACCGAAAACATACATCATTTGATTTTGATTGTACAACGCTTTTGATTATTATTATAATGTGGCTTGGTCATGTCATATGTATGGAATATTGTACATCTTACAATTGCTTGTCCTCTGTTTTATGAGACCGAATCGTCTGCCTCCAGAGTCATTGCGGGTGAACCCTCATTTAAAAACAGTAACAATAGTTAAACTCTTGAACAGTAGCCGGTCCCACCTCATAGTGATTCTGGGGGCAGAAATTTCCTGCACTCGGAGGCAGGAAATCCGGTTTCCTGTTTTATTCATTTTATTTGCATATTTTTTTGTACCCTACAAAAATAACTTTATTATGCATTTATTATGTTTATTTCAAAATAGAGAAAACTTTCACCAGAGAGATTAAACATTGTTCATTTTAGAACTTTCCAATGTGTCTATATTTATTTACTTTGCTACCACCAGTCACCACTGCATAATTGAAGAAAAAAAAATCCTACTTTTTATACGTGTAGAAGAAAAATGACAGAAAGTACATATAATAATTCGAATTATGAAATTTTTAATATGAAGAATAATGAAGGATAAAAAAATACAATTATAGTATTTAATATGAATTTCGAAAAGGAAAATATATCATGATACACGAAGTTGAACAGTCAATAGTTTTTACTAATACGTACTTGGGGCCGCCATAGCCGAGGTTAAAAATTCGTGATTCGAGAATAATTCAGGTATAATTTGAAAATGATTCAGAATTATTCGGACTAGAAATCTGAGTTCTACAAGAGAGCAAAAAAAAAAAAATTGTTATAGAAAATTTTTGGGAAGATTCGCGAATAATTCGTAAAATTAGAAAATAAATCGTAAAATTCGTAAATTATTCGGATTTAATTCGGTCAAAGCTCGGTCAATCGAATAATTTGACTTTCGATTTGACATCACCCAAAAACGAATTATTCAAGTATAATTCGTGTATAATTCCCGAATCTTGTGACTATGCTTGAACCAGGCCAGAAGTACACATGTATTTCTCTTTACGGCGGTGAAAAGATGATTTCACCAAAGAAAATAATTTTTGAAAAAAAAAATAGTTTTCTCTCATACACAAACTCTCTCTATAATTTTCTATCAAGAGAGCGAGTTATTTATCTAAAATTGTCACCAACTCATTTAACTTTTTGTTTAACATTATGACAGTGAAAATATTTTGGATTATATTTAAGATAAGAGTCACGATTTGATCATAAATAATATCCCTTTTAAAAACTTATGTTGAACTTGATTTAAATTCCTTTAGTTTGTTTTATAATTATGTTAAAGTTTGTCTTTATAAATATATTCTTTTGTTTTACCTGTGTTGTAAAAAATGACTTTTCAGACCGATTAATTGTTGACGGTGATCAAACTGTCATGAATTTTCTCAATTAATCATCTGATTATTTTCAATTATTATGATTAATCGTTTAGCGATATCCTGTTCGTCCGACAAATACATACTATTATTTTAACCTCGCCGAACCGAACTGAACCCGAATAATTCATTTGTCAATATGGCGGCCCCAAGTACGTATTAGTAAAAAATATTGACTGTTCAACTTCGTGTATATGATATCTTTTCCCTTTTAGAAATTTTGTTTTATGTAGAGACTTGAAATAGCAAAAACAATTTTATACGACTGTATTTTACAGTTCAATTGATCGGACTGTAAAATTTGGATCCATTAATAAATAAAATCTAAAGCTTTCTTTCATATCAATCTGATCAAGAAAAAAAAATATTCATCGAGATTTTATTTTTTCTATATATATATTCTACTGAAATAAATTATCTTGCTGAATGTTAAACAATGAACAACAACCAAATGATAAGAAAGAAAAGAAAGTATATATTTTCATTTCCGTAATATTAATTCTGATAGAAAAAAGTATGTTCCTATGTGCTTGATATTGTCTGAAGAAATTGATAAAAATACGTAAAATTAATTCATTTATATTTCATACATCATTATCACGATATTGTCATATTTTCTTGTTTACTTTAGCTGAATCCGGTGATTTATAGTTGATCAATGTATAAAAATATTTATGCATTGTGATGTATGATAGCCTTATTCTATATAATATTATCAATAGTAATAAATGATTGAAATAATTTTTATCGTCCGACCAAGACTTCTTGTTCAAAAAGGATTTAATGAATACTACAATTGTTAAAATACGAGTATTATCACATTTTAAGAATCATATATTATTGTTACGAAATAAATATTAACGAAATATTTTTTGAAATCCCCCCCACTCTAAAAGTACATTTAGTAGAATTGAGTTAAATTAAGTAAATTAGTAATTGAGTTGTAATTTGTAATCTCAATTTATAGTACAATCATATATTAAATAACATATTAAATATAACATAAATCACATTTCAAAAGTCGGATTTTATTGTATTACAAATTATTTACAACTACCAACTTCTCTACTAAATATATTATTAATATAATTCTTTTTTAAATTAACAATAAAAAAAAGTATTATAACATCCGTTATCCACAAAATCAATATTAAATTCTCATGAGCCAACAATAAAGCTTTTGTAGACCTAAAAAATAATGAAAAATACATCACATTGATGATATGTAATGGACCTTGTTTTATATCAACACGCTGTTATAAAAAAACAAAAGATAGAGGGGTGTTTTTTAATGTAAAATTAAATAGAAGTTATTAGGCTAGATTTTTTTTTATCTTTTTAATTTGAGAAAAAAAAATAGAGTGAGGTTGTGGTACCATAGATAGCACGGATTGGTCCGTATTATGATTTTATATTTTTGTTTTCAAAATATAAACTGTCAAACAGAACCACTCAACTTGATTTTCATATAAAAATATATTTTGTGACTAAATTTTACATTATTTAGAAAAAAATTACTATTTTTTAATCTGTAAAAAATCACTAACTTCAAATGGTTCAAAATATTTAGATCAAGCGATTTTCTACTTATCTAAAAAAATAGTAAAAAAGTTATGAAAAACATGAACTTTGGTAATTATATACATTTTCGTATAGAGATTAATATCGATTTTTTGAACTTTAAAAATGAAGATATTAAGCAATAGTACAAACCAGTGTACGCTATGTGTAGTACTGTTGTAGCCTCACTCAATAAAATAAATCAAATCTTTGCAATATTAATATTATGATTATTACGCTCTACACATACTTATTTCTGACAAAATGACTTAAAATTTTCATTCGATTATTTGAAAACTAGTTGATACTTTATACAGATTTAAACGGCACATTAATAATATATAATTGATAATTATATTAATTTTATGATCCATATTTTATATAAATTTAGTTGGTACTTTTTTTTGAGAGATAAAGATGAAGATCTAATCTTTTAAGTTATGTAATTAGAAATTTGTCTCTACTTTCATATTTAAACAACTTGATTCTTAATTTAATTTAAAAGTGGAGAATTTAACAAGTTAAAATTTAATATTTAAACAAATAAAAGTTGATATGTAATAGACGGATTTGAGGGCATTTAAAAAAATAGCTGAATTAAGTTGATACGTAATTTAAATATTTATTTAATAGTTAAATAAATAAAAGTTGTTAAACCATTTAAATAAATAGGTATTGTTGTAAAATAATAAAAAAATGTAAAGGCAAAAAAGAAGAAATTCCTGATGACGCGGCTCTATCCCGATCGTTGATTTCGGTCCGTCTGATGTTCAAGTTCGGTCCAGTAGTGAGTAGCCCACTGCCCACCGCAACGCATTTCTGCAACGACGCGCCACGTATCCCCTCCAAAGACACGTGTCAACTTTTCTTCGTAGTAAGTTACCATACCAACCTTCTCAACTATTTACTCTCCAGAGTCCGCATCGTCTCAAAAGAGTTGAGTTAATACATATTGGCCGTCCGATTATAAACGGAGCCCATCGAGAGCCACCTAAAACATGAGGAGGTCTTTAATATTAGTGCGGATTTAATTTACACGAACTTTAAAGCAGATCGGACGGTCCATATGCATTAATTTAAAAGATTCCTTTTTGAGTTAATGCAGAGGATATGAATTCCTCCAAGCAGGCATTGTAAAACCCAAGGCATGTAAATAATTTCGTAAACCCTCGCTTAAACCCATCTGGTGACTGGTGACTGGTGCCACCGCTCGGCGATTAGCCTCCTGACTCCTAATTCTCAATTCGACCTTTCTTATAGCAAAGAAAAAGAAAAACAGAAATTGACCTTTCGCCTTCACAGATACGCAAGAGGTATTCTCTCTCTCCCGACCTTTTTCTGATCTGGATTTCATTGCGTAGGTAGATTTGCTGTTGGTATTCGACTGAATTTGTTTTTTTTTTCTCTCTCTAGATCTCTAGTCTCTGGTCCTCTTTCACGCAATAAAGTGTGAAGGCTCTGAGCGATAGCCAAAGCGAGAAAGAGTATATTTAAAGCCACACGCAAACCCTCATAAGTAGAAAAAAATGAAAGCGGCCTCTCTCTCTCTCTCTCTATCCTCATATATATCTTCTTCTTCTCCTTGATCTCCGAGTGATCGATCATCCATGGCGTCCGATGAAACAGAGGTCACCTCCCGGCACCATAACCTGGATCAGGGGCACTACCCTGATAAAGACTTGAGCAGCGTCGGTTACCCCCTTACGCGCCAGAATTCAATCTACTCTCTCACCCTTGATGAAGTCCAAAACACCGTCTGTGAGCCGGGTCGCAACTTTGGGTCCATGAACATGGATGAGTTCTTGACCAACATATGGAATGCCGAGGAAGGCCAGGCCCTCGGTCAAGCAACCGGCTCCACCGCCACTGCCTCCTCCACAGGAGGAGGTGACGCAACAACCTCTAATGGAGGTGTTGTTCCGACTTTACAGAGGCAGGGCTCCCTCACCGCCCCGCCGCCTTTAAGCAGGAAGACAGTAGAGGAGGTGTGGACTGAAATACACCGGGCACAGGGAGGTGGGCCACTCACCCCACGTGGGACCCACCAGCAGGCAATAAATGGAGGTTCAAGTGGCAGACAGCCCACCTTTGGGGAAATGACCCTTGAGGATTTTCTTATCAAGGCTGGGGTCGTGCGTGAACCCACTGTCAGTGTAAGAGTGGCACCACCGCAATTCGGACAGATGACGGCGATGTACCCAATTGGAGCAGAGATGTATGGAGCCTCAATGATGGGAGGTGCCAATGTGAATATGAATATGAACATGAATGGGGGGATGATGCATGGGATGATGGTGGGGCCAGTAGGGAGTCCCGGGACACCTGATGGGATGGGGGATGATGTAACAGGAGGCTATGATAGGGGGGATGGGAGGAAGAGGTCGGCAGGTACAGTAGGGATGGGAGAAGAGGGGTTTGTTGTTGAAAAGGGAGTTCAGAGGAGGCAGCGTCGCATGATAAAAAACCGTGAATCTGCTGCCCGCTCCCGTGCCAGGAAACAGGTTATTTTACTTTATTATTTTTTTACTAATTTTATCATTGTGAATTACTGGATATTATCATGCACGGTGCAATGAATTATGAATGGGGTGATGAAAGACCAAACTGTACAAATGGTTCCAAGCAAAACTAACAAAAGCAACTATGATCAGCTTCGGCTTTTTCTTGATGGGCTCTACATTGTCATTAAAATATCTACACAGAGATAGAAATATTTGAAATTTGCTCTTGTGACAGTTTAATTAGCTTAAATGGTTCCATATTATACCCTATACTTCCATTGTACATGTGAATTATGACACATATCGATGTATCAGTGATATACTGTTTCATTCAAGAGTTGCTTGAAACTTTTTTTTGCCAAGGTTTCTTTCAAACTATTAAACTTCTAAGGATATGAAGTTATGCACACTACCAAAATTATTAGCAAGGGTGCAAAATTTAATTGTCTTTCTTTTTGCAACCGGTAAATCTCATTTGTCTGTAACTGCGGCTAATTGCATGTGTTGCGCACTGTTTTTATGGGCGTAAACTGGAAGCTGGGCGGCTTGCACGCCCCTGGTTTCCTATTGAACTAATAAAGAGATGTACAAAGTCAAATATCTTTAATAGTAACGTACGCGTTTTTGTTGCATTAAATGCCGCACTAGCACAGACTTTTTTTTTTTTTTTTTTCTAATCTGATTCATTTAATGTGGTTAATTATATATTAGCATGCACTTATATATGCACTGTGTATGTCAATTGTGATGCTTTAATTAGTGACGGTCGAATTTGTGTAAATGTTGTTCATGTTCCATGGAGTTTACAATTAGCATACTTGACCGATATATTAACCTTTGGCCTCCAGTGTTTAAGACTCATTGTTGGTTTAGTTTGCTTCTTGGGGCATATTGCACCCATAAACCTTCTTGATTCAAGGACAGATATGTATCGGAAGCTGTGTGTTTCAGCAATAATCTCACCTTGGTACATGCATATTCTTACCCTATGTATAGTTTCTAATATATCATTTTACATTATAGAACTCCAACCGTTGATCGAATTGCCAACTAAAGATAATTGCCAGGTTATATTCATTCTGTTACGACATGATTCCTGCATACCATTAATACATTGATGATTTGTATCTTTCCGAGTTCATATTGAAGGAAATGCATAAGAATTCTGTTTGGTATAAGTAGATATTATCTTGTCCTTCCAGTACTACAATGAAATCAAATTAAATTCATCAGCTAATTAAGTTACTATGCATATGCTTGACCAGTAAACCTGCTCATGTAAGTATGTTCACCTTCTATGGAATTGATTAGCTTCCAGTTGTACCGGATGGTATGTATTTACTTCTTAGTTAGCAATTCTCCAAAAAAGAAAAATATATAGATAATTCTTAGCTAGCTTCCCTTTTTGCCTATCATTAAGCTAGAGCTAATTGATGTAATTTGTCTTGATGAAGGCATACACTGTCGAGCTTGAAGCAGAGCTGACTCTCTTGAAAGAAGAGAATGAGCGCCTCAAAGAAGAGGAGGTTATGAAATTTTTTTCTCTTTATCTGCTTTTTTAATTATCCATCTTTCTTTGTGCTAACAAAGTAATCTGCTTTGACATGCAGAAGAAGGTCATGGAGCTAAAGCGTCAGATGGTACTATCATTTACTCTGCCTATTCTTATTGTTTTGTTTTATGTTGTTAGCAACAGTACTGACATTATGCAAACATCTTTTGTTGAAACTTGTGGTACTGTAAAATGCAGTTACTCGAAGCCATAACAGAGCAGGCATATGTGCATGCACAGAAGGCAAAAGGATCCCTCAGGCGTAGCTTCACTTGCACTTGGTGATTTTCAAACAGGCAAAGAAAGCTCATAATCTTTTTTTTCTTGTAAGGCTCTTGGACTCTACTGTCGCTGTTCGTTTGATGTTTTATTAACTCTAGTGGTTTATTATGGTAATAAATAGGTTAATCTTATAGTTGCATGACAGCAGAGTGAGTACTTGTTAATTTCTAGTGTTCGTATTGTGTATGAATTGTTTTATTTTTTGTTTTGGTGAAAACAATAGTGGTGAATTTGGATCTTTTCTGAAAACAATAGATGGGTGGTTTTTAATTTTATCTTCATGGTGCTTAGAACTTTGCTGTCATTATGAAGAGCGCAATAATATGTATGTTTTTTTTTTTTTTCATTTGGTCCTACCATGTTTAATTTCCCAGTTAATTGGCTGTACATACATAAATCACAACTTCATCATAGATCAGTTTAACAATGACATTTTATATTTCACTTCAAAATTAAGCAAGTCCGATGCATCATGATCATCCTGTCATTGCTTTTCATCTTTCGTTTTTCCCTCCGAAAACCAAACAAAAAACTCTGGTGTTCTGTCTCCTCTCTCAACCTTGTAAGTTTTGAGAAATGCTTCTTTTGTACTGTTTGTTGTCTTCTTTTTTATACTGTTTACTGTACTTAAAAATATGTTTAGGCAATGAGAAAATGCTCCTTTTGTACAGTTTTGAGAAATGCTTTCTGATTTTCCAATTTTTTTACTTTCTTTATCGTTGTAAGTAGATGATCAATTGTGTTAGATGTCTACAAATTTTATGTTGGTCCTAATATAAATGATATTATTTTTCACGGAAGCGATGAGTTCAACAAACTTTGGTGTGCATGCTTATACTGTGTTTTATATTATACATATTTGCAAATGTGGCAAGCTTTTGTATGCTGGGTTGGTATCGGATGACTCAATAATTTTATCTTTTCCTTGGATGAGCAAGAAATTGGAATTTTAAATTTTAATTTTTTTTTATGAAGTTCCAAGTTTTAATATTCTTGTACACCAATGTACCAGTACCACTGTGTTGAACTATAATACATGAGGATAGTTTGCTGATACGTTTTGAAATATAAGTTTTGAAGTATAAGATTGTCTGCATTTTGCAAAATCAGTATGAAATGAGATTCAACAAAGATTCTAATGTTATATCACAATTTATTTAAAAATTTCAAAATACAGTGAACTTTGAAAATAAAGGTAAAATCTGGGCTCAAACAGAAAAGATTCATTTTTTATGCATAAATTTCAGTCTTTAACATTCTACATACTTGAAATAAGTTCAAGACTAGCCATTAAATTTATAGAAACATAAGAAAACAAAAATTAATAAATTGATTAGATAGAAATAAAATTCTTATGAACTAAGATTAATTAGCAGCCTTGAACCTCTGAGGGATGCCTCAGCAGCCCCTGCACCAAAAAAAATCAAAATTTATTCATACCTAGCAGAAAGCTTCGCTTTGATTCGGCAGTAAACAGATAAAAAATAAAACATAATAACAAGTTGTTGATATAATGCAAAGTTTGATTCGGCAGTGACAGAGAAAAAATAATTAAGTTGTTGATATAATGCAAAGAAAACAAAACAAAAACAGTGCATATGCATATAATATGGGATGAGCCAAAATATAAAAGTTGCATAAATCATATCAAATATGATTTTAGAATTTGCAAAGACTATACATATGGAACGAAAGCTATATATAATGCCAAAGAAAATAACATTGTTTGAGCCATTTTTATTTGAAGGGAAAAGAAAGTAATAGCTGTACATAAAGGTAACACTAATACAAATAACAACAAATTAACATCCAAAAGTAAATTAACAGCAAACCAATTAAAGAATTATGTGTGCCACTACAAGATCTATCCCAAATTTTACACTCAATTATAGGGGTACTCGTTAATATAAATGGAGGGAACACTAAATGTGTAAACTTAAAACAAATGTTATTATATTGATTGTTATTAGCACAAAAGGGATAATTAAAGGTGCAACGAGGCCTCACAACTAATATCTTTTTCCAAAGAACAAACACAAAAATTTAGTTAGGCCTTCTAAGTTCTAAGTATGAAAAGAAAAAAAATTGTAGTTCTCTTTTCAAACAAACAATTAATGTAACCCTACTAGGGGTGAAAACAGAGCGGATACGGAACGGATAATGCTGATACCATATCCGCATGCTTTGGATAATGAGCGGATACAAATACGGATACGGATACAGATAGCAAACATATATTAAAATTCAAAATCAAATTAGCCTTAAACGGATACGGAACGGATAGTTCACGTATACAGATTCGAATGTGGATCATATAAGACGAATAATTGAGTCATTTGAACTTTGAAATACAATACTGATTAACAAAATTTAAAATGTTTTTGTAATGCAGCAAAAAATCAATAAACAAAAACATATGCCTTATAGGAATAAAGTTTACTGGAAGAAAGCTGCATGAAATATTAGTAAAAAAAAATTGTAATTTGAGATGGGGAGCTGCTCGGGCCCATCAATTTGGTCCGGCCCAATTATATTCAAATATTAGAAGAAGAAAAAATCTGTCCGGATAGGATGAGTTAAATAGTCCCACAACAGACGAAGATAAACAATGAGGTTAGTATATAAGTCCTTAGGTCGGGAGAAAATAAATTTGGAGAGACGCTGCAGAGATGAGAGAGAGGCGTTGATAATACCGGGTTCCAACTAAAATCCGATTAAGATAAACACGTTCTTGGAAAACGGGATTCGCTCCGTTTAGACATCCCTTTACCCTGCACCATAATCTTTTGTCCCTGATTTTTTCAGAAACCATACGCTTAAATACACGACGCGACAATAAGTTTTCTGATAAATGCAACAGAGGAATATTTTAAAGAGTAAAGATGTTGTTTCCTATCTGTCTTCCTAACAACTTTTTTTTTTTTTGTTCTCCCACGTGGTCAAAATTTACCATTTTCAACCTTTCTTTTTTGTTCCCTTAACAATCTTTCTTTTTAGTCCCAATTTGAACAGGTGTGAATATTATTAATGTCAGATGTTAATATTGTTAGTGTCATGTGTGAATACTTCATTAATTAGATATGAATAGTTATATATATGAATATTTCATTTGTTAGATATTGAATACTTCATTAGTTATATATGAATACTTCGTAATCGTCAGTATGAATACTTTTTGGAAGAGATAGGGTGAGAGAGATGAATCTAACTTTGAATTGTATAAATTAATTTAAACATGTATGAATACTTTGTAATCGTTAGAATGAATACTTCATTTGTTTAGATATGAATACTTCTTTATTTAGATATGAATAATATATAGATTCGCTGTAGTGGTCCCCAATCTTGGTAAATGTCGTTTTCAAACGATTGTGGTCCACAATCCAGGCTGTCACAAGACGTCAGCGGTCCCCCTGGTTGTTACTGGTCCCCTCCAACTTGTGTTTACATATGACGAATGGTTCTAATAATAAGTATGAATACTACAAATTCGTAGGTATGAATACTATACGATTTGACTATTAATAAAATAGCATTAATCTTGCTCTTTGGTGGTAGTTAGCACATTTTAATTTTTTTTTTGTCTTTTAGTGCGGGGGACAGATAGGAGACTGTTAGTTGATCCCTATTTTAAAAAGTAAGATATATTATCTAAAAAAAATGAAAAAATAAACTGGATCTAGATGAATATGAAATAGAATGTTGAATTATGAAAGTATATCTTTGCACTAGATCCTTTAATTAAGAAGCTCTTAGCAGTATTCTCCAATGATCTGAATTCTTCCACTGGTATAAACCCCTCAGTAACCCACAACAGAAATAATCTTTGAGCGTCGATTTCATGATATGGTATATATTACCTAACTTGTAAGATTCCAACGGTATATATTAAAAACAGATTGAATTTTAGTTTATCCAATAATATATATAATACTTCTGTTGACATGGATTCATGGATCAATTAATTCAGTTGATGTTAGTTGGAAATTGAACCCAATAAATGGATCTTAGATAAGTTTGTTGAGACCTGAGAACCCAATAATAAATGGACAGATTTGTTACTTGGACATTTCATCGAACACCCTTTGCGCGTCGAATAAAACATGTGACGATACAAAAGGAAAAGAAAAAATAGAAGGCACCATATATTGCGTGCATGCATAAAGCACAACCACGCATCTTCCTTTTCTTCTTCTTCCTCATCTCCCTCTGCCTTTATCTCTTCCTTGGAGTGTAAGACAAGGTTGCATTACTAGAAAAAATTAATCTCCTCTTTTAATCAATCTTTTTTATTCTCTTGCTTTGTGCACTGACCAGAAATATTATGCTTTTAAGATTCGTGCAGAAAGAATTTGAACTGTCCGGGTTTTTCACATATCACTCAAAATTTAGTGTTAATTATAGTATTTATGATGTTGTAATATATTTGCATGAATTTAGTGGGGTTGGTATAAATTTTCATGAGGGTTTAAATGTCTTCATTTTCAAAAACTTAAATAACTCAAAGTTTAAAACTTAAACGTCAAAATAAAACCGTTAGATGTGATTTATGTTATTTTTTCTATGTGCCCATAAAAATTTATCACATTTTAATTTTGCTTTTATGTGAATTAATAAGTTAAAAAATCAACGTTTAGAAATTATCCACATTAGTATACATTTTTACAAGCTCAAGATGACAACCAAAACAAAGTTGAAATACTACAATTTTTTACACATGCATAGATAAAATGATGTAGTTCATATCCACCGGTTTTATTTTGAATTTTAAGACTTAAATTTTGAGATATTGAAGTTTTTAAAAATAAAGACACGATGAAGGTACAAAAAATGAAGGCATTTGAACCCTCCTCAATTTTCATTATGTATTGTACAGTTAAATTAGATATGCTTATGAATAATAAATTATTATTTAGTTGTAATAATTTTAGTGTTCAAATTATATATATGACAATCATTGCGTACAATCTTGTGTTATTGTGGTTGTAAATATTTAGATTATTTTAATGTTATGACATGGATTTAATTAGGTGGTATAAAATTTCATGAGTGAGTCTATTGTACTATGCATAGCATTATTTTGTCTGTAATATGAATTAATATTTTCGTGTTCAAAATCTTAATGATCGATTCAAACCGTTTAATATAATTTTCATATAAATATGTACTTGCAAACCAAATTTTATATTCTGTAGAATCGTTTTACTATTTTTAAAAATAGGTAGAAAATCACTGTTTTTGGATGGTCCAGAATTTTTAGATCAAGTGATTTTTACTTATCTTAATAAATAGTAGAAAAATATAGATATCGTGTTGAAGTGTTGAACTCTTTTGATCAATTGTTAGAATTTTAAAAACAAAGATATTAATTCATATTGCGGACTAACCCATAATATGCATACTACCATACACTCGCTCAAATTTCATTGTAAATTGAAAGATTAAATTAGATACGTTAATGGACATTTATATATAACTATATAGTTCTATTTATTTTGGTGTTGAAAATATATGATTTCCAATTGGAAAAAAAAAATGGCAAATAGCTGACCGGAGATTAACTTTTTAAGACCCAATGATAATTCATGGCATTATTCTATTTTTTATTCCCAACACACGTGACATAATATTTGAGAAGATTAAAATACATACAAATATCTTTCAATCCAGGTTCAATTATCAAAATTAATTAAACCAAATAATGTAACCAAAATCACCATGGACACCAATTAATTGTGTTCCTCATGCGTAATATTGTAGAAATGAGAGAGGTATACATCATCAAACCTCATATTTTATATCTTTATTTTTTAATTTTAAATTACCAATTCGGACCGTTCAACATGATATCCATACTAAAATATGTTTGGGATTAAATTTTATAATTTTTGGATTTTTATCTGTTTACTTTTTTCCAAATAAGTACAAAATCAGTGTTTCTGAATGGTAAAAAAACAATGATTTTCTTCCTATCTTGAAAAGAAGTGAAATAATTTCAAAATTATAAAGTTTCATCCTCAAATATATTTTAGTATGAATATCATGTTAAGCGGTTTGGATCGATAATTTGAATTTTAAAAATTAAGATATAACATATAAGGTATATAAGGTATGAGGTATTAGAATCTGGCCTCCTCTTTTATAAATATATAAAGCGTGGAAAGAAAAAATAGTAAATTAAATAAGAGAGTAAATGATAAATAAATGGGACTCGTACTCTACTACTAGTTTGTTTCTTCAAATGCTTTGAAGTTCGAACATGTTTTTGTGATTATTTCTTGGGTAAATTATTTTGATTTTGTACAAGCTTAGCCTTGAAATAAGATAGCTAGATATCAAACCAAACAAGCAAGTATGGAATAGATGACATGATAAGTTTGCACATATGCTAACACTTTATTTTGAATATAAATCTAAAGTTGTCTCAAGTTGAGATTGAATATTGAGGGACCATGCTAACACTTTGTTAAAAGGATATATTTATAAAGACGAACTTTAACATAATTATATAATTGAAGAAAAACAGAGGCTTGGCCTCTTTATTTACTTGAAAAAGATATATAATTGCAAAACAATAAATTAAAGAAAATTAAATCAAGATCGAGAAATATCTAAAAATATAATCCACATATTTTTCACTGCCATAATGTCACTACTACTACAAAAAAAAAATCTATATCGGTTATAATCGCGTTATGCATGTCATCTAGTTCGGAAAATCGGTCAGATCGAAAAGATGTATACATTGTCATCGGCTCAAAACATATGACGTTAATCAATATACCATCGGCAGAGGTCGTTTGGCCATCGGGTTTGGCGAACCCAACGCCATCGCTTCTGTTTGGCAATCGATGATAAATGTGATTAACGGTGTGTCGTTGTGCGTTCAATGGCATTGCTTGCGTTTTTGTCTGCCAATGGAAAATCCACATACAACATCATTTTTATTTTTGTTTTTATTTGTGTTGGTGTTGTTATCTTAGCTTTGCATCTGTTTTTAATTTGAACAATTGGTGATATATATATATATATATATATTTAATTACACCCTAATTAATTAGAAGCTAGCTAGCTAGCCTCCATTTGCTAGCCCTTTTTTAAACCCATCATTTCAACCAATAATTTGAAACACGCATTCAATCAAATATATAAATAGACAGCATGCATAATGCATATTGTTCTCAACAACAACATACATATCTATAACATAACAACAATATAAATTACCAACAAGCCATATATATAATTAATTCTATATCATTAATTGTACCAACAAAAATGTATATATCCTCTAAAATTTTCATGCAATTGTACCAACTGATTGTACCAACGATAAAAATGTACATCATATATGTTACCAATAATTAACTATTGTTCCCAATTATCACAAAAATGTACAATTAGAATCAAAATGCAGAGAATGCATTTTTTTTGTCAAGCTCAAAATTTGCATAATAAATTATGTTAAGTTCAAGATTTTTTAGAACTTTATATATAATAAGAAGTTCAACATTTGGAGGTCTAAGGCAAGACATATACTAGCAACAATTTTTTTAAGAGAAGACATCGATCTCGGGTCTCCAATATAAATAAAATTAAAAATGTAGTTGAGATGTATATACATCAAAACAATGAAATATGCAAAAGCTTATGAAAGAACAATTAATTGGTGATCAACTACCCAAACATTGGGCAAAGAATATGAATTTCCTATCAAAAAGTTACAAGCACGAATACGAATAATTGTTTTTGAGGCTAGCTCCAGCTGTTACCTCATGTGGGGGGAACATACAAAAATTCAAAAGTAGGTCTTCATTTATTCTTAAATTTGGATATTATCCAAAGTATATTACTTGCGTGCAACACACTCTGAAGTGTTTACTCTTTGAATCTCCTTATATATATATCTGTTTTGAATGATGTAGAGGAGCTTATGAATTAATCTGAAAAATTATCAATCTATCTCTATATATACTTCACCCCCCTTCCCTCAAACCCTCTTCTTCCTCTCTTTTCTCCTGCTAAGTCCCCCATATCAATACTCCTCTCATAAAAGATCAACGGTACTAGGTGAATGTCTCATGTCTCCTCTCTGAGTTTCACTTACTATCTCTCTCATTGATTTCTTTCATTATAATTAAATTAAATTCACCACCTATTAACCTTTGATTTTCAGTTGTGTGCTTGAGTTTCTCTGCCTGTATCTATCTGCACTTAGGTATTACCTTCTTTTTTATTATTTATATTATCTTTTAATTGACATATTTGATATGTGACATTATATTTTACACTCTAAATAGTTTGTTTTAGTTGTATAATTTAATAAGAATATATTAAAATGAAGTTAATAATAATAATAATACTTTGGAGCCATATGTTAAAGATTTGCATCACTAATTCAGCTATATAAAAATATGCTAAAATAGAACATGGCTGGAGTTATTTTGAGAAGCCTTTATCATGCAACTTTTAGAAACCGTCTCATAATCTTTGAAAGGCATATGTGACAGATCAAATTGGTTTTCTAATAAGAGAGAAATTTGTAATGAGCTAGTGCCTCAAGGTGCTGGCCAGTAACTTGTCAGGATCTAACCAAACTATGAGAATTGTTGTTTATTTAAAAATTAATGTTATGGATCTAATCTATCGATCTCAATATGTGGACTGGATTATAAACCACAAGTCTAATATTTTGAAAATTTTTTTTTTTTTTGTATGCGTAGCATTTTTTACGAAAGATTTAATATAAAGATGGCTTGGATGTACAATTAATAGTATTTCAATAAGAAAACAGATTGAATTCACAATAGAAGACAAGAAAATAGTAATTTTTTTTTTTTAAATGTTATCCAGTTTATTTGTTGTTTATTAATTCAATTGCTATCAACAACAGTAGTCTAGGATATGATTTATGCATTAATTTTGTGCCTTACTCTTTTAACACGTGTTTAGGATTATGGGTTGGCTTATGTACAAGCTCAATTTATCGAGTTCTTGGTTAATTAGGTCACGAAGAATCACCTTTTTTGCACAGGCCATGAATAAGAGAGCTATAGGACAACATTAGACTCATACCATTTAGCTCATGCCCCTTGAAAATAATATATGGACATAGATACTCAATGTGACATATTTTGTAACCATAATTAAAAAAGGAAATGTACTGATAAGCACCGACAGAAACAAGAGCTAAACTCCAGTTGTGAAGAGCTTTTCCATTAATTGTAATTGTTTAGATTGAAAGATATATACATCAAAACATCAATCGAAATAGACAAGAAAACATGAAAGCAATATTAATTGATGATCATGCAACTACCAGAACACGCGCAAAGAATATTAATTGTAGGTCAAGTTGTTAGGCTCAATTCCAATTGTAGGGTTGATGGATTTTCTGATTTTGCTAAAATAGTTTGAAATTAATGCCAAATTTGCTCTCCGTTGCCAGTTTCGTACGAAAGTCTTGATTTCCAGTTGGTTGCTTGAGCCTTTCTTGCCTGTTTTTATCTGCACAGAGGTATATTACTATTTTATTTAATAAGTATTTGACAGATAAAATATATGTTATCTAGTTGTTGTTTATTAATTTAATTGCCTTTAACAATTTGAATCCAGGATAAAATTTCTGCTCACATATCTGCATTTTGTGCCTTACTCTTTCTACACCAGTCAAGGTATTCCTATCATCTCTTTTTAATTCACAAAAATATATTCTGAAATCTAATGTGAATGATCAATTTATATCGCATAACTAGTGTAGATGCATAATTTATTATATGGATTTGTATATGTATATACTTTATACATATTTTTTGTAAATCCTAATATGTAGTATTAATTTTTCCATAGCTTTGTAGTTAGACATCATCACCGTGAATTTTATTTTCCTATACTTTATACAATACACTATGTTTTATTTTCTACACTTTATGTTAATTATCACTGTCGAAGAAAAACGAGGCATTCATGTAGATTGAATTACATATTCTTTAAAATCTTTTATAATAATTAGAGTCTAATGATAGTAAATAGGAGGGGGGGGGGGGGGGGGGGGGGGGGGGGGGGAATGAGGGCCTCACAAGGGTATTTTGTTAATTATTTTAGAAGAGGGGTATTTTGTTTGAAATTTTGAAGAACTAGAGTAATTTGTAAAACTTCCCGTTTTAGTTTAATCTGAAAATTAGTATGGAATAACTGTTTTCAATGATGTACATGAATGGCAATTATTGAGTATTAATCTGAAAAATTGTCAATCGACAACTAGGAAACATCTATTATGCAATCAAAATGTTATACTGAAACTACTTTATTGGAGAACAAATTGATATATACTTTTAAAATTGCTGTAATAGATACTAATTTTTACATGTTTTAGATATATATTACTCGGAGCACAAGTGTTAGTTTTGATGATGTCATCATTTTAAATGTGTTCATAATTATACGAAATATCTTATAGCCATTAAATTGTTTTAAATGCATTTCTGTAGCTTTTGTTTGAATAAAAATTGATAAATTCTTCCGATAATTTCTCTAATAATTATTTGTGTAAGTATTATATCAAAATTTGATGCATAACTGCCAATTTTATTAATCTCTGTATTTAATTATATACATTTATTGAGAAAGTAATACGCATGAAATTTGACTATATGGTTGTATTGGCCGTGGACTACTGAGCATTATTTGATTTATAAATTAAGTTTATGAGAAACTTATAAATAACATGGAAATTTGT
Organism: Carex pumila; assembly: GCA_033356055.1. Taxonomy (NCBI): domain Eukaryota; kingdom Viridiplantae; phylum Streptophyta; class Magnoliopsida; order Poales; family Cyperaceae; genus Carex; species Carex pumila. Next base: position 242,911 of record JARJHM010000090.1, read on the forward strand.
CTATACGGTGTATTTAATTATAGTATTTTTTTATTTAATGTTTTATTTTGCATTGCAGATTTGCAATTGCTGGATAGAGCGTTTGGAAAGTAGAAACAGAGATGGATGCCATACTTGATATGTCTGATATGCTATCAGACACGAGAAAACTATTTGATTTACCATCCAACAATCTACAGGGACTTTGGGAATTCATGAAGTGGAGATTGTTCAAGGATCTCGCTGTGGACAAACAACAGGCTATAATTATGATTGTGCGAGAAACAGCCCCAAAACTTGGAAAGTTAATAGGTGAGTTTTTAACTTCTAGAAAGGAGTCCTCCAGCTGCCCAGACAGTAATATTGATTTGGAGAAAGAATATAGGGAGAAAATCAAAGATTTAATCGATGGTATGATGGACAAGGCTGGGCACCTGACGGATCGCCCAAGAGTTGTGCTCAATTTAGGAAACAGAGAAGAACTATTTAAATGGATTCAAATGTTAATCAACAAGTGGGATACAATAATACATGGAAATAAAGTTAAAAACATTGAAAACATGCTTCTTGAGGAAGCGGATATTTCAAACCGGATAACACTGAATGGGTGGGAGAGTTTAGCACTCTTCATGAAGAAAGCTTTTCCAGATCTTTTTAACATGCAGAATGATCATGAAAGGTGCATGTTCATTTACAAGATTGACATGGAAATGGGAGATCTCCTGGATAGCATTCGCGAAGCATGTGCAAAACAACCTTTGGCTGTTCTCCTTGTAGGGGGGATCCTTTCGCTGAAACCAATAGTCAACAACATCTGGAAAACGGTGAAAGATGAGCTGGACAAGATCACAGGGCCTAATGATAATGTTACAGCCGATCATATGGGTCAAATTTTTACCTACTGCTATAATGATTTACCTTACTTTCTTCAGCCGTGCTTTCTTTATTTTGCATGTTACCCTATTGGTTTCGAGATTCCTGCAACCTCTCTAACTCAGATGTGGATTGGTGAAGGATTTGTCGAAGAAGAGGATAAACAGACGTCTCTAGAGACGACTGCAAATAAGTATCTCGACGAACTTGTTCAAAGGTATTCTCAATATTTCGGAAAATTGGCATTCGGTCTTATAATTTATAGGTGATTATTAGGTTTATGGTTTTTCCTATTGTGGCATAAATGACATCACAATTAGTAATAGGATGGTTGTTATTTCAAACATTAATTAGGTCGCAATTTCCTAAAAAGAAATCATAAAAAAAAATTGTCTGTTTTATTACAATAAGAGTAGATAATTCTCTCTGGTCTACTTGATGATAAACAAAAGCATTATTTTTTTTTCAATTAAATTGAGAAATGTTTTTTTTCTTTTCTTTTATAAACATGTATTTCATGTTTATTTATTTTCCTTGTTGCGTGCAGGTCGTTGGTTTTTGTTTCAAGGAGAACATTATCAGGCACAATAAAAAGTTGCCGATTACATCATTCAATTCATGAATTTGCCATCCAACAATCATACAAGGAACAGTTTTCGGTAGCCAATCCAGATCAGGAAGACATTGAAACCCGGCTCCGTATAGCAATCTATCCGGACAACAAGAAACAATGCATGGAGGTGAAAAATAATCATATACGTTCTATTTTAGCTTTTGATTTTGATAGAAATATTCTTGAAAGTGCCATTTTCCTCAAAGTGTTGGCACTGAGGAACTCTACAATCCCAGTAACAACTTTACCAAACATGATTTATCTACGATATTTGGGCTTGAGGGGTAGTAACATATCTGAGCTTCCCAAAAATATTGGAGACATGGAAAATCTTCAAACGTTGGATATTAGAGATACAAACATAGAAACCTTACCTGAATCTCTATGGAACATCAAAACACTTCGCCATGTTTATGTGAAACCAAATCCCCAAACTAAAGGCCCACCCTCTACAACACATATCGACAACCTACATACCCTAAAAACAGTTGCGGTTCATAAGTCATGGCTAGAAAACATTCCGCATTTCCTGGTTCATCTTAGAAAATTAGCACTTTCAAATTGGGACAATCTAGACTGGAAATCTATTTCCAAACTATTGAGTCACACGGATAATCTGATCTCGATGACAATTATGGGCAAAAATATACCATCAAAGTTTGTCGATCTAAGGGTCTTTCCGAACCTTGAGACGGTGAAGTCAATGAAATTATACGAAGAGTGGAGTGGTAGGAAACTTTTCATAGATAATATTAAATTTCCACCAAATCTTACAAAGCTCATCCTAACCAAATCCGGTATGAAGGAAGACCCCATGCCTATACTAGAAAGACTACAAGTCCTGAAATTTCTGAGCTTACAAGATGGGGCATACATAGGGAAGCAAATGGTTTGCTCCAGAAATGGGTTTCCACAGTTACAGTTCTTAGAACTTTCGAAATTGGAGAACTTGGAGATTTGGGTGGTGGGATGGAAGGCTTTGTTAAAGCTTAGCACATTGCGTCTTGTTCATTGCCGGAAACTCAACCAGCTTCCTAATTTCCATTTTGTTACTATCATTGATATAGATGATGATGATATCGATGATCATTGCTGGAAACCCAACCAGGTTCCTAATTTCCATTTTGTTATTAATGATGATGATGATGATGATGATGATATCGATGATGATGATGATGATGATATCGATGATGATGATGATGATGATGATATCGATGATGATAATGATGATGATGATGATGATGATGATATCGATGATCATGATCATGATATTGATGATTGAAATGCTCCATTTAATCTCTTGGTTTGATTCAGTTTGACTTGTCTTGTGTTTGTGTTTGTGTGTGTTCGCGCATGTATTGTATCCCTTATTCTTTATGTATAGTGTGCTCTTTGCATCTGTGTGTTAATTATAATAATGTATGTTGAGATTACATCAAGTAAATTAATGTTTTCAAAGGATGTGGTGTTTCCATTTAAATCAAATGGTATATTTACTCTTTTATTATTTTATTTTTTGCATGCATTGTTTTTATTCTTAAAGGGTCTGTTCGGCACCACTAGAATAGTGGAATTAAATGGAATTAAGTTTCTATTTCTGCCGAACAGAAATTAAATGAGCTGGAATAGATGGTTAGAATAGAGGACTGTTCCTCTATTCTTAATTCCAGGAAGGGGCTGGAATTGAGAATTGAGCTGAAAAAGGTAAAAAATGAACCACATTTATCTTTTATTTGGCTGATGTGGCATTTAATACTCATTTCCTTTCTTCTCTCTCCATTTTAATATTATTTTTTCTTTCTTCTCCTTGCACATCTACAGAGGAGAAAACCTTCTTTCTTCATCTACTCTGATCCAATATATCCAACAATGTGTCGAGTAATTAGCGAAACTAAAACTATAGGTGAGATGGACGCAAATTCTACTTTCAAATGAGAGATCACTGGAGAGAGAATATGAGGGGAGGAGACAATTAGCGAGAGAGGGAATTCGGGAGGGAAAATGGAAAAAAAAATTGGAAGGCCTATCCCTGAACTCATATGCTCTGAGGTAACATAATATTTCTGTTTAGATTGCAGCCGTCTAATTATTATTACGCACGACTATTAAAGGAACATGTACATTATCTTGGGCCGGATTTGAACATAAATATTATGTTACCTCAGAGAATAAGGACACTACCCATAACTATTCTAATGATTAATTCAGGACCGTTCTTTATTTATTGGACGTCATAGAAGTTTTATATTTACTAATTATCTAACCTGCATTACATATGTAAAAAATTCAAAATATATCATTATTTTTTTACATGGTCTTTGACTATATAATACTTATATATGTCATTTTTATAGACTTTAATCATTATATACCCCTTCAAATTTTTGAAACATTTTTGGACCATTCGTTTTCACAAGGAAAATCAATGGTCAATGTACAATGAAATAATTACAAATCTGTTTTAAACTGATTAAGGGAGAACATTGAACGTAACTAACATAAAGATTCGAAAAAATTATTATGTATAAGTTTTGATCCAAACGAAGTATTTATAGCCATACGATGCTCTAATTTTCGATCAACTAGATGGATGGATAAATAAAAATAAAATTTGAAAAAACCTGGGTGCAAGACAATAAATACAATGCTCTTTAATTTAAATAGTTCTGATCTACCAACAAACGACATATTTCCGTGTGTCTTCATTAACTCATGAAACAAGAATTCATGTTTCATGTTCATATATATAGAAGATGTGAGTCATACATATAACATGCTTGTAATGCTATATAATATAATATGTCAAAATCATTTAATTAAACAATAAACATGTTATAATATAATTAATAATTGTATAGATTTCATTAATATAATTTCCATCACAAAAATATTTTTTAAAATTAAATTAAGCCCAGATATTTCATGTACCCAAACCGCCATCACTTTTATATATGTTGTACATTATAAATAAAAATAAAGAACACATCCCAAAATTTCTTCACATGTAAAAAACCATACAGGTTTTGTATAAACTACTTTATTCTTTGGTAATGTTCGATCATTTAAAATAACTAGGACACTTTTTTTAACAGCATTCTAGTTTTTTTTTTTCTTTTTTTTTCTTTAAATATCTGATGCACATATAATATAGAGAAGATCGTCAAATTATATGAAATTGGAATAACATGTACGTCGAACTTTATTTTAGAATTATTTTCATGTGTGGAAATTAACAAGAATGTATATATAATATTATTTTAGATTGTACGATCGATGTCTAGTCACCAATTACAAGATCTTAATAATTAAGTAATCAGAGCATCTAATCAATATCTAATCCATAGTGATATGACTATGGCCTTGATATTAAAAATATAAAATTAGATGATATGGAGAACATATTGAACACTTCAAATTGACTTTTTGAACTTCAAATCACCAAAATTAAACTGGTAATATCAAGGCCATTGTCATACCACTTTGACCTTTGTGCTTTGAATTCATATTTTTGTTTTTCTTAAATCTTAACATTTCATTGATAGCCAAATTATAATGTCTCCACTTATTGTAAAAAATAAACATTGCTAGTGCATTATGAATTATCAATTGGTTTATATATATTTTGAATCTCATAGTTCGAAAGTCTGAATCTGCCTCTCATAATTGCATGATGGACCCCCCATCTCAAGTCGGAAATTACTATCGGACAAAAACTTAATTTCAAAAATATACATATTTATAGTCAAATCCTTGCAAAATATGAAAACAAAATTAACTGTAGCATGCATCCAATTCTTAATATTTTTTTTTCTTTTAGAAGTCCAAACATGCCACGGTATCTAAGGTCACAATATTTTAATCGTTGCATCATACACGTATAATATTTTCGAGAATAAAACAGCTTTGATATTAAAAAAAGGAAAATTTCTAGTGTACCCATCAAAACTTTTAAAATAGCCAATTTTCCCATTAAAACATTGAAATATCTTATTTTCCCATTCTAATTTGAAATCATTTCTTATTTCTCCATATCTTAATTAAAATTGAAAACTTAAGCTGACTTCATATTATAATTTTATTTTAAAATTTAAATATCTATTTTGCCCTTCTTCTTTCTTCTTCTCCACCCCATCTTTTATAATGCTCTCTTAGCTAGAAATGATGGTTTGAAAGAGAAAAAGAAATAGAACTTCGAATATATAACTAAATAAACTAAAACATACGTTTTTTAAACAAATTAACTTTTGACTACTTGGTGATTTGATCCAACCATACAACGACCCGTCAAATATAAGATTAGTATTTTGGAAAAGAAATTAAAAAACATGCTGGAGATACTTGATCGTACCCAAACTTATGTGCATATCTGTGTGGATTGCATGCCTCAAGAATCACTCTATTGCCAAGACGAATTAGCAGCCAACTGTGCCTGCCAAATGCTGATTAGAAATAGAAATTCCACATCTAGCAGATTGCCTAAAATTGGAGTGGAGAGATCTGACCGGACAAGGAATATCCTTGAGAGGTCGGTAAAGCATGCCTCATATGAGAATTGGTTCAATTTGGGGTATTGAATTCAAAGAGGGAGAGGTGGTGCTGGAAAGTTTACTATGGATTCAACATTGCATTGCCAGAGGTAATGGAGGTGGTACTGGGTACTACAGTGGTACATGGATGCTTTTTTATTCTATGTTTTAGTTTGATTGTACAGGGAAGTACGATACGCTCTCATTGAGAGTTGTAAGCTACTTAGGTAGCAGTAATTGACAGCCTTTGTCTAATCGTTTCAAAAAATAATTCAAAGTGGAAGAGAAATAAAGAGAAAACGAGATTGATTTATAAAAAAGAGGAACCGGATTCGAGACTTTGTTAGACGATCGTTATCGAGGCTCTGACACTTAGTTTGTTTAGAAAAATTAGGTTTTAGTTTATTTAGTTATGAATTCGAAGTTATCTTCCTTTTTCCTTTCAAACCACCATTTCTAACTTAAGAGTAGCTTATCAACGATAGAGTGAAGGAGAAAGGAGAGGGGCAAAATAGACATTTTAACTTTTAAATGATATTATAGTATGAATTCAGCTTAATTTTACAAATTTAATCAAGATATGGGGAAATAAGAAACAATGTGCACTTAGAATGGGGAAATAAGATATTTTTATGTTGTCATGGGAAAATTGACTATTTTAAAAGTTTTGATGGGTACACTAGAAATTTTTCCTTAAAAATATGCCTATAAATTCTAAAGTTTATACTAAATATAGGTGCATACCATTGGAGGCTTGCCAGGTAAAACGCGCCCCCAAGTTAAAAAAAGGCCCCCTTACTATCTGTAAGTAAATGTTGCAAATAATTCAACCTCATCTTGCCTTAATTTACCCTTGTTCATGCAACATAATCTTAATTTGAAAGTTTATTTAGGCATAAACAACATAATTTTCACATGACTAAATTATCCGATAATTATTCGTCTTGTATTAATATTCGAATCCATATCCGTATTCGTTTTAGGTGGACTTGATTTTTCATTTTGACATCCGTTTACTATCTATATCCGTATTCATATCCGTTCATTCAAATGTGGATATGGATATGGTTTTACCACGATCCGCTCTGTATCCGCTCCATTTTGACCCCTAGCTATATCATATCAGTTGTGCAAAGCAACCCGCCCCACCCACCCACCCACCCCACCCCCACCCCCCAAAATAAAAAAAAATAAAAAAAACATGCTTGAAACACTGACAGCTTTGGAGGGAGTATAAACTATTTTAAGAATATTTTTCAAACACTTCCCTACTGAGTGACCATCTCATCTCATCTCATTTGAGAGAGAATTTGAAATGCAAAACCAAAATCAAGCATTGAAACTACAGGAATAAAAAACTGTAAATTTAAGCAGGGTCGTACGGAGAAGTCCCAGTACCATTCAGGTGGTACAGGTGGTAGAGTACTCAGGGGCAATTTGGTCATTTTTCTTTGATTTGACCCTACTTTGATTTTTCTTTAAAAATGCTAATTTTTAGTTGCAAATTATCAGAAGGAAGACAATTCCTACAAGTACAGTACACCATGGATAATATCAAAATACTAAATACGTCCTTTATCCAATATATATATTGGACCAATTCAACTAATAAAGTAATTGATATAGTACTAGAAGGGCCCACATCTGTGAAGGATCTTGCGCCTCTCTTTCTCTATCTTCGGGCATTAACTGGTACAGTTGATTTACTGGTGCTTTTCCTTAGTTTTTCATCTTCATTAAACTATAGTTCCTGCAATGGAGAAAAGTTGGTTTACTTCAATTATACCAGCAAAAAAAAAACATGCAATTAGAAGAACAGAGAAATGTTGTCTGCTAACTACAAATATGCAGCAATGCTAATTTGAAAAATCCTTCAAAAGTTAGATAAGGATCCTTAGTTCCTTACCATGGAAGTGCCAGCACAAATTCCGGCCATGAGAGAGGTGGTCTTAGACCGCTCCTCCCTTTAACAATCCCATACAAGTTCGCCAGAGACAGAGGCCATATGAAGAGGATCTCCACACAAATCAAACCGACGAAGAATAGAGGCTGCCCCCAGATAATCACTGTACAGATCAGAATACCATTTCTTCAGATCTAGAAGAGGAGGAGGTGGGAGGGAAGGCATGATTGCGTGTCCATGAGAGGCCTAGTAGGTTTGACATATTTGCAAAAGAGCCCAAAGATGAGACAATATTTGTAGAATTTTTGTGAACCTGGTTCTTGTCCACATGTTATTGTCCAAGTTTCAACTTTCAAGTCTATCAGTAGATAGCAAGGACTGCACTGAGGTCTCCCTTTATTAGTATGTATGAATGGAAGGGATGAAAGATGAAGGATACGTGCCCATATGCTGTAACTTTTATTTTTTGATGCAGAAAACAATCTGTGATAAATTACATTACTAACGAAACTGAAAATATATGCTTTGTTGTTTTTTTAACAACAGGCTACACACCTGAGCCATATTTGGAAGCAATTCAAGAAATCTTTTTTCATTAATTAAAAAGAGCCCTAAAATGGTATCAGGTAAATGAGTTAATTTGAGAAGATGTTACTCCCCACAAAGTGAGAGATTCACGTACCTTAAGTACACAGTACACAGTACACAGATTGTGAGTTTCAATTTACTCTCTTCTAGTATATAGTTTTCTTTAGTTTTTTTCAAAATCTTCCCAGCACATGCAAACAAAGGACAGAGTCTTCTTTGACCAGGTCTTTGAAATTCCGTATAGAAGGCTATGAAATACAACTGTGAATTAAAGAGAAGCGAAATTATAATTTTAATGCAGATCAAAATATATTCTCCATAAGATTCAAAATCACATAAGAAAGCAAAATAGAATGAGTAAGAAATTGTTGCCTTCTATTGATACACACCTTAGAAAGATACAAGAGACTAGGGAGATTGTACTTGCAGTGTTCCTATCTCACCATTGAAGTGGACGAATGGAATATGAGATATCTTATGCCAATCGTCCCCTTCATCGGGTTCGCATCTGCGTAATAGATCTGGGCATTCCTCGATGTATAGTTCTGTGAGGTTTTGGGGTAAACCTCTTTCCGATAATGATCGCAACTCAGGGCAAGAAGAAATGTGTAACTTCTTCAAGGAAGTGAACAAATGTAATTGGGAAGGAAGGCAGCTCAACATCTGACAATTACGGAACTCAAGCTTTTCCAGGGAGGTTAATTGGTTGAACCAACTTTCTTCATCTTTCATATTACAATATAATGAAAAGGAATTTTCTACCAAAAGTGTACGCAGTGAAGGCAACCTTCCTAGTCTTGGGAGGCTCACAGTACTATATCCATTGCCGCACAGGTGCAGGTAAGTTAGAGAATGCAAACATTGATCTTCATATTCTTCATGAGAAATCTCATCCAAGGGATGTTCTTCATAGGTGTGTCGAATTTCCTTAGAATCAATTATTGCTAACTCTCTCAATTTAACAAGGTGCTTTAACCCTCCAACAAAGTAAATTTGGGTAATATACGTAAGGTGTAAAACCTCAAGGGATTTTAAACGAGTACAATCTATAGACACAGATTGTTGGCTAGTTATTCTAAAGTGAACAAGGGAAGGCATCCGTACTGTATGAATATTACAAAGTTCCCAACAGTCTGACAATGTAAGCTCTATCACTGATGTTAAAGAACATGGAGGCAGTGTCATCAGTGCCCAGCAATCTTTCAAATGGAGCTTTTTGAGGTGTGGAAATATTTTCTTTCCAACCTCTCCATCCTCCCAGTTTCTCCAACGTGGCATTAGAGAAAATGACAACTCCTTCAATGATGGAAATATCACATCAGAGCTGCCATAAAATTCACTACCGACCTCATCAATTGATAAAGCAAGAAAGCTGAGAAGTTCGAGGGAAGGGAGCTCCCCAAAAGCAGGAAGGCTTCTTAAACAAAAGTTGGATAAATGAATAACCTTAAGATTGTAAAAAACAGCAAGAGATGAGCACATCCACCCTGGAAGAGATTCCCCACTGCAGCCACCGACTTTTAGTATTTCTAAACTGGGGGATGGCTTTAGGGCATCAAGAATCTCCATTTTCACCTCGGTTGTTGGTCCATGGTTGTCATTGTTCAAATATTCATTGTAATCAAATCTCAGCTCTAAACTTTTCAGGTACTTTTTCTTGGCTAATTTAGATTCACCTGCTTCTTCTTTACTAGATACATTCTGGAGCTCACTTAGAAGAAGGTGCCCGCTGATATCATTCATATCCTTCAACTCGCTGATTCTATGTCCCTTGCTCTTTCCTATACGGAATTCCTCAAGCTCTTGGAGCTTAATTAGTTTCCCTATACTGAAAATTAGAGAAATAGTATCAGAGTTTGCATATAAATGCCGCAAGTTTGTAAGTTCATTCATTCCTTTAGGTAACTTTTCAAACTTACAGCCTCGCACATCTAGCACCTGAAGATGGCATAAGGCACAAAATTCATCAGGAATCGACTTAATACCAGTGAAGGAGAGATCCACAAATCGGAGATGCCACAGTAGACAAGCATCATTAATGGGATCATTTGGTTCAAGCACAATATAAGATGAATCCAACACACGTAAACCCTTGTAATTGGCAAAGATATTGTTAATGAATTTATCACTACAGTTTGTCCAATTACCAAACAAAATCACAGTTCGTAGTCTTGTACTATTCTCGCATTTCCACTCTACCTCTGAATTATCACAATCTATACCCAAGTGGCGGGCTGAAGATGGGAGATGCTTATCATGACTTCTAATGAAACAAAATTCATTAGAGGAAAGAACAATAGCTAACTCTCGCACTAGATCATGCATGACGTACTTGCCATCACTTAATGTTGGCTGAAAGAAGATTTTGTCGACGAGTTTATCAAACCACTTCCTTCCTATATCTTCTAATCTAATTTCTCCTTTGTTCAACCTATCTTTCTCTTCTTTGCTTGGTTGAATAAAGCCCTGTGCAATCCACATCTGAACCAATCTTTCCCTTTCAAATACATATTGTTTTGGAAATATGGAACAATATACAAAGCATTGTTTTAGCTCAGATTCCAAATAATTATAGCCAACACCAATAGAAGGAAGGATTTTCTCGCGGGCACCTTCAATGTTCCACCAATCGCTTCCACAAATATCTTCCCAGAATTCTTTTTCTAATCTGGTACTCAACAATGTCCCAATAACCACACCTGCTAGAGGCAAACCGTGCAACTTTTCAGCTATCTGTTTACCAATTTTTTTCAATCCCTCTTGTTCTGACAGAGACAGAGTTGGTTGATTTCCAAACTTGAAACCACCAAATGCATAATACTGAAAAAGTTCCCAAAAGGAATCTGGTTTCAAAACATTCAGTTTTACTTCAGGCAGAGTTCCTATTGTGTTTGCAATACTTGTGCTTTGGGTGGTTACAACAATAACACTTCCTACCTCCCCATAATAAAGCACTGACTGCAGCTTGCTCCATATGTGCTCTGTCCTGTCGGTCAAATCATCTAAGATAAGTAAGAATCTGTGATTGTTGATAGTTTTGATAAGCCTCTTTTCAACAATATTCAAATTTTCTGAGCATATTGTTGTAGATCCATGCTCGATACCACACTCGTTAAAAGAACATAACATCTCTTGCATAATTTTCTTAGCATCATGATTTTCTGAAACATAAACCCAGGCTTCTAAAGCAAAATGCTTTTTCACTCTCTCATCATTGTAGATCATTTTAGCAACAGTAGTTTTTCCAACACCTCCTAGACCAACAATGGGTATAACTGCCAGTTTCCGATTGCTGATGGAATGAGGTTCTGCTATAGTAGTAATCGTTGTTACTACATTTCTACTTTGTTCTGACGCATCACCCTTTTTCTCAGATTCATTCGAGCCTAACAAACCTTTTTTACTTTGTTCTGGTGCATCACCCTTTATAAGTGTCCGAATAAACATTAGTGACCCTGGTATACCCCAGCTTAACAAACTCCTGAATATCTTATCAGAAAGGCTGCTGCTCCCTTCTCCTTCTCCCTGTTGTAAATTAGGATCATCTAAAGCTTTATGGTTAAAATCTCCATATATAACGTTTAATATCATGTCCAAGATTAACTCGATTTCTTTATCCCGATAAAATATGGTTACACCAGGGGCTAAATTGGAGCTTGTTTCACTACCAAGATTGCCCAAATGTTCTTTTCCTTTATCACTATGAACTTGTACTTTAATGAAATCACCCACCCCCATGCACAGCTTATCAAGCTTCTTAACAACAGATTTCAACTCCTTCAAATCTTTACTAGGAAAAAATAGACTTTTAACCATCTTACCAGATGAGGAGGCAATTTCATTAACCTTACCCTTTCCCTTGATACTCTCACGAATCCTCTTTCTCTCAAAGTTATCCAGAACATCTTCTGCCTCGTACGCAGCATCTTTCAGCTGCTCGAGCCATTTGTCGAGACCCTTGTTAGTAATTCGCCGCTTCTCGGCTGCTTCAATCACGCTTTGGATATGGGGAAGTTGAATCTCCAAGTTAGTGAGCATCTCCCTGGTCTCAGTGTGCAGTTTATAGTTGTCACCAAGGCACGAGCGGCCTTGATCGACCACCTTTCCAATGACGGAAGATGCAAACCGAGCTCCCACTAGCATCTCCACTCCAGTCATTTTAAGAGAAATAACGAAGAAAAAAAAAAGAGGGGGGAAGATCTGACTATCTGAGTGATAGATTCAACGGGGTGTTTGTGTTTGGGGATAAGAATTGGGAAAAGTTTAAATCACTCTGGAAGTTTACGTACTTTTACTGCTAGGTTACATTGGAACGCCCTTTTATTAGTAATAGCCGTGGAAATGTGGAATATATTTTCTGTAGTTATTGACTGGTGGACATTACACACGCTAAATTGGACTAACCAGTCCTCCAAGACAGGAATTATTTGACCCAGTCAATCTTGACTTGATGCATGCCTTCGTACATCGGAAATAAATCTGCTGCGATTCTAAAGAATCGCAGGTCCTGCTGTTTCAAATCAAACTGTTTATTAGTTTGAGGATTCGTGCATAAAAAACCAACTAGTTTGGAGATTCGTACATTCCAAAGGTTAACCGTTTGATTTGGAATAACAAAGATCCTGCGATTCTATAGGATCGCAGCAGATTTATTTCCATCTTCGTATATCCGTGTCGCTCACCAATGAGGTGTAGGGGTGTCAATGGTAACTTACCCGTATGTATTTGTTAGGACGGGTATAAATAAGATTTTTTTTTTTTCTTTTTGTTAGTTTACTAAAAAAAAAAAAAAAAAAGAATGTTTTGTTAATCAAATGAATAAGAATATAAATAATGACTATTTTGTATTTGTTATCTAATAAAATAATTATAAAATCTACATATATATGCAATTTAATTTTCAACTCACTTAAATATATATATATATTCGTGTTTTTGAATTTTTTTCTTTATAAAAAAACAATTTAATTGGAATTGATTGCACATTTATTTTTATTTTTTATTAGAAATGCAATTACATATTGTGAAATTAATGAGTTTTTAATGTTTAATTTATAAAATATAATAAAACTAATCATTATATTAGTATTATCCATTATCACTCACTATTGTTTCGTTACCTGATAATATTAACGGATAAGAGTAGGATAGGATAAGATAAATTTTTAATGAGTATGGATAAAGTCAATTTTAATAAATATGGGCATGAAAATATCTCCATCTAATCCGTACTGTACCCATTGACACCCTATGTCAAAATAGATTGTAATTTGATTTTGATCTTTATCCAATTATCCCCATAAACAGTACTAATAACGATAATACCGCCGCTTTTGTTTTCTTTTTCTTGCTCGACGAGTATCAACTTGATTACTCGTGTATAGATGCACCAATCTAGAATTTTGTCAGAAGAGACAAAAATAGTGAATCAAATTTAAATAACTAAATGAATTTAAATTTATTTATTATTTTATTGAATATTTAATAAAAAATAATAATTTAATTTATATTTTTTAATACTCTAATTTATAATTTATAATATTATAACTTATAAATCTAGTTATCAATTATAATTTTTAAAAAAAAAATTAATTTTAACTGCAAATTTAATCTGAATTACAAAGTTGATCGAAACGGATAAATCTTCATTAAAACTTAGAATTCATCATGTGGGTCCGCCCCTGCAAGTCTAGAGTTTAGAGTAGGTGCAAACAGATCTTATTCGCAGTATTTTATTTAAATCGTTAATTCAATTTAATAAAATCAGTTTATGTTATTTTTAATTCACAATTAATTAATAAAATATAAAATTATTAAATGTAAAGTTTTTGTTGTACGGTTAGATTTGGTAAATCTGATGACTTTTATTAAAAATAAATTTAACAAAAATACAAGTAATATAAACATATAAGTAAATAGTAAAAATAATATATGCAAAGCTTTAACTTAAAAATTGTAATAAAAATATATGCAATAACAAATTATAAATAGTAAATAAGTAATAAAAATTATAAATACAATAAGTCGGTTCTGATTAAAACAAGTCGTGCAATTAAAAATTCAATTACTTTGATAAATCGAACTATTTCATAATTCAGATACATTCAACAAAATAACGTTAAAAAGGAGGAGAAGAATTGAATTATAGAACTTTTACACTATGGGCTTCTCCTTAAATAGTTCGGATTGACTGTTCGAACATGCAAACGAAGATAAGAATATGAAGTATGATTAGAGTGCAGATCGAATGGTGTATTTTAGCCCAACTCGTGAAAATATATACATAACTTCCTTTCTTGTCATTTAATTGTTGTCCATTGTTTAACATTCAGCAAGATAATTTATTTCATTAGAATGTATAGAATTTTTTTTACTTTGAAATTAAGGTCAAATCTGGGTTAGAACTGAGAAGATACATTTTTTGTTGTTGATATAAACATAAATTCAACAACCTTTAGCATTCAACATATTTGAAATAAGTTAAAAGACCGGCCATTAAATTTATAGCAACATAAGAATAAACTTAATAAATTGATTAGATCGAAATAAAATTCTTATGAACTAACTTAGCAGCCTTGAAGCTACGAGGGTTGCCTCAGCAGTCCCTGCACAAAAAAATTATTTATTAACTAGCAAAAAACATCACTTTTTTTCGGCAGCGCCAACTAGGGGTGGAACTAGAAAACTTTAATAGAAAAGGCTGAAAATTAAAATGCATAATGTGATGAGTGAAATTTGAACTCAAAACTTCTCAACTACAAAATAAAACTCTACCCACTAGAATGCAAGTAAACAATTGATTATTAATATATATAACTAAAATTTTAAAATTATAGAGGTGGCTTACACACCTTTCCAATACACTGATATTCGCCCCTATTGCTGACTGAGACATTTCAGGAAAACAGAACAAGTTGTGGATATAATGTGAAGAAAACAAAACCAAAACAGTGTATACGCATATAAAATTGGATGAACCACAATATAAAAGTAGTATAAATCATATTAGATATGATTTTAGAAATTTGTAAAAACTATACATATGGAACGAAAAATGTATATAGTGCCAAAGAGTGCTGACAGTGTTTGGTTTGGATCTGGATTTTTACATTAACAATTAATTATCTCAGCCATCCTCAGGCGAACAAACTCATCATAAAATTAAAATTTTGAGTCTTCAAATTAAAGTTTCAACACTTGCAACAAACTTCATCTTCTCATGATGAAAACAAAGAGAGAACAATAGAAAAGTCGGAAAAATAACTTTTTCTTGCAACAAACTGGAAAATGAGTCGAACAAGCTGATAGCACAAACCTAGTTAAGTCAAATTGAAACTCGCTAATGACAAGCCGAATACAGAATGAAACAAGTTAATTATATTATTATTTTCAAACCGATCTCGAGCGAGTTACAACTTTCTTTTATCAGCCCTAATCCCACCACTTTTCTCGCATGTCTCAGGTTAATACCATACAAATGTTTTTGGTGGATGAAATAAAAGCGGGTCACTCTCCATCCAAAATGAAAAGCCCAACGAATTCAGCAAAAATCAAAAGAAATTCAGAAAGAAAAAAAAAAAAAAAAAGGTTTTTGGTGAAGATAACCAGATCAACAGGGGGGTGATTTAGTAATTCAAAAAGGAAGAAAACGAACTTTCGAGTATTAACATTACATTTGTGTTTAAAAAATTAGCTGCTAGAGGCATATAAATGCAAGATAATGACATCAATTTAGCAAATTAATTCTGACACTGAATTTGATCAAGCATCCCGTATATTAATATCAAACAGGTTTGGACAATTTTTGAATAAAAATAAGGGTCATGCCCTCATTTGTATTGAAATCAAGTTCAGTTACATAAGGGTAGTAACTACCAGTAAATAAACACAAAGAAAAAGCTCAAACATTTGAGCTGTTGCCCCTCCTCAATCCACACACACAAAAAAAAGATGCACTCATAGCAGTCTAAAAGGGATTTATCCAATGCCAGACATCATAAAGCATTTTCAAGCAATCATCTTTAAAAAAGACAAACTATCTGGAATTACATTCAGATTAGCAATTCCATTTCTCTTCAAAACCTCTGTTAGACGCGATATAATTTTACCAGACTTCTTGCCTATTATATCAACAGAGTTCAGATTTTTGCATTGGAAACACAAATCACTCGACATGTTAAATGATTCCACATCTATCCAAGGTCCAGAAACCTATATATAAAAAATAAAAATAAAATCATACATAGAACACCAAGTGTTGCTTTTCCAGATAATACTATCCAAACGTTCACAAATAGTCAGCAAGTAGTTGATCAAAAGTTGGTACAGTTGCATATGAATTGGAACTAGAAGAAAGAAATCATACCTCGTTGCAGATCACAGTAAGCTTTTCAAGCATCGGTGAGTGCTGAAGAAAGAATGTGACAGCAGCAGGATTACGTGAAACCCAATATCCACCAAGAATTAAGCTCTTCAAATTTGGGACATCTAGCTTCAAACTTCGGAAATCTAGCTTATACTGCCGAAAAAGCTAAAGGCATAGAAAGTTCTAGTTAGAACACTCACCAAATGGATCACCACATCATACAAGTTGAGCCCACCAAACAATTTATGTACCAATTGATAACTAAGTTCCAATTTCAATATCATCTTTTTGTTGTGTGGTTAGTTGCAGGTTCGTGCCTGAAATAGAAGTTATAGTAATAACAACAAAAAAGAGTAGAATAAAAAAAAATCAGGTTGCCACCCCTTCCCCCTCCAAACCTACCCTTCTTTCTCGCAGTTTCTGTAACTTGAGGGAACATGTAGTTTGTATATCTTTTCAACATATTGGTCTGATGATCAAGTTTAAGCATGAGATTTTCATAATGACTAAAAAGCTAAGACTACTGATATACAAAACATACCACATTGACCTTGTCAGTGGGCCAGAATACTGCATATTTTTGATTAAAATGCAAATTTTCGAGGTTAGGTGTACAAATGTAGAACTTGTTCTCCCTCAGATTCTGTATTCCACAATTTTCCATGACTAAATTTCTCAACATCCTCGAAGAAATCCCTGAACATCTTAACCAGCAATAATGCAAATTCAAATTTTCAAGCCTCTGGCACCCAGAATCTTCTCCATGAAAGCTGAATTGATATCCATCTGTTGTAGGCTCAAAGTTTTGAGTTGGCTTAAACTTATAACATTTGGTGTAATTATTCTCACATCAGGGAAACTAAATAAACCCAACTCCTCTAAAGACTGGCTAGTTAACATAGGTCTCGGTAAAATCACATTTTCACCAGAATTTTTAAGCTGGATTATAATGTGAAGAACCCGAACATCGTTCTTTAACGAGTGAGTGATCCAACTTGTGCTTGCTGCAAGATTAGTGGGAGAATCATTCAACAAAAATGTTTTGAAAACTTGAAGATCTTGTTTCGAGAGGTAAGGCAGTGCGGCATTGACATAACTGATGAACTTATCAGGCCCGAAATTTGCAAATTCATCAGTGTAAAATTTTAGGCCTTGCATTGAGAGCCATACATGTCTCCACCTATGCGACAATATACTGGTACAACCTCCTTGTTTTGGTGGGAGAAAGGAAAGGATGTGATGTAAGAGATGGTCTGGTAATCTACTTGTCCTGTCTATGGTACTTGGAATATTTTTGGGTCTGGCGCCAGTAGGTTTATGTGTTGGTTTAGGTTTAGGTTTAAGTTTAAGTTTAGGTCGGGTCATTCTTTTCTTTGTAGTTTTCAGAGAAGTTTTGTGACTTGTCATGTTCAATGTGGCTTGGATTCTGAAGAGAAGAAGAACCAGAAATAAGTACCAGCATTGCATTTTTAAAAATATAGTATTAGTGAGGCCTAGAATAAGCAGCTTACATCGATAATCCGACCAAATATCTTAGGCACTTTAGAGATCTACTTTGAAGTTTAATTGATATTTAAAAAAAGAAAAAAAAAATGGAAGAGAGAGTAGAGTACTGATCCAAAAGTAATTCTGATTTTTCTTCACCTATTAGCAGCTGTTTATTACACATATTATGACCCAAAAAAAAGTTAGTGCAGTCATTAATTTGACAACATTGTGCCTTATTCTTTTGAAAAATTGAAAAAAGAATCTGTGGGTTATATTGTAAAAATTGCATCATCTGTGCGTCATATTGTAAAAATTGCATCATCTGTGGGTCATATTGTAAAAATTGCATCATATGTGGGTTATATTGTAAAAATTGCATCATCTATGGGTCATATTGTAAAAATTGCATCATCTGTGGTTCATATTGTAAATATTGAAGTTTCACGGATAAATTGAAACCTGAAATAAATTACATCAGATGTCCAATCGCAATTGAAAATAAGAGGCTAAAATCTTAGGTTTTACTCATTTCATACACATAATCAAAGTCGAATACCTGGTGGGGTGCGCGTGTGTGTGTGAGAGAGAGAGAGAGAGTAGGTACAAACCTCGATACAGATAAAATTGTTGATTGGTGACGGAGAGAACAAGGCAAGGAAGGGGTAATGAGAGTTGAATGGAGAGAGGCGGGAGGCGAGAGGCGAGAGGTTACGAGAACTGGAATATTTTAACTGGAGAAGAGAGAGAGGACGGGGTTAAGATCGGAGTCCGTATCCTCTGAGATATCTCAACTTTTGCATGGCCGACGTGTCCGGTGCCTATTCGGGATGATGTAGGGGGTCAGTATTATGTTGGCTTTGAGATTCGTGTAGTAAGTATTTACACGGTTAGGATTTTCCATAAAGTCACGCAAATTTTGAGATATCTCAGAGGATACGAATTCGTAAAGAGCGGAGAGTTGGGAGGCGATATCCTCTGCACTAACTTAAGGAAGAATCTTGTGAGTTAATATATATGGACCGTTCGATTTGCTTTAATATTCGTGTAAATTAGATCTTCACAAATAGTAAAGGTCCCTGTGTTATAGACGGAGGACCGGATTGGCTCCGTTTTAAATCAGACGGTTGAGATGTATTTTTGAGTTAATGCAGATGATGCGGGCTCGGAGGCGAGAGTAACTTAACAAATAATATTTAATTTAATTTTCACCACGTAGGACATTTTTCTTGCCACGTAAAATGAAGTCGGAGTCGGATTCAGATCCAGTGCAATAACTGACCGCCAGGTAAAATGAAATCTGAATCGTCAATTGTAATCTGGCACGAATGTCAAAACGAATCACCTGATATTCCATATAGCACCGAATTCCGACCCGGCCGTGAGTATTCTACTCGGTCCGACCCGGTACCTACACTCACTCGCCGGATCCGAGAGTGGCCGGTCCGGAGAAATAAAGATCCGAATATAGATTTATTTTTATTCGGTCCGTCAAAGAAGTCGTGTTCCTCAAGACCTCTACTCTATTTTTAATTATTTTATTATTTTTGCTGTATATAACAATTTGTATAACATAGTAACATACTTTACTTTAATGTCAATTTCGGTATTAAGTTTAAAACGGAAAAATGATGTATGAAGTAGAAATGAATTAATTTTACGTATTTTTATCAATTTATTTAGTGCTCATAAATTCTTTGGCATTTTTTGATGAAAACATACGTTGCAATCGTCTCCTGATCATGAGGGTTTTATCCGTTCAAAAATTATTAATAATTTCTCTTTTGACTTCATGTGACATGCTAAGAACTAGAATTTCAAAAATAACAGTAATGAATTAGACATTAATATTAATTCTAAATAATTCATAAAAATTGTCTTGAGCAGTTTGTAAAACTTCCTAGCAATTCCTAACAATTAAAAAGTTCAAAAAAAATAAAAATAAATTAAATAAAAAATTTTACCCGAATATTGCCTCAAAAATCACTCTTTTTGCCTCCGTAATCGCCTTTTTTTTCTCTTACTCTCTTTCTCTCTTTCAATTCTGATGAGTTGACATATATTTCTTATACGGATTATCTGGAAATTTTATGATATACACACAATCAATTTACATTTAGGAAAGTTATCTACTAAAAAAAAATTATATGGAATACACCACATGGAGCCTTGTGTTAGATACTATTTTAAGAAAACTCAACTTGAATCCTTCAACAATATTATTTTATTTATTAAAGGGAAAAATATACAGAACACACATACAAGAGATATAAGAGAAGACAATGACAAATATTAATATGAAGAGTAAAATATGCACAAGAGGAGTCTGTGGCTCTATCAATAGCAGAAATCAATTGAAGGAATTACCCACTTCTGGCCACTTCAATTTTTGAAGGTTGATAAGGTATTGTAGCCCTTGAGGCACACCCAATTTACCACATCCACAAATAACAAGTTCTTTAAGAATAGGCATTGCACCCTTCTCTATCTCCCATTCCTCTACTAACAAGGATGAGAGATGCAATACTTCTAAGTGGCTAAAGCCTCCCGATGAGCAGCTCATTTTTCGACTTTCAAATGCTTTGTGAAGAATGAGAACCTTAAGGCAGTGTAGCTTCTCCAATACTGGCATTATATCTTCCTGGAACTTGTAGTGGCCATTAATGTCGAGACAAATTAGGTGACAGGGGAGCATATCCTTTTGAAGGGTCAATTTATTAGAGCCATTGTAAGAAATTCTGAGAGATTTTAAATGCTTATAAAATGGGAATTTTTTCATGTCGAATATGTTTGGTACACTTTGATCATAACTTATAGAGAGAGTGGTTAGGTGTGGTAATGTGGATAGAAAAGTGATAAGTGCCTTCGATGGAGATGATGTGGCATGTAATACTAATGAAACTAAATTGGGTACATGAGGTGGTGACTCTATCTTCCATGATTGACTGAGCTTCACAACTCCAATAGTTTGCAAATTTGTTAATTTTGCTGATGCTGGGAGTTCCAAATTCCTCGGGTCATAGACATGCCTCAGTGTCTTGATATTCCATGCACACTTAGGAAAATCAAACCACTCCCCATTCATTGGTCGTAGCAATACCAAAAGGGTCTGTAGAAATTTCATTCTGCCTATCACTTTCTCGAAGTATTCTTGATCACACTCGTCACTTAGCTTCCCACTAAGATTCAGGTACTTTAACTGAGTCAATCCCTCAAGCATTTCCAACTCTATTATGTTATCCGTTTTGACTCCAATTCTTACCACTTTGAGCAGTCTTTGCTTAGAAAAATTTGGTATTCTTCCGTTATAGAAGCACAAAAGAGTGCGGAGGTTCTGACTCATTATAAGTTGATCACAATCTAGATTGTGAATTGCTACACGACGTGCCTTGCTCAAGCTCATTTTATCATCTGGATGTGAATACACCATGAGAAAGTTGTCCTCCTTAGCCTTTTGGAGAGCAAGATCTCGTAGTAGATCGTGTATGCGTATAAATTCGATGGAGCCATAATGTGATCTACTCTTTACTTGAACCATGCTCCTAGCATACAATGAAAAAAAAAATCATTTTAAATGGTCAAGCTCATCGGGTTTGGACTTTGGAGAGGCCTTAAATGTAATAGCTTGCATATTGTGTACTCATTATGTAACATATTATAAACGTTAATGAATTTTAAGTACAGTAATTATAGAGATTAAAAAATTAGTTAGTATCAAAACAATTTAGTATGATGTTGTGTACATAAGCTGTAGATGCTGAGATTATTCAATTGAAATTAACATGTTATATTAACATGTGTAAATCATTAAATGAAGATGTGATACCTTTGTACGAGATCCTCTAAAAAACTTTCTGCAGTTTCTTCCAATGTTCTATTATCTTCTTGTGGTATGAAGCCCTCTGCAATCCACAAATAAAATAATGATGGGGCATGAATTTCAAAGCCTTCAGGAAATGCGGCAAAGTACATAAAACATGTCTTGAGAGCAAATGGTAGGTCTTCATAGCTAGTGCCTATGATCTCGCTACAATTTTTTCCTTCAACATGCCAACTCATTGTCCGGAACACGCTACTCCAAGTAGCATAGTTGCATGGCTTCTTTGATAAGAGACCACCTAAAACCACCAATGCGAGAGGTAGCCCACCACACTTACGAATAAATTGATCTATGATATCAGAAAGATCATCAAAAGAACTTTTATTTGGATCCTGATTAGGAAAAACGGTTTTTAACAAAAGCTCTCGACTTAACTTCTCAGTTAAGAACTGGAGTTTGTATGGTTCACACATGGGATCCACACTCTTAGAAACATGAGCAACCCTAGTGGTTATAAGTACTCTACTCCCATTGTTTTCATCTGGAAATGCTGCTCCAATTTGGGTCCATAGATCGCTTGTCCAAACATCATCTAGAACTATGAGGTACTTTTTGCATCTAAGAGATTTGTGAATCTCGATAAGAAAAACTTCATTTTCATTTGGTAGCTCACTCAATTTGATATGAGGATCAAGTTGTCGCAATATTTTTTTTGAAACATCAATTATTTCGAACTTTTTAGAAATAGCTACCCATATGCGAACTCCAAATTGTCCTTTGACATCATTACTGCAAAAATAAAAGATTATATTAGACATTAATTAATATAACCAAAATACAAAGATGAAGGACTCCATAAAATATATAAGCTAGTGAATATGGAAAAGTACATGTAGGACTATATATATAGAAGGATTTGTAAAGCCTGAGTCGATGGCAGACGTAAACTTTGCTACTAATTAAATGAAATGAATAGAACTAGGGTGCTCTTAAGCTCACCAAACACCAAAGTGTTTAGTGAGCTTGACTCTAAAATCCATTAAATTGATTTCAAATAACAAATCCAAACCGTTGAAACCCGCCTATCTTACGTGTAATGTGTCTACATGTGAAATTTTTAAATATTCGAATTAATTTAGTATAAAGTCAAGCGGTCAAAAAACATTCAAAAAATAAATGCACTAAAATTAATTTATTAACCTTCTAATTTTAACCGATTGACTTTATACTAAACTAATTTGAATGTTTAAAAATTTCACATGTAGACGCATCACACGTAAGATAAGCGGATTTCAACGGTTCGGATTCGTCATTTAAAATCGATTTGATGGGTTTTAGAATCAAGCTCACCAAACACTTTGATGAGCTTGAGAGCACCCTAGTTCTACTCAAATGAAATTCCTTGGCAGCATCTGCCATGTTTAAAAAAAAAAAAAAGAATATGAAAATGTGGGTTGGGGTGGGGGGGACTACTAAGATATTAAAATTTTATATAGTTCTTTAGTCCTTCTTAATTATAAAATATTAAATGTTTGTTTCTAATTTAGTAGTTAAAATTATTCATTGTGGTTATGGGTGACTTGAATATATATTTATCTTTTATTTTCAGCTACTTCTATTTAAATTTTCTAGTTTCACCCGTGACTACAAATGAAATTGAGAAAAGATATTACAAGCTTTGATAAGTTATGTTCAATCCGCAACCGTATTCCATCTTTTTAAATTATAGAAGGGGTAATGCAATGGAAGATTAATTTCTAAAGTTTAATTTGACTCGAGACAAGTTATGTTCAATACGCAATCAATTAACGATAAACACCCCCATTACCCCATTATCTTAACTAATGTGTATAATTTTAATAAACAAAATTAGTGACAAAAATTAAGATAGGGAGAAAATTAGAAAGTGCATACCAATTGTATACTTTTTGTGCGAGAGTAGTCTTTCCAAGTCCACCAATTCCGCAAATTGAGACCGCAGAACGTCTCTTGATGGTCTCATCAAGCAACTCCTTCACAATGCAGTTCTGGTCTGCCTTGAAGCCAATAATATCGGGATCAACATCAGGTATTATCAGTGGCCTGACAGGTAGTGTGATATCTCCACTACCCTCACCCAAATTATTTATTCCATATCTAACTCTGCTCCCTTCGATCTGTTTTATCTTTTCATGGATTTGGTTTATCTCATTTACAAGGTTGTGTACAGCTGCTACAGTTTTGGTTTTTCTTAGCTTGTTTGTTATGGTTATCCTCATGCTTGATTTTTGTGGATTTTGTGGGATATCCATGAGAAAGGTGTCTATGACATCTTCTATAGAATGAGCAACATCTCTAACCTCCTTCACCCAATGCTTTTGCCTTTCGTCTCTGATATGTTTCCTGTCAGCATCTTTGAGAAAAGCCTGAATCCATTGGAGTTCACGGCTTACTTTCTCAACTTGCTCATTCACACTGTATAAGTGTAAAACCTCCTTAACTACAACATCAGCCAGCTTGCTGAGCACCAAATTTACAATGGTCTCAGCCATCTCAGTTAAAACGAGCGAGTGATTGATTGATTTATTGAAGAAATTTGAGGAACTGGTTTGTGAATTGAATGTGTATAGCACAGTATTAGCTAGATTTGTTGTGCAGTATATACCAAAAAGAAGCTCTCGCGCAGGAACTTGTATAAATTAAGGTCTCAATTGACCGACCACTTGACTTGATGCTTTCATTAATTTATTTCATTTTGTCAGTCTTGTCGAGTTCAGATGGACCTCATGTGCACTCATATTTGAAGAAAATTAACAAATCTCGAGGTGAATGCATTTGTTAATTTATTTAATTTTTGTCAGTCTTGCGACTTTAGATGGCTGCAGTGCACCCATAACAAATTTATTCATTTATTTAATTTTTTTCAGTCTTGTCTGAGTTCAGATCGACCTTATCTGCATACATATTTTAATTGGCAATTTCTACGAAAGTTAATTGGCAGTTTCTACGAAAAAGAAACAAGAAGAAGCCAAAACCGGTTTCACAGTCAAAACTGGTTTCAATGACTTTGACACCGGTTTTGGCTTTTTTATTTCTTTTCTTTTACAAAACATAATTTTGTTTTATTGAAATATTAGAAATTGAGTGATGCTTCTATGGATCAAAGGATCTATTTGTAAAATGAATATATTTTTATTTTCAAAGTTGAAACAGTCAATCTGAACCGTTCATCTTGTTCTCCATATTAATATGTGCTTGGGGACCAAATTTTACATTTTTCTGAATTTGTTTACTATTTATTAAGATGGGTACAAATTTCAATAGTCTGAATTTGATATTTTTTTTTACCTATCTTAATAAATAGTAAAAAAAAATTCAGAAAAATGCAAAATTTGGTCTCCAAGCACATATTAATATGGAGAACAAAATGAATGGTTTGGATCAACTGTTTCAACTTTGAAAATAAAAATATGTTCATTTTACAAATAGGTCCTTTGGTCCATAAAAGCCTTTGCCTTAGAAATTTTGAATATATTTCTTTCAAATAGATGGAATATAATATAATTTGTTTTTTTAGAAAGACTGGAACAAATACCCAAATCAATATTTTTTAGGGCCGGATTTTTCACGACTGTAAGAAAAATTAATATACTTCATGTGTTATTGTAAAAAAATAAAAATACTTAGATTTTGAGTTATTGATCCTAATTCAAAAGTCACTTCTAGGTAATACAGAAAATATTATGATCCTTCTAGTACATTTAATTTCTAAAAAGTTGTATCTATTTTGATAATTTTTTTTTAATAACAATCATTAAATAACTTTAAAAAACAATTCAAAAATAGATACAATTTTTTAGAAATTAAATGTACTATAAGGATGACAATATTTTCTGTATACCTAGAAGTGACTTTTCAACCGGGATCAATACTTAGAATCCAAGCATTTTTTATTTTTTTTCCAATAACACATAAATAAATATATTAATTTTTCTTAAAGCCGCAAAAAATCCAGCCTAAAAAATATTGATCCGGGTTATTTGTTACGGTCTTTCTAATAAATCAAATTATATTTTATTCCATCTATTTTGAAAGAAATATATTGATCAACATTTCTAATATTTTGATACAAAAAATTTAAATATTCTTATTTTGCTTATAAAAAAAACACCAAACTATGGAAAATTTCAATGGTTTGGAATTAAAATTTCAGTCGTGGAAATTTTCCATGGTTTGGATATTTTTAAAATTCTTGGTCAAACTTGATTATTATTATGAAAATATTTTGTTAATTGGGTATTTTTAAAAATGTCGGGATCGACCTCATCTGCATACATATTTTAATTGGCAGTTTCTACGAAAGTTATGAGAGAGGACATTTTGCTAATATAAAAAAAAATTATTAATTATTAATTAATAGATTTGATGGAAAACCTAGTTTGAATAATTTGGCTGCCAAGCCTGATTTTGCTATTATTATAGTTTACCTTAACCCCTGTGTGTGGCTTAGATGTATGCATGGATTAGATAGACTTCCTGTTTTGTGTTTGCCAATCATGAGAGTAGTATGATGCTCATTTTGGTCAGAATTGTATTACTTTTGAAAAACAAACAATGATAATTAATTTGGGTGTAAGTTAACTTGTCTTCAATGAAGATGGGCTTTATGCCTTTTTTATCAAAAAAAAAAAAAAAAAATTCGGTGGAAAGGAAATTTGACTCTTGCACAACCTAAGATCAATTCTGATAGGGTCATGTTTTGGAGTCCCTTTATACTCTCTGGTAGGTCATGAATAAGTCTGGGATTCGGACCTTGTCAAGAGGCCAATTCAGAATGAAAAAAGAGGAAATAAATAAAGGTTATTAGAAATGAAAGTTAGAATTAAAATAAAAAGTTAATTAGTTGGAAGAAAATTGAGAATGAATAGGTGAGATAAATTATAATTACTCTATTTTTATTTGACAAGTCTTAATTTGAATAAAACTGGACTTATCAAATCAAGATATTATATAAATGAAAAGTATAACAAGAATATATATAGACTTCCATTCCCTTCCACCCAATTCGACAGGTCTTAGTTTGACAAGTCTTGAATCATATTAATATATGGTTCAAATAATTAATTAATCAATTATATATAATTCGTCTAATTCAATTTAATAGTACAAAAAATATGAAATTTTATATCACATTAAAAATTTGATGAATATATTTTTATTTAATAAGTCTTAATTTAGATAAGACTAGACTGGTCAAATCGGGATATTATATAAATGAAAAATATAATCAGAAAAATCTATAAGCTTTGATTTTGTCCATTAGTTGGCACATCCCAATTAAATCCAATTTACTCACATCCATTCACTTTCCTTCCACCTGATTTGACAAGTCTTAATTTGACAAACCTTCCATTCCACCCGATTTTGAGGATTTCAACAAGTCTTGCACCCATCTGATCTTCTCTTCTATTGGATTTTGAGGATTTTTAACTATTCTATATCTTTAACTCATTCTCAATCTTTATTCAAAAATATCGATTTTGTGTGAATGTCAAATAAAAAAGTCTCTTTATATTTGATTCAATTTTATAATATGCTCATGTTGTAATACACGGACATAATACTAGCTAGTAACTGTCAATGTACGTATATATAACAAAGAACCATAAAAAACGATTGTGTGAAAGTACTAGTGATATTTCAATGATTATACAAAAACTTAGACATGTACATATGTCGTTGTTTTATATTAGCAAACAAGGTAATACATTAGAACAACAAAACTCATCAAAAATCTTAATAACACGCAAGTTTTGCTCTATATAGTCTATATATATGACATTTATTTATTTTTTTGAGTACCATATAATGCTTGTAGCTAAAAAAAGGTTTATAATAATTTTGACACCATTCAAGCTTCAAATCGATTCTTTCTACCATTGGGTTTGGTCGTGTAAATACAGAATAAAATAGTATTAAATAAAGGTGACCTCTCCGAGAAGCTAACCACACATGCGAACGTGACATTTCTTGATGAACTACAAGTTATCAATATTAAATTATTAATTACTTGTTTTTCTCTTATTGTTCAATGTATCGACTGACATTTTTTGATGAACTACAAGTTATCAATATTAAATTATTAATTTCTTGATGAACTACAAGTTATCAATATTAAATTATTAATTACTTGTTTTTCTCTTATTGTTCAATGTATCGACTGGACATTTTAATTAATTAAAATGCATGCATGAGTACGAATATTAATAAACTGAACACTACTACCAAAAAAACATTTTGCCATCGATTAGAATTAAACTTTATCGTTAATTTTTAAACCGATGCATATCGCCCGATAGGAAAGATATGTACAATATCATCGGTTGAAAACTGATGGCATTGGTACTTTTCTCATCAGTTAAAAATTTTTCAACCAATGGTATTGGTACTTTTTCCATGATTTTCCATGATTTTGAGTACCTTTTTACCATTTGTTTTGGATAATGAACTGATGGTGTTTGATTATTTTTTATTTTTTTTTTATATATTTTTAGAATGCTTATTTTTTTAATATTTCCCTCAAAGATGTTTCTAGCCTCTAATTTTGTTAGCAAATAATATTCAATAATCACAAATAACATTCAACAATCACGATTCCAACAATTAATTATTAAAATATCACAATTACACATAATCATCTAACTAGCATTTGCACACTAATTTATAGCTATGTCAAAAATGTTGAAACTCATTTCTAGCAAAATTTCTAACTAGCAATCCTAAACTATAAACATCTCTTGCTCAACTCCTATATGCCATTACAAGGCATTTCAAGAAACATAATAACTTACTCAAATTGGGCAACTAAGTTACACTGGATGGTATCGATATGCACAACAAGAATGAGATACTTTTCGTGACGATAAAAAAGTGACTTTTTTTGCGACGGACTACTCTCATTGTTTAACATTTTCTTTTTGCGACGGATGACCGTCATAAATGTATTTTTTCCCTCACAAAAAGTGTCTACTTTGTTGTAGTGATATTTTTAATTTTACAATGCCAGTACTCCTAGGCTGATCTTTGACAACCCCTAGTTATATAGAAATAAACAGAGATTAACAAAATTCTTCATGTTCTAGATATAAAATGTAAATTGTGGAACATGTATTTGCTAATCTATTCAATTTTGCATATAATAACAGAGAACGAGCAAATGATATAACAAATTATGGACATGAGATGAAAGGTACATTTTTGAAATATGATATATCTTATATATTAAAAAGGCCTTTATGCCACTCATTACTTCCATATATTTTTAAAATAAAGAAGGCACTTCTGTGTTAAGTTGTAAAGTTACGTTGAAAATGTGAAGTTATTAGCAGATGTGACAATCTTTCTAACATTTGATATACACCTGAAATATACACACAAATCTAATAATTTTTTCAACATTTGATATACACCTGAAATATACACACAAATCTAATAATTTTTTCAACATTTGATATACACCTGAAATATACACACAAATCTAATAATCTTTCCAACATTTGATATACACCTGAAATATACACACAAATCTAATGGGTTATTGAGATGAAGTAATTACAAACAATTTCTATAATATAGCTGAAAAGGGGTAGATTATATATATGCACCTATCATTGACGAATAAGCATTGCCATCACAACCACCTAGCATTGCCATTATTAGATCAGCTATGGATGGACACCCACCTAAGCATGAAAGTCTCTAAAGTTAGCTGAAGCTGCTCATTTAGTCTCAGTTTTACCCAAATTAGTCATGACTTATTCTCTGCAATGCTCAAAGGAAATGCCATGATCAGCTTTTAAAAAAGAAAAGGCAGCATCAACTCCTGCATGCAACTAGCAAGCACGAAACTTGAACTGGGGTCCGCAAATTCCAAATCTTGTACTTAAATTATAGAACTTTAATTAATAAATAACTGTTTCAACTAATTGAGCCTCTCCTTGTCGAAATTCCTCATTTTCCCTCCACAAAAAAGAAAATTTAGACTTCGATCGTTCGCACTTCCTCGACTGCTGGTAATTCACTTCAGAGATCAGCTTGTGATACCTCTAGCATAGAATAAATTAATTTAGCGTGCGTAATGTCCACCAGTCAAGATTGAGTGGGTCAAATCATTAATACGGCAGTATACTTCATTTTCTTCCAATCATGCATTGTCGGTACCAACTGAATGTGCTCAATTCTAAATAATATGCTTTAGAATGTGCTCAATTCACATTGGCAGTATACTTAATTTTCTTCCAATCATTGTCGGTATCAACTTAAATAATACGGCAGTGTGATTTTTTTTAATGCTTCAAGTCTAAAGTAGAAAGAAGAGTATCTTTTTTATCATTCTTAAAAAATCCCCTTGACCTGAATGCATGTCTCCTCTTGATAGAGATAGATATAGATATAGAGAGAGATCTTGACTGCCACAACGTTGGTGTAGTGTAACTTCCACGAAACAACTTCTTCTCTGTCTTGAACGATATATATATATATATATATATATATTTAAGTAATTAAGGAAAATTGTTGAGGCCCTTAGAAGATGCTTGAATAAATGATTATGTATTTATACTTCACATTCATATATATAATTATTATTAATAAATAATTGAATTGACAGTTAGGTAACTGTAAGGGATCAAGGAACACACAAAGTTTAATTGTCTTTCCGCCTTGTAAATGGAATGAATATTACATTCATTGACTCTACTATAATTGGTGTTAGGTCAACACGCGGCATGAACTCAATAAAGGGACTAGTGTTGTGTATGTATAACGTATAAACTCAACCAAGGAAAAGTGACTAACAATAAATCCGCTCTTTACCAGACTAGAAGAGGCTTCTCATGCTGGAGATAAATGTGAATTCATTCAAAGATCTTCTCGAGAAGGATAAGCACTTGCTCGAGAAATTGATTGCATCAACATATTGCAGCAATGCTTGAACGTGCTCATTTTGTTCTCGAGGTTGTCTACCTCAAACCTGAGCTTGCCAAAGAGCTCAATGGCCAGGGCTTGTCACCTCTGCATTTGGCTGCTGCCCACGGTCATGTCACTGTAGTGGAGGAGTTGTTGAAGACATCGAAGGAGTTCCACACTTACGAAATAAATTGCTCTATATACTTATATATTTAGTAGGTAAATACATTCATCGAAGAGAATGAAACAAAATTAAAAAAAAAAAAAATGCTACAGTGTTGGACGGAATAATCTATTCCATCAAAATATATACATTTTTTAAGTTAAATCGTTAATTAGAGTCAAGATTAACGGGACGGGATGATTTATCCCGTCCAAATACTGTAGCTGGACAAGATAAATCATCCCATTATTTCTAGATTTCAATTTTCTACCAAAACAGTTCTCTTTCTCAATATTTTTTATTTTTATTTTCTATTAATAAAGAAATCGGAGGAGTTCCACATGGATTTGTATAGTTTTTTTTTTTTTTTACAATTTATTTATTCAATATCAAACACCTAGGAACATACTTTTTTGTATTATAATTGATTTTACAGAATTGAAAAATATATACATAATTTATCCTTCTGTATCATTTGATTGCTGTCCATTGTTTAACATTCAACGAGATAATTTATTTCATTATAATGTATAGAAAAACATAAAACTCTATAAATATTTTTTTCTTTATTTGAATGATATGAATAAAAATATATATTTTATGGATTTATGGTTCAAAATTTTAGAGTCCAATTAATATTGACTGTAAAATATAATTTCCTCGCACTTCACGTTTTCACGTCTCAAAATTTATTGAAATAAAAAAAAAATGCATAGAGAAACATTTTTTTTACTACAATGCATAGTTAATATCGTACATAATTGTTATTGCTAATTCAAATTCATAAATGATATCAAATTTCGAACATATTGTTTGTTTTGTGCCATGTGATATATATTAAAATGCATATAATTATTTTAAAATGCATTTACTATTTATTGTGTGTGTTTGCTTATTTTTTTAATAAATTACGGTTTTAATTTATTATTCAAAAATCATTAAAATTATCTATTATTGTTCAATATATATATGTCATTTACACGATAATTATTATTATTTTCAAAATTCAAAGAGATATAGTGCAATGGGGTTTTTATAGTGCCAAAAAAAAAATTTAATCCCAAACTGCAAGAATTTCTTGCGGTTTGGAATAAAAATTTCAAACCGCAGAAAATTGCTGCGGTTTAGGTATATTTTAAAAAATTTAAAAATTGGTTATTTCTGATAAAATATATTAAATATTGGATATAAATAAAAATGACGGATCCTCCTGTATCATATGATCAAATAGTAAATTCAAGCAGCACATACAAATATACAATATCTTTGTATGTCAAAATTATCCAAATTCTGTTTTTTAATCCGATTTGAAAATAAAACATATGTTGATATAAACAATAGCTAAATATAACCAATAGTAAATGTCAGAAAGATGATAAATATTTTTGATACATCGGTTATGTGATTCCCCTGGGCATATATGCTAAAGGAAAGGGTACCGAACTGGTACAAACTGTGCAGTCGGATCTGGATCTGGGTATGATTCAGAACCCGGTATCAGACCCGGGTATGGACTCCTTTAATTTGTATGCCACTCTAATGTAATGCTTCATGGACAGAAAACTGTGGATACATTTTTGGGTATTAATTATTTTCAAACGGGGGGATGATCAACTGATTGCGTATAAGATGCTCACCACATCGATCTGCTTCCTGTCCATTACTAGGGGTATCAATGGTACCTTTTTAGCCGTTTACCCGACCCGTATCGTATTCAATAAGGCAAATATTAGTTTACATAGTTACCAGCGGACGGGTTATATTATACCGTCTGACTTTTTTTTTTTTTTTTTTTTTTTTCCTTCTGCACTGATTTTGATTAATACAGATGTTAATTAAAATTAATCCGGACAGGATAATTAGACTCGTCCGCTGGACGGGATAACGCAACCCGTTCTATCTATTTCTCGACAAAATGAAAAGCTATGCCGTATTTTGATATTTTATTTATTTATTTTCTATTAATAAAAAACTCGGAGGCGAGCGGAGAGCCGGAGAGGGTACGAGGACCGGAGGTAGTTATAAGCCACGTAGGACATTTTTCTTGCCACGTAGGAGTCTCACAGGGCAATAAAACGGAGTCGGATTCGAATTCAGATCCTGTGCAATACCTGACCTCCAGGTAAAATGAAATCTGAATCGTCTATTTTAATCTGGCACGAATTTCAAAACAAATCACCTGATATTCCATATTGGCATAATCGCACCGAATTCCGACCCGGCCAAATCACCCCAGGTACCTGAGGTGCATGTAGGAAATCCAAACTGTTCTTTTAGCTTGGCGCAAATCTCAAAGCTGACCCTCCCCAGTCAAAGTAAAGACCGAATTGAGTTGGATATGGATCGAATTAATCTGGACGGTTCATTTTTTAAAATTCTATCTCAGGTACCTGAGGGGACGCAGACTCAGAATTCTACTCGGTCCGTCCCAGTACCTGTACTCACTCGCCGGATCCGGGGGTGAACCGGAGAAATAAAGATCCGAATATAAATTTATTTTTATTCGGTCCGTCAAAGAAGTGTTCCTCAAAACCTCAACTCTATTTTTAATTATTTTATTATTTTTTGCTGTATATATAACAATTTGTATAGCATAGTAACATACTTTACTTTAATGTGAATTTCGGTATTAAGTTTAAAACGGAAAATATGACAATATCGTGATCGTGATGTATGAAATAGAAATGAATTAATTTTACGTATTTTTATCAATTTATTCACTCAATATCAAGCAAAACATATTTTTTGTATTATAATTAATTTTACGGAAATGAAAATATATACAAGTTTTCTTTCTTTCTTATCATTTGGTTGGTGTCCATTGTTTAATATTCAGCAAGTAATGCATTTACATACTAAATATATAAATATTTGAATTTATATAGTATAAGTCAAGCATAAAAAATAAAAATAAATGAATACAGTATAATTAATTTATAATTTTTTTTAACCACTTATCTTTATACTAAATAAATTCAAAAAAAAAATTGAAAGATAAACCATTTGTTGATCTAACCATATTAATTTTATCTTACCTTAAAAAAATCAGAAAAACCAAATGCACAACAAGATACACACACAAACAAACATCCAAAAAGAGAAATTCGGAAGTAATTCAAAAAGAAGATAAAATGTTGGCGCAGATATCCAGATTAATAAAATATCAAAAGATACAAAATGATGACATCAATTTAGCAAAATAACCAACACTGAATTTGATCAAGCATCACATATCCTACTATCAAACAGGTTTTGACAAAAAGATAAGAAAAAAAAATTAGAAAAAAATATGGTAGTCAAAGCAGTCTCAAAGGAATTCTCCATGAAACATATGACCTCGTACCCAATAATAGACATCATAAAGCATTTTCAAGCAATCATCTCCAAAAGACAAATCACCCACTGTCAGATTCAGATTAGCAATTCCATTTCTCATCAGAACCTCTGTAAGATTCTGTATATTTTCATCAGACTTGCGGCATATTATATCAACTGACTTCAAATTTTTGCACTGCAAACACAAATCACTCGGCAGGCTAACTGCATCCACATCCATCCCAAATTCAGTACTCTACAAAAAAAAAAATTAAAACAATCACACATAGAACACCAAGTGTCGCACTTCCAGGTATTACTATCATGCCTTTTCTGGTTGGTGAAGGTACCAGTTGAGGCACAGCCCAAAACATTCACATATACTCAGCAAGTAGTTGGTCAAAGTTGGTACTGTTCCATATGAATTTGGAGTAGAAGAAAGAAAGGGTACCATGGTGCAGCTAAGAGTAAGCTTTTCAAGTATTGGTGAGTGCTGAAGAAAGAATGTGACAGCAGCAGGATTACGGGCAACCCAATATCCACCAAGTATTAAGCTCTTCAAATTTGGGACATCTAGCTTTAAATTTCGGAAATCATGCTTCAACTGGACACATATAAAATATTCTGGTTAGAACACACACAAAAAAGTATGATTCGCATCATACTGGTTGAGCTCACTATACAATTACGTATCAGTTGGAAACTATGTTACCCCGATACTCCTAGGAAGCCATCGTACCCGTGTCCAACACGTTTCCGACACCAACACACCCCCAACATGCGTACGATACGTATCAAACACGCCAGCTGGCATGTCAAGTGAGCTGGCGTGTCCCTACTCTCCTGATACTGTCTCCGACACCTGGTTGACCTCAGGACATAGCTGGATACGCCCCCGTGCCTGTGGACCGCGCCCGTGGACACCTGCTCATGCCTGTGGACCGGAGCAAATTCTCTTTTTTTTCTATGGAGGCGGGATTCGAACCTGGGCTCTCTCAAGTGGGAGTCAAAATCATAAACCACTACACCAAACTATCACATGTGACAAGTTCTAGTAAATATAATATTTAACTTATACTTAGATGAAGTCTTTATTTTCTGTATAAATTTAATTTAAGTTATAATTATCTAAATATAATATATATAATAACCGTGTCATGTTCTCTATTTTTGAGAATTGTTGTGTCGCAATACCCGTGTCGTATCCGACACGATACCCGTACCCGTATCCATGCAACATAGGTTGGAAACTAAGTTCCAATTACAGTATCATCCTCTCTTTTTTTTGTGGCAAGTAGCAGGTCCCTAACCCATCAAAAAAGAAGTTACATTAATAAAAAAAAAAAAGTAGATTAAAACAGAAATCATACTGCCAATGCTAACACACTCACTAGCCAAAGCACCTCTCCTATCTCACAGTTTCTGTAACTTGAGAGAAGGAGAGAGCATGTAGTTTGTATATGTTTTGAACATATTGGTTTGATGGTCAAGTATGAGATTTTCATAATAACTAAATAGCTAAGACAATAAATATTCCAAACATACCTGTTCATGGAGCTCCTCACGGTAACAGCAAATTGTTGTATATCTTTTATTAAAACGCAAATTTACGAGGTTAGGTGTACAAATGTAGAACTTGTTCTTCTGCTGAATCTGTATGTCACAATTTTCTATGACCAAATTTCTCAACACCCTAGAAGAAATACTCGAACAGGTTATCCAGCAATAATGCAAATTCAAATTTTCAAGCCTCTGGCACCCAGAAATTATCGTCTCCAGAAAGGCTGAAGTGACATACATCAGTTGCAGGCTCAAAGTTTTGAGTTGGCTCAAACTCATAACATCTGGTGAGGTTATTTTCACATATGGGAAACTAAATAAACCCAATTCCTCTAAAGACCGGCTAGTTAACATAGGTCTCGGTAAAATCACATTTTCACCAGAACTTTTAGGCCGGATTATAATGTGAAGAACCCGGACATCGTTTCTTAATGCGTGAGTGATCCATCTTGTGCTTGCTGCAAGATTAGTGGGAGAATCATTCAACAAAAATGTTTTGAAAACTTGAAGATCTTGTTTTGAGCGGTAAGGCAGTGCAGCATTGACATAACTGATGAACTTATCAGGCCCATAATTTGCAATTTCGTCGGTGTAAAATTTGAGGCCTTGCATTGAGGCCCATACATGTCTCCACCTATGCGACAATATACAGGTACGGCCTGCTTCTTTTAGTGGGAGAAAAGAGAGGATGTGATGTAAGATATGATCTGGTAGTTTACTTATCCTGTCTGTGGTACTTGGAACTTCTTCGGGTGTGGTGCCAGTAGGTTTATGTGTTGGTCTAGGTTTAGGTTTAGGTTTAGGTTTATGTCGAGGCATTCTTTTATTTGTAGATTTCAGAGAATTTTTCAACTTGTCATGCTCAATGCCTTGGCTTCTGAAGAGAAGAAAAACAAGAAATAAGTACAAGCATTGCATTACAAAATTATAGTGCCAGCAAGGCCCGAAATAACCGGATTACATTGATAACCTGACCAAAAAATCTTAGGGGTTATACAGCTCTACTTTTGAAGTTTGATTGGTATTTGAAAAGGAAAAAAAAGTAATAACAACTACTGATTTGTTGTTAATCAACATAATTTACAAGAGCAAGGTAAAATGGTGCAGTGGTAAACTCCTAGAACAATCGAGCTTTATTATGACCTACATATTGAACAACAGTTCTGATTACTAGCTGTTTATTACACAAATCATGATCCAAAAATAAGTTAGTCATGCATTCGTTAATTTTACAGACATTATGCCCTCGGAAAAATGGAGCAATGTTTGTCAATTTAATAATAGTCACTGTTCAGATTAATTTATTAAAAAGAAGTGTAGTGGGACAATGGACACACAGTTAGCGGCTCAGTTAAAGGTTAAAGGCAATCCAATATTGCATCATTTAAGGGTTATATTGTAAAAAGATAGTACAATATTGCATCATTTAAGGGTTATATTGTAAAAAGTGAAGTTTCAGTGTAGTGTACTGGACAAGGGACATACAGTTAGCAGCTCAATTAAAGGTTAAAGGCAATTCAATATTGCATCACTTAAGGGTTATATTGTAAAAAGTGATATTTCAGTGTTTCACGGATCAAATTGAAACCTAACCTAAATTTTTGGGAACAACAGTCCAATCCCAATTGAAAATAAGTGGTTTAAAACTTAGGTTTACTCATTTCGCACGCACACACATACATTGAAAGACGACGACCTGTTGGGGTGCGTGCGTGCGTGCGTGGGTGTGTGTGTGTGTGTGTGTGTGTGAGAGAGAGAGAGAGAGAGAGAAGGTAGAAACCTCGATATGGATGAGATTGTTGATTGGCGAGAGAGAACTGGAGAAGGAGAGAAGAAGAAAGGTGGAAAAGACGACGAGAGTCGGGACTCGGGAGGCGATCAGGCTTGGGATGGGAGCATTGGAGCATTGGACACCCGACACCACCAATTAATATGCAATGAAGAGAAATAGCACAACCGGCATGGCGGCATCACGCTTATCCGATTGATATCTTAAAATTAAATTATGGGCTTGGGATGGGAGCGATGGACAAGAATGAGGCTCACAAACCCAAACATGGACAACATCAGTGTGTGGTTTCAGCCCAGCAAGCCGTATTTGAAAATGTGTCCCAGTGGAGATTACCGGCCGGATAGGATTTGCAATATTTTTTAGTCCCACAATATTTTCTTAAATCAGATAACTACCATATATAAAATAACCGCATAACATGGTTGTTGCCATTCTTAAGGCAGTGCATTACAAATGCATTGAGCAAAACAAATAACCTAAACTTGACAACCTATAGTGCATGTCATGTGCACCCAGCCATTTTTTAATTTTGCAAGAAAATATTAATGGTTCTAATTAACCGAATCTAAACATACTTTTTAAAAATGTGTACCCTGAAATTTTGATTGATAGGTAAATGAAAAAAAAACATTTTTTAATTTTGCAAGAAAATATTAAT
The DNA here is from genome assembly GCA_033356055.1 of Carex pumila. Lineage (NCBI taxonomy): Eukaryota > Viridiplantae > Streptophyta > Magnoliopsida > Poales > Cyperaceae > Carex > Carex pumila. The sequence goes on from JARJHM010000090.1 coordinate 281,497, forward strand.
GGATCTAATTAACCAAATCTAAACATACTTTTTAAAAATGTGTATCCTGAAATTTTGATTGGTAGGTAAATGAAAAAAAAAATTAAAAATAAGAATTGGTGTATGAAAATTTTTAATTTTGCAAGAAAATATCAATGGTTCAAATTAACCGAATCTAAACATACTTTTTAAAAATGTGTACCCTGAAATTTTGATTGATAGGTAAATGAAAAAGAAAAACATTTTTTAATTTTGCAAGAAAATATTAATGGTTCTAATTAACCAAATCTAAACATACTTTTTAAAAATGTATCCTCAAATTTTGATTGATAGGTAAATAAAAAAAAAATTAAAAATAAGAATTGGTGTATGAAAATTTTAAAAATAAGAAAACAATAAGATAATCTGACATGACATTTCGCAGAGAGGGGAGCAGGCTTATGGCGGCTTACTATATATATATTTTTTTCATTTTTTTTAGATTAGAAGATAAATATGACATGACATTCCGCAAAGATGCCATGGCTCATTACTGTCTTTCTGTTTTTAAAATTTTCATATTTTTAATATTTTATTTTTTGATTTTCCTATGAATAAAATTTTGGGATCAGACGACTAGCGTAAGAGAAGTGGAATTAATATTTAGACAATGACATTTTAGTTGATATTTCGCCAAATATGAGCTATATTTCTCTCGAATACGGATACTTATCGTATGTTAAACGGATACGAATATAAATTGCATATGGGCATACAAATACACATACGAACTATATATAATTCAGATAATTAAAATTTAATTACTGATGTAAATTATGAGAAAAAATAATATCTACATATATTTTTTTTTATTTATAAATAGACTTAATATTTGTTATGATAAGTTTGTTGATTACAAAATAATTATTATGTTAACTAAACAATGCTCACTAATTATATTATTATATCATATTGTTCATCAAAATATATGAACCCAAACTTGATGACATTCATTTTAAATAAATAGAATATAAAAACTAAAAGAGCTTTGTACCAGCTACATCAACAATCATGCAACTTAGTGTTCTTCTGAATCAGATGCATCTTCTATTTCTACTTGCAACAATTAAATTATATATCAATACTACACGATAAAAATACAAGTAATAAATTATTGGTATGATAAAATAATACTAGTAATAAATCATTGATATCAATACGCAGTTTGTTAAATTAGTTTAAAAACAAAGAGTATCTTTATTATGGTAGGTGTGTAAACGATCGGATACGGATAATTAGTAATCTAACTTCATTATTATTCATTATAATTTTTAAAAACAGATACAAATATGAATAGTCTCAAATATGAATACGGATCAGGTAACTTAGATTAATTTTCTAAATTCAGATCCGGATAAAATTGGATAATAATATCCAATTCGTTTACACCCTAGAGTGGACCGAATTCTGTGTAAAATGAGATCTGAATCGTTTGACAATAGCTCTTCTTATATTTTAGATATCGAATTGATTTTAATCTAACTGTCATTATTTTATGCTTCTCATGTCATACTGCAGGGAATACTCACTCAAGGGAACTGAAACAAGTAAAGATGCGAGAATAATTTTGTGAGCCAAAAAAATTCGCACTTCTTCGCTCTATTTTTTTAATTTTTTTTATTATGCTTTTCCAGTTTATTTATTTATTTTTTTAGATAAGTTTTTTTGTGCAACATAGTAACGAGCAGAACTACAGTGTTCTTAGGTTTATTAAATTTATTTGTGAACTTAACTTGATTTCAAATAATAAATTCAAATTGTTAAAATCCATCTACTTTGCAAGTGATGTGTTTACATACAATAAATTAAAAAAATTAAATTAATTTTGTGTAGAATTAAGTGGTAAAAAAACGTTCAAATTAATTTATAAATTTTCTAATTTTGACCGTTGACTTTAACTAAATTAATTAAAAAGTTTAAAATTTTCACATATAGACACATCACTCGTAATGTATATATGTTTCAAAGGTTCGGATTTATTATTTGAAATCAATCTGATAGATTTTAGAATTGAGTTCACAAAAAAAACTTGATGAACTTAAGAACACCCTAGTTCTACTCCATAGTAACAATATTAGCTTTGCTTGATGTGAATTTAAGTAGTCATTTGAGCTAAAGTTAAACGGACAAAATAAATTAAAATAGATAATATGACAACATCACCCATTTTCATATGGAATGTATGAAATAAAAATGTATTAATTTACGATTTTTTTTTAAATTTATTCAGTTAATATCAAAAACCTAGGAACATACTTTTTGTATCAGAATTAATTTTATAGAATTAAAAAAATATTTACATAACTTCTCTTTCTGCATCGTTTAATTAATTGTCGGCCGTTCTTTAACATTCAACAAAATTTATTTCAGTAGAATGTATAGAAAAAATAAAATAAAAAACTCTACAGACATACAAACACACATCCTAAAAGAGAAATTGGGAAGTAATTCAAGAGAAGATAAAAAGTTATTGGCGTAGATACATCCAGATTAATAATAATTGATATAGTGCAAGATAATGACAACAATTTAGCAAAATAAATTCCAACACTGAATAATATCAAACACGTTTTAGTGTTTGTGTGTGTGTGTGTTTTAGAAAAAAAAAAAAAATCTAACCACGTTTCATTAGCTTGAAACTTGATAATTACATACTAAAGTTTTGATGTTAACTATGGCTATGTAAAGCTTCACAATAAGCCCACACGGCTTGGGATTTCCTACACAAAAGATCTAACCAAACACAGGCACCAAAAGCATAAGTTAGAAATACTAGGACCAACTGCCTAAACCAAAACAACATAAGCCACATCAGGGCTGAGGTAACTGTATCAACAAAACAAAACAAAACATCAACAGAGGCATCATCACTCCAGGTCATTCACCAGCAGCTGCACATATTCATTTAACATTTGACTTTGTACCCAATACAAGACATTATAAAGCATTTTCAAGCTATCATCTACAAAAGACAAATCACCCACTGTCATATTAACATTAGCAATTCCATTTCTCATCAGAACCTCTGTCAATTTCTTTATATTTTCTTCAGACTGGAGGCATACTAAATCAACTGAAGTCAAATTTTTGCATTGGAAACATAAATCACTCGGCAGGTTAACTGGATCCATATACATATCCATCCTAAATCCAGTACCCTATAAAAAAAAATTAAAACAATCAATGCATAGAACACCAAGTGCTGCATTTCCAGGTACTACTATCATGCCTTCTCTGGTTGGTGTGGGTACCAGTTGAGGCAGAGGCCAAAACATTCACAAATAGTCAGCAAGTAGTTGGTCAAAGTTGGTACTGATGCATATGAATTTGGACTAGAAGAAAGAAACAATACCTTACTGCAGATCAGAGTAAGCTTTTCAAGCAGAGGTGAGTGCCGAAGAAAGAATGAGACAGCCCCAGGTTCACTGGCAATCCAATATCCACCAAGTATTAAGCTCTTCAAATTTGGGACGTCCAGCTTCAAATTTCGGAAATCATGCTTAAACTGGCGATGATACTAAGACATAGAATGTTCTAGTTAGAACACACACCAAAATGGATCTCCACATCATACCGGTTGAGCCCACTATACAACTATATACCAATTGGAAACTAAAGTTCCAACTTCAATATCATTTTCTTTTTTATAAGTTGCATGTGTTCCTAACCCACCAAAAAGAAGTTACATTAATAAAAAAAAGTAGAGTAAAAAGAAATCATGCTGCCGCATTCTTCCCCCTCTTAACCCACCCATTAGCCAAAACACCTCGCCTTTCTCACATTTTATGTAACTTAGTTGTATATCTTTTGAACATATTGGTTTGATGGTCAAGTACGAGATGTTCATAATAACTAAATAGCTAAGACTACAGATATAGAAAACATACCTGTTCATGGAGCTCCTCAGTGGGGCAGCATATTGCAAATCTTTTATTAAAACTCAAATGCACAAGGTTAGGAGTACAAATGTAGAACTTGTTCTTCCACTGAATCTGTAGGTCACAATTTTCCACAACCAAATTTCTCAACACCCTAGAAGAAATTCCCGAACAGGTTATCCAGCACCAATGCAAATTCAAATTTTCAAGCCTCTGGCACCCAGAAATTATTGTCTCCAGAAAAACTGAAGTGACATGCATCTGTTGCAGGCTCAAAGTTTTGAGTTGGCTCAAACTAATAACATTTGGTGAGGTTATTTTCACATTTGGGAAACTAAATAAACCCAATTCCTCTAAAGACTGGCTAGTCAACATAGGTCTCGGTAAAATCACATTTTCACCAGAACTTTTAGCCCGGATTATAATGTGAAGAACCCGAACATCGTTGCTTAATGCGTGAGTGATCCATCTTGTGCTTGCTGCAAGATTAGTGGGAGAATCATTCAACAAAAATGTTTTGAATACTTGAAGATCTTGTTTTGAGCAGTAAGGCAGTGCGGCATTGACATAACTGATGAACTTCTCAGGCCCGCAATTTGCAAATTCATCAGTGTAAAATTTTAGGCCTTGCATTGAGAGCCATACATGTATCCACCTATGCGACAATATACTGGTACGGCCTGCTTCTTTTAGTGGGAGAAAGGAGAGGATGTGATGTAAGATGTCGTCTGGTAGTTTACTTATCCTGTCTGTGGTATTTGGAACTTCTTCAGGTGTGGTGCCAGTAGGTTTATGTGTTGGTTTAGGTTTACGTCGAGGCATTGTTTAATTTGTAGATTTCAGAGAATTTTTCAACTTGTCATGCTCAATGCCTTGGCTTCTGAAGAGAAGAAAGACAGGAAATAAGTACAAGCATTGCATTACAAATTTATAGTGCCAGCAAGGCCTAAAATAACCAGCTTACATTGATAACCCGACCAAAAATCTTAGGGGTTATACAGCAAGCTTTCATCATGACCTACACATCGAACAACAATTCTGGTTTTCCTTACATATTACTAGCTGTTTATTACACAAATCATTATCCAAAAGTAAGTTAGTCATGCTTTAATTATTCTGGAAAAATGGAGCAATGTCTGTCAATTTGATAAGAATCAATGTTGAGATTAATTAATCAAAAAGAAGTGTAGTTCAACAACGGACACATAGTTAGCGGCTCCAAAATTGCATCATTTAAGGGTCATATTGTAAAAGGTGAAGTTCCACAGATTAAAATGAAACCAGACCTAAATTTTTGGAAACAACAGTCCAATCCCAATTGAAAATAAGAGGTTTAAAACTTAGGTTTACTCATTTCGCGCACACACATATTCAGATACGACGACCTGGTGGGGTGGTGCGTGCGTGTGACAGAGAGAGAGAGAGAGAGTAGATAGAATAGAAACCTGGATATGGATGAGATTGTAGAATGGCGAGAGAGAACTGGAGAAGGAGAGAAGAAGAAAGAGAAAGAGGGGGAAACGATCAGTCGGGGCTCGGGAGGCGACTAAACTAAGACTAGGGTTGGAGAAGTGGAATAAATATTACTTGGATAATTGACATTTCGCCACGTAGGAGAATTTTTTCTAAATTGTCCACGTGGGAGTTCCACACGGACATAAATAAATAATAAATAAAAGACATCTTTCGGATGGGGGAGTGGACCCAATTCCGTTCCGTTTAGAAATAAACGTGTTTTGGCCTGCCCCAAGCCCCCAATTCGGTATTATTAGTAAAAAATATTGACTGTTCGACTCCGTGATACCTTTTAAGCTACCCATGACTTATTTGTGGATAATTACTAAAATGTCCTAATTCTTGGCTGACCGTTTAAGGTTGCGTGCTTGCTGTAAATATATGGACAGAGATAAATTACATGGTATTTAGGTGGGTTTGCTACAAGTTATGCGAGCCCACAAAGGACCATTGCACATCTGTTCTTTGTTTTCCGTAATTTGGATTTTGAAATTTTTCAATTATACGCTAAATTTTAAGTTTTTGGTAGTATATTTTTTTGATCAAATGCTGAAGTTGGTGGTAATTAAGCAAAATGATTGTAAACTAAGATCCCATTTCATAAATATATATATCTCAAGGCTTGAATGCACATTTGAAGGTTAACTGAATTAGACCGATTAGAAGTTAGTCTAACGGCTGGGGAACAGCATTTTGGTTTGATAACTAGAAAATGTTCTAATTAATTCTTAGTGGGCCGTGTAAGTTTGCGAGCTTGCTGTAAATACGGACAGATATAAATCGCATGGTATTTCGATCAAGCGTGATGCATGACTCGCGAAGAAGCAGAGGTATGAAATGAAATACACTCATTACATTTTACTTTAATTTTTTTTTGAAGCCTTCTACTCCAAATTTATGAAGAATTTAATGTTGATATTTTGTGTTTTTTTTTTTTCTCATTTGTTTTCAAACAAAAGCAACTAGTGATAAAGGCGGCATCTCTGGCCATGGCCCGTGATGGTGCAAGTGAAGGTGGTGTCCGTACTGTTTTTTTTTTTTTTGGAAGAAAGTTGGTGTTATCCACTTATTTCATTAGAAACCATAGAACAATTTATCTGAAAAGAGCTCCAAACAGTTAGAACTCCATCAGAATGAGTACAAAACATGAATCAAAATTCAAAACAACACCTAATTAACCTGAACAAAAACAAAAGTTTCTGTAGAACCAGCCTGCAAGAAACTCAAGACTAGTACACCTATTGGTTAGTAAGTAGTAACTATGAATCAGAAAAGCACTAAGCAACAAGCCTATTAATTACATCAAAACAACAGAAACCAGCATAAGCTGCCATGCAAGGCAGAAGTAAGCAAGCACAAAAATAAAAGGCATGGCCATGGCTGACTTAATTAACCAGTAAGCAGGGTTTGGTCAGTGCCAGGCCAGTGGGTTGTGCTCAATTATATTCCCATAACCTGAACTCTTCCTCTGCCTCTACTTCTTCGAAATTCTCTTTGACAACATCATCCAAAGGCATAAGTGGTATTGTTTAATAATAAACATTCTGAGGTTTATGTTACAACATCTTCTGATTAACAACACCAGCTATGCATTTAGTGTTTAGAGCGGATAAATATAAATATTACTTGGATGATTGGATATGAATTAATTGTGACCTTCTTTCCCTTTCCAAAGAAAAATTATTAACTTTTGGTTATCATTTAAGTAATTATTATTAAGATATTCCAACACACCTACTCTATTTAATATACCAAGCAAAGAAAAATTAATGTTTTGAAAGGCATGTGAAATTAATTCTGGCAAAAAATATTTATAATTAGTGAATTCTCAAGTAATTTGGTGATTCCACTTGGGTGTTTTAGTTGACATTAACTGGCATTAAATTTGTGCATGCTCAATTATAAAAAGTATCATACATACGGGTCTAAAAATTATTACGAAATGCATGAGCGCATGAACCATATTTTGCGTAACAAGTCATATATATATACATATATATATAGAGAGAGGGTTCAAATGCATCCAAATTTTTGTGCACCCAAATGCACCCTATCCTTTTTCTCTGTTTTTAAAGTCCAAATAGTCAATCCGAACCGTTAGATGCGATCTACATATTAAGATGTGCTTGGAGACCAAATTTTACATTTTTTGGAATTTTTTTACTATTTATTAAGTCACTTTGAAAATCGCTGATCCAATGGTCCAGAAAATGTAAAATCAGCGATTTTCAAAGTGGCTTAATAAATAGTTAAAAAAATTTCAAAAAATGTAAAATTTGGTCTCCAGGCACATCTTAATATATATATCACATCTAACGGTTCGGATTGACTATTCGGACTTTAAAAACGGAGAAACAAAATTTGAAAAATAGGGTGCATTTGAGTGTACAAAATTTTGGGTGCATTTGAACCCTCCTCATATATATAAGTAAGGCTACCATACATTGCAATGCATAGGTATCTTTGTACATTGAACTATAAATCACCGGATTCAAAGTCCAAAGAGTCAATCCAAACTATTCATCTTGTTCTCCATATTAATGTGTATTTGGAGACCATATTTTACATTTTTTTTTTTTGAAAATTTTTTACTATTTTTTTAGATTTATTGAAAATCGTTGTTTTTCAGACAAATCTGAACCATAAAAAAATAACAATTTTCAATAAATCTAAAAAATAATAAAATATTTCAAAAACCGTAAAATTTGGTCTCCAAACAATTTAGTTACGAAATTTGTGCACGGTCAATTTAGTTGACATTTTTTTTTTTGTTTTTGCTTGCTTGATGTGTATCATAATTAGAAGGTTCATGTAAAATTATGAATGTGTCCAATAAAATAAAGTTGAAATTGTGATAATTGTGTCGAGGAATGGTTAATTTAAATACCTCTGCATGATATGGCAAAACAAATCTAATTTAATCATACAATACAATACATATAACATACTTTTTTTTTATAATTATCGATCTTATTTTGATATAGATTGTTGGTGAAGCCACTGGACTACAATGAAATTTATATCGTTAAAAAGCTGATGGGTTAGTCATTTAATTTTATATATATTTCTTAAAACAAGTTTACATTATTTTTATTAGCTAGGTAGCTAGCATATATATATATGTCGTTGTATATAGAGTATGACTCAGCTGCCACAACTTTTGTATCCCACCGTGATCATAAATTTATTTTATTTTATTTGAGTAGAGTTAAAATGCACTTTTGGTTTTGTGTCACAACCATAGTTCACGTCTTTATCGATGTTTACAAAGTTCAAATAGTCAATCCGAACCGCTCAACATGATATATACAAATTAAAATGTGTTTAGAGACGAAATTTTATATTTTTTGAAGAAAATTTACTATTTTTTTAGATAGGTACAAAATCACTGTTTTTTTATGGTCTAGATACAGTGATTTTGTACCTATCTAGAATGATAGTAAAAAAAATTTCAAAAAATATAAAATTTGGTCTCTAAGCACATTTTAATATGGAGATTGTGTTGAGCTTCTCAGATCGATTGTTTGAACTTTGAAAATAGAGATAAAGAGGTAGAATATGGTTAGAGTACAAAACCAATAGTGCATTTTAACCCTACTCATTTTATTTTATTTTTGGAGTGAACTATTTGGTATATGCTTTTTCTTTGGTTAGCATGATCTAAAATTAATACACCTAAGTTAGGTTTTACTTATCCTGCAGTGAATTGTCTGCCAATATATTTAAATTATAAGAAGACAAAATTAAAGGCACCGCACCCAACAAAGCACTAGCTACCTAGTTTATAATATATAATATATATAACTTGTTACTTGTAATATATATAGAGAGGGGCTATCATGCTTTGCAAATTAAAGTTGGTGTTTTAATTTGCAAAGCATGTAGCCTATCTCATATATATAAACTGGTATATCTATATATACAGATCAAGGGATAGGAGAGGGAGTATATATATAGCTAGCTAGCTGGAGTACTATAGAATGGGAGATCAGAGAATGGAACTAAGGATGAATTGGTGGTGGCTTGACATGACTTTGGTACCATTAGGGTTTCTTATGTTCGTCTCGTACCATCTCTGGTTGTGGCACAAGGTCAAAACTGAACCGCACCACACATATGTTGGTTTGCAATTTAACTTACAGAGAGCTTGGGTCTTAACCATAGTCAAGGTACCTACTCCTCTTAATTAATTTGCATCAGCTGATCATTAATTGTTATTAGACAATTAATACTTATTTTATTTTCACATTGGTATATGTCTATATAATATATATATATATATATTTAATTAGGACAACAACAAGAAAGAGATGTTAGCAGTGCAATCACTGAGGAATGCACTTATGGGATCCATACTAATGGCCTCCACTTCAATCGTTCTCTCAACTGGCCTCGCCGCATTGCTCAGTAGCACATACACTATAAAGAAGCCTCTTAACACCACGATATACGGATCACGTGACGAGCACGTGATGACCGTAAAATATGCATCTATTCTCACCATCTTTCTCTTTGCTTTCTTGTGCTATTCTCTCTCCATAAGGTTCTTCGGGCAGTTTGGCTTTCTCGTCAATGTTCCTCGAGGAAATAATGACGATAATAACCCCGTGACGGTTGAGTATGTTTGTGAGCTTTTGGGGAAAGGATTTGGTCTGAATACTATTGGAAATAGACTGTTTTTTGTTGCCATGCCACTTTTGCTCTGGATTGTGGGTCCCGTTTTGGTATTCTTGTGCTATGTTTGCATGATGATCATATTATACAATGTTGATGTGATCACAGATAACAATGGGAAAACTAGGGCTAGAGGAGAGTTTGTGGAGAAAAATTGCTTCACAGGTGCTGTGTGATTATTATATATATACTTGCAATATTTACTTCTTTTACAATTTCTTGCAATTCTAGCAAATTAATTTAAGACAGGTTTGGAACTTTTTTTTTTCTGAGGGTATGAATAAAAATTTCGGCAAAATTTCCATTAAGTGTCTACTGTGTGGGGCCCACATTGTAAATTTCATGCAGTAGTAATATATTATAAAGTTACACATAAACAAGAAAGTACTCAAATTCTTCTCTTACTCTTGGCCAGTGATCCCTCCACTATATCTGTGAGAGGTGCCATTAACAAACAGCAAAAAAGTCAGGAAACCCTTGATGCCATACAGAGAGGCATCCACCTTGGCCATTACAACAGGATTGCCCATATCTCTAGGCTCTCAGTCGAATGATCGTTGTCAAATCATGTTTTTCTAATTTATATGGAGTGACTTAGAATTTGAATGTACTACAAGGACTGATAATTTTTTTACTTATTCATAAGTTATTTTTGAACTGAGATTAATAATTCATATTCAAAATATTTTTTTCTTCAGTAACACACAAAGAAATATTTTAATATCTTTTTACAACTGCAAAAGACTTGATCTAAAAAATGTTAATCTGGGTAATCTGTCGCCACCAACAAATCCAAGAAGGGTCAGGATTCGAAAAAAAAAATAGATCCAGTGGTATTTTATACTTGTGTCTATCCCTAGATGGATATAATGCCTACCCCTGAATTAACGCTCTAGTAGAAGAAAATTGTGTGGAAATATAAGTCAGCTCAGATTGATTCGCATAAAAAAAAGAGAAAAAAAAAAAGACGCAATCTGATTAGCTATTCCACTTAGAAGAATCGTTGATTTGTTACGAGAAAAAAGAGGTCCGTTATTAAGGATATAAATATGTATTGTAAAAGATGTAAGATATAATTAAGACATGAAAACAATGAAGCATTTGAGTCTTTTCATTTGTGATCCTTCATTATAGAAAGTAAATAAATATAGGTACATTGGAAAGTTCTAAATGAGCAATATTTAATGTCTCTGGTGAAAATTTTCTTTATTTTGAAATAAACATAATATATGCATAATAAAGTTCAATGAATTACAACTCAGGTTAATATTTTGTAGAGTTAAAAAAGAATATGCAAACAAAATGACAGGACAAGCAATTGTATGATGTACAATATTCCATTTATATGACATGACCAAGCCATCTTTTATAATCAAAGAGCAGTATAATCAAAATCAAATGATGTAGTCGGTTCTGATAAAAACAAGTCATGCAATTAAAAAAATTCAATTACTTCGATAAATCCAACTATTTCAGAATTCAGACATATTCAACAATAATAAAATTCAGAAGAAAAGAGAAGAATGCAAGTTGAAAACTTTTACACAATGGGCTTCCCCTTTTGAAGGATGGAACATATTTCTCCCTTTTAAAGGAAGAAACATATCTAAAGAGTATCCCATTATCTTAAGCATATGTGTTCTGGTCACTTGTTCCATTCGTCTTACACAACCTACCTGTGGTTTCAATGAATTTGATCAAGCACCACATATCCTAATATCATATAGGTTTTGAACAGCATCCCCTCCCCAACCAGCACACACACACACAAATGATGGGAGACAGCAGTCTAAGCCCGTTTCATTAGCATGAAACCTGATAATTACATACTAGAGTTTTGATGTTAACTATGACTATGTAAAGCTTCACAATAAGCCCACACGGCTTGGGATTCTCCTACACAAAAGATCTAACCAAACACACATAACATCCAGTTCAGTGTGCACACAGGCACCAAAAGCATCAGTTAGAAATACTAGGATTAACTGCCTAAAACAAAACAACATAAGCCACATCAGGGCTGAGGTAATTGTATCAACAAAACAAAACATCAACAAAGGTATCATCACTCCTGGTCATCTGTGGATCCGCTCCAGCAGCTGCACATCTTCATTTAGTGTGTTATCTATTTAAACATTTGACCTTGTACCCAATACAAGACATCATAAAGCATTTTCAAGCTATCATCTCCACAAGACAAATCACCCACTGTCAGATTCACATTAGCAATTCCACTTCTCATCAGAACCTCTGTCAATTTCTCTATACTTTCATCAGTCTTGCGGCAAATTATATCAACTGACATCAGTTTTTTGCATTGGAAACACAAATCACTCCGAATAGGAACTGGATTCCTCTCCATCATAAATTCCCCAAATCCTGTACCCTATAAAAAAAAATTAAAACAATCATACATAGAACACCAATGTGTTGCATTTCCAAGTACTATCATGCCTCTTCTGGTTGATGCAGGTACAAGTTGAGGCACAGCCCAAAACATTTATAATTACTCAGCAAGTAATTGGTCAAAGTAGGTACTGTTGCATATGAATTTGTTGTAGAAGAAAGAAACAGTACCTTGCTGTAGATCAGAGTAAGCATTTCAAGCATTGGTGAGTGCCGGAGAAAGAATGGGACAGCCCCAGGTTCACTGGCAACCCAAAATCCACCAAGTATTAAGCTCTTCAAATTCGGCACGTCTAGCTTCAAATGTCGGAAATCTTGCTTAAATGGGCGATGATACTAAGACAGAGAGAACGTTCTAGTTAGAACACACACCAAAATGGATCTCCACATCATACCGGTTGAGCCCACTATACAACTATATACCAATTGGAAACTAAAGTTCCAACTTCAATATCATTTTCTTTTTTATAAGTTGCATGTGTTCCTAACCCACCAAAAAGAAGTTACATTAATAAAAAAAAGTAGAGCAAAAAGAAATCATGCTGCCGCATTCTTCCCCCTCTTAATCCACCCACTAGCCAAAACACCTAGCCTTTCTCACATTTTATGCAACTTAGTTGTATATCTTTTGAACATATTGGTTTGATGGTCAAGTACGAGATGTTCATAATAACTAAATAGCTAAGACTACAGATATAGAAAAAATACCTGTTCATGGAGCTCCTCAGGGGGCCAGCATATTGCATATTTTTGATTAAAACGCAAATGCACAAGGTTAGGCGTACAAATGTAGAACTTGTTCTTCCACTGAATCCGTATCTCACAATTTTCCACAACCAAATTTCTCAACACCCTAGAAGAAATACTCGAACAGGTTATCCAGCAATAATGCAAATTCAAATTTTCGAGCCTCTGGCACCCAGAAATTATTGTCTCCAGAAAAACTGAAGTGACAGGCATCTGTTGCAGGCTCAAAGTTTTGAGTTGGCTCAAACTCATAACATTTGGTGAGGTTATGTTCACATTTGGGAAATTAAATAAACCCAACTCCTCTAAAGACCGGCTAGTTAACATAGGTCTCGGTAAAATCACATTTTCACCAGAACTTTTAGCCCGGATTATAATGTGAAGAACCCGAACATCGTTTCTTAATGCATGAGTGATCCATCTTGTGCTTGCTGCAAGATTAGTGGGAGAATCATTCAACAAAAATGTTTTGAAAACTTGAAGATCTTGCTTTGAGCGGTAAGGCAGTGCGGCATTGACATAACTGATGAACTTCTCAGGCCCGCAATTTGCAAATTCATCAGTGTAAAATTTTAGGCCTTGCATTGAGAGCCATACATGTATCCACTTATGTGACAGTATACTGGTACGGCCTGCTTCTTTTAGTGGGAGAAAAGAGAGGATGTGATGTAAGACATGATCTGGTAGTTTACTTATCCTGTCTATGGTATTTGGAACTTCTTCAGGTGTGGTGCCAGTAGGTTTATGTGTTGGTCTAGGTTTAGGTTTAGGTTTACGTCGAGGCATTCTTTTATTTGTAGATTTCAGAGAATTTTTCAACTTGTCACGCTCAATGCCTTGGCTTCTGAAGAGAAGAAAAACAGAAAATAAGCACAAGCATTGCATTACAAAATTATAGTGCCAGCAAGGCCCGAAATAACCGGATTACATTGATAACCTGACCAAAAAATCCTAAGGGTTATACTGCTCTATTTTGAAGTTTGAGGTGACACTTGAAAAAAAAAGTAATAGCGAGTACCGATTGGTAGTTAATCAACATAATTTACAAGAAATGGTGCAATGGTAAACTCCTAGGACAAGCAAGCTTTCATTCTGTCCTACATACCGATCAACAATTATGATTTTCCTTCACCTATTACCAGCTGTTTATTACACAAATCATTATCCAAGAATAAGTTAGTCATGCATTGCAATCATTAATTTTAACAGACATTATCCCTTAATTCTTTTGAAGAAATGGAGCAATGTCTGTCAATTTAATAAGAACCAATGTTGTTCAAGTTAAAGGCAAACCAATATTGCATTATTTAAGGGTCATATTGTAAAAAGTGAAGTTCAACAGATCAAATTGAAACCAGACCTAAATTTTTGGAAACAACAGTCCAATCCCAATTGAAAATAAGAGGTTTAAAACTTAGCTTTTACTCATTTCGCAAACACACACATTCAGATACGACGACCTGGTGGGGTGCGTTTGTGTGTGTGTATGTTGTGTGTGTGTGTGTGTGTGTGAGAGAGAGAGAGAGAGAGAGAGAGAGAGAGTAGGTACAAACCTGGATATGGATGAGATTGTAGAATGGCGACTGATAACTGGAGGAGGAGAGAAGCAGAAAGGGGGGCAAATGATCAGTCGGGAGGCGACTAGGGTTGGAGAAGTGGATTAAATATTACTTGGATAATAATATTTTAATTGACATTTTGCCACGTAGGAAATTTTTTATTCAAAATTTTCCACGTGGATGTTTCACCCGTACATAAAAGACCGCTTTCGGACTGGGAGTGTAGTGGACTGAAGATCTAAACCGTTCATTTTAATTTGTACAAATTTCAATTTCAAGGTAGATCTCCATGTATTTTAAGTAAAAATCGATTGATTGTGTTGTAATTATTGTATGTAATTGATAGGGCCATGAGCCATATGCTCAAATAAACAGCTCTTGAACTGTTCAGATAAGTCTCTCAAAGTCCTTGGATAAGCCTCCATGAAATGGGCCTTCAAGAGCCCGAACTCGAGGCCCGTAAAGCCCCGTCGACAGGGCGTCTCGATAAAGTTCAGCCCGAGTATGCAACCATTTTCGTACTGTCTGTCTACCAGGTAGATTGTCAGACTCGCAAGTCAGTGCACTATATGACAGTAAATGGTCGACCTATATGAGGCCCAAATCTGAGCCGAAAAGGGGGTTCACAATTTCACACAAGCACAATGTACTTAGAGGTCAGAGTCTGAATACTTTACACACGAACTCGAGTTCAACTCAAAGACTATGACCAGTTACATCAGGACTGCTACATATCTGTAATATCTCATGTGATAATGCTAGGCAAGGACGGAGCTATAATTTCGAACTATGAGAATCAATTATATTAAATATTTTTGTGATAAATGATAGTTATTTTACATTATCATAACATTTCACTCTAAATCATACTAAAAGTCACATATAAATATAAAAAATGAGGAGTATGAGAATGAATCCGCCACTGATGTTCGAGTATAATTAGATCTAAGTTGTTAGTTTTAATTTAACCCAAATTTAAAAACAGTTCCCTATATTTAAATAGACACTGAATATTAATTGTTTAGCTGAGAGTTAATGAAAACTAACTGTACCAAGTCAGATACACAGAAGAATACAGACTGTACCCATCCCCACTCAAGGGGGTCAGAATAAGTAAAGATCGGGGAATAATTTTGTCAGTTAAAAAAAAAATATATCGCGCTTTTTTTTCTCTATTATTGTAATTATTTTTTTTATTATGATTTTTCACTTGAATATTTATTTTAAATAAGATTTTGTATAACACAGTAACAGCATTAATTAGTTTGCTTGCTTAATGCAAATTTTATGTACTTTTTCTTCAATTTATTTAATCAATATCAAACACCTAGGAACATATTTTTTTGTATCAGAATTAATTTTAAAGAATTGAAATATATATATATATATATATATAGAGAGAGAGAGAGAGAGAGATATTTAATTAATTAATAATTTCTAATTTCTAAACTAGTGCAACAAATATTATAATTTTTATATATTATGATATATTACATATATATGACGTGTTTAATATATTATTTATTTGTTATATTTTACATTAAATTATATAAACTAAAAAGTTATTCAATAATTATTTACTATACGTTTAATACATTATCTAACCAACTCTAACAGCCTTATAACAGTCTTATTAATTACAATCTGTTGTAACTGTCTAACTAACTACAATTAAGTATCTTAAGTCCGTTAAGCCATGACAGTACTATCTGTATTAATTATATTAAACCTAGCTAGCTCCCCTATAAATTAAATGCATGCTATATATGATCTCACAACTTTACACCACATGATCTATATCTCAACAATGGCCTCTCAAACCAGGATCAGCATTCTCTCTCTCATCATCATCCCTCTCTTGTTCTCTCTCCTCACTGCCTCCGCCCAGGCCGGCAGCATTGCTGTGTACTGGGGTCAGAATGGCAACGAGGGAACCCTGGCTGAAACGTGCGCAACCGGAAACTACAAGTATGTCATGTTGGCTTTCTTGACAACTTTTGGCAATGGCCAAACCCCGGTTCTGAACCTTGCGGGCCATTGCAATCCATCGGCAGGAACTTGCACCACGCTCTCCTCTGATATCCAGTCATGTCAGTCCATGGGCATGAAGGTAATTTCTACCAATTCTCTAACAAAACAATTAATTAACAAATCTTTTAATCCAGTCATGCCAGTCCATGGTGAATTAATTGGCAATTAATTAAGGTTCATACCAATTGTGTAACAAAAAATATTAACAATCAATTATAAGTTCTTAATTTGATGTTGAATCTAATTTACTATGTATAATGTACCTCCAAACAGTTGTATATTTTGACTAACTAAACAAAATAAAACAAATTTAATTTATAGGCTCTTAAATTACTTATTTTAACTAAAAAAATTGGTTAAAAAATTTTGAATGAACTGATAGAGAACAATAGTCTTACTATGTATAATACATAGGTTATTCTTTCCCTTGGTGGGGCATCTGGCAGCTACCAGCTCAATTCCACCTCAGATGCGCAGAATGTGGCCGACTACCTGTGGAACAACTACCTCAGCGGAAGCTCCTCTTCCCGTCCCCTCGGTAGCACAGTTCTCGATGGCATTGACTTTGATATAGAAAGCGGTAGTTCAGACTACTATGGTGACCTGGCAAAATCTCTCAAGCAATACAACAGCCAGCTCTATCTCACTGCCGCTCCTCAGTGCCCTTACCCGGACACCTATCTGGGGCCCGCACTACAGACAGGTTCATTCGACTATGTCTGGGTGCAATTCTACAACAATCCACCATGCCAGTACTCGTCTGGCGACATAACCAACCTTGTAAACTCCTGGAAAACTTGGACGAGCAGTTTCATGGTGAGGAACGTATTTTTGGGGATACCCGCTTCAACTGACGCAGCAGGAAGCGGGTACATTCCCCCAAATAATCTGACATCTCAGGTTCTTCCGGCTATTCAGGGGTCGTCGAAGTATGGCGGGATCATGCTGTGGAATAGGTACTATGATCTGGAAAATAATTACAGTGATCAAGTGAAAGGCAGTGTGTAAGATTTAATTAGAGTTTGGTCAGAACTGGAAATGATCGAGTAATTAGTTACATATATATATTGAATAAATCATGTAGCTAGGCATAGGCGGCTACGATATATTAATTTGTGGAAATAAAATTACAATTTTATCAATTCATTATTGCATTTAAAAACATGGTTGAATGTGTGATTATGGGGGTGGCCAGTCAACAATTTACTGAGAGTCTGAGAGAGACTTTTCTTTGACATCCGTTCCTTGAAATGGTCAAGGGAGAAGACTTAATTGGCACAAGTAGCATTAAAATTTACTTGTTTAAAATAGAGTCTATGCTATTTGAGATTTTCATGTTTATACTTACTTTTAATTAAATTAGTCTGAGTTATATCTTATCCTAACCTATTAAATATTAGCTTATCCATACGGTATATATTTCATAGAGACAATTTCATGTTTATACTCACTTAAAATTATACTCACATTTATTGGAGACATTTTCATGTTTATACACACACACACACACTCTTAAAATTAGTCTGAGTTATATCTTATCCTTATCTATTAAATATTAGCTTATCCATACAATACACACTTAATGGAGACATTTTCATATTTATACTCACCTAAAATTAATTAGTCTAAGTTATACTTATCCTTCCAATTAAGATAACGAGTAACAAAACAAATAACAATAATTAACGAATAAATTGATTATATATATAATTTAATCCAAAAATACAACAAAAAAATACATATATTAAATTCATCATGTGCCTAATATCACAAAATATAAAAAAATTATAATTTTTATCCCATTATTTTAAACGTTATAAATTATTAATTAAATGAAATAATAAAATATTGTATAAATTAATTTTATATGACTTATTATTTAAAAAAAGCTACATAAAATATATTGGATAAATTAATTATATCATAAATCACTGAATAAAAAAATTATTTGAAATATAATATAATCAATCTAAATATAATATAAAATTATATAGTTTATATATAAATAAAAAATAGCATATATATTTTTATATTTATTAATTACCTTATAGGATAACAGTTTTTATTAAATAGTTCTTATTCATACCTTCACCTATCAAGCTAACAAAAAAAAAATTTACCCATAACCATACTCAATAAGTTAACAAAAAGAAATACTTACCTATACCCATCTTATCGAATACAATACAGTTCAAGTAACAGTTAAAAGTGTATTGTTTGATACCCCTACATATGATGGACATAGAATGCAAGCTGCTGACACAATGTTTCTCAATATCGGGACGTCTCGAGAACATGAACATACAATTTAGATTCACATAACGGTTGAGATTAATGCAGGTTTAAATCCTTCCACGCAAACTTCGACGTGGATCAGACGACTTGGACTGAACATCGAACGGATTTCGATCTGATGCCTGTTGAAAATGACCCGCTCCCATTATCGCCGGAATGTCTTCTCTTTTTTTTTCATTTATGCTCTCTTTTGTTGTTCTTCTCTGCCACCCTCGTTTCTCTCTTTTTTTTTTCCTTGTTGAATTGCTTTTATTTTGAAAACACAAGGCTTATATATATATTAAATGCTAATATTAGCAGCACATAACCAACTGTCAAAGACTCCTCCTAACCGCATGACATATCAAGCAAAGCCTAACTTAGGCATGTCATATACACCAACCAAACACCATCAATGTCCATACATCCCAACTTAGTAACAATGCATTCATGTATCAGACTTGAACCCCAAGATCCAATCAAATATTCCTTAGAATTTGGCACCTATTTAATTCTTACTAAAATTATCCCCTCCTCACCTTTCAAATACAAGACACTCTTCGCTGTCACCCTCTGTATGCTTTGTTCTCCACAATTTCCTTTTCTACCTCGCATTTGCGAAACCCGTTTTTCGCCCCCCCCAAATCCCCAATCTGTACATGTCGTTAGCACAAGGTGCTAAGCGGGGCCATGACCGGGGAAGCAAAGGCGGGAGCAGCAGCGATGTGCGCCCTTATCCCAACCCCGACATGCACCTTCTGGAACTCACTGTCATATCTGCTCAGGATCTTTACCCCCGATTCAAAGAGATGAAGACATATGCGGTTGCGACAGTATATGAGTATCCTAATGAGGAATTGATCACACAGACTGACACCACAGGCAGTACGGACCCCACGTGGAATGACAAGTTTGTGATGCGTGTTGACGGTTCCTTCCTCCGGTCTGATACCTCCACCATTGATGTCACCATCTTTGCTGTCAGGAAATGGGCCTTTGGCAGCAGATCAGACCACCCTTTAGGTACCTGTATTTTCGTTCTTCTTGTAAATGTGTTTTCGAAATTGAAGATTGGTTCCTTGTTTGTGTGCTTCATTAGAGAAGTTTTCCTTATTTAGGTACTCAGTTGGCCAGTAATCCCACAGGCTTTATTCACCAAAAAAAATTGTTGTTTACCAGAATGACAAGGCTACTAAGGTTTATCAAAATTATTTTTTTTTTCTTTTTGAAAGTATTTTATTGGTATTGGCAGATGATTGTTCATCTACCCAAGACAAGAATTTTTTACCCAAATCTGACCAAACCTTAAAATGTTAGTTCAAAGCTCAAAATTAGTCAAAAGAAGTAGGATGGATGTAAAAAACAGCTTATTTTATTTGGCATCAGAGGCGAAATTAGAAAACTGAGATTGGGAGGACTAGAAAATCAAGTGTAGTGTAATTTTATTTTTATAAACGGAGCTAAAAGTATCAACGCATACAAAAATTTTAAATTCCAATCGACAGAATTTTCAATACACTACCTTCCACCCCTGTTTGGCATGACAAGTATTGATACTAATGAAACCTAATGACAATGTTTGCACTAACAGGACAGACGCGCATCCTCGTAAAAACATTCCTCAACCCAAAAGCACGCCAGATGGTGGCGCTTCAAATCAGGCGGCCAAGGTCGCTGCGTCCCCAGGGAATCTTGAATGTCTCAATTTGCCTCTTGGGACACAGTGCAATCTTTGCTCCATCCATGCATGATAACAGTGGACGCCGTTCTGTTGCACTCAGCGGCATCACCTCTAGACCCAACTCAATGCGGTACAATTAATCGACCAACTATTCTATATTCTATACCTTCAAAACCAATCAAAACTAGTGTGAATGATGAGTAGAAGTAGGGTATTCTTAAGTTCATCAAGAGTTTGGTGAGCTTAACTCAAAAAACTATCGAATTGATTTCAACTACAAATTCAGACTATCGAAACCGATCTACTAAACAAGTAATTAATTTACATCTAAAATTTATAATTTTCCAAATTGATTTAGTATACAGTTAAGCGGTAAAAAAATGATTAATTAGAAATTTCATAAATTTGACATGTAAACGCATAACTCGTAAAATAGATGGTTTCAACTGTTTGAATTTGTCATTAGAAGTCAATCTAGTCAACATCTATAGAAAGGTTTCTGGTACAGTGCTTATAGAAGCTGATGGCTTTCTGGTACAATTCCTATAGTAGAGGACTTAAAATGAGCGATAAGATTATAATTTGTACTACTTTTTAATAGATTTGAAATGACACAAAAGATTGACGAGGATATCGAGCAAGCAATCAGCGAGCAGCGGCGCCAGATGGAGTTCTCTGGACCACTAGATAAATGCCAAGAGCAGGAGCAAACCGAGCGCAAGGCGCTCTTGTCAAAGATTGAGAGATATAAAAGTGATCTGTCACCAGAACATGATAAGATGATTATTAAGAACACAACAGAGAAGATCATTAAGAAAAATATCGAGAAATGGCAAAGAAAAAGCTACAGCGGTGCGACGAGATTTTGGCTCTGTGGATGCAGAGCTTTTGATGACAGTGACGATTCAGCTTGAATTCACACACACACACTCAAATTTGGGTTCATTCCTTTTCATTGCTTGATTTTTGTTCGAATAGATTATATTTCTTCAAGGGAATTACTGTTCGAGTATTTTTTGGTTAGGATTTTAGTTCTAAGTTACTGGTAAGTTCACGTAAAATGGTAAGCAGTGTAAGAGTTCAGTACAGACATTTAACCATCTAGCAAGTGATTCTTATTCATGTAAAAAAATTGTTTTAGTAAGAGCATTCTAGTTTGATTGTTAGTAACAACTGCCATTGGAAGTGATACTTTCCTAGCAAGTTTTGTTGATGGTTCATTGGTGCCAATTGATTCATGGCCTACAAATAGTTTTCCCAAAAGCTATCTAATTTTGAATCATCATGAGCAAAAGGATTGTTGCTCACAAGCTTACTTGAACATTGTGAGAACTAAAATGTTCTTAATTTCACCAAATTCTTAATGAGTTTTAATTTCAAAATCTATTGAATTAACTTTTAAGTTCACCAAATCCTTAATGAGTTTTAACTTCAAAATCTATTGAATTAACTTTAATTGACAAATTTAAATCATTAAAACCGATATAATTAACTAATGATGCGTTTACATAGAAACGTTTTGGATTAATTTAGTACAAAGGCAAGTAGTAAAAAATAAACAAAATATATATATAAACTCATTAAAAATAACTTACAAATCTTTTTTTTTAACTACTTAATTTTATTCAAAATTAATTCTAAAATTTATAAATTTTGCATGTAAATACATAATTTTTGAAGTATATCAATTCTAATGGTTTGGATTCGTCGTTTGAAGCCAATCTAGTGATTTTGAAGTTAAATTCACCAAGCCACGTACTAAATTAATTCTTAAATTTATAAATTTTGCATGTAAACACGTTACTTGTGAAATATATCAGTTTTAATGATTTGGATTCGTTATTTGAAACCAATCCAATAATTTTGGAGTTAAAATCATGAAGAGGCTTGGTAAGCTTAAAAACACCCTAGCTCTACCCCTAACACTATAATTACTTGGGAAACTGGACAGATGTTTTAGCTGACTTTCAATCACACATTCAACAAGCATAAAAACTAAAGAATCACATTGTAGCAGTACAACAGAGAATTGAAATTACGAAATTCAAATTGGAAGTGTATCAGAGGCTAATATAGAAACCATGGCAGATATGGGTAACAGAATCGTTTCACGTTGATCTTTGGATCAAAAGTTCAGATCAGATCAAAAATAAAATATTTCAGCCTTGTATATGATACCAAGTAAACATCAACACAAACATATTTTGCAATATCAATAGCATCCCAATTCCCAAAGACAATTCAATCAAATCTTGAAAAGAATTTTTGAATTTGGATCACCCCGGTACCACACATCCAATTATTAAATCCAGCCCGTTCTTTAATAACGGCACGAATCTCAAAATCCGACACCCTATGTTAGAATAGACACTGAAGTTAATCTCTCAGCTCATTGGACACTCATTGGACAGGATACAATACCGTAGAAATTACGGACTCGCATTTTTTCACATTCATTCGTGACCATGAAAAAAGTGTTGTCATATACTAGTTCTGGACCATCAAAATTGTTATCAGTAAGACATCAACTAAGGCTAAAAAAACACCAAGAAACATAGATCTTGCTAACATGTACTTGTGATTTCACTATTCATATTAGAGTGAGGTTATGTAGTTATGCTAATATGCATATTACGGATTGACCCGTACTATGGATCCATATCTCTATTTTCAAAGATCAAACAGTCAACCCAAACCATTAAACAAAATCTCCATACAAAATGTATTTGGGGACTGAATTTTACATTTTATTATAATTGCTTTACTATTTTTTTAGATTAGTAGAAAATCACTTGATTTAAAATTTTGGACCATCCAAATCCAGTGGCTTTCTACATCTACCTATCTTAAAAAATTTAGAAATGTATAATTTGGTTTGCATGTACATTTGCATATGGAGATCATGTTTAACGGTTCAGATCGATTGCTTGAAATTTGAAAATAGAGATATGGATTCATAGCACAGGTCGATCCCTAATAAGCATATTACCATAGCCACACTCATCATATTATTGTGTGATAAAACCAGGAAAATGTATGCTTCATTTTTGTTTTACTTGCGTGCAAATATTAGGTTACAACTATACATAACTTGATCATTACTAAAATGAAAACCCAAAACATTATATTTCAGAATGGCTGGTAACAGAAAAATGTACCAGTAGGTTGCCAGTCTTGGACACCTATTTGAAACTATTAGGCATGATACAAAGAAAACTATTCTGCATCTGAACTCACTAGATTATCTGACCATAGAATACTTGAAACGAAAGTTAAATCTTTACAAAAATTAACACCAGATCCAGAAATCGTTTACCAAAGAATTGAAGTTAGTTCAGATATTCATTCAGAATTGCAACTCCCATTCTCATATCAGTATCATAATCATGATTCATGACTCAGGCTGTGATGTTAGCAGCATTTTACCAGTACTTGAGGGAACTTCATGCATGATAAAATGCTGACAATAAATCAATTAAGCATGTAGAAACAAACCTACACAGAGTGCCTAAATTGGAAAAACCAAGATGCATTACAAGATAAAAAGAGTATCAAAATTCACATTATTTCCCTAAACAAATCATTCTTGATTCAAACATTCTCTGAGCAAAACAAGTCAATAGCTCTCTGTAGGAGAAATACAAGAGAAAAAAATAACGATATCTTTCCAACCAACCACCAGATCAAAACGAGCCTAACAAAACCCTAACTCTATAAACTCACTTGGAGGCAGGAGGAGCTGGCGCGGCGGGAGAACCAAGAAGCGAGGCTTGTTGCAACTCGAGTTCGTTCAACTGCTGTTCACGATCCATCTCTATGATCAGTGGGACCACCAGAACAAGAAATGTGGTCCCGGCGATCCACGCCGCCTTTCCGGTGCTGAAAAGAAGCTTCTTTGCCACCGTCGCCGCCTCACCCGCCGCCTCGCGCCCCTTCAACACGATCGGAGAGTTGGAGATCGAGGCCAAGATTCCTCCTTTTTTGTCATCGCCTGGTTTCGAGACAGCCCAAGATGCCATGGTTTATTGGATAAAGGGGTTTGCTGCTCTCTCTCTCTAGGGTTTAAAGAGGATTAGATTTAGCTTTGGTGTCTGAGAAATGAGTTTGAGGCGGCGAAACACAGAGAGAGAGGTGTGCTTCAGTTCCTCTACAACTGTACTACAAAGTCACTGACTATTCAATCTCACGGCAGATATTCCATCCAACGGTCCAGATCTATCTAAAATCTCAATTCAATACAATTAGACTCGGAGAGGAGCCTGCTGGGGTTTGAGTGCGTATCCTCTGAGATATCTTAACTTTTGCGTGACCGACGTGTCCGGTGCCTATTCGGGGGTATCGCAGGGGCCAGCATTATTTGAACTTCGAGATTCGTGCAGAACATATTTGAACAGTTCAGATTTTCCAAAAAGTCGCGCAAAATATGAGATATCTCAGAGGATGTGAATTCTGGGGTTCAGGGTTTGAGAAGTCGATGGGGTTGTGATCTTTGTGTTGTTAGTTTACTCGCGGAGCAACGGGTCAGGAAAAACGCTTCGACCGGTTCGAAGGCTATTTGTTTGTGCTTTTGCAAACGCACGGAAATCGTAAAGTCGGCCCAAATTCTCGGCCCGGTTTCTTCACTTTTTCAATTTGATCTTTGCGTTGTTTTGGTGCCTTTAGTTTGTCATTTTATGAACATGATTTTATTCTTCGAACAAATAAAACCGACTTTTTTATTTTTACCATCTTCCAAAAAAATTAAACCAAATAACTCTTCTTCTTTTTTAAATTGGTTTTTACCCGGATTGCGCAGATAAAAATTGAAAAACTAAAATAGATTGAAATTGGTTTTTTTCTCCGAAGAAATAAAACCGATTTTTTTTTAAATTGTTTTTTTTAATTGTTTTTTTTTTAAATTGGTTTTTAGTTGGGATCGCAGATTGAATTGGCGAAAATTGAAAAACTAAGATAGAAAATCTTCGGATGAAAATTCGAATAAAATTGCACAAAAAATTGCAGAGGAGAGATAAATATTATACAGAGTACATTTACTTTCTTACTTGAGATAATACTGATATTTGATTGAGATTAGAAAGTCAACTAACATTTTTTTTATTTGATAATTTTATATTTATATGTCAGGAAAACAGAGTGCAAAAATTTCAGATATTTTTATAACTAAATTTCACATTTCATAGTTAGGTTCATGCACATTATTCTTGAAGGAAATAAATGTTTTGAAAATATTAAATATTAAATTTTTATTTTTTAAATTTACACATTTTTCCATCACAAATGTTTTATGAACCAAATTGTTGGGGACTAATAAGTAATAACCATTGGCACTTGGGAAGTGTATAGCTTCCAATTATTAATTTAATAAAAACACAAAATTAAGATTTATTTATAGAATGAGCATTGTCAATTATGTGGCTTCGTGAAATTGGCTAAATTAATATTATTTTGTAAGGACTCATAAATTAAAAATCCAGCATGAATGAGATGATTCAAGCATTTATGGATCCATAAAAAATATAAAAAATCAAACATTCTATCTTTTAAAAAACAAGTCATTTATAGATTCATAAATTTTTCCACACGTCATGAGATGATTCACACAATTGTTTTTTTTTTTTTAAATCGGGCAATGGCTGCCATATGGTTGTATTAGAAAATAGAGTTTTTTGTTATTGGTGATAAGCGTTATATCTTCTGATTTTCCGTACAGTACCAATTATTATTAATCATGAATTTTGTTTATTTTTATATATATATTTTTTAAAAGTGAATATATATTAAGTTATCTAACTATTTAATATTTATAAAAAGTATCCAAATTTTGTTGGAGCGGATCCATCCTTCAATGTGCGTAGATCCGACCCGTTCCAATAGCACGTTTTACACATAATTGTTTGAACTTTGAAATTTTGTCTTTTGATTCCAGCGTTCATACTTCATACATAAAAAGGACAAAAATGCTTTATGACCCAAATAGCTTCCCCACAGGCGACAGTTTGAACTTTGAACTTTGAACTTTTTTTTTTTTTTTTGAGGAAGATGGAACTTTGAACTTTGATGAAAACAAAAACGGACAAATGATTTACGACCCAATAAGCTTCCCAAAAGTTCTCCTTCCGAACATAATAAAATTTTACATTCCTAACATGTTACTTTATGTATATATTACAATATTTAATTTTTTTTGTTTATAGTCTTAATATTTTATTCAAGTAATTATATTTTTAAGTATAATTTGCTTTTATTAACCCACCTTTTATTTCTTATTGTAATATAATAAACTTTAATTATACTTGTATCTTTAAAAATAAAATTTAATAAATTTTCTACTTATAATCATTTTAGAAGTTAAGAACGAACTATTTTTTTAGACTATAAGTATTTTTGGAATATGTCGTGCGAATTGTGCTGAAATCTTACATCACATGAGACATGATACAAATGCAACACATGATCGAACCACTTCTATTTATTTTCAAATTTTGTGCAGTTGTTGAGATTCACATAAAAAAGCTCCTAAAAATTCAAATCGTTTATGCTTGTTATGCAGCAAAGAATTAGCATGCCGTCAAGGACGGAACTAAAAAAATTTAATGAGACCAAAAATGTATAATTATTGAGGGTGGCTAGACTATATAAAGAATTTAAAAAAAATAAAATTTGATTAAATTCCTATACATATAATTAAAATTTTAAAATCATAGGGGTGACTTAGTCCGATTTTTCTTAATCCTAATGTGTATATTGAATATATTGGAGAGTTATATTTAAAAATAAATTATTTCAAACAAGATAATTAAGATTTCACATGACTAAAGAAATTTACAAACCGTCTAATGAACCAACAATTAAATATTTTACATTCTTTGCATTTAAAAAAAATACAAATTTAATCAATATTGATCTCGGTACAATAGACATTTTATTGTGACAAGAGTAATCATTAATGGAAAAGTATTTCGCATATACCTGAATTAATTTCAACCGAGTAAATTTTTTTTGTTTGTTTTATATTCACATAAGTCTATAAAATTGATAGAAGAATATCACGCATATACCTAAATTAATTTCAACCGAGCATTTTTTTTTGTCTACTTTATATTTACATGAGTCTATAAAATTGATGGAAGAGTATCACGCATGTACCTGAATTAGTTTAAACCGAGCATTTTTTTTATTTCCTTATATTCACATGAGTCTATAAAATTGATAGAAGAATATCACGCATGTGCCTGAATTAGTTTCAACCGAGTGATTTTTTTTTTTGTCTGCCTTAAATTCACATGAGCATTTAAAATTTGTACCAGATTAAAATAAATGGCCCGTATTTCATCCTACCTGATCAGGTCAGATGAGATACCAGATTAAAATAAATGATCAGGTCAGGTACCTCACTGGATCTGAATTGATCATTGATCTCTGCTGGGGACTCCCTTGAGTAAGCGTAGCAAAATTCAAGAAAAAAAAATTAGAAAAAGGCAGAGACCAAGTTGGAACTGAGACGATCCGACCGTTCCCTGTCTACTGCCATTTGTAGCTTTGTGTTGACGCCGAAGGAAAGAAATTCAGAATTCGTATCCTCTGCATTACCTCAAAAGGGAATCTTTTGAGTTAATAAATCTTGACCATGCGTTCTGTTTTAAAATTCGTGTGAACTAGATTCGCACTAATATTAAAGGCCCTTTATATTCTAGACGGTTGAGGTTCATTAACTCAAAACATTCCCTTTTGAGTTAATGCAGAGGATACGCATTCAGAAATTCAGAGCCAGCAAATACCTTCCATTCTCTCGGAAAGAAAAATAGTGGGCTTCTCTCTCTCTCCCTCTCTCGCTCAACCTTGGCAGGGTTGCCAAGTGGAAGAAAGGGCTCTCTCTCTCTCTTTCTTCATCCAGTGAATAAATTGATCGGATACTCCACGCCATCCTTAGCCCAGTTGCTTGAGCTTCTTTGCTTCCTCCCTCCTCCTTTCTTTATTCCGACACTTTTGACCCTGAGGTATATAATATTCTCCTCTTCCAGAAAACATCAGACAGTGCTACCGAGAAACCTATCAGAAAGAGTAAGTCCAACTAGTATTTCTTTTTTCTTTTCTGTCAAATTTTTAATAATTGGTTCTTTTTTAGTGTTTTTTTGGTTGAAGTTGATGCTTTATTTGTCAATCACAGGTAGAAATCAGGTTCTGTTTTGTACGACTATTGGATTTTTTTCACAAATGTCTTATATACAAATAAATGGTACTGATAGAAGGTTCTAACAAAAATTAAGGTTTTTTACAGTTTTTTTTTTTTCAAAACTTATTTTTCATAGTTAAGGTTCTTGATTTATTCATAATTTTGGTTTTTCTTTCCCTTTAATTCATATACTCACAATCTTTTATAACTTGTGTATTGAAGTGTATCCCCGTCTAACGGTGAGGTCTCAAGACGACCTGATTACAGAGGAAGAAGATTCAAATTCAAATATTACAGAGGAAGAAGATTTAAATTCAAATAAAAGTGATGAAAGGGCTATTGAATCTCTTTCTCCAATGGCACATCAATGCTTGAAATCTCCAGTAAAGCAAGGTAAAGATACTTTTCTCATGTTATTTCTATTTTTCAGTTATTATCTGTCATTGTTTCCTTGTTTAGTAATTTGGTACCGATCCATGGTGGTTTGTAGTTTGTACCAATGCATTACATGGCTGGTACCTGAAACTGGATTGGTACTGGTACAGAGATAGTATTGCTTCATATATGCCGTTTTCTTGGGTTCCACTAAACATAAATCTGGATTACACTAAACCCTGCAGTCAGATATTAGCTGTGCACGAGATCTAAACTCATTGTGTGTACTGGTACAATACCAATCTGCAGCATTACATGGTTGGTACCTGAAACTGAATCGGTACTGGTAGGGAGATGGTATTGCTTCATATATGCTGTTTTCTTGGGTTCCACTAAACATAAATCTGGATTACACTAAACCCTGCAATCAGATATTAGCTGCGCATGAAACCTAAACTCATTGTGTATACTGGTACAATACCAATCTGGGGCATTAGAAATGTTGATACTATCACAATCTATTAATTATTTTACTTTTAGGAAATAATTCTGAAAACCTGCCACACACACCATGTGCAACACCTTCCAAATCGCTCTCTAAGTCGCATCCTGTGTCTTTTACATCTACACCGGTCAAAACAGCAGGTCAGGTTTTGAATAGAAGGTCAGCTTAAAAATTACAGTAGTGTACAGCATCAGTGTAACTTTCTTGTACTTTGTATGTTTTGTTATTATCTGTGCTTTTTACTGGTTCATCGTCTTGCTATTTACACATTTGGAGTCTAAATTAGGTAAATCTGAGATAAAATATGTAAGCCATTGCTGAGGTTGGTAATTATAGATGGTAGATTACATTGAGACTAAATCACAGATTTATGGTTGATTGCGCGTAATTTGCATATTATGGATTTGACAAATGGTACTCTCTGTGTAGTGCCATACTGGTACAGATTATACTCCTTCAGTTAAGCAGATTTCAATTAGTAACCTTTACTGTTCAGAGAACTAATTAAACTTCTGATTAATACAGAGAAATCTGGGAAGAATACTGGAGATAAAACTGATAGACCGAATTTGTTTTTACGGCCTCGAGCAGTGGTTTCTAGTCGAGGTACAAATTTTCCCTAGATTATGAAATTTTCAACGAGTGATGAGCCTTGGTTTCAATGAGTGATGAGCGATGTTTTTGCCAATTGCCAGTATTTTTAATAGAAATAGTAGACGCCCATTTTTTCTGCCATTAGCAGGACCGAGATGTACCTGTTCTGTACCATACCTGGCAATGTGGTGTTGGAGATGTAACATTCTGGTTTTTTATCAAAATATGATGGGTCAAACTGAACTGAGATGGGTCAAATCGGTGTTGTCTACAACTAGAAACTATAAAATCTAATATTGATTGTGGATAGTTAGAAAAGGCATCTGATAAATTCTTTGACTTACTTTCAGACAATGATGATTTGATTGCCCTCCAGAACCGACGAATAGAAAAGAAAGCTCCAAGGGTTAAAAAATGCTACATAAATTCAGCACCCAATAGAAAAGAGAAGGATGAGAATAAGAACCTTGGTTCCGTACCGGTTTCTGCAACAAAAACTCAGGATCAACGAACATCCACTGGTAAAAGGAAAGAAGCGAGTGCGACAAGGAGAAATGCAGCCATAATTGCAAGGCCAACCTAGATTACTTGCCCGGTTACCCCCTCCTGATGTCGAATTTTTGAATATTATGAGAAATTTCTTTTAATCTAGTATTTTTTTTTGTGATGGATTTATAGAAGAGTTTGCTACGTGTTGTTTTCATTTGTAGAGACTAGAGAGCTTGGATAGTTTCCTTGAAAGCGGCTATTTTAGCTTGTAAAAGCTATTTCAAATGTTATGTACCTTCTCCATGAATAAGCCTTCTTTACAAAGATTAAAGAAGTATCTTTGATTCTATGTTGTCAGAATATTTATAATTTACTGGATTTTCTATATTTTAACCAGATTCTCAACTTATGGTTTAACAAATTCAAATATAAACAGGTACAATGTTAAACAAACACTTTAAGTGTGAATAATATATACATTTTTTAACATTTGTTGGTAACTTGACTCTAATAATTTTTGTGTGGAAATATTTTTTTTACTCTAAATATATTACTCATCAAGTATTATCAATTTCAACAATTTTCATTCAGCATTATTTGAAATTAATTCGATAGCTTTTCAATTCTACTCCGAAAATGTATCTTTTTCATTTAAACAACCATATAATTTAAAAATATTTCATTTGCCCAAAATCGATCTCCAAAATAGTTCAAAATATGTGGCAAATTATGTGGAAGCTTGAGAAAAATAGTAAAAGAAAATCATACTCGATAAAAATATAATTTTCCTATCTCTTGTAAAAAGAAAGAAAATTAGAAGATGCATTGTTTTAGGCCCAAATAAAAGAAAAAAGTTGTATTCTCTAGCTACAGTTTTGAGGCCCAGATAAAAGTACATTTATTGGATTAGAAGGCCTATTGGGCTCAGAATCAGCATTATCCAAGTATGTAGTTAAGAGAAGAATTTTATAGCAATCCCCAAAAATGTATTTAAGATGTATATATAGGTTTTTAGGCTTTATACTTTGAGACGAGGCTAGAATTTTTTCCAAAACCGATGAGGTAATAAATTTTATGAATAAATATTTATATTACTTGTTTTAAGATTTTTAGTTTTTTTTAAATAACAGAAAAGGCAAACTTAAAATTAATGAAGCATTGCTGAACCTAGTAAAACTTGGACATGTAGTTCATTTTTTAGGCAAGCGGGATTAACTTTTTTTTATTTAACCATGAAACACAAGCATGTCTAATAGTAATGCGCATTAATAAAACACTTGCTAAATAAGGAAACAATATAATTGATTAATTATTAATAGAAGGTCAGTAATTGTTAAATAAGGAAATAAAATAAAAATATATACTTACCTTAAAAAATAAGTAAATAGATGACAGAAATAGAAATAACGCTTTAACCTTCCTTCAATGCTTCTCTCATATTTCTATACTTAGAATTATGTCCGTTAAATAAACGCTCCTCCTCCTCCACCTCTCTCTCCCTCTGATCTCTCTCTCTCTCTCTCTCTAATATTTAGAATCATGGCGCCTTCTACCAAAAGGCACATAGACATTCCAGACCACCTACTTCACAAAATGGTCCTGCCTCGTCTCCCTTTCAAATGCTTGAACAGATGCAAATGCATTTCTAAGGAAATATATTCTCTAATCAACTCAGATGCCACATTTGCTGTCGATCAGTCCCGCTTAGCGAACACTTCATCAAGTGGCTTTGTTTACATGGCGCATAATGGTTTATCGTTCTTCCCCAACCCGGAACTTATAGGTGTACCCGACCCATCCCTCAATTTCCTCAACCCAACATCTGGTGAGATCATGCTAGTCTCCTCCACAAATGGCCTACTTCTCCTTTATGGTGAATTCAGTGGCATGAAATCCCTCTGTGTGTGTAATCCTGCTACCAAAGAGATAGCGTTCGTTCCAAATGCTGTCGGGGAAAAATATTTCCGCACTGAAATGGGTCTTGCGTATGATCCTTACGAGTTACCTCATCGGTTCACCATTATTGATCCTCTACTGCGCAACCATGGAGATGGTCTACTGTACCAGTTTGACATCTATCATTCAGACACCGGCAAATGGACCCGTTCTAGCCAGAGCATATATATAGACACAATTTTAGCAGCGGTTAAAGCAGTATGCGCAGCGAAGGGGGTGATATATTGGTGTTGTGGAAAGTTTCTTTTGTGGTATGATATAAAGAGGGATATAGCAGGGTCCCTATCATTGCCGGTGATTGAAGGGAAGGTGATAGAAGGAGTCACTGATGTAGGGGTTTGCGCCGGTGAAATCACATGTTGCCGTGCTTGGAGTGGCGGGATTGAAGTGTGGAGACTGACTGGGGGGTCCCACTGGGATAGGATGCATGCAGCGAGTTGGGACGGCATGGTAAATGCATTTGACTTTTGTCTTGGCATGCAGTTGCGCCACAAAAACAAGTCTGATTTGTTCTACAAACGACGCATTGTACGTCCGGTAGGATTTAATGGGAAATTTGTTTATATTGCCGTGCGGCTCAAGAATCGAGATAACGCTGAAAAGTTATTCAGCTGGGAAATAGAGACGGGACGAGTTGTAGACAATGGTATGATTACTATAAAAGGGACATGGCGCGGGGATCAAGCCTTCAATTATTCTAATAGCATGGCCCGAGTGCCGCAGATTTTGAAGGAGATTTCTTAGGAAACTGACATATGATTTGTTTAGTTTTAGGATTCTAGAAATATGGGTAATGTATTGGAGTTATTGTTGCACTTCTTTTCTGATATGGTGTAACAGGGATGTATGGGAGTTAATGTTCTGGTTTGTTTTTGTACATAAATTAGCTTTTCGCTCTTATAATGATTGTTACTTGCTATTAAGTTCACAGAAATTAGCTGTTCTGTTCTAAAATAATTACAGACAACAAATTTAAAAAGAAAATCACTAATAAAATATACTATAAGCATGAAAATACCTCTGTAGTCTCTGTACTGGTACGTTGACTTCCAACACATATTAATAACTGAGGTAATGCTATGGGAAAAATATTGCTAGATGCACTAAGCATTATGTTAAAGCACAATCCAGTACCGGTCAGAGGAAGAAACCAGTAGCCGTACCAATGATGGTAAAAGCAATATCCAGTAGCTGTACCATAGACATTGTGAACCAAAACAATACCTGTGGCCATACCAGAGACCCACTGAACTCAGTACCAGTCTTGAAAGGGCAAAATTGGAAAACCGTACCAGAGATCCACTGAAACCAGTACCAATATTGAAAGGGCAAAACTGGAAATTGGGTAGACTATGTAAAAGGGAAATTTAACAGTCTATTTAAATGGTAGGTACAGGTAACAATGTTGGGTACATATTACCAGATCAATGCTGAGATGAATACCTAGACTATTTGAACAAATAACAAACATATCAGAACATTCTCCTCGTACAAAAACTACCAGCATTTTTATTAAAACTTGTTAATTAATACATAATCAAGCCGAGTCAAAAGCGAAGCATACTACTTTCAATGATAGTATAAAGCAATTACAGAAAAATAATCATTGATGAAGCAAAACGATATCTTAGTTGCTCAGCTGCAACAAGTAAAAAAATAAGACAAAAATACCTAAGAGAAAAAACCACAGAAATTTATGACAAACCAACTTGCATTTCAAAAAGGCACCAGAAAATAGATCAGTTAAAATTAAATTGCATTAAAAAAAAATAAGGCAATAAAAGTATATATTGCTCAGAGCAAGTTCAACACACCAGTTAAGTAACAGCATATCAAAAAAATAGGCTGGTAACAGCACTTATTGGCTCACAGTTACCAGTTCCAAAAAGTATTAGACTATCAGTCATATCTATAACATCTATTGCATCTTTGCACACTACTCACAGCAACTCGGAAAAAAGAAAGAAAGGGAAAGTAAAACAGGAGAAAAACTCACCAACTAATAGAGTCTCCCTTTGCACTCTGATGCACCGCAGTAACACTCTTTAACCTTCACAGTGCCATCAGAAATCAGAATCACGTACTTCCCCTATACCATAGTTATAGTGATACGTCAGTTCCTTCAAAGGTGGTATATTCTCACACCCAAAGAACATAACATGTTGCATCTTTTTATCATCATGATCAAACATAACGTTTTGCGCGTATAGATTGGGGAGTTTGCTGCGTGTTGTTTTCAATTGTAGAGATTGGAGAGCTTGGATAGTTTCCTTGACAGCGGCTATTAGCTTGTAAAAGCTATTTTCAAATGTTATGCACCCATGAATAATAAGCCTTCTTTACAAAGATTAATGAAGTGTCTTTGATTCTATGTTTGTAGCAATGTTTATTCAGTGCATAGATGAGTATCTGGTGTGATTAATAATTAATTATCTGGTACCACAGCCATCGGGACTTGTACAGAATTATTCTTTTGAAATCAAACGCATCCAATGGACTGGAATTGCCAGAATAAAAATCAGAAAACCATGACAGAGTAATGAAACAATGTTTATGAATAGAGATATTTGAGTAAATTTTTGGAGGTCGTTCAACATCATTTGGAATTAATGTTTGCTCACCAGAATTTTTATTATTTGTTTAGTACTGAATTTTAATATTTCTTCAAATTTAATTACACCACCATCTTCTCCATTAAAAACACTAATAGAAACTGCGATGGACAATGGTGCCTACTTGGACTATATATTATACTAGCTGGACTGCTAAAAAGAATTTTAAGTGTCAATGAAAACATATATATGAAGATTGAAGAATAGAGAACACGGATCGATTGACATGCAGAAAAACAATCTTTTTTTTTCCTTTTCACATCAGTTGTTATTTTCATGAAATATCAAAATTATTCACACCCGGCGAATTTATGACAACTTATTTTTTGGTTAGATTATGGGAAAAATAATCAAGACGGAACGCAGATGACTAAACACCTGTATAGAATAAATTCACTGAAAATTATGCAAGTAAAAACTTTTCTCGTGTCTTAATAAAACTTTCAATAAGGTAGCATAAAATAAACAAAAGGTAATAATACTATCCTCTTCCAACAAAACTAATAATGCAAATGGGCAAAAGCCCAAAAACAAAATCAAGACAGATCGATTCTGCACTCAAGTTTACTAGAGATCCAAACTGAACTTAGTTTGATGCGGCAGCGGCTCTCTTCTTTGGCGCAGCCTCAGTTCCTGTGTCATTTGAAATAAGAACTTAGTTTTTTATTACAAAAAGAAATTCAGCCTAAGTGTGTGACAAGCATTTCAACATGCAAAAAGTTAAAAACAAAAAGTTGCCGGCAAATTCTTATATTTCCATTACACTGAATTCTAATTAAGATGACAGAATTGCATCAAGTGTGATTTAATACATTTGAGAGCTTTTGCTTAAAAAAAAAATAGGAGGAAACATGAGACGGTTTTTTTTCTTACAGATGACCATTAAATTTGACAAATAGAGCAGCAAATTATAAAATGTTATTATTTTTAAACAAGTTGGCTTTGACTTTACTCAAATTTTGGATTGAGAAAAAGACACCATTTACAAAGGAACGAACTTGTCAAAACTTTGATTTACTTTAATTAGCTAATAAATCAAGATTCAACACTACTTGCAATAAGCCCCAAAAATTTAAAGGGAGTTTTACCTTCTCTGAAGTTGCTCTTGAACCTCCTGGGGAGATGACGAAGGTACCTCATCCGGCCTGTCCCGGTTGTCTTTCTCCTGATAGCCTTCACACTCCAGTTATCTGCATAATATATCAAATTAGTTTCAAGTATATATCCTAAATAATACATGTATATTAAAAGAAGAATGAAAAATTACAATGATAATCTTAAAATGTTACTAATAATCATTTTCATTACAGAGTCCATTTGTTATTAAGAACAAAAGTGCTCTTAGTTGCAATCAGTACGGAGGAATCAGAAACAAGTAAAACTGCATTTTCTTTTACAGGGTAAAAGTAACATAAACATATTCAGTACACATAAAATAAACAATTCATTCCGATTATAATATTCGAAATCATCTTTCATACACTCGTTACACTGAAACACAGTCAAACTGTTAAAATTACATGCATAAAGTGCAAAAACGGATCTGAAAAAAGTCGTTTCATGCCCCCCGCCCCCCGCCCCCTTTTGTGCTGTGTGAACATACTACCGCTGAACCAATACAAACTAACTTGCTTAATCAAGCCACTGATACAAATTGACTGAGTTACAGCCAGAGTGTGTTGGGTACTTTTGGGTCTTTTTTACTTTAAATCTAGTTGTAGG
Organism: Carex pumila; assembly: GCA_033356055.1. Classification (NCBI taxonomy): domain Eukaryota; kingdom Viridiplantae; phylum Streptophyta; class Magnoliopsida; order Poales; family Cyperaceae; genus Carex; species Carex pumila. The sequence continues at coordinate 318,706 of JARJHM010000090.1, forward strand.
GTTGTTTCATATCAATGAAAATGGTGCTTTGCACCTTTTTTCAGAAAAAAAAGAATCTAGCTACTCCTAAGAATTGCAACACAGGACTTCAGTTCCTTTTAGCTGGTAAAAAAAACTAAATATACCAGAAAATTTTTATTTCTATCTATTCCTCATGACTAACAGCAGACTAGGCGAAATTACTACAGATCAAGGTATAAATGCAACGGATGCATTAATCCACGACAAATTATATATTTCTAACAATCTCAGTCAATTGTGTCCTTACACATCTAGTGAGTTGATTAATGTTTAAATAATAGCTATTGTACAATCCTGTTTCCAAATATGTAGTGAATTGAAAGTTCTAAATCAATCTTTTCAATCAAGCTAAGTCGGATCTAACCAAAATCGATGACACCAGAATCAATCATGGCAAACAGAATACTTCAAAATCAAACAGAGGACGTACACTTTCGGATGCGAGCGGATGGGTAGCCACAAGATCCGCATCTGCTTTTCTGGAGGTGGAAGCTTCTACGGCCACACCTCACGCACAGTGTGTGCGTCTTGTTCCTCCTCTTACCAAAACTTCCCGTTCCCTTGCCCTGTAAATCGATGAAACAAACAGATACAAGCAATTGTTAAGCGCTGGTGTATCATCGTCGACAGCTAGGGTTAGGGTTTTAGAGATCATGAGTTTACCATTTTCTCTTGTTTGTCGCCTCGCCGCCGCGCTCGGGTTAGAAGATGGAAGAGAAAAACCCTAGTTGCTTGTAGCGAGGATTATTTATAGTGCGTTTTTTTTTCTCTTTGACCGCTAGAAATGACGGAATTGCCCTCTTATATACGAGGGAGCATTTAGTCTAGTTTTATAAAAGATCTAATTAAATATTTATTTATTCAATTTAAATAATTATACCATAATACTATATATGTTCTAACAATATAATACAATCTTCATCTAAATATATAACAATATAATACAATCTTCATCTATAAATTAAGAGGAGGATTTCTAATGCCTCATCTTTTTTATACCTCATTATACCTCATATTTTATATTTTTATTTTCAAAGTTCAAATTATCGATCTGAATATTTATGCTAAAATATGCATGAAGATGAAATTTTATATTTATTTTTTTAAATTTACTAATTTTTAAGATAGGTACAAAATCATTATTTTTAAATCGTTTACAAAACAATAATTTTCTATGCATCTTAAGAAATAGTAAAAAATTTCATCCCTAACTATATTTTAGTATATATATCATGTTGAACGGTTCAGATCGACAATTTGGACTTTGAAAACGAAGATATAAAATATGAGGTATGATGAGTTATGAAAGACATGAGGCATTGGAACCCTCATAAATTAATTAGCAATTTCAAACATATACCAGAGAATAAAGAGAAATCAATTTCAAACTTAATTTTGCATTCAGACAATTAATTAGCAATTATTTTTAATATTACTGTAGCGAATTTGATTGAAGAGACTCCTAGTAAAGGCCTCTTTTTTGGAGCCGCAACTAGGGGATGTGGTCCCTATCAAAAGAGATGGGATGCAGCTAGTGGATTAACAATATCCGGGTCGGGTATACCCGATCATACCCGCCCATGCCCGCCGCCCGAGATACCCGTGCCCAAGCCCGGGTATGGGTCGAGTACTCGGATACGCGGGTACGGGCAAAAACCGGACCGGACCCGTTTTTTTGGACCAATACCCGACCATACCCTACCCGAGTTTATCCGTACCCAACTATACCCGTACCCTAGTACCCGATATCCGACTACTGTTCATCCGAATTCAAAATTCAAAAATTCTGTTTTTTTTCCCCACCCGTTTTTAATTTCTGTTTTTTTGTTTCTGTTTTTTAATTTCTGTTTTTTAATTTCTGTTTTTTTTAATTTCTGTTTTTTAATTTCTGTTTTTTAATTTCTGTTTTTTTGTTTCTGTTTTTTTATTTCTGTTTTTTTATTTTTGTTTTTTATTTCTGTTTTTTAGATTATTTTTGTAAATGTTAGATTTATTTTTGTAAATGTTAGATTTATTTTGAATAGGTTAGATTTATTTTTGAAAATGTTAGATTTTTTTTTAATAGGTTAGATTTAATTTCTGTTTTTTTGTTTCTGTTTTTTAATTTCTGTTTTTTGTTTCTTCTTTTTTTAATTTCTGTTTTTTAATTTCTGTTTTTTTTTTCTGTTTTTTAGTTTCTGTTTTTTAATTTCTGTTTTTTTTATTTCTGTTTTTTTATTTCTGTTTTTTAATTTCTGTTTTTTTTGTTCTGTTTTTTTGTTTCTGTTTTTTAATTTCTGTTTTTTAGATTTATTTTTGTAAATGTTGGATTTATTTTGAATAGGTTAGATTTATTTTTAAAAATGTTAGATTTATTTTGAATAGGTTAGATTTAATTTCTGTTTTTTAACCAACAAAAAAACCAGAAAAAAAAAACAGCAAAAAAAAAAATATACCCATATCCACCCTACCCGTACCTGTACCCGCCTTATCCGTCAAGGGTACATGGGTACGGGTATAGGACAGGGTAGGGTATGGTTTTTGAAAAATATACCCGCCATACCCGTACCCGTATACCCTTGTACCCGTCCTATCCGTACTTGAGACGTACCCATACCCGTCCCGGGTATACCCGGGGTACCCGTACCCGCCAGACTATTAATACCCTAGATGCAGCCGTGTTAAAAATAGAATTTTTCAGAATCAGTGGTTATTTGATTTATTTTATTTATTATGGTATTTTTAAAAATTTCGGATCTACGATGCTTGGCTCTTAATTAATTAAATTGTCTAATATTATGCGATTTTGAACTTAACAATTCAATACTGCATAAACAAAACAAAACAAAAAGTCTAAAAAAAAGAAATATAAGTATTTAAATAATCAACGATGCTCATAGGGGTGTTCATTGGGTCCAGTCTGATCGGTTTTGAATCAAACCGAATTATTTTGGACCAAATGGTTCGGTTTTGTTAGTGCAATGCTTCGGTTCGGTTTGCTTTTCAAAACCGAATTATAACTTTGGTTCGGTTCGGTTTGAAAATTTTCAAAACTAAAATAACTGAACCGACCGAACTTTTATATATTATGAATTTGGTCCAAACCGCCCCTGTTTATTTCTTAATCAATTGCTCTAAATACTTCGGTTTATTTCTTAACATCTCAGTTTATTTTTTAATACTCCGGTTTATTATAAATCAATTGTTTCAAATAAAAAAATTAATATATTTCAGTTTGAACCGAACAAATTGAAATAAAACTTTGGTTCGGTTTGGTTCAGTTACAATGCTAAATCGGATCAGTTCAGTAATTATAACTTTTGTTTGCCTAATTCGGTTCCATTGAAACCGAACCGATGAACACCCCTAGGCCCTAGATGCTCAGCTCTTAGATTAATTGAATTGTCTAATATTATGGGATTATGAACTTAACAATTCAATACTGCATAAACAAACAAACAAAAAAACTAGTCTAAGAAATATAACAAAATTAAATAAAGGTATTTTATGAAGTCGGATTAATCAACTATAAATCTTGGTCGTGTGATATGAAATTGATGTAACATCGGTTTCAACAATTATAATTATACGGCAATTGATTACCATTAAAAATCGTCAAAAAAATTGATCATTTTGAATAACTCATCCTGATTAAATAACATTATTTATAACTAATCCTGGTTTGTAAAATTTAAAATATATACCCACATTTATGCAAGATAAGTATTTAATCTGATTTTATTTTTTCTATAGATACTTGTTATCAGTTTTTTTTTAAATCGGTATATTCGCCCGAATATTCGTATTCGGTTGGAATCCCAATAGAAAATGAATATTCAATCCAATATACAGTTTCGAATATTCGGCCGCATATATTTTTCCACATATTATCTATTCAGCCGATATTTTCCGCATAGCTGAATAAGAATCTTATAATTTATGAGAAATTGGTTATTTGCCACTCCAAAATTAGAATTAATCAAAATGTCACTCTAAACTTAGAAAATTTAGAATTTTGCCACTCTAAATTATTAATGACCAAATTACCCTCCCAATCTCTTCTTCTCCTCTGCCTCCCTGGTGGTTCTGTCCCGCAACACTACTTCGGTATTTCTGAAGAGAACCTCCCGGCCGAGCTCTTCCCACAATACTGCTACGCAGCAGCACCGGAGACGGGTCCCACCATACCACCAGTTTTCTTGTGTTGCGGTCGATACATGCATGATTGAGGAGGAGATTGGGTATCTCAAGTTGGCACTAGCTCAGGCGGTTGAGCTATTGCCTGAGAATGCGCTTGTTGGGTTGATCACTGTACGGATATATCAATTTAGTGTTACAGTAGGTATTTGGCAAATAACAAAATAGTTTTTACTGTGTTTCTGGTACTACTGGCATTTTATTTTCCCATGCAGGGTAGTGCATTGTTTATTGGAATTAGATGGTTCCTTAATTTTCATATTAACTAAACCAAATTTCTTTAATCCAATTTTCAAACACCAGGGAGGCGGAGGAGAAGAAGAAAACAGAGAAAAAAAGATGGGGAGGATAATTTGGTCATTAATAATTTAGAGTGGCAAAATTATGAATTTTCTAAGTTTAGAGTAACATTTTGATAAATTCTAATTTTGAAATGGCATTTTTCTAATTTGAAAATTTTGAAGTGGCAAATAACTAATTTTCTCTTTAATTTAATATTTCAATTACCCAATACATAAATAGATTGAATGCCTATGTTATCTATTCGGCCAATCTGCATATAAGTTATAATTTAATATTTCAATTATCCAATCCGCATATTATCTATTCGACCGATTTATTTATATTTATTGGAGTAAATGTCTATGATGTATTAAACTAATGATGAATAGATTGAGTTTGCTCTTTAATTATTATTTTGTTGGCCTCTTGAATTGAGATCAATATATAAATATTTCAGCATTACATTTAGTATGAGATGAGGATCGATATTTTAACATTTCATCACCAGTTTAATATGTACAGTCAATTATAAAAATCTCCATATATAAATCCTAATAAAAATTCGTATATGTAGTATGCGGTAGCTTTCCGAATACCGCATAAGAATCGATTTTTAAAACACTTCTTGTTATCACGTAATTGATTAAATTGGTCAAATAAAACAAACTAGATACCATGAACACCTGTATATACAATTTGTCTTCTGTTTTGGCTCTATAATAATTACAATTCAGTGTTTTTATTGACTTTGTTTGGTATAAGTCAAATACTAATTAAATATGTTCAAATTAGGTTGAATCAAGGAAAAATCATTATCACCAAAAAAAAACACAATTTTTGTAATCCAGGTCATTTAATAGCAAGTCAATTCAGTACGCTAACACCTTGTTAGGATGGAGAGTAGAGGAAAAGAGGGAATAGAAAGAAAAAAAAAATTTCGTCAGATTAGGTCAGAGGTAAAGAGTATTGGTGGTGAAAGTTTTAACTTGTAATATTGTGGATAGCTGATTTTAACAATTTTTATTCGAAGTATTTGAAATTGGATAGCTAATTTTAATAATTTTTCTTTTGATCATTCAAAAGTAATATTGTAATCAATAGAATCAGTTTTTCTCTCAGTTTGAGGTGTAACGGATGAGAAAAAATATTTGTTGTAAATATTTTTAGAAAAAATAATACAAATGTTCAACCCTATATATTACATATATAATTATTATATAAGTTTTTTATCACAAACCTACAACAGCCACCAATTTTTTTATTGACCTTCTAAATTTTAATTAAACAAATAAGAAATATGACAAAAAGAAAAATTAAATTTATTTTTCCTTATTAATCATTCAAATACAAAGATATTAAATATGTTAATATTCCTTTCTATTCTTCACCTCTTCTTCCTTCTGCCACTCTCCATCCTAACATGGTGTAAATTGTGAGAGAAACAAGGTTTTGCATGGCTTACAATCTTTCAATCTAACTTTTATTCTCCTTTTTAGTTCTTTTATAAATTTGCTCCATTTTTTTAGGGTAAATTTCTCCAGAGGTCACTAAATGTTGTACTTTGTCACAAATTGGTCACTCAACTTTTCATTTGTTCTGAATTGGTCACTCTACAACTTTTACATCCAAAATGCTAACATAATATTCTCATTTTGTTAATATTTTGGATAAAATATGCTCATTCCGTTAACATTTTGGACGAAATATGCTAATTCCGTTAAAATTTTGGACATAATAAGCATATTTCGTTAGTATTTTGAATGAAAAATTATAAAGTGACCAATTTGGAATAAATAGAAAGTTGAGTGACTTGATTGAGACAAATCAAAGTTGAGTCACCAATTTATGACAAAGTACAAAATTTAGTGACCTCGGAGGAAATTTACCCTTTTTTTTTAATTTGGATTGTTGTTAAATTAGAAATATATTTGGAAGTTAGAACGAGTAAAACTCAATATTGGATGTGTGTAGTATCTAACACCTTTGACATTCATAATCAAGATCCGAATCTCTTATCCATGGACTAAAAATAAATAAAACTAGTTGTATTTTCTATTATACTAAAGAGTGGCGGATTTAGAAAATTATTATAATGGAGGATAAACTTGGTAAAAATATAACATTCAACAAGATATATTTATAGCGAAGCATATTTATTGTTTTGATCAAACAAATATTTCTTTAATAAGAGAAAACAAAGTAATGTTAGTTTATTAAAAATAACAAAAAAATATACTTATAATTGGCAACTATTTTTAACCATAATAAGGATCAAGCCCCTTACCTCTTTAAATCCCTTTTTTTGGTGACAACTCCAGATAAAATTAAAATTCATAGTCAAACAATCAAATCAAGAATTCGGTGAAGAAAAAACATTGCAAAAAATTGTCAAAAATAAAAATAACACAAAAGGTGATTTTTTTTTTTTAGATGAATCCGTGTGTATATAAATAATAAAAACCGTAGGTAAAAAAAGAGTAAAGCTTGGATGCTATGGATAGCATAAGGTCATCTGTGATATGGCCTCAAAAATCTATTGTATAAACTTCAAACTTCGATTTAAGTAGTTCAGTAAATTTGTTATATAATGAATTTGTAGAATAATAATTTTTACTTTTTTTGAATTTTTTTATTACATTTTATGATTTATGAATTTGAAAAAAATGTGTTAAAAATAAAAGAAAATTACTAATATTCTAAACTATTTTTAGCCATATTCCTTAAATCATAAAAAAATAGTAATTTTTTTTATAAATATAGTAAAAATTGGTATTTAACAAGTTAATTTACTGAGCTATTTAAATTGAAATTTCAAATTATACAATAAATTTTTGAAACCTTAACACATGACATTATGCTATTTATAACACTCAAACCTTATATATATATAATAAAAAATAAATGAAAAAAAACTGGTTGATATATGGTGTGAATTTTTTATGTATTTGATCCATGATTATTTATAAAAGCCCCCAAACACCCCTCCCATACACCATTCATCCATTGAGAAATCGAGATTCGCTATGCTCTCCAGTCTGTAATAAATAATGTATTACTAGTACATCATTGAAAGAAAAACGACAGTCTCCAGTTGGTCTCTCGTCAGTCCAGTTGCATCGCTCCTGCTCCGTCCAGAGCTGTCTTACTCTCGAAGCAGGTGTTTCCAGCGCCGCCACAGCATGTAGGCGGGTTAATTACATTAGTCCCGACATTCTCTTGTCACTGGAGAAACTCTCGCTTGATCTAGTACATAAGCTCGAATCCTCGATCAGGTTACAATTTTTCATTTGCTGCTTCCTTAATTTTATTTAATAGACCTAAAAGGAGAGCGAGAGCGACGAAATAAAGTGACTCTCGTGTGCATTACGACGAAATAAGGTGGCTCGGTACGTTCTTGCTTTATTGGGAGCCGATTCTTAAAACACTTTAGAAATTCAAATGAAGATGCCGCGCCTCTCCAATAGATGTGGTCTCTCCTTTCTATGGAATCAATTTTTTTTTTATCTTTCTAGTTTTTAAAAAAATATCTATTATTTTTCAAAAAGTAAAGCTGTTCAGTTGGGTCAGCAACTGCGCCAAATGCACTGTGGGCACCACAGACGATCGTGAGGGTCAGATTTGTTTATGGCAAATGCTTCTATGGACCGTTTATTGTTTTTTTAAATCAACGGACCAGATTCAATAATAAATGTCCGCAACTCCCGTTTAAATTAACAGAAGATTTCTGCGGAAGGGCAAAATCGTCATTCTAGAATGAAATCTAGATTCTTTCATTTTTTTATTTTTTTTATTTGGCCGCTGAAGCCACGCTTTGTGGACGATGAAATCACCTTCCCGTGCACTGCACCTTCTCCACGCTTTCGTTTGACGCTGAAGCCCCATTCTCCGCTGCACCTCCTTCACCGATTAAGCACCTTCACACTGCTGATTTACCCTTTTAATCTACCGTCGAAACCCTAGAACAACCTACACCTCTTTCCTTCTCCAATTTTCATCGACTAGTACTCTGAACTCGAGGTATCTCTGTCTGTACTTTTCTCAAAATAAGTCATTTCTGTATTATTTTGTTTCAGTTAACTATCTGTCTTTTCACATTTTCTTTGATTGGCAAATTTGTTGATTCATTTGACCGTGAATCTTGTTGTTAGTTCAATTCAAGTTTTACTTTTTGTATTGTATGAGCTTTCTTCAAATTTGGGTTTGCTTCCAATATCTCTTAAATCTGTAGCTTGACTGCAAATGTTAAAAATTTCAAATGGCATATCCATGACGAATGGGAATGATTTTTGTAAATAATCAATGATGTTCAGCTCTTAAATTAATTAAATTGTCTAATGTTATGGGATTATGAACTTAACAATTCAATACTGCATAAACAAACAAACAAAACATCAGTCTAAGAAATATTACAAAATTAAATAAAGGTATTTTATGAAGTCGGATTAATTAACTATAAATCTTGGTCATGTGATATGAAATTGATATAACATCGATTTCAACAATTATAATTATACGGCAATTGATTACCATTAAAGATCGTTAAAAAAATTGATCATTTTGTATAACTAATCCTGATTAAATAACATTATTTATAACTAATCCTGATTTCTAAAATTTAAATTATATACCCACATTTATGCAAGATAAGTATTTAATCTGATTATATTTTTTCTATAGATACTTGTTATCACGTTATTGATTAAAATGGTCAAATAAAACAAACTAGATACCATGAACACCTGTATATACAAAACAATTTGTCTTCTGTTTCAGCTCTATAATAATTACAATTCAGTGCTTTTATAGACTTTGTTTGGTATAAGTCAAATACTAATTAAATATGTTCAAATTAGGTTGAATCAATGAGAAATCATTATTTTACTTGTATCATTGTGATCAATAGAATCAGTTTTTCTTTTAGTTTGAGGTGTAACAGATGTAAAAAATATTTGTTGCAAATATTTTTAGAAAAAATAACACAAATGCTCAACTAATTTTTATACAAGCTTTTGTCACAAACCTACAACAGCCACTAAATTTTTTACTAACTTTTGAAATTTTAATTAACCAAACAAGAAATATGACGAAAAAGAAAATTAAATTTATTTTCCCTAATTAATCATTCAAATACAAAGAAGTTAAATATGTTAATCTTCATTTCTATTCTTCACCTCCCCTTCTTTCCGCTACTCTCCATCCTAATAAGGTGTGAATTGTGAGAAAACAAGGTTTTGCACGGCTTACAATCTTTCAATCTAACTTTTATTCTCCTTTTTAGTTCTTTTATAAATTTGCTCCATTTTTTTTTTAATATGGATTGTTGTTAAATTAGAAATATATTTGGAACTTTTATTCTCCTTTTTAGTTCTTTTATAAATTTGTTCCATTTTTTTAATATGGATTGTTGTTAAATTAGAAATATATTTGGAAGTTAGAACAACGAAAACTTAATATTGGATGTGTGTAGTATCTAACACCTTTGACATTCATAATCAAGATCCAAATCTCTTATCCATGGACTAAAAATAAATAAAATTAATTGTATTTTCTATTATACTAAAGAGCGGCGGAATCAGAAAATTATTATAGTGGATGATAAACTTGGTAAAAATATAACATTCAACAAGATATATTTATAGCAAAGCATATTTATTGTTTTGATCAAACAAATATTTCTTTAATAAGAGAAAACAAATTAATGTTTTTTTATTAAAAATAACAAAAAATACATTTATAATTGGCTACTATTTTTAACCATAATAAGGATCAAGGCTCTTAACTCCTTAAATCCGTCTTTGGTGATGACTCCAAATAAAATTAAAAATCATAGTTAAACGATCAAATCGAGAATTCGGTGAAGAAAAAACATTGCAATGAAATTGTCAGAAAAAAATAACACAAAAGGTGAAAAAATACATTTTTTTTTTTGAGATGAACATGTGGGTATATAATAGTAAAAACCGTAAGTAAAAAAAAAAAAAGAGTAAAGCTTGGATGCTATAGATAGTATAAGGCCGTCTATACTATGGCCTCAAAAATCTACTGTATACACTTCAAACTTCGATCTAAGTAGTTCAGTAAATTTGCTATATAATGAATTTGTAGAATAACAATTTTTACTTTTTTTGCATTTTTTATTACATTTGATGATTTATGAATATGAAAAAAATGGTTTAAAAATAAAAGAAAATTGCTAATATTCTAGACTATTTTTGGTCATCTTTCATAAATCATAAATATAGTAAAAATTGGCATTTAACAAGTTAATTATATAACGAATTTACTAAACAATTTAAATTGAAATTTGAAATTTATACAATAAAATTTTGAGACCGTAATGCGAATGATATCTGGTATGAATAACCTGACTACTTGATATCTGGTGTGAATTTTTTTATGTACTTGGTCCATGATTTTTTATAAAAGCCTCCGAACACCCCTCCCATACACCATATATCCACTGATAAACCGAGATTCGATATGCTCTCCAATCTGTAATAAATCCCGTATTACTAGTACACCACTAAAAGCAAAATGATAGTCTCCAGTTGGTCCCTCCCCGGTCCAGTTCCATCGCTCCTGCTTAGTCCAAAGTTGTTTTCCTGTCGAACCAGGTGTTAATTACATGGAGATGAGTACAGACATTCCCTTACCGTTGGAGAAGCTCTCGCTTGATCTAGTACACAAGCGTGAATCCTCGATCAGGTACAATTTCCCATTTGCTGCTTCCTTAATTTTGTTTAATAGGCCTAGAACTGGAAGGAGAGCGAGAGGAGAGGGGAGAGAGAGAGAGAGACTTGGTGGTAGGGATGTAAATTTGTGCTGTGTCACCGCATGTTAGTCACGCCATGACTGCACGTGTTATATTTAACTAGTTTTTTTTCGTAATTTAGTTAATTTATTTAAGATTCGCCATTTGATCAACCGTCCTGATCACATGTGACCTGCGTGATCATGTATCGTGCTGTGACTCGCGTAACGTGCAAATTTTCCAAAGGATGGTTGTGACACGTAACACGCGAGTCATGATTGCTGTGACAGAATCGTGACATACCGTGATGTATCCAATCATAGCGTGACTTCTTTACATCCCTACTTGGTAATTACTTTCAAAGAGAGAGAGATGTGTGAGGACCAAGGTTGTTCCGTTCCTTATTTTTTCTTTATTTTCTTTTCTTTCAATTTTTCCCTTATTTCTTGAGAAAATTTTGTGTACCGATTTCAGTAATCCTAGATATGTTGTGCTTGTATCATCGGGAAGCTTCAACCCACCAACATACATGCATTTACGAATGTTTGGCAAGTCTCCTTGTCTCGATATTTACTTTTTTTATCTTGTTTTAGTATTGTTTTTCCTGCTAATTTGTATTTTTCTCAAGTATGTTAGCTTTTGTTGACATGTCTACCAAGGTACCAGTAAGACATACTTAATACTTTAGCTATGTGGCACCACTTTATACAATTCGTAGAAAATTTGAGTAATTGAAACCTATACCCTATGCTTGATGAGCTTGTTGCGTATTTTGAAATTAGTCAGCTTAAATTTTCCGTAGGGAATTTGGTCTTTTTCATACACATTTATTATAACCGTACAGTCTTTAAATATTTTCCTTTATTAGAGTTGGCAAGGGATGAACTGACAGCTCAGGGTTTTGTTGTACTTGGAGGCTATCTTTCTCCTGTCAATGATGCATATAAGAAAAAGGTTCCTAGTTTCTACTCAAATACCATATATGTCATGTCTATTTGTTTTAGGCTACCAAAGTAATCACACGGTATCTTGTTTTAAAATCAATGCCTAAAATCTTGTGCAAATAATACCCTTTAAGCCTTCAACTGTCAAAACTAAGCTTAAATCGAGCAACAAATGACTAAACTGGACTGGAATTTGTAAAAATGTTTCAAGTTTTTTACAGACAGAAATCCAAACATATATATCATTTTTTTACAGACAGAAATCCAAACATATATACCATTTGATCTTAATTTCAATTTGGGCCTAGGGGAAAATGAATATAAGAGAGATAGGGGTAAAATTGTCAATATTTAATGGAATATACCTTTCCATCACTATATTCCAATGTTCAGATACAGTATTAGGCATTATCTGCAAAAGATGTGCAATTTTTTTTATTTATTTGTAGGATCTTACATCTGGCACACATCGAATCAGGATGTGCGAACTGGCATGCAAAAGCTCGTCCTTTGTGATGGTAGATCCATGGGAGGTAATCTAATGTTGCTCCACCCTGATTTTCAATCATTTTTGGCTTATTATTCCTTGAGCTTTGGATTTACTGTTAAAATTGTCATGTTTTGAAAAAAATAAAATCAGATGAGCTCCTGAAAAAACTCTTTTCAGTATAAGCCTGAACCATCTAATACTTTGAATTTTCTTCAGAAGTTTCAATACTAGCCCCCGTTCTTATTTATGTTCTTAAAATTGGTTGTCATATTGTAAGAATTGGAGAATTTATTGGAAGGAATATTTATATCATTCTCATTTTTCTGGGGTATATCATCTTTGTTCTGAGAATTTTCTTGTTGCTGTGCACGATACCAAAAGAAAAGAATAAAACAAATACTTTATAAGTATACCATTTCAATCGAATTTCTTTCATTAGCACATCACCTTATGGGACCTTACCAGTCTATTATATATTTAATTCTTCTATAGGCCAACCAATGTAGCTACCAGAGAACACTGACAGTTCTTTCAAGGATCCAGAACTCTTTGCTCAAATCAGGCTTCATTGACAAAGGTTTGTGGTAACACATTATTTTAACCAGTTTTAAGTTAACAAATCCTTATTCTTTTATTTATTTACTTATTATGTAGGTTCTCTCAAAGTGATGCTTTTATGTGGTTCAGATCTTCTTGAATCTTTTGTAATCCCCGGAGTATGGATTGCTGATCAGGTAACATAAATTATGTAATCAACTCCAATTAACCATGGGTCTCAATGTAACCCAATATCGTCTCTAAGTAAACCTTACTGATCAAGTTAGTCCGGTCTTCTAATCCTCAATCAAAATGGTAATTCAAAAATTGCAAGTACATTTACAAAAAAGTCCATATTTTATATGAAAAAAAAAGTAAATTAATCTTGTTCCAGGTCAGATCAATATGCAAAGATTTTGGTGTAGTCTCCATATGCCGAGAAGGGAAGGATATCGACCAAGTTATATGCAATAATGAAATTCTAAGTGAAAACAAGGTAATCCTTTTCATGGTTTTCAGCCTTTTCCCTTTTTGAATTTTTTATTCACCATGCAGATGAAATTGCAATGTGGCTAAAATGGTTTGATGCTATTTATCATATTACTTTTGCCAGAACAACATTATCTCAGTGGATGAGATCGTCCCAAACCAAATCAGTTCTACAAGAGTCAGGTAATGCCATATGATACATAGGAAGAATATGCATATCAAGTATGTACACAAATAACAGGCGATAGACAATTGTTTGACATAATGGTATAACCGTATAATCCTGACATGTACATAACAAAAGGATTGCACTCCTCCAAAGCCCAGATAATAGAAATACAATACTTAGGGTTTGTTATAAAGAAATTAGATATAAAACAATTAGGCAAAAATAAAAATGAAAATGAAATATTTCTTCAACTGCCATTATATCTGTAACATGAAAATTCTTTGTTTCTTCCTTCTTTTAGCAGTTCCTAAACTGGATAATAATCGATCCTTTTTTTTAGTTTAAACATAATTTCTAAATTTCTATTTTTTACTGCAACCGATGACTTGTTATCCTTTTTTTCCCCAAGGGATTGCATAAGAAAAGGACTCTCTATAAAGTACCTGATACCTGATGAAGTCATTGAGTACATTAAAGATACCGAACTCTATTCGAGTGTACCTGATAAGTGATTGATTTGAAGCATGAGATGATGATAAAATGAGATTGAGATCAAGGTAAGAACAAAAATAATAAAATGAGTTAAAGGCGAAGAAATTTGCTGCTAAACGGCTCCATAATATATTTCGATACATTTTTTTACTGCCAAGGTAATGATTTATTATCCTACAAATGTAGTAGAAGTATTTTAGAGATACTGGCTAGCTTAAAATATACCATTTTTAATTTGACTTCTTACATTGTAAGCAGTAAATATGTTGCGCTGCATGGTTCATGCACAGTACAACTAATAAGTAATAAAATAATCTACTTTCGATTTTATTTTTGTTCCCAATTGCGGTGAGTACTCTTCTTTTGTTTGATTTGCGTTCTATCTTCTTGTTGGTTAAATTAGTTTCTCTTGCAATAATGCACGATGCTTGAATTATTGGCCAAAAAGAATTTGAGGCAAGAGTACCAATTCTACTTATTTCGGTTTATTAATTTTTTTTTTCTAGAAATGTATTCAGAAACCAGTCTTGTTCATATCTAGAATTTTTTTTTATTTTCCAAAAGCTGCAATAATTAGAAAGGTTATTATAAGTTGCATAGCCACAAAAAAACAACCACCAAAGTAATAAGACATACCAGCTCAATATTACCGTAAAATAGTGACGTGAGTTTTCATTGTTTTTCTTTTCAGTGGCCAAAGGATCACCCATTAATTTTTGAAAATTCGGTTCCCTTCATTTGTGAATTGTGAATTGTGAATTTGCAACAAATTACTGAAGTGTAAAAACAGGAGCTTGATAATAAAAACAAACAAAATGGAACTTCGCTAGACATGAGATCATCATTTTCTTTTCTTATTTCAAGAATATATATAAACATCACATAATAACCAGTAATCAAATTTGGAATTTACAATAAAGAAAAGAGCATATGCAACATGCATAAGATTTATGAATAGCTTATATTTACAGTAATACAATATGTTCAATGTAGCGATGAACAATGAAAAAGAAAAATATCATTTGAGACATCGTCGACCTATTGGTACAGTTCTGCATTATTTTCAAAGAGTATTGAGGCCACAGAGTAAGATTATAATTACATTCAAAGCAACATATGCTTGGTTAATAATTTCTAAGAAAGACACCAAATGGCCTTTTTCAAATTGTAAAAAATTCACAGGTACCTCCTCTATGTAACTCTAAACATCACTTGTATAGTTGTATCGGTGCAAACTGAGAGCATCTTGAGAACTTGCAACCGAAAATAGTACCCCAAAATAAGTATGAAATATCTGCATGTCCCCTCCAAAATACCTACAATACCAGAAGTCTCCTTCATTTAACCCATTTTGTTCAAAAGATTCCGATCACCCCTCCTTCCCTTGTTTTGATTTTTTTTCTTTTCTTTCTGTCGATGCTGCTTTTAAATATATTAAGTGACAAGCCTGATTTTTCTGGTCTTACAACAATTTTTGATGTTTTCCAGGGCATCGTGAAATGTTCTCAAGGAAAAAATAAATAAATAGAAAATATAAAAAATACAAAAACTTAGCATACCTTTTGACATGGTGAGGCATGATGGCTTCTCACCTAACAACTGAATTGATATGCCAGACAAGCATAGTGGCCTATAAGCATATGACATTTAGCATTATATGTATCAACAATTAAGAGGCTTTGAAAAGAGATTTCACTAAATTATTGCTAAATCTCTAGATAAGTTTAAAATTGCACTGTATCATAAAGGTATAATGCATCAAGGTATACTATACTTAAGAAATATGTACGATCATCAAAAGTATTCTTGGGATAGCTTGGAAATGACTAGAACTAGTTGGTACTCGGTACAAACTACAAACTAACAGTACTTCACTCACTGTTGATATCTAAGGAAACAGAGAAAACTTACTTGAATTGTTACTCCATACCATTTCTGAGATTTACTGAGTACTCAGCTGGAGTTCCTTACTCTTCGAAGAGAGAGACTCTCTGAAATGTGATTCAGAAAGGATCTCATGCTGACACACCGAAGGCATAATGGGCCGAATACCACCAGGGTTCAACGGAAACAAAGTCCGGTAATACCCATCCATTATGGCTT
The DNA here is from genome assembly GCA_033356055.1 of Carex pumila. Classification (NCBI taxonomy): domain Eukaryota; kingdom Viridiplantae; phylum Streptophyta; class Magnoliopsida; order Poales; family Cyperaceae; genus Carex; species Carex pumila. Next base: position 335,160 of record JARJHM010000090.1, read on the forward strand.
CAAAATTGCAAGTCTCGGCAACCTTTGGCATCTGATATATATCTCTTGTATAAGCAAACAGATTTGGGTATTCTACTATTTTTCTCTTAGTGCACTTGAAGAGCACATTGTACGCTAGGTCGAACCTAATCAGAGTAGTGAACAAGCAAATATCAGATAAAGTAAGGGTATCCCCGCACAAGTACCGGTTACTGGAGAGGTGGGATTCAAGCTTATCCAGTGTACTGAATAGTTCATTAACTGCTATGTCATAAGCTTCTTGGCTCTGTGCAAAGCCACATCTGTAGAATTGAGATTCAATATGTCAGTGTAATCAAATTGGCACCTTTTGTTTTCTGATCATAATGAAAATATGCATTTGAATAATGTACAGATTTTTTCAATACCTGTATACTCCATTGTTAACACTGGGATAGATAACTTGATTCCACTTCTCAATCTCCTCTCTAAGCTCTACTGGACACAGATCCGGACCCGACCCGGTAGTAAAACCTGAATTCAAGAACTCAATTATACCATAACTCTCATTGCACACCACCTCTTTGTTCTTAACATCCCAAAGCATCGGGACCGTTGATCTGCCATCATACCCCCCTCGTCTCATCTTATAAACCTCTCTCAGATTCTTCTTTCCATTCGCAAAATCAGGCCCTGCCACTAAAACTGAATCTTTGGTTGATCCTGAATGGAATTCCCAGGAGCCATCTGATCCAGGTGCAGTGATCGAAACAGGGAGGTAAGCCTCGAGATTTTTCAGGGCTCTGACAATTAGAGTACGGTGGGCCCAGGGGCAAGGGAGGCCAACATAGAGGTGGAGAGAGGTGGTAGGGTTAGGGTTTTGTGGAGAGGTATAGTAAAGGGAAGGGACAGAAGGAAAGAGGCTACTTGGGCGAGAGTATGAGCCAGAGGGGCTTGGGGGAGCCAACTGGCGCATCATGAGATGCCACATGGTGGACCAAGTGGAGCGTACGGCGGAGATGAGGGGCTGAGGAGGCAGCGCGCGTCCCCAGAGAAGGCGCGTGAGGGAGGTGATTGGATCGCTGCTCGACTTGTCGGGAAGGGACATGCGTATAGAAGTGAGGCGGCGGCGACGGCGGGGGTGGCGCGAGGTGGAGAGAGTGATAGAAGAATGGAAATGGAGAGCGTGGTTGGATAGGAAAGAGGAGTTGAGTGTCGCCATTGCTAGGCGAAGGCGAATGGTTAGGGAACAAGTCGACAAACTCAACTGACGCTGATCAAGTGATTAATTCATTTCACGGATCCGTATCCTCCCAGGTACCTGACAGAACACAATTGAAACGGACGGTCCAGATTTACTCTCAGCCGGTCCTTGCTCGGGACGATAGAGGGGACAGTATTATTTGTGCTTTGAGATTCGTGCCAAGTTAACTAGAACAATTTTGGACCGTCTGATTCAATTGTACTCAGTCCGGTAACCTGAGTGGATGTGAATTCAAATTTCACTGGGGACCGAGGCGAACGGGAATTCACATTCCCTCGAGTTAACTCAAATTTTGAGATTAGATCTGGACCGTCCGATCTGCTTTGTCACGAACATTAAAGCAGACTCGTACCCTCGTGGTTTCCACCTCTGGCCAATCGAGCCCAAATTTTGATCGGACGGTCCGGTTCCAAACTCAAATTTTGAGTTGACTCAGAGAATCGGACTCGGCGAGAGGATGTGGCCGATTTTGTTACATGCAATATTTTAAGAACAAAAATATCTTACGATAACAATTAGACATGCAAATTGCCATGTGCTTCTCATGTCACACTCTTTCTTTCAACTTAGCTCTCGTACAGCCTTAAACAAAAAATGAATCAGCGAACTAAAAACTTTCATGCGAGCACCAAAAACAAGCATGTTACATTCGGTACATCAGTACACAATGGCAACAGCTGGGAAAATAATAAATAAACAGATGATATAAAAAGCAAAGAAAACTATTTTGATTCATGCACATCAACTAAGAATCCAAAACGAAAAGTAGTATTTCATCAAAACACAAAATCCATAATTAAGAAACAAGTCTAGAATTCATTCTAATAAAACAAACAAAACTTTTCAACTCCCATCGAAACTGGACTTAGACGATAGCATTGGCAGCACTTGCAATTCTTGGCCACAGATCAGCACATTCCTTTCCAATTGGTCCTGTGATAGCAGATCCTGCATCATACAGTGCCACAGCAAATTAGATTTTAGTGTTGCGTACATAAGCCATGGTTTCCTTTTTCTCTACAGATTAGGCCTAGCTCAACTCCAGTACCCTTAAAAAAACCACTATGTTTGAAATAAAAAACAAGAGTTATCCCCTTGTGAGAGAAGTTCTTAGTTTTCTTTATACAAGCAGGAACTTCAAGTAGTGTGTAATAAAAGATACAATGAAACAACAAACACTCACCCTTCATTTCACCCTTGGGATTCACAATGACTCCAGCATTATCTGCAAAATAAAATAAAAAATCACATAAATATGTGTAGAATACATGCAAAGATACGTGCACAAGGTCTAGACAACTAGAGCAATACATTCTGCACATAAATTGTCATGAACAACCAAGGATAGAAGAGCAGACGAAATGCACTGTGAATAAAAGGTGTACCAGGAGACAGGTAACAAAATGCAATGAGTAACATCATGCTGTTTAATACTGACGAATTTAATCTATCCTTATCTCTGAAAGTGATTAAACCATGGGGAAATAACTCTTCCAGTATCAAAGCAACATTACAATAAAGAATAAAATAAGATTAATAGAGAATAAATCAACCCCCAATGATTAACATGAAAATCCATCCAACAATTGCTGGTACCTAGGGAGTACAAATATGCTGCAAGTATAACTAAACAATTCCTGCGAATGTATGCACGCAAGATAAGATAGATTACTAGGATGTTTAAATTATCTTATATGCTCCAACAATATGCAAATATATCCCCATAAATGATAATCGGAAAGGTATTATTAATATTCTAAAATAAGCAATAACAGGGGCAACACATGATATCTTGAGATCTCCTAATGGCACACATGAAAAGGCCTCTCCTAAAAAGAACAAATAAAACCGAGAATAGGCATTGTACATACCTTCAAAGTACATGTAGACACCGTCCTTTCGGCGAAAGGGTTTGCGCTGCCTGACAATAACAGCAGGCATGACCTTCTTTCTAAGATCGGGCTTTCCCTTCTTCACAGTAGCCATGACCATGTCTCCCATGCAGGCTGATGGAAGCCGGTTCAAGCGCCCCTTGATGCCCTTCACTGATATGATGTACAGGTTCTTTGCTCCTGTGTTGTCAGCACAATTCACCGTCGCTGCCACCGGCAGACCCAGTGACATGCGGAACTTGTTCCCAGCCGAACCTCCACGTCCTGTAACGGTTATAAAATCATTTGGAAGGTGTTATTGATGTTTGTTAGGAGCAAAATGTTGAAAGAAATTGGATGGTATTGATTATATTAGTACTTTCAATTGTCCATCCTATTATAAGGCTTAATTTGGGTGTCTAGCACTACCATAGAAGTGGCAAAGGTTGCTCTCCAAACATTTGGTGAATGCTAGCCAGGTCCAGCTTTTACCAGTAGAGGTATCAGCAGTACGAACTTACAGGCCAAGAGTATTTGTTATTGTCATCTTGATTTATGTTAAAAGACAACCACATGGAAAGTTGATGCAACTTTTAATCAGTGGAAGTAACTAAATTATTAAAAATCAGAGAAATACAGTATCGTCAGCAATTTTGGTCAGTATCAAGGACCCAAGGAGTAATCCTTTTTCTTTGGGTTCAATTAGAATATTATAAATCAGAGAAATACAGTATCACCAGAGCAATTTTGGTCTGTATCATGGACCCAAGGAGTAATCATTTTTCTTCGGGTCAATCAAAATTCAACTGTGAGTCAAATTAATTACTTATATTAAAATGTAAAACATTTACCCCAATTTGGATGATCATGACTCGTACCCCGTGTCAAAAACAATTTAAACAATCACTAATCCTAAAATAAATGAATGCCATCTAAAACCCTATATACAATTACCTCATATTTAACTCTATAAAGAAGCATGTGTGCGCTTGGTTACAAAACCAGAAAGAAGAGAGAGGAAAAAAAAAAAGCAAAATATAGAGGTTTATCTGATGAAAATTTAAGCAATAATATCGTATGATACCAGTCACCAACTTGGTCCCTTATCTCCACTATTCTTTCCCAAAATACAACTTTTTGTACATGAAACAACAATTCAATTGACAAACAATCAGACTTTTTTTTACCATTGTACTTTCAAAACTTAATCACGATTCCACTTCAACAAAAGCAATTAGATCGAAATACTCGATGGGAAAACCAACAGCATACAGAATGGATTCGATCAAGTAACAACACGATCACTTTTACAACATCTAGAAACTAACAAAGTGTAACACTGCATGTCGAACAAAAGCAATTAGATCGAAATACTCGACGGGAAAACCAACAGCATGCAGAATGGATTAGATCAAGTAACAACGCGATCACTTTTACAACATCTAGAAACTAACAAAGTGTAACACTGCAAGTCGAATAAAGATGGATTACCTCGCTTCGACATTTTGGCAGAAGCTCTACTCCAATGGCGGCAGCAGGAACAGCTAGAACGGGACTAATTTTCTTATATAGTATCGCTCTAGGGTTTTTGGTGTGCAATTACGATTTGATCCAAGGATGTCAAAATAATTTTTATTATTTCATCCATACCCCTGTAAAGTTTCACTGGTAGGAATTTAAATGGGTTTAAATTCCGAAAGAGCCCATGTAAAGAGTTTCAGGTTTGACCTCGGGCCGAGTTCAGGCCCAATGGGCCGAATTAATATTTCCTCCTCTTTACATCCGTACCTTGTGGCTTGCTCAAATTTGATCGATTTGTTTGTTCAACTGTGAGAGGTGCCAACTATCATTTACAAAAAATTTACATATTTTTCGCACAATACATGATTTATCCTTCCATTTTTTTTTCAACATGGTTCATTCTTCAAACATATAAAATTTAGTGTACTGGAACGATACCTGGTTGATTTTCTTTAAGATCATTGTCGTTATTATTATTATTTTTTGCTAGATTTTATATGGTACTGAGAAACAGATAATTATCGTTTTTTGCCAGCTCGGTCCATTAACGAGTAAGCTGTTAGCGAGCGAATATTGTGCAAGTCACGAGTTACAAGCTTTTTTGCCACCTCTATTTTTGTGTGCTTCGTTCTTATGTACAGAGCTTTGAGAGTCGGTAAAATTAAAAACGATTCTGTCCCAACCCTACCCAAACTCCACCCCACCTCCTTTCTCTTCTCTCCTCTTCCGTTCCATTAAAGCAGATGTTTTTTGTGTTATTTATCTGAATAAGTGCTTCTGTCTAATGAATTTGGTAACTCTTCTTTGATTTGTCTCGATTTTTCGGATTCGATTGAGAGTAATGTAAATTCATCTCACCCCACCCGTAATATATCTATTATAACTATATATGAATAAGGTACGTGTTTTATGATTGTTCCCAATGAAAATAATGCTAAGATGTCTCCTTTCTTGTTGTTGTTCTCCTAATTTCAAGTTTCTTTTTTGGCTTCTACAATGGCAGCTCTCTCTCTAAGAGGTGACTATTTTCGTTCAATTGATTCAATTTTTTCAGCTGCACATTTATTTGAGCGATGACTATTTTGATTCGGTTGATTTAGTTTCTAGTCCATTTTGATTCAGTACCTTATCGTTTGCACTTTCCTCTAAGTGGAATATGTTTTATGCACAAGAGTTTGATAGAGTGTCGTCTGTCATGAGGAACAAAACAAATATACACACAGAGGTAACAATCACTGGGCTTCTATTATTACAATCAAGTAAGAAGAATCAAATTTGTGTTGATGGAATGCACATGTCCTGTATATTTTTATTTATTTATAACTGAATACTTTCAAAGACACTCGTTACTAGTTTATAACTCTTTGAATCAATACAATTTTTCTCAAACAAAAACAAAACGAGCTTTTTGAAAAAAAAAATTTTAGAAAAATGATATTTCAGTATCCTTCAAAACTGGAGAGGATTCAAAAGCCGAGACTGGAGAAAACAAATTAGTTCCCGCCCCCGATTTTGGCATCCCGCCGTAATTTCCTCATCGGCTCATCGCCCGAACTTCGCTCTAGTCTTAGTCGATCGAGATACTTTCTTCTCCAATCCGCCAAGATGGCATGGTCTCACCCGGACATCTCCATTGACGACCTCCTCTCTCTAATCAAAGCCTTCGTCGACATGCTAGTGCTTGCCTCTGGCTATCAGTCGTCCGGCCTCACTGCGAAATGGGACCCACAAAACGTCACCAAAGCCATCCGTTGGGGTCTCTTCTTTGAACACGTAAGCAAGCTTTTAGTATCCTAAACCCAATCCTTACTACTGCCATTACACAACTATTTACTGCCTCGTAGGTTTTGAAAGGCCTCCGTGAATCGAGTGATTATGAAGGTTCTGTTATGGAACTAGATGCGGCTTTAGCTGAACTGGCATCTGATCCCCTTTTCCCGAAGGTATCAGTTATAAGCTTTTAATTACTGTCTTCTTATATATATATATATTTTTCTTCTTTTTGGTTTTAATGCAGTTTACCCTACCAGGCTGAAATATGTACTAAATTGAGGGGTATTGTGAATCACTCAAATGTGCTTTCGATTTTACTTTGGGTTAGATTAAGATAAACTGTGCAATTCTGTCATGTATTGGGTAATTAATGTCTATGGTATAAGCTGCCTATTATTCACTGTACCAGGGAATTTACATCCCAGAATTTCAAACTATGACCTATCCTAATAGTGAATTTTCATTTTATCTAAAAAAATATGATAAAATTTTCATGAAAGCCATTTTCTGGAGAAATCCTGTTTTTCAAAAGAAGAAGAAAAACTTAGTAGGAGTTTACTGAGGTTTATGGGAATTACAAAATGCAAGGGTCAAAATGATAAGAAAGAATTTACATGTAAACAGTTCCAATCAAAGTTTAATGTTTTTTCTTTGTTTATAATCCGCTATATTCTTCAAAATTATAAATGAAAATGTAACTTGATGATGCAGGGCCTTGGACGTATATCGTCAGAGACACTTTCAGAAGCTAGAATGCTAGTGATAGAGCATTTTCTTAATTCAAACCTGTTAAGTGTTTCTCATCTCAGTTCTCTTTTCGGGTCAGCTATTGAAATGGATAGAGACTATGTCTATGAAGTAGGCAACCATAGTAGGAGAGATTATTTTGAGAAGTTGACTACTCAGATGGAGTGCCTAAATCTCATCCGTGGAGAAGAAGACATGTCAAACGGAAACAGTAGTATTAATGAGGAAAACCCTAATTTTGTCGGTCAATTGCCTTTTCTAATTGAAAAGATATTAAGGAGGAGAGAACTGGTATCATGCATGTCGTCATGTGGGAAGGTTCTAGATTCTTTTGTAAATAGCTATCAAGAATTGAACCCTCCCATTTCTCCAGGGTAAGAAAGTAAAAAAAAAAAAGTTGCTTTCTTTTCTTAATTTATATGAGGATTAAGATGCTAGCTAAAATTATGAAACTTGGTACATCCTGTGCAGGCTTTAAGGGATGGTTTTGTACCAGTTTAACCCTAGTTTAAAATTTATACAACAAGGAGTTTTTCATTTTTTTAATTAGGAGTTCTGAAATGATTGAGGAGCTTCTTGGATGGAAGGAATGGAGAACGAGGTGTCTCTCTTACATGCTCAACAAAAGAACCATTAAAATCCAATCTGGTGCTAATTTGATCTTTGCTGCACCAAAAGAGCAATGGATGAAGGTTTTTGAACACTTAATCGTTTCTTCAGAGGAGAACTTTTTGGAAGTTATGGTATTTAACAGTAAAATCCTATCATTTGTTTTTAGCTTTTGCCACTCAACTTTACTGTGCAAGGATTGTATTGCTGCTGGTGCCGTGCATTGCTTTACCCACCCAAATGATATGGTGCTGAGGTTGCTATTTTGTCCTCAAAATTTCAAAATATCAAGCAAAGTAGCAAGAATGTCAATTTGGATTCAAGTTGAACAACACAGTAATACCTATATGCAGCCGAAACTGGTTCGGACAAAGAATCACGGCCAATCATAGGCACTACTCGGCATACTATTCATATAATAATTAAAAAAAACGTTTATTATTTTGTTTTAACAATAAACCAGGAGATTTGTCTACTAGGTTTGGTTGTGAAAAGGTGGAATTCTTTTGTAGAAGTGTTCACGTCCAATGTTTGTGATTTTGTTCCTGTTTCTGCACAATTCTCAAAACTCTGCAATTTGTTCCAAGGGAATAGCAGCGAATGCAATCCTCGAGACATTATTATGGATTTCAAGGTATTTAAATCTGATTACATTGAAGTTCTTTTATGAATTTTATGCATACCATATCCAACTTTTAATTGTGTAATTTGGATGCTGTTTCTGATAATAAAAATAACATTTTCTGTTTTGTCTGAACTCCAAGTAATATATGTATGCTAATTAAACATCAAGAAAAATAAGATTATGTGCAGTTTGTTTTTTTCTACTGAACTTAAACTGTCAGGTGGCATGTGTTAATATCCTTACAACTTGTAAACTTGGCCGTACTTGAACTATGTTAGAAATGCCGAATGGTATTTGCAAAGTGCAAACGCATTAAATAGGACAGTCATTGCAGAAGCCCTTTTTAATTGTCCATGAAACGCATTACGAATTTTCTTTTATAACAGGAAAAGGATATTCTTGACTATGTAATGATGTCATTGACCCGTCAACTTCACAAACTTTGGCAAATACCAGCTATTCTCTTTTCAGCTTCCATTCCACCATGGTACTTTGTCAAATCTTATAATAGTTATTATATAAATTTGACAGACATTCTCCTTTCTACTTGGATATTACCAAATTTTCATCTTTTGTAGGTTCTTTTAGTATACATTTTGATATGTTAGACTGAACTTTTGTGTGCACTGTCACTGTAGCAGTTGGTGCAATATACTATGTCTATGTTGATGTATTCAGGCACTGTTCTGGTATTTCTTTGTTGTTGTCCATTAATAGCTCCGTCTTTTTTCTTTTCTCTACCAGTTGTGGAATCCTTCACATATCTTCATAAAATCCACCATGATCTTATTGTCTGATGTAATTTTAAAGTTTCTGCAAATCTTCACATTATCAAATGTTCCAGTGCCACAATGTCACATCCATACCTGCAAAACAGGAAATTTCTTGCCTACACTGCACTACATTTTCTGTGGAAGTTATCAAGACTCTCCTTTCGTTATTCTATGTAATCAATAGGAAAGCGGGAGTGCTTTAATTTCCAGAGGAAATTTGAGGAGGGGTGTTAGAGAAATTTCCTTTTTGTGGGAAAAGTAAATGATACTCTTAGTTTTTTGTTAATGCGCATGAAAGTTTTTACCATAGCAATCTTACATCTCCCTAGAAATTTTCTAATTTTATGTGCTTAATAGGTGCCCGTTGTTCAAGATTTACATGAGTGAACTGGAAAAGCTATTTGATGGAACTTCTTCTACAATCAGGTTTTTCTTTACTTCCTAAAACAGAATAATGAAGTAGGTATCATTCTAATTTGGGTGTTTTTTTAGCAGATGCAACTGCACAGGAGATGAAAATCAGTTACACCAGAGATGTAAGAAGCGCTTAGTTATTTGGCAACATTGGTTTTATATTTATCTTAGTTTGAAGCTAGGATTGTGAATTCTAAGGAATGGGATTGTTACCTCATATTTACCAACTGTTAGGAATTAAGCCAACTCTATCGGTATCTTAACTAACCCTTGCTGTTAAATTTTGAAATTTAACCAAGTTACAGTCAAAGCCCAATTTGGCCCAATTTCTGAACCAGTTAAAAAGAAAAAAAAAAAGAAAAAAGAAAAGAAAAAAACAAGAATAAGAATATAATTAGCTAAATCTTGGTTAAGCCAGCTGTTCGGGTCACTAGTAGTATGCTATAAACGGTTCCGGTACCAGTAAATCATAATTCTTTGTTAATATGCTGCACTATTGATTTGAAGTAGTGATAGATGTGCAACTTGATAGGTGAAATTGGGGAAAGGATTCGGTGCCTCTTCATTTTTCATTTTCCTTTACCAAATGCTTGATGTGTGGTTGTAAATATTCTTATGGCTTCAGGCTATTCAGGCTATTTTGATCTAGTGGGTAAGTACAGAATCCCTAAATTTCTAAAGATATATTATTACCCACCAGTTCCAGTTCCAATTCCTAAATTTCTTATTGGAATTGGATTTTGGCATGAATGTGGATCCCATAAACCCATGTGGCATCGTGTAATAAATTTCGCTACAAAATATACCAAGTTCATATAGCAAAAGCAAGACCTTTAATTTTAGGCAATAAATAACCCTTTTTTAATTAGACATGGTTTAATGTTTGCTATTTTTTTTTGCTCAAGCAGAAAATCATACAAAAGAAACCTCCTTGGTTTACTGTTTTACACTGCGAGTCCTATCTTCTATTATTTCCAGATCAGATCCTAGAATCCTGCTTTGCTGATCCAGACCGTCTGATCTAAAACAAACACACCGATCTGATTTTATTGTCGTCATCTAGAAATGGATTTTTAATGACAATTGCCGAGAAATTTGGCGTGTTTGTTTAGATCGAATGGTCCAGACCAAAAAAGCAGGGTCAGTTAATCTGATTTGGGAATAACACAGAAACGCAGGCTTACTTGGCCTCTGGCTTTTTCATCCTCTTTAACTTTTTGTTTCAAAATTCAAAGGTTCACTTTGCAACTTATTCATCATCAAGCTATCCCAAATATACTTCTAACATACATGCACAACCTTATAAGACCAGCAAACATATGCCGGGCTTAAATTTTTTTCCAAAGCCTTTATATGGTTCAGCTTCCCTCATAAAATGTTAAATGATTTAGTGGTTAGAATTTCATTCCGTGGTCACGGAGACTTGGGTTCAAACCCCAGCTGCCACACATTATGTATTTTATGTTTTGGCCACTCTAATCAAAATTTTCTGGTTCCACCCCTGGCCCGTTGTTGTCTGACAATTGTGTTATTATACAGCATAGAATCAAGGCATATTTCACGAATTCTTTTGAAAAGGCACATATCTTTTTTGCACTTGAAAACCAGTATCAACTAAGCAAGAATGTTTCACAAAATCAGGTTCTGGAAAATTTTGTGCCTTACGAGGGGTCGCCGATTTATGCTTGACAAGTATCTGGTATCCACAATTGTAGACAAATATGGAGACTCAAATCGACATTTGCCTAATTTTCACGGACAGTGGTAATGTGTTGCTTTTTCTTAGTGTGGTTTAGTGTTGTACAGATTGCCTTTCAAACAAACACTAGTTTATGGTATAACCCAAAGTTGAAAGCACCAACCTGCTTTAATTACATGGAATGTATAAAAGAAAAGTCTGATGTTGATCCATTTTTGCTTATAGAAGATTCTAAAGATGTATTATCTGAAATTGACATGACTCATGTGGGCCCCACTTATGCACTTACTACTATGCTTCTATGAGTTGAGAACTAATTAGTAACTATAAATTAACCAATGAGAAACAATGCTTTTTAATGTGGTTTTCATTTTCCCCGTGCTTATTTTTCATTGTCTACCCTACAAAAACTCGAAATTTCTTGTGTGCAGTTTTGTAGCATTTCTTTTTAGTTTGTTTTGAAAAAAAAAAAAATTCAAACAATGCCTCAGCTTACTAACTCTGCTAGATAAAAAACCAAAGGCAATTTTTATGTTTATTTTCAATGTGTGGGATCTTTCTAGCTGACTGAATCTTGTTTGATTTTTTTTTTTTTTTTTGTAATTTTCAGGGATAGAGAAATTAAAATTTCTATTACAAGACAGTTTTTGGTGGGAACCTCTTGACCTCTGTGTGATTTTGTCATGTTGATGAGAGAAAAACTTGGTCGTTGGAGAATAAATTTTAACTCTAATAATCCTTTCTGTTCATTTTTATTTTAAAACTAATAGTCTACACTTAGTTTGCTTTCTATTATAAAATAAAAAGGACACCTGTCAGTGCACACATTTCTTTTATAAATAAAAGCCAGTTGTAGCTGATTGGCTTCCATTAAAATAAATAAAAAATGAATGAGAATATTAAATGATTTGCAAGTAAACGAATAAAAAACAACAGTTGTGGGTGTACATCAAGACACCTAAATATTAACCAGTGGCATTTTTTAATTAAAGAAAAAAAAGAGAGAGGATTCTCTCTATGTGAACACATCATAATTTCCTCGTATACCCAGTGAAAAGTGTAATTTATGTTAAAAATCTTCCAAGTTTCATGAACTGAAGTTTTAGACAATTTTTCCATTTTTCAGGTTTCTGAAACAAGCTATTTCATGTTAATTTGATAATCTAATACCAATATTATATATGTACATTGTTTAATTTGTACAGGCAATATATTTTGCATAGGAAAATTCTAATATTGAACATGCATTTTGCAAGCAATTTTTTTTTCTTGACAATTTCTCACATTGAAGAGCATAAAATATATATTTCGGCTGTTTAAAATAAGTGTAGTTTTCTACTAAACATATAATATTGATAAATACATTACAACAAGTAGTCCATAAAATATCCATATAATTTCATGGACTAAAGTTATAAACCAATAAATATACATATAAATAATTTACAAACAATTTCATTAAAAGGGACAAGACTTTAGTTCACGAAAATTTATATGCTGTATGGATATATATCTGTCCATGACTTTAGTTCATGAAATTTTAAATGCATTAATAAAAGAAAGGGCAAAATAAATCGTTACTTTTAGGCTGTGCTCCAGTATTGGAGGAGAAATTCTCATTAAAGGGAAGAAAGGAGACAAAACGTCAGGGGAGACTATTTTCAGAACAGTAAAACCTATACTCCAAATTGAGGACAACAGATTTCGCTAAAATCTACCTTGTCTCTCCCCTCCGAATAGTGTGCGCTTTCTCTGGTTCCCTTCGCTCCCTCTCCGATTCTCCTCTTTTGGAGCTGGTGAGTTGACCAGGTTTTGAGAGTTCTCACCTTTGCACAGAAAATTTGCCGTTCCTTCCCTCCGCTTCCCTCTGTCTGAAGCACATCCTTAAGGGACCAAAGATAAAATGACAATTCAATACATTGGGTGGCAGCACCAATACATTGTTCCCCAGTATATTTTATGAACCTTAGACATTTTTGTACAAATTATGCCTTGATCATTATTTTCTGTCAAATATGTGTATTTTTGTAAAAGCATCCCCTGTAATTTTATTAAAAAAAATAGTAAAAGAAAAATGATGCGTTTGTCCAATAAGAATGGCTACTGTTAATTTTATGAAATTTAAATTTATTTTGTATCAGATTGTTAAAAATAACATATCCGATACTTACGTGAGTTATTTGTATTACATGATATCCATCTTATTCAATATATAGGGGGAATTTCATGTATACCCCTAATTTATTTGGAATTATGTAGCCCCTAAGTTAATGATAACATATTTACCCTTTTAAATTTCAAAAACTCATAAATTTACTCATTCTATCATTTATACTATCAAAACTCATTTTAAATTTATAAAGTATCCATTTTATCCTTTATTAAAAAAAATAAAAGTAAAGTAGCATGTTTAAGAAAAATATCAGTCTTCTAATTGTTTGGTTTTCGAGGACAAATAGTTTATTTTTCTAATTCTGACACATGCACAAGCATATATGTAAAATTGTAAATATCACTATATATATATTAAAAATAGAAAAATGAACCATTCATCCTCGAAAAATAGATTACTTTTTTATATGTTATTCACAACTCTGACTAAATTTAGAAAAAGAGAGAGTAAAAGTAGATTATTTTGAAATATACATAGCTTATGAATAGCAGACTTAACACATAGATAATAAATCTCGCCTTTCTAAGAAAGAAAGAAATACACATAGCTCACGTTGGTCACAGAAAAATATACGTAGCCCAAATTGCTGAATTTTTTTTATATATCATAATTTAAAAAAAAAAAACACTCCTGTTTTGGAGGAATTTTACATTTACTAAGGCCGCAGAGCCAATTTGCGGCTCCACTTAACGAGCCGCATGAGGTGTTTTAGTTTGTTGTAACATGCAAAGTGAGGCCGCAGATTGACTCTGCAGTCCCTTCAAAATGGAACCACAAAGCTAATCTACGGCCTAAATAAAGGTGAATTCCCTCAAAACATAGGTGTTTTGATTTTTTATTTTATTATGGTATTTAAAAAAATTTCGGCCTAAATAAGTTCGTTGATGATGATACACTATATATACTTTGATTATAAAGGCGACTTCACCTAATGAGAAGCATACACATGTATGATTATTAAAATTCACACGCCATATATGATTTATGAATTTATGCATGTGTTTGTGCGTTTATATATTTACTTCATCTAAACTAACTTTTTGTTGTCTGATTGAATAAATTTAATTAAAACCACTGAATTGTTACTTTCAAAGAGTAGACATAACTTCTAAGTTTTACCAAACATAAAAATAATCATGTTATTCTAAAAAAAAAAATTGATCAATAAACAAATTCCACTTGTAAGGACAAAAGTCGGTATTTTGGGATTTTGCGAGGGTTAAAGTGTGATAGCCCTTTGCTATTTTTTTTTGTTGGGAGAGTTTTATGTATACCCCTTGAAAACGTTGATATTACGTATCCGCCCCTCTAAAGTTCATAATATCATATTTATCCAATTTATTGACTTTTCTTTTAAAACTCATTTTAAGTTTATAAAATACTTATTTTATTCTTTATTAAAATATAAAAATATGTAAAATGTTTAAGAGAATATTTAGTCTTCTAATCAAACAATTTTAAGAGAAAATGGTTCATTTTCTTACTTGTGATCAAATGTTTAAATAATAGAACAGCTAAAAAAAATGGTGCTATGCCCATATACCGCCGCTATAGGGGATACATAATTTTGAGGTTTTTGATGGATACACATGAAATTCCCCCTTTTTTTATTTATTTCGTCAGCTATTTAATGTTTGATGATGCCACCTATAAGCCTGTCCCTTTCTGTAGTTATATACTTATATTTGTATTTCTACAAACAAAAGAAATGTGGTAATTGGTACACTAAGTTCAGCTCAATCTAAGTATAAATATTCATTCTTTCATTTTTATGACTATGCTTCTCTCTCTCTCTCTCTCTCTCTCTCTCTCCCTTTTTTGACGGAAAGTTTGAGAAAAGTACAACCTATAAACAAGAAAAAAAATTCCAAATACCTTTTGTGTGTAGATTTATTAAAATAAAAAAGTACTTACAGAAAGCCAAAAAGACCCTGAACATAGTTTAATAAGTTAACTATATTGTAATCAACAAATTTACGTACATCATTGATTATTGAACTGAAGTTATTATTAAAGAGAAAATGTAACATCTCCGGACTATAGTCTCTCGAAAATTCTCATGTATAAAAGCATTTTCTTTTTAGCTTAGTTCTGATGCGCTTTCAACTGCCACAATTGTCATAATTTCAAGTACAATATGTATGTTTACAGAATAATATGTATATGTTCACATAATAATATGTGTGTGTTTACATAATACTATGTATATATTCATAGAATAATATGTGTATGTTCACAGAATAATATGTGTATGTTTACAGAAATGGCTATGAAGAGATACGGTTTAGATTTCTGCAAGATGCATTTATAAATAAATAGATATCGAAATTAACAAAATTATTATTTATAAAAAAAAATACTAAATGACACCCTATAACATTGACGGAGCCACGTGTAGATAAAAGAGACACCTGTCCCCGCTAATTTTTTTTTAAAATTATATCTCTTAAAATATATACAAATTTGTAAAAATATATTTAAGTTTTAATGTAATTATGAGTGTCCTTCATTGCACCAGATATTTTGTATAATCTCTATAACCACACTACTGTATATAAAAATAAAATAAAATAAAATATACTTAATTTATAATTTTAAAATTATGTCCTATATTAAAAAAATTGTTTTGCTTTTTGCTTTTTTCTATTTTTTTTTTCTCTCTTTCCCACTTAGCCATTTAGGCCTTGTAACTCTTTTTAAATTTTAGTGGAAATCTCATGTAGGCCTATTTGCTTAAAATAACTCTAAACTGACCTAACCTAACAGGATTCCTTCTCCTCTCACAGCATGAGAGTCATAACATGGCGCATGATTTGATTTTTTTTTTTTCTTTCTAGGAAAATTAAGCATCTGTTTTTTTACTATTCAAAGGCAAAAAAAAAAAAAAATGAAACTTGTTTGCATCCCCTACAACATTTTATAAGAGTAAAAAGCTTGAGCCCCTTTTTCAGGTGTGGATTTATATGGTAATTAGAAATGATTTAGTCACTCTTATTAATTAAAATTTAGTATTTTTATTCTTATATATTATAATTTTTTCTTTATAAAATAAAATTAGAGTTGAGCTGTGGTGTGGTGTTTTGGAGATAGGGGTGTTAATGGCGCCCTTTTATTCATTTATTTGATCCGTATCGTATCTGAAAATACGGGTAAGAGTGAGATTTTTTTTTTTTTGTTAACTTATCGGGTACAGATAAGAGTAACGGGTTTTTATGTTATCTTACCCGTTTTTGTATAAAATAATTAAAAAAAGTTATATATATATAATTATATGTTTGTATAAAGATGATACGTGATAAGATAAAGTTTTGTATTTTATAAAATTTCATAATACAAATTAGTTGTTTTCATTATTTGTTTTTCTTATTTGGAAAAATATTTTATCGAAAACACGAATCAAAATGTCAATGACACTTTTTATCCTTTTATCCGACCCATACCGTATTCGAAAAGACAGGTAAGGGTAAAGATTTTTTTTTGTTATCATAACAGGTATGGGCATGAAAATGCCTCCACCTACCCCCACCCGACGATCGTATCATACCCGTTGACACCCCTATTTGGAGAGTAAAGATGTTGTTTTACTTTTCGCTCATATCTTCATTTCAAAATTTAAATAGTTGATATGAATCTTTTAACATGATCTCTATATTAAATTGTGCCTGAAAATCAAAAAAAATTATTTTTTTTTTGGGATTTTTACTATCTTTTTTTTTTATTTTTTAAATCACCGTTTTTTCATATTTTTTTTACTAATTTTTATTTAATGGAAAACACTGATTTTCAAACTTTTTAAAAAATATAAAAAATTCAAACAAATCTAAAATTTAGTTGCCAAACACATTTTAACACATAGCCAAACTTTATTTTTATTCCTATCAACTAAAAATTTATTACAATTACAATGCATCACTTTTTTTCTTAGCAACTTTTGGCATTCTAACTGAAACATTCGAATTTAAATATATATTGGGATAGCAAATTTGATAAATCACAAACAAAAGTGTCATATGATATTGCAAAAATTGATACATGGTTTAAATTCTAATTGTTGCAAGTAAATTTTGTAAACAATTCTATGAGCACTTTTGGGTGCCACTATGTTGAATTTGCGGAATAATAACATGAATGATGATTGTGAAATATTATTGCAATCTAAGTATTAAAGTTTTATAGTGAGCTTTTTATAGCTACAAGAAGCACGGATCCAGGATTTTCGTTGGGAGAGGCAAAAATATATCGAATCGGATTTAAATAACTAATCAGATTTAAACCCATTACTAATTAGATACTCAATAAAAAAAATAATAATGTTTTGACTTATATTTTCTAATACTCTGACTTATAATTTCTGAAATTTTAACTTATAATTCTAATTACCAATCAAACTCTAAGCTGACGACAATTAATTCTCACGAATCTGATGCTAATTAATTGTTCCTAATCTTCGTATTATTTTTAACACACTCTGATGTAGATTAGTCTAATTTATTAATTAATTATCAGCGGTGACTTTCTAAACAGAGACACAATTCAATTCTATGAGCACTTTTGGGTGCCGCTGAGATGTAGATTCCTCATTCCTGTAATTTCTTAAATTAATTAATTAATATCCTATGAGCACCACTACTTTGAATTTAATTAGAATATGGCTCTGTTCTTTTCAGAGACGGATTTGATGGATCTAGGGATATCTAAACAAATAATTCTTAGTTTATACAAGTTGCATTTTATGTATAGTTACAATTGTTTTTAATAAAATTTTATAGTCTACCTCCCTTATTAATGAAGCATTTGTTTTGATTTATCATCTGCACTGACGGCTCTTCATTTGGACCTTTGAGTAGTGGCTGATTTGATATAGTTAATTTAGTTTTTGACCGGTTTGATTCAGTGCATCTTTTGGACTTCTGCATTGTGACTGTCCTAGCCCGGTTGATTTAGTTTCCAGTTTGATTTGATTTAGTGCCTTCTACGATGAAATCTGTCAGCAGAACAACTATGCGAATAGAGAAAACCATCAATATATTTCTATAATTTTAATCAAGCAAAGATGACTAAAATTGTGTCTACATGATACATATACCACTGTGTGTTTTTAGTTTGTTTACAGCTGAGTATTTTTCAAGACATTTTTTGTCTAATCTTATGTAACAGCTGATTTGTAACTCTTTAAATTAATAAAATCGCCTACGAGTTTTACTGCAAAAAAAAATCGATTTATAAAGCTATTTGGATTTTGGACAGAGAAATTAGTTCTTGCAAATATGATAAAGTATTGGGTGTATTGTGTGATTTTTTTTCCCTTTAATTAATTCTGACCTCTCCGTGAGTAGCCCACTACTTCTAGAATCCTGAATTAAAAAAAAAAACAAATCAAATTAAATCCTGTCCGTTGATCCATCATCTATCTCTTCCCTGCTCAGAAAGGCCAACTTAATTCTGTCTTTTCGTTGAATTACAGAGCCACCTGAGGCTACAATCCTCTCCATTATTTCAAATAATACAATCGCTTTTCAAGCACTTCCAATTTAAATTTCCATTTAAATCATACTTGAAATTTTTTCATCACAAATTGGATTTTAATGAACAATTTAAATCATACATACTTAATATTTATTTAATGACAAATTGGATTTGCTAGACCGTTGAAATTAATCTGAATTTTGCAATAAAATACACAGTCTAAAATTTATCTGAACTCTTGAATAAAATATGTATATATATAGGATGGCTAAGCTCAAATCGTTTATTCCTGAACTCAGGAACAAATGATTCAGTTCTCTGATTTTCGAAGTTCAAATGGCCGATTCAAACCGTTAGATGTTTAATCTATATTAAAATGTACTTGGAGACAAAATTTTATATTTTTTTGAATTTTTTTACTATTTATTAAGGGGGGTTTGAAAGTCACTGTTTTTATTAAAATTCTGCACCATAAAAAAACAACGACTTTCAAACCATTTTAATAAATAGTACAAAAATTTCAAAAAATATATAAAATTTTGTCTCCAAACACATTTTAATATATATTAAACATCTAATGATTTGGATCGGCCATTTGAACTTCATAAATCAGAGAACTGAATCGTTTGTTCCTGAGTCCAGGAACAAACAATTTGAGCTTAACCATCCCCTCTCTCTCTCTCTCTCTCTCTCTATATATATATATATATATATATATAATTGAAGAAAATATCAATTCCACCACTTTGAATGGTTATCTTAAGTGCATCTTGTCTCTCTTTTTTTGGATTGGGGTCCATTACCTCTTTTGTTATTCTTTCCATGAATCTATAGTTGGCATTAGGACCACACAATATTTAAATAATATATAAAGTCTTCTGCTTTATTTAAAATCTCTCACTGATCTGAAAACCAAAATTAAAGTAAAATAAGATGAAAAATCTGAAAAGTAATTGTCAAGTGATACCTCCCCTAAGAAAAAGATATATGTAGATCTTTGATTTTTTTTTTCTTTCTTAATTTATAAATAAAAAATTATTTCTAAATGGAAAGAGAAATTCAGAAATAAAAAAGTTAATTTTAAATGGAAAGGGAAGGGTTGGAGCGGAAATTATCGATAAATAGATCGATCGCACCATTGATATGGTGCGATATAAGAATGGAGCGGTGTCTCACATCATACACCGATTTCTTTGAAAAATGATCACACCACACAATGGTGGGTGTGAAACTGCTCTCTGCTCTTACAACGTACCATTAGTGCAGTGTGATCTATTTATTCAAAAATTTCCTATATTTTTCTCTTCTCAACTGAAAATAATTATTTATCTCTAAATAAAAATAATACTTCAAATATTTTGTAAAAATAATAATTCACATCTATTATTCAAATTTCCCTACACCTTTCTTTTTTCACCATTTGAGTTAAATTATACTGAATTTATTAATTAAGTTTATGAATATCACCTGCATGAAACATGTAAGAGGGATGATTATAACAAATTATAAGAAAATACAAATAAAAAGGTATAAGAGAACTACTTAGATAATGCTTGACAAATTTAATGTAAAGCTATCTTACATTGCAATTCCTTAATTTCGACAAATTATTATCTTCACAATTTTTTTCAGTAAAGTTGGAGGTTAAAACCACCCAATTATTTTAATATTAAATTTTTTTATTTGAATTTCTTACTGCTAGGGTAATATTTTTTTATTGAACTTATTATAAAGTAAAATTTTATTGGAACTTATTATATAGTATATCTACATGAATGTTTAGACCTAGTTTCTAAGCTAGTAGTAATAATAAAAAAAATGTTTAGACCCCAAATTGATTAATTTTTTAATATAGTAAGTGTTTACCCCTTAACTGGATCTAATTTTAAAAAAACAAATCAATAGGAAGATTCTGCAAACAATTGATTAATTTTGGTCATTAATCCCATCCTGGAAGCTGTCTAAAGATGACATAATTTATCTAATTTTAAGAGAAAGCAAGTAATTTAATACACAAATGAGCTTATTAGTTGCAAGGTCAATCCAATTAACTAATATAATTTCTTAATAATGTCAACTAATTAAACCAAGGCCTTGCTACCTGTTAGAGATTATATTTTTTTAATGAGCTTTCCTTGTTTTGCACGGTTCATGTCAGATAAATTCATTGAAGCCACAGCTGATTTCCACCTAGTTCTTCTGTGGCACAGGATTCTGTTTATGATTCGTGTGGTATTTTGGTGATAAAAGAATAATTCAGAAATACATCATTTTATTGCATTACAGATTGAGGAGTGTGATATGCATACAAATTTAAATTTTTATAGAATCACACTTTTCATAATATTTTTAACATTATTTATGCTTAATATTAACAAGCCTGCTCTGACATTAGATACACCCAACTATTTACAAAAGAAAATAGCAGAAAATCAATCCTTGATCTAGTAGCAAAAAACAATACCCTCTATGTAAAAGGTTTTGAGTTCGAAATCTGGATGGAGGATCCTTTACTGGCATTAAATAAAAATTAATAGATTAGATCTTCATATTTCTACGTAAAAAAGAGTGAAAGAAAATAACAATAATGCAACTTTTTTATAGTTTTTTCGACGTTTTATTAAACCATAATGTATATATACTCGTTAAAGATATTTGTACCTCAAATCATAATACAACACTTAGCATAAAAAATAGCGATTTAACATAAGCTTACAATAATACTTTAGTTTCTTATGTTCAACTATTAGTTTTCAAATCTTTCATCACTTCAATTTTAGTAGACCAAATAAAAGATTGTGACAACTTCGTATTAATTTATATCGTTGACTTATAAATTGATAAATTTTTAGAAAGGTTGTCGACTAAAATATTCTCCACAAATGTCAAATTTTCTCATCTTAGTGAAGAATCTAGAAAATCAATATTAGTGCCATAATTATTATTTTTTTAAATAATATCCCCATTTCACTAATTATTCTTTTCTGATACCTTTTAAATGACTTTTGAATTTGACAAATTATATGAGCACCGAAATAATTATTTCATATTACCAATAAAATTCATTAATATTTTTATTAATTTCATAAAAGATCAAAATTTTGATATCTTATTTGAATATAATTCAGCAATCTATTTTCGAATTATATACCCCAATAAACTTATTCCTGTATGGCTGGGACCAAAGTAGTAGTATTAGGCCACACAAATTACTACACAAAAAAACTATAGGAGATCCGAAATTAATTCAGAAATACATCATTTTTTTATTGCGTTACAGATTGAGGAGTGTGATATACATACAAATTAAAATTTTTATAGAATCACATTTTTCATAATATTTTTAACGTTATTTATGCTTAATTTTAACAAGCCTGCTCTGACATTAGATACACACAATTATTTACAAAAGAAAATAGCAGAAAATCAGTTCTTGATCTAGTAGCAAAAAACAATACCCTCCATGTAAAAGGTTTTGAATTCGAAATCCGGATAGAGGATCCTTTACTGGCATTAAATAAAAATTAATAGATTAGATCTTCATATTTCTACGTAAAAAAGAGTGAAAGAAAATAATGCATTAAGTATATATATTTGTATCTCAAATCATTATGCAGCATAAAAATTATCGATTTGACATAATCTTACAATAATACTTTAGTTTCTTACGTTCAACTATTAGTGTTCAGATCTTTCATCATTTCAATTTTAGTAGACCAAGTAAAAGATTATGACAACTTTGCATTAATTTATATCATTGACTGATAAATTGACAAATTTTTAGAAAGGCTATCGACTTAAATATTCTCGACAAATGTCAAATTTTCTCATCTTAGTGAAGATTAATATTGGTGCCATAATGAACTTTTTTAAATAATATCCGCATTGCGCTAATTCTGATACCTCTTTAAATGACTTTTGAATTTGACAAATTATATGAGCAACGCAATAATTATTTCATATTACTAATAAAATTTATTAATATTTTTAATAATTTTATAAAAGATCAATATTTTGATATCTTGTTTGAATATAAACAAGTGATCTATTTTCGAATTATATAACCATAGTTATAAGATTCGTGAATAATTCATTTTTTTGGTGATGGTGAACCAAATATCAAATTATTCAGTTGACCAAACTTTGACCGAATTATTAAAGAATAATTTGCAAATTTTATGAAATTTTCCTAATTATACAAATGATTCCCGAACGTTTCCTGAATTTTTCCCATAACATTTTTTTTCGTTTTTATTTTTTTATTTTTGCTCCCTTGTGGGACTGGAATATTTGATCTAGATAATTCTTAATCATTTTCTAATTATATCTGAATTATTTTCGAATCACGAATTTTTGACCCCGTCGAATAGAACCCGAATTATTCAATTGTTACTATGGTTGGGACCAAAATAGTCTCGTGCCACACAAATTACTACACAAAAAAACTATAGGAGATCCAGAACTAACTGTTATTTTAGTTTTTGGTTTTTGGGGGAACGGTCCACTTGAAATTTATTTCTAAAATTGTGTAGAATATGTTTGTGGTTTTAGATTCGCAAAATTTATCATAGATTGTAAGAAATGTGGATGACACTGAAAAAAAAAATCACCTCTAAAAACGTGTATGATTCTTCACCCCGTGTAGTTTGAGTGGTCCCCCATATAATCATATCAAGTTAAACATATAAGTATTAATATCTTAGTTTGCAAGTATTAATTTATTATCTTTCAAGTATTTATACATATGAATTTAATTAAACTTGTAAGACCACAGTGTTTTGAATAAATTTAATTAAACTAGTTAGTTGAGTTAGTTTATGGAAATTAAAATATTTTTAAGAGATGGGGGGATGGGAGTGGGAGATTTCATATAATTATTCATTTTTAAATGGAAAGGGAAGGGTTGGAAGGGAAATTTTCGATAAATAGATCACATCATTGATATGGTATGATATAAGAATGGAAAGTTGTCTCACACCACACACCGCTCTCTTTGAAAAATGATCACACCGCATAATGGTGGGTGTGAAATCGTTCTCCGCTCTTACAATGTACCATTAGTGTGGTGTGATCTATTATTCAAAAATTTCCTACATTTTTTCTCTTTTCAGGTGGAAATAATTATTTATCTCTAAATAAAATAAATAATTCAAATATTTTGTAAAAATAATAATTCAGATCTATTATTCTAATTTCCCTACACCCTTCTTTTTTTTCACTATTTGAGTTATATACTGAATTTGTTAATTAAGTTTATGGAATTAGGTCAGGAAATATCACTTGCATGAAACATGTAAGAGGGATGATTATAACAAATTATACAAAAATACAAATAAAAAGGTATAAGAGAATTATTTAGATAATGCTTGACAAATTTTATGTAAAGCTATCTTACATTACGTCAAATTATTAACTCCATATTTTTTTAGTAAAGTTGGAGGTTAAAGCCGAGTATGGCTAGTATAACATTAGTGTCATTTTAGTCTATATAATATCAACTCCAAAACCTATCGAATCAACTTCAAATGGTAAATTCAAACCGTTCAAACCAATCTACTTCATTAGTTGTGCGTTTACATGTAAAATGTACAACCTTTTGAATTTAGTTGATATCAAGTTGAGCGGTCAAATGTGTGAGTTTTTAAGTTAATTTTAATACATTCATTTTTCAACATTTTTACCACTTGATTTGATACTAAAATAACTCTAAAATATAAAAAAAAAATTGTATGTAAACCCATCACTCATAAAGTAAATTGGTTTGAACGGTTTGGATTAGTTATTTGAAGTCCATTCAATCAATTTTAAAATTAGTATCATGTGATACATATGTCATACTAGCCAAACTTGTTAAAGCCACCCAACTGTTTTACTATTAAAAATTTTTATTTGAATTTCGAATCTACAATCTATTACACACAGATCATTTTCTTTTACTGCTAGGCTAATTTTTTTTTATTGAAACTTATTATATAGTAAAATTTTATTGGAACTTATTATATAGTATATCTACATGAATGTTTAGACCTAGTTTCTAACCTAGTAGTAATAATAAAAAAATTGTTTAGACCCCAAATTGATTAATTTTTTAATATAGTAAGTGTTTACCCCTTAACTGGATCTAATTTTAAAAAAACAAATCAATAGGAAGATTCTGCAAACAATTGATTAATTTTGGTCATTAATCCCAGCCTGGAAGCTGTCTGAAGATAACATAATTTATCTAATTTTAAGAGAAAGCAAGTAATTAATTTAATACACAAATGAGCTTATTAGTTGCAAGGTCAATCCAATTAACTAATATAATTTCTTAATAATGTCAACTAATTAATCCAAGGCCTTGCTACCTGTTAGAGATTATATTTTTTTAATGAGCTTTTAAGAGTCCTTTTGCAAGGTTCATGTCAGATAAATTCATTGAAGCCAGTCAGCTACAGCTGATTTGCACCTAGTTCTTCTGTGGTACAGGATCCTGTTTATGATTCGTGTGGTATTTTGGTGATAAAAAATTCAGAAATACATCATTTATTGCATTACAGATTGAGGAGTGTGATATACATATATATTTAAATTTTTATAGAATCACATTTTTCAGAATATTTTTAACGTTATTTATTAAAGAACCATGTTCTGGCATTAACTGCGAATAGCTTCTTACAAAAGAAAATAGCATAGGATCAATTCTTGGTCTAGTAGCAAAAAACAACACTCTCCGTGTGAAAGGTCGTGAGTTCGAAACCCAGATGAGAATCCTTTATTGACATTAAATGAAAATTAGTAGGTTACACCTTCATATTTCTATGAAAAAAGAGCGAAAGAAAATAACAATAATGCAATTTTTATTAGTTTTTTCGACATTTTATTAAACAATAATGTATATATACTTGTTAAAGATATTTGTACCTCAAATCTTAATTCAACACTTAGCATAAAAAATAGTGATTTGACATAATCTTACAATAATACTTTAGTTTCTTACGTTCAACTATTAGTTTTCAGATCTTTCATCAGTTCAATTTTAGTAGACCAAATAAAAGATTGTGACAACTTTGTATTAATTTATATCGTTGACTAATAAATTGATAAATTGTTAGAAAGGTTGTTGACTAAAATATTCGATACCGACAAATGTCAAATTTTCTCATCTTAGTGAAGAATCTCGAAAATCAATATTGGTGCCATAATGAACTTTTTAAATAATATCTCCATTGCACTAATTTTTTTTTTCTGATACCTCTTTAAATGACTTTTGAATTTAACAAATTATATGAGCAACGACAATAATTATTTCATATTAATTACTAATAAAATTTATTAATATTTTTATTAATTTTATAAAAAGTCAATATTTTGATATCTTATTTGAATATAAATCAGCAATCCATTTTCGAATTATATACCCCAATAAACTTATTCCTGTATGGCTGGGACCAGAGTAGTAGTATTAGGCCACACAAATTACTACACAAAAAAACTATAGGAGATCCGAAATTAATTCAGAAATACATCATTTTATTGCATTACAGATTGAGGAGTGTGATATACATACAAATTTAAAATTTTATAGAATCACACTTTTCATAATATTTTTAACATTATTTATGCTTAATTTTAACAAACCTGCTCTGACATTAGATGAACACAACTATTTATAAAAGAAAATAGTAGAGAATCAGTCCTTGATCTAGTAGCAAAAAACAATATCCTCCATGTGAAAGGCCGTGAGTTCGAAATCCGGATGGAGAATCCTTTACAGACATTAAATGAAAATTAATAGATTAGACCTTCATATTTCTACGTAAAAAAGAGTGAAAGAAAATAATGCATTAAACCAAAATGTATATATATTTGTACCTCAAATCATAATACAACACTAAGTATAAAAATTAGCTATTTGACATAATCTTACAATAATACTTTAATTTCTTATATTCAACTATTAGTTTTCAATTTTAGTAGACCAAGTAAAAGATTATGACAACTTTGCATTAATTTATACCGTTGACTGATAAATTTGATAAATTTTTAAAATGATTGTCGACTAAAATATTCTCAACAAATATCAAATTTTCTCATCTTAGTGAAGAATCTAGAAAATCAATATTGATGCCATATTGAAATTTTTTAAATAACATCTGCATTGCACTAACTATTCTTTTCTGATACCTCTTTAAATGACTTTTGAATTTGACAAATTATATGAGCAACGCAATAATTTTTTCACATTACTAATAAAATTTATTAATATTTTTCATACCTTTATAAGAGATCAATATTTTGATATCTTATTTGAATATAAACAAGCAATCTATTTTCGAATTATATAACCATAGTCACAAGATTCGTGAATAATTTATTTTTTTGTTGATGGTGAACCAAATGCCAAATTATTTGGTTGACCGAACTTTTACCAAATTATTAAAGAATAATTCACAAATTTTATGAAATTTTCCAAATTATGCAAATTATTCATGAACTTTTCCGAATTTTTCCCATAATATATATATATATTTTTTTGCTTTCTTGTGGGACTGGGATATCTGATCTAGGTAATTCCGAATAATTTCCAAATTATATCTGAATTATTCTTGAATCACAAACTTTTGACTTTGCCGAACGGAACCCGAATTATTCAATTGTCACAGTGACTGGGACCAAAGTAGTATTGTGTCACACAAATTACTACACAGAAAAAACTATAGGAGATCTGGAAGTAACTGTTATTTTAGTTTATGGTTTTTGGGGGAGTGGTCCACCTGAGATTGCACCCAAAACATAAAGGAACAATAAAAAAGGCGGGAAAAGTGGGGTCCAGTAATGCAAGTGTTTCTTTGCAAAACTACACTACACAAATTTTATTTTCATTATCATATTTGCAAAAGAACCCCTACATTCGGAACTAATTTATTTATTTTTTTACCATTTAAATCAGCTCTGATTTAATGTAATGAATGTTTATAGAGATATATTATACTACAAAAGTGATTTGCATTTGAATTTTTTTTTGTTATAATTTTGGATCAATTTTCTTACAGAGGTGCTTTGTTCTTTTATCGTATAGGGTAAGGTATAAAATATATGCTTGATTGAAATTTAGAACCTGAAATGAGAAATGAACAATCAAAATGCCTTGACTAATATTTTTCTTCTTATTATTTGTAAAATAAAGCTATTTTTCTTGTGATACTTTTTTTGTGGAAAACAAATAAATGTATATAATTTTAACTTTTCATTTGACAATCGGTTTAGGAGAGTTACGATGGTAATAAAAGAATTTGCACTTGGGAATTTCAGTTTTTAATGTCATTAAAGAAAAAAAAATAGTACAATATTTAATCATTTACACCTATTATGTCTGAATTAAAACACTTGTAAAAAATGAAGTCATACCTTAGAAATATGAATGAACGATTTCTTGTGAATATTTAAAGTTGATAACTTCAACTCCATCTTTATCTTAAAAAAAATATACAGAATAAAATCTTGTAAAATAATTTATATTGATAAAAGAAGAATATTTTTATTTTTCTCACATTCCTATAAAATATTGGAGCATGAACTTCATGAAATTGTCTAAATAATATCATATCCAAAATATTGAGGGGTTAACTACAATTGTCTCATCCATGCTTAACTTAACTGAAGGTGTTATTTTGCAAAAATGAAAAGCTTCGTCAATGGAAAAGGAATAGGGAAGCCACGTAAACAGGGAATTAAAAATTCTCATTATGGTTACCACTATCTCTCTCTCTATTCTAATGGGAGAAACAAAAATATATAAGCACGAAGCCATCTCTCTCTCTCTCTCTCTTCCTCCCACCATTTCTTCGATTCTCTCGAGGACGATTTTTGCTCAAGCAAAGCTTGCTTCTTTCCTCTTCATCAGAAATTCCGCTATAAAGGTACTAACAGATAAACTGATAAAGCCCATTCAGTATTCAACTTTCAAGGGATTGATTCGACGATTCTGATTCTGTTTCTTGAACTGGAGATATTTTGTTGAACATTTATATCTTGTTTCGTTTACTATTTTGAATAGAACATTATATTCATATCTTGATATTTTCTCTTGGTTAGTTTACTAATATCAGAGTTGGCTTTATTGGTTTTGATTTTTTTTTTTTTTGAGGGAGATCAAGGTAAAGACGCGAATTTGGTACTGAAAAATAAAAATTTGTTGATTATAAATGATTTTTGTGTTGAGTTTACTTTTTTGTTTCATTGACTTGCTTTGTTGTGAGGTCAATACCTCTGATTCTCGGCCTCTTTGATTTATTTAAAAATAGTTGAATTGTTTTTCTCTGTTGTGGAACTTGCTGTTTGTTTAATAAAGATATTATTATCATTTAATCTGGGTTTTCTCTATATGTAAAAGAAATGTAATACTTTTCTGAAGAGATTAGATCATAAAGAACAATCGAATCAAATAATAATTTCAAAAATTTTCTTCATCAATAATCTACTAGTTAAATATTACTAGTTAAAAAATTTCTTGTACCAATCACTTCCATAATATTTTCCCCTTTATTTTACTGATTTCTCGGCTAATTCTTTAGTTGATTAGCTGAGAGTTAAATCTGGCCTAACTTGGTACTGGTACCAACACCGTACAATACAAAACAGTATAAGCTAGAGTCTTAACCCCTTGATTCTAACTAATTCTCTTCATCATTGAACAGGTATCAAAATTCAAAGCTAATTAGAGAGAGAGAGAGAAGAGAAAGAGGAGAAATTAAAATACATGAACGGCTCAGTTGAGCTCGCTAATTATCTGCCTTTTCAAAGATCAAACATGGATCATTTACAAAATACACAATTTTCCGGTCTTATCTCCTCACCTTTACCGGGGATCACAACCCCAGTTATTCCAGGGAATTGCTATTCTTATTTGCAAAATCCTGGGTCGTCTTATACCGAGAGAGAAGCTAGAACCAATTCCATGACGCCTCTAACTAACCTTCCTTTGTGCAACAGCGGATCTCATGCTACCAATTCACTCTTTTCTCCCGGTGTCTACAATCCCAATTATGCCCCTCAGTATAATAACTGGACTGAAGAACCTTTTCAAGGAACTTTGGAGTATGATTTGGAGAATGTAAATTCAGGAAAAATTCAAGATATTTTGAAAAATGGTTCCGATCCTGTATTGAATTCTGATGTCGCTGGATTAATGAATGGAAGCTGGGGACAAATTTTGGATAATATGGTAGTTACCGATTCTCAAGCCCAGGTAATAATTCGATCAATTGTTGGGTGATTTACTGTTGAATTGCTTATTTAGATGTAAAACCTGAGAAAATATATATATCAGAATATTCACATAATAAAAAAAGAGTAGGGTTAAAATGCCTCATTGTTTTCCTGCCTCACATGCTTATCTTTGTTTTCAAAATTCAAACAGTTGATCCGAATCGCTCAAGATGATCTCCATATTAAAATGTGTTTAGTGACCAAATTTCATATTTTTGTTTTTGAAATTTTTTTACCATTTTTTTTATATATGTACAAAATCATTGTCTTTGAATGGTTCAGAATCTTATGAAAAACAGTGATTTTGTACCTATCTAAAAAAGTAGTAAAGAATTTCCAAAAAAATATAAAATTTGGTCTCCAAGTATATTTTAATATGGAAGTCATGTTGATCTGTTCGGATCGATGTTTTGAACTTTGAAAATAGAGATAAGAATATGAAGCATGATTGGGGCACAAAAATACTAAGGCATTTTAACCCTAACAGATAAGTTAAATCAACTTTTATGTGTTTTACAGGTGGCATACTCGGTAAGTGAAGAGGCCACAGACACTTCTGATAAAAACCAGCAGCTAAGCCTGTGCCATCCCTCCAACTCTAACAGCATAAATGAGATATGTGGTATAGCAAGCCCCTCTTCTTCTTCAAATGCAGCCGTACCAGGTAGGCAGCCACGCATGAGGTGGACCCAAGATCTGCACGAGCGCTTCGTCGAGGCTGTCAGCAAGCTCGGTGGAGGCGAAAGTAAGTGTTTCTTTTTGTGAGAACATCTCTGAAAAGAACTAGGAAAGTTGTCAATATATTGAAAAGAGTCCCCTTTGGTAATTGCTCAAACTGTAATACTAGTGGCACAAAAAGGTAACTCATGATTGAGCATTTTTAACAGCGCAAGGAGTTTTTTGCAAAATAAAATAAAGGCAGGGGGGTTTCTGCAATATTCTGTGGCTTTGACCAGTTGTGTTTGGACCAAATCTGGAAATGGCTCCTGATTTTTCCAAGTTGTGTTCAATGATTTCTATGATATATGTATTGATTGAGGCTATGGTACTATGCATAGCGCATAATGGTCCGTACTATGGATCGATATCTCAATTTGCAAAGTCTAAACAATCGATCTGAACCATTCAACGTGATCTCCATATAAAAATGTACTTGTAGATTAAAATTTTACATATTTTTTTACTATTTTTAAGATAGGTAGAAAATCACTTGATCTAAAAATTCTAGACCATTCAAAAGCAGTGAGTTTCTACCTATCCAAAACAAAATAGTAAAATATGTAAAATTTTGTCTGCAAGCACATCTTCATATGGAGATCAGGTTGAACGGTCCAGATCGACTATTTGGACTTTGGAAAAGAAAATATTGATCCATAGTACAAACCAATCTGCGCTATGCATAGTACCATAGCCTCACTCATTAGGTTGGTTTGTTATTGACTTGGTTAACATACAGTATACAATAAACACAAACTTCAAAACCAACCAACTTTAAAATTTTCCATTACACCTCAACCAAAAGTTGATTATTCTTTTTT
Source organism: Carex pumila (assembly GCA_033356055.1). Lineage (NCBI taxonomy): Eukaryota > Viridiplantae > Streptophyta > Magnoliopsida > Poales > Cyperaceae > Carex > Carex pumila. Next base: position 366,841 of record JARJHM010000090.1, read on the forward strand.
ATTTTTTAAAAAATGTTACAGAAGCAACTCCAAAAGGTGTACTGAAACTCATGAATGTTGATGGATTGAACATATACCATGTCAAAAGCCATCTTCAGGTTTTTGTCCGTGCTTTCTCTTCCTACAATTGAATTTCTTTTACTTATGAGATAATGGTCTCACACCTCAATTGGTACCGCTCAGTACCGAGAGAGTTTCTTTAGGTCTTTCGTTTCCTTTTTAAAGGAAACATTTTTGCTTTTGTTTGTGTTTTGATTGTCACTCTTAAATCCAGTTTTTTTTAGTACCAGTATCTCTGTACTGTCTATCTGTTTACACTAGGTTTTATGATTCTTCTTGGTACGTTATAAGGTTTTATAATATGTATATTGCAGAAGTATCGGACAGCTAGATCTACGCCGGAGTTGACACCTGAAGGTTTGCACATAGATTCTATATAATCTATTTTTTTATTTTATCCTTTTCTATGATTTGTTTTTGGCTCCTACTTTAGGTTATGGCAATTTATAATGTTCTATTACTTTTTCGAAAATTAACAGAGAGAATGAAGCTCGCTCAACTAGAAGATCTGCCATCTTTTGATCCAGAAAAGTGAGATGATTTGCACTAAAACTTGTGCTTTATTATTATTATTATTATTATTATTATTCTTATAATATTTGTTTTTGTAACAAGCAGTATTGTCTCTGTTAAATTGTTTTACCCTCCAATCGATCTCTGAGTTTCTTTTGTTAGATCTGTGGTTATTCGAAACAGACCAGAAAAAAGTAAATTAATAAATAAATTGATTAAAAAATAATAAAAGGAAGTAAAACAATGAACCATTTAAGGTTTTACATGGAATATGATCTGACACTTACTGCCTCTCCAGTTCAGTATCAACATTCAGGTTCTAAATGTATAGAAAACACAAACGACTTTCATATTTGAATCTCCTTTTATACATGGAATTATTCTTGCATGTAGAATAACCCACTCACCTCTTTCTTTTTATCCTCTTTACATAAAAAGAGCAAATGGTATCAATGAAGCACTGCGTGCACAGATGGATGTTCAAAAGAAATTGCATGAGCAGCTAGAGGTAATTTTAATCACCTTCATCATAGTTCCTGAAATTTCAATATTTAGTTATATATTCGAAAGGTCATCTGCCTGGATTTATCCTAGAAGCAACAAACACATGCAACTGTTGAATAATTTCATATAAAAATAAAAAAACTGTTGACTTCTGTTAAATTGCAACCCGAAAAGTGCTTTATTGACATGTAAGATTGCTTTATAATGGTTAATCTATTTTGAAACATAAATTATATATTTATTGTATTTGCATCAAACATGTCTTATTTGAGATGTTTGCAAAAGGCACCAAACTATCGGCTTTTTGCATGGAAAATTCTTATTTTGCTTTTCGTGTAAACAAATTTGGGGCCTAAACCTAGTAAATTGTTTTCCTAAACTAACATTAGGTTTCAAGTGTATACGAACAAGTTATCTATCTATACATTGTCGTTGCAAATTCTATAAAATATATGAATGAAAAGTAAGTTCATGGCTAATTAATTTTCAAATTTTTGTTTGACCTCAACAGAATCAAAGAAAGCTGCAGTTGCAAATGGAAGAGCAATGCAAATACCTCCAGATGATTGTAGAGAAGCAACAACAGAGCATAGATCAACTAACACTCAACAAATGCTCTGATCATAAGGCGCCGCCTTCCTGCGAAAAATTACTCACCTCTGAAATCGGTTGTGACGAAATAAATCGTACCAATGTATCCGAAGAAATATCCAAACAAGATGGCAAGAAGCATAAAATATCGAAGTCTGATAATACCGTTTGTGGCGTCTCTTCGCCGGCTAAGCGTGCAAGAAGTGATTAAAGATTTAATCACTAGTAGTTACTTATCATGGCAGAAAGCACTGACTTTTAATTGTGACATGGTCAATAAATCGGATTGAAAGAGTTTGTGTGTAGAGAATTTTGTAAAAGTACCCAAAAAAAAAAAATATATATATATATATATATATTTAAGGCAAATAGAAGCCAGGCATCGGCTACAGCTTTAGATATAGAAGAGATGCTACTCTGTCATGACATGATGAACTAGCTTTATTCTTTGTGTAATTTATATGCACTCAAAAGGATTCAATTATTCATGTTGAATTTCTTTTATCTTCAGTAAATTTATTAGTATTTTGTTATAACAATATTCGGTCTTTTGTTTTGTGTTTGACTTGTTTCCGGGTAGTCATAAAGTAAAATCTAATTAAAGTATAGATGTTGTTTAATAGACAGCAGAGCTTAGCTTGAAATGTGCGCCTATACATTTAATGGAACCTTCTTTCTTATTTGTACTTATAAAACTGTTTTCAAAATAGATCGTTCCTCAACAGAGGGAGATTGAATAAATGATTGTTTTACAATTTTATATTATGCAGGGCCTAATAGCATAGTTTTTACAAAAAATAATTTTTTTGAAGGACAACTAAAAAAAAATCAAATTAAGGGTGTTTCGTGCTTAGCACCCTTTTTCTTCTATCTACTTCCACCCTTCTTGTAGGTGTCCTGACTTAAATATGGGTAAATATGTCAGAGCTGATTTGATTTCATACAACGCATCACATCAGTCATGTATTTTTTATTTTATTTTGTTTCTATTGATCGTGCGTTGCATGAAGCTAAACTAATTCTGTCAATATCTTTACCCATAATTAGGGCTGGCAAAAAAATTTGTAGTTCATGATTTGATTCGAGTTTGATTCAGGTTCAAAATTAGTTCGAATTGAAACGAACCAAATCAGGTTCAGTTCGAAATTAATTCAAACCCGAATTCAAATTGGGTTTGATTAGATTGAAATGGGTTTGCAAACTTTTATGGTTTGAATCTCATAACATTAGTTGTTCATTTACAAGATAAAATTAAAATTCAAGATAGAGAGTCATAATTTAACATAGTCGACGCTCTTTCGCTCTCAAATCTCAATAACCTAATTCTCTCCACCTCTTCCTAATTTACTCTCCCTCTCGCTCTAAAACCTAGCTGACGCTCTTGGCAACTGGCTGTCTCTCCAGCCTTCGCTCCTCTCTTCAGCCATCTCTCCTCAGCCATCTCTCCTTTCGGATTCTCACTTCATTAGATGGTCTGATTGAGGGTTTAATCGAGTGAGCACTCAAGGTACGATTACTTGTTTTATTGCATATTCTAACTCTTGTACTTAATTATCTTTTTACGATTATTTGTTGTAATGTATTTTTTCACGAACATTTTTTCAACTTAAAAGCACTTCATTTCATACCGGTAAAAACAAGCTATGTGAATTTTGCCCTGTGAGAAGAAAATTAATGTATAAACTACCAGTATAACTAGGGCCGCTAAAAGAAAAAAATAGTTTATAATTCGATTAGACTTCGATTAAAAAAATGTGTAATTTATAATTAATTCGATTCGAAATTAGTTTGATTCGAAACAAATTAAACTCAGTTCGATTCAAATTTTATTTAAATCAAACTCAAACTAGAGTAAGTTTGATTCGTTGCCACCCCTACCCATAATTGCCAAACTAGTTCTTTTAATATGTTAAAATTCAAAACCCATTGATCATCTATGGAGTAATTTGCATAGTAAAGCAAAACAATTTAAATTTATTGACACTAAAGAATCACAATTCAAATCATATTTTTATAATAGAAACATTGTAAACTATAAACAACATAATTAAAAGTTTTATTTTTTTGATTTTTTGACAACAATATTGATTAACGATACTGACAATATATATGTTCCCAATGTCACCACCTTTCAATCTATTAGTTCTTTATACATAACATAATGCACCCAGTATAATGTACAGCATTTGGAAGCTCATGTTTTCCTTTCTCATTTCAGGATGCCGCTCTAATTTCTTAATGTAACAAACGGTAGCATCTTCAAATGTTTAATGGTACGCAAACACCTTATATACCGTAATAAGAAGATACGTATGAAATATAAATAGCAAACACGAACAAATTACATCTCAAAAGGGCTTCCTAGCAAAAACATAAATGAGTTGGGACTTTGATTTATGCTACATGACACTTTCAAAACAAAGCACAGTTATCTGCAGGCAATGTAACACTAATTCAAAAGCCTTATTCCAACCTGGTGGGTGTATATCAAAATATAACAAGAATACTCAAAAAGAAGAAAAGAAAAGAAGAGAAAAAAACATGTCTGACAGGAGAAAAATTATGAGGGAGTAATTGCCACTCTCCGAGAAAATTTACTTTTAAATAGAAACACTCACAAGAGCATTGCAAGAAAATTATTAACTACGTCAACATCGTGAAACCGAAAAAGATGCCAATTGCGATTAGTTGACGGCATCAATGATCAACTTGCGTGATTTGAGTGGGGACCACTTCATCCTTCTGTAGTATGCTGCTTGAAGGAGAGCTAGTGACAGTACAAAGATCCACTTGAATCCCATCTGAAAAATAAACAGTAGAACTTGAAATTCAGAAATGCAATAAACAAAAATGACCGGTGCTGAACAAGTACTAGCTGTAAACAAATGCAAGGTGGAGTTATTTTAATATAATTATAGAAAGATAAGAAATATTTACAAGTTTTCTCTCTTCCATTTCAGGTTCAGCTGCCCAGGACAGGAAGGTCACGACATCTTTGCCCATCTGAAAATAAAACAAAATTAATGTTTAAATTCATTAAATTTCAGAAGAAGCCAGCCATGAATTAATCATTTCTACATGTAAAACAACGCATCCTGTGTATCACCATCCCATCAGTTCACGTGTTAGCTTGAAACCAACCCAATTTACCCCTAGTTTATCACCCATTATATCTTCAAGAACGGGTGTAAATTCCAAAAGTTACAACAGAGAAAAATTCCTTTACTATACAAAGATACTTGTTAAATTCAATATTAAAACACATTTTGGTATCGATTTTGATTAGGGGATTATATTACCTGAGCTTCAGTTGCAGGAACACCATCTTCATACTCAACAGCACCATCAATAAGCATTTTGGGCATAGCAATGGCACCACCAGGGAAATATGGATTGTAGTGGAGACCATCACGAATCTATTATATTTCAAATTATTTAATTAGAAATATTTAATTAAAAAAGAAAGAAAGAGGCAACTTCTTATATTACATCTACAATACATTACATAAGAAAGAATAGGAAGCATCCATAAGCAGGGTTTAATTTGAGGCATATACAGCACTTCTTCCAGTATTTCAATAGGTAATTTTTTTTTTCTCAAAAACTGATCTATATACTGAACAAAATACATTTACAAATCGGGAAAAAAACAAGTTCAAATAATGTAACCTCACTATCTCACACTATCAATGTTTTTAGGGCAAAAACGTAAATATATACTTACACTGACACCAGCAGGAGGTTCATGGTACCCAGTCAGAAGAGCAAAAACATAGTTCTGTCCATTGTGCCTTGCCTGAATAAAATTATGAGAAAATCAATATCAAATGAAAAAAAATATATCATATACAAAAATGACAACTCTTTCCCAAGTGATCTTTTTCCAATGTTTGATATATTACTTTAGTCAGCTTTTGCTCCTTGTCACCATACCGGTAATAGCAGATAACTGCGATACCAGCAATTCGTTTGCAACTGTAACCTCCTAGGGGTACCATCATAAAAACACCATATGAAGACCACTCACATGTACCCAGCAAAATAAGACAGACCGTAACTCTCCCCCCCCAAAAAAAAAAAAAAAAATGGTATGCATTGTACATCAGTGACATAGATATTTTTCACTGATGTGGGATATGGTGCTTTGGGAAGTAAAGAGGCTGGTTCAAACAGTCGATCCGAACCATTCACATGATCTCCATATTAAAATGTACTTAGAGACCAAATTTTATAATTTTTAGAAACTTTAACTATTTTCTAGAATCTTTTGTGGACCATAAAAAAAACAGTGATTTTCAAAAACTAAAAAGACAATGTATGTTGAACTGTTCAGATCGACTCTTTGGACTTTGAAATCACAAAATATGGGTGGGAAGTAAAACAGGGTGCTTACTTCCCAAAGCATGGTATCCCCCACTTCTTTTTCAATTTGCAAGTTATACATGATGATGCTTTCTACGAAGCAAAACAGTAGCATTCTGAAAAAAGAGATTGTTCAAACAGTACCTTCGTAATGAGGCTGAGATCAGGAGGATAGGCACCGCCATTAGCGAACCTAGCAGCCTGCTCATTTGCATAAGGCTGAGGGAAACGGTCGCTAAGCTTACCGGGTCGGGTATACATCTCTCCCTCATCATTCGGCCCGTCTTCCACCTCAATCTCAGCAGCCATGGCCTTGCACTCCTCCTCAGTGTAGGCCACACCTACCAGGTCTCTGTATGAGATCAGAGACATTGAGTGGCATGAGGCACACACCTGCTGGTACACCTGATGGCCACGCCGGATCCTGGAAATTTTGCAAAAAACTAATTAGATGTTGGAATATCAATCTTTCTGCACAAACTCTTTCGATGCAATTTTGTAATACAAAAACCTTGCCATGAACCTGCTTAGAAAAGAATTACGCCAACTATCAAGCCAGTTTGGTGTATGCAAATTTGAGATTAAACTTTGATGTCGGCTTTGATATTTAAGTTAAGATTCACATCAAATTGCGCTTGATTTATGAACTAAACTAACACGGATATGTGAATTTGAGTGAACTGTGCTAAGACAGTTTCCCATCTCTCTCTTTCTATTCTGTTTTTCTTCAAGATAAGTAATTACTATCACTTTGCATGAATATCAAGGGAACTCACTGAATTTCATTCCCTAACACACATAAAAAATGAACCCTTAGCCTGCTATTAAATAAGAGTATCCTTCTGTAATCAGTACTTTCAGTTTATATGCCAGGCTAAGAAATTTCAGAAACACAAAAACGAAAACAACATGGTCAAAAGCTAGGGGAAGTAATAAATTTCAATTCAGTCAAAGTATGAGCTCTTTAATTCACTTCAAAAATTGAAAATGATATAAGCTTCGGTTAGCCCATAAGCTTCAATTAAGCACATAAAAGGAGAAAAACCCTATAACAGAACCACGCAAAAGTACAACTAGCATCATACTGAGTGGTGTATGAGGGTATTGACGATACATGGTATACTGCTTGGTCTCAATGATTTGATAAATGATAATGGAAGACTTACGAAGCATGATCATAGGAGCTAAGGATTCCCTCATGGGGCCAGGGGTAGTTGGGGCACTCAAGGCCATGCTCTGCCTCGTCAGCAGAAGCCACTGTGGCGAAACTGAACAAACCAGTGGCACCAGCTCCGAGCAATGCTAGTGCTCTAAAAGACTTGTTCCCAATTGTCTCCTGCTCCTGCTTGAATGCAGCAGCTGGGACCAAAAGTGGTGACTACAAAAAATTCAAAATTAAATCAGTTAAAGATTTGTTAAAAGGAGCTTTTATTGATTACCTTTAATAAAATTCTCATAAAAAAGGTGTTTTTCTTAACTTCTACAAGAATCACATTTCATAACAGGACACTGTTAAAATTTTAGAAAATCATTTTTCAAAGAGGGTTTCATTTAGCTCTTGTTGAATATCTTCAGATTAATTAAAAATAATTAAAATAAAAAAGAGGCAATTTCGTCAGTAGAACAGAATAATTCTTACAAATGACTGAAACAGAGGCTTCTTCTTCAGAAGCTGATGGATCGCTCTTCCTGCCATTTCACACAATAATCTACCAAAAAAACAAAAATTACAAGCACATTATCTTATCTTGAAATTTAGAGAAGCACAACTAATAGAAGCTAAACGAATGCCTATTCACCTACAACTTCCATACGCTTGTCAAAACCTCAGATTAAACAATGAAAGAAACAAAATCAAGAGCAAGAGATCTAAGAGTAAGCTTCGGATCTACCTGTGGAGACAATCAGATATCTGCGCTGAGCTCTGTTAGATTCACACGATCGAAACTACTACAGGAGTAATCGATTGATCGAGGGCCTGGCTAGGGTTTGCTAAAGCGAGAGGAGGAGAGGAGAGGAGAGGAGAGGAGAGGATCGGCCCAAGGGAAGACGCCAAGACGGATTATGAGAGTCTATTTGGGAGAAGAGTTTTGGTTGATTATAGTATTCTGTCACACCACTTGTATATTACATTATGTAACGAATGATAAGTTATGGTTTGAATGACTCGCTACGCAATGTTTTTGTAAGAATTAGGAGTAGAGTAAGTGCAGGTTCCAAATGGTTAGGATTACATCGAACCTAAATAGTGTGGCTCTGGCAGTGCCACAATAGACTGTGGCCTTAAATGTGATTATAATTGAATTGATGTTTCCCTTGATGGAGACAAAATTGGGCCTGACCAATTTACGGGCTTTGTAACTGAGCTTTAGAACGAGGACAAATTATTACTTGATTTATGGACTTTTCTGTCATTTTACCTGACATGGGATAAATATATTGATAGCTAATCTTGCTTTGGTTTTATGCAGTGTACGAATAAATAGAGTTAATATCATTTTCGATATTTTTTAACATTTGAAATGCTTGTATTTATAAATACATGTGCCTCACAAACTAGCTCATAAAATAAACCCTAAATGTTATTATTAAAACCGCAGATTTACGTATATGTTTGGAGTGCTAGGCCAACATATGATTTTAAAATTTTTAATTATGTATATTAAAATTTAATTAAAACATCGATGCAATAGCCTTCCATGCAATGCGCTATTGGTTCGCAGTATTCTGCATTAATAAACGGCCATTATGTAAGTTTTGTAATTTTATTTTATAAAAAAGGTTAAAAGGTTCAAGTGCTTGTAAAATTATAAAATATGAAGGACAAAACTGCTGATATTTAATTTACAGTGGTGGCTAATATACAGATTTGCCTCTGATTGTGAATAAAATTGAGTGGGTGTGTGTTGTGGGTTGGGGGGGGGGGGGGGGGGGGGGGGGGGGGGTTTGGGTGTGAATTGAGGGACTTGTTTGAAAAATTAGATAAATTTATTAAAGATTGGAAGTCAAGTCAATAAACTATTTAATATCTACAAAGAATTGTTCTTTCCAGATTTCGAAGTTGCAAATTTAGTAAGAGCTTAAGCTCACTACGAAATTTGTGAGTTAAACTTTTTTTTTTTTTTGAGGAAAAATATGGATCTAGGCCATATATGATTAGAAAATGCGTTGTTACGAATTTAAAACGCTGATCATCTTGATTTATTTAACATCTCAATAATTATTTAAATTGGTTTTATATAAAATCTAGAGATTTAAAAAATAAATTATTTTGGTGTTTCATCCTTCAACGACTTTTGATCTTAAACAAAACAAACTAAAATTATTAAAAAAAAATTAACATAAATGAAAACATTTTGATAGCGACTCAGTATATTCTGAGGTTATACTCACAAAATAAATTTAAAATAAAAATAATAATTGTATAATAGTGAACAATTTTTGGTAGCTCTTAGAAAAATTTGCCTCTTCCTTGAAGGGATGAAACAAGGATAAAGAGAATTAAAACAAGAAAAGCTGGAACGAGAGATTTAAGCCAAGCCATTCTTGCATAATATTTTCACTGTGTATATTTTATAATCTCCTCTTATATTTCGGGTCATTTTTATACGTTTATATAGATAACATATAAGAATGAACAAATCTTTTTAAAGATATGCTTTGACATATAGGTAACATTGTTAGATTATTAATCTAACGTTGAATTAATATATAAAATAATTATGTATTGTGTACTGTCAATTTTATATTCAATTAAAAATAATTATTTGAGATTTATAATTTATTGAACAATAATGTGTAGCCAAAGAATTCCTTAAGTTATGTATACATATTTGAACTCCAAAATACAAGACAAATTCTGAATTCATTTCTCATTAAATGAAAGAATGTCATGTTTGGTTGTGGAGTAAAACCTTCTACTTCATCTTTAAGGAGTCAAACGAGAAATAAATTTGAAGGAGTAAGATGGAGTAACATTTAAGTTAATCCAGATTAAGTTACTTCATCTGTGGGTCTCGCAATTAGAGTAACATAATGTTATAATTTTCTCTCTCTTCATGAGCTTCGTCTATCAAACTCCAATCAACCTCCAACCAAACATAATTATTTTAATCTACCTTAGCTTGGAGTAAGAAATTTAATTCGGATTAACTTTACTCCACAACCAAACATGACCAAAGATTTTAGTCTCCATTAATTAGTCTCCCTAACAACCTAACTATTCATACATAACTCTCTTTCCTTTTTTGTTCCCTCACGTGGCCACCTACTTTTAAAAGAAATTGACTAGACTCCCAGTTCAATCTCCTCTTAGAATGAAAAATAAATAAATAATTCAGCATAGCTCAAAACCCACCATGTTCTTCTCCTCTATTGCTTGACACTAGTTACTCACGCTGATGGTTGTGATGGCGGCGAAGACCCGCTCGCCTCACTCATCAGCCGCCACCTTACTCTCCACCGATCTACACCACTATGACGATTCTTCTCTCCCTTACCCTTTCCGGTCTGGCTCCTGCACGGCCTGGTCTCCGTTGTCGACTCTGAGGCTCTAATTTGATCTTGTATATTAGATGAAAAGGTAGAAACCACAGATATGAGGCTGATTTCAATAGTTGATCTTCAGTCGGATGGGAAAAGTCGAGCCCTCAATTTTTTGTTGAAAAAAGAAAGATGAAATCTTCAATCAACACATGCGCCATTATTTTCTTATCGGGAAACTGTAAGATCATCACAACCTTGTAAATTGAGCACCTACGACGAGGCAAAGCATCCTTTAAAAGAGATTATTATTTCTCCTTAACTTGTTGTAAATTTGGCTTATATTTAAGAGGCTAAATTAATTGTATTTTCTTTAATTTTTTTTTTTTTTTTTTTTTTTTTTTTTTGCTTAATGGTAGAGCTGCCTCGGCAGATACATCAGCTGTCCTGTTAGGATTTTACGGGTCTGATTTGTGTCAGATCTGAAGTTTCGATCTGATTTAGTAATCTAAATCAAAGAGGAATGCAGTGGTTAGAATTATCAGATTTAGTATCTATCAACTTAGTGATAATGGATTTGAGATATGAACAGGTCTAGCCTTGTCAGTTTGGTTCTGTGTTTCTAATAAACCAAACAATGCTTTTTGTTTGATGCTAATTTTAATTGAGAATGTTATTTTCGTACCATACTTTTTGTTTTTGCATGTTATGTGATTTATCATTATGTTCTTGATTTGTTAATTATTAATATTAATTTATAATATATTTTACAATACAAATATAACTAGTATGAATACTTTTCGGATTACTTGTTAATACCATCGATCTCTAAAAATAAATTTATAACAAAATGCATTTATCTAATAATATTTAATAAAAATACTTTGTGCAACACAACTATTCATACATCAATGCACATGTGTGAATATTTTCCATATTACATATTAATACAATCATGTCATTTGTAAAAAAAAAAAAAATACTTTACAACATAACAGTTAATACTTCACTACATACGTATGAATACTTGACATTTTAGATATTAATATTTGACATTTTAGAGATAAATACTTGACATTTTAAAAATGAATAAGTATAAATACTTGACAATTTACATATGAATACTTGACGTTTTAGAGATAAATAATTTATTATGGATCTCATTTTAAAGAAAAAATTACATAGAAGACGTTCGTGATTTTAAATTCACAAAATTTCTCACAGATAGTCAGAAATATTGGCGAGACTAAACGGAGAGAAAAAAACTCCATATAAGAATGTGTAAAAGATGAGTGTGTGATGAGAAAGATGAAAGAAAATCGATGTCCATTTTTTTTAGAAATACTTAATCACGCATGAATACATGCATTTTAGAGATGAATACTTCAAATTTTAGATATAATTACTTCATCATAGATCTCATTTGAAAGAAATAATTACGTAGAACACGTTCGTGATTTTAGATTCATAAAGTTACTCACAGGCCATTAAAAATATTGACAAGATTAAACAGAGAAAAAAAACTCACTCTAAAAATATGTAAAAGATGGATGTGTGATTAGAGAGAAAATAAAGTTGATGTCCAAATTTATTTTTAAATACTTGTAATATTAGGTATGAATACTTAATATATTATATAGTAGTACTTGTGCATATAAATATATACATGTGCACGCAAGATGTAATTTTTTTTCAAATATAAGTGGCACCCCAAGTAGTTAGTGGTCCGTATTATACTTTACACATCAGTTAGTCAGAGGATGTTTAGGGGACTGTAATAAAAATGTATTTTTATAATATATTTTATAATATAAATATTCCTATACATTTGTATAGGTATGAATACTTCAAGATTATTGACATGTAAATGTACCATCAATCTCCCAAATAATTTGTAACAAAATACGTCTCTAACAATATATTGATATAATTTACTCTACAACGTAAATATCCGCACATCAATGCACAGGTGTCAACACTTTTCATATTACATATTAATACAATCAAGCGCTAATCAGAGTCCTCTGTAAAAAAATGTTGACTTAAGATACTTTACAAAGAAACAATTCATATGTAACTTATAAGTATTAATACTTTTTTCAATACTTATCAATACATTCAAGCACTAAATTGATTAACTGATTTAAGTTACGTTACACCATAACAATTTACACTTCAATGTGTAAGTATCAATACTTAAATTTTTTGTTATTAATATTTTTAGTAAAACTAATGCACGAAGCACATTTAGAGGGTTTTCAGGAATATTTTACAACATAAAAATTCACACTTCAATGCGTAAGTATGAATACTTAAATTTTAAAAATGAACATTTACAACAATTACAACACTGACACTTGAGATGGTCATTACGCATATGATTGTTATTGGTTTTCTACGTGTGGTCCCTGTCATGGTCGCTTTCAAGCGACGTTTGCAGTCCCCCCCCGGGTCGGTAGTGGTCCCTCAGGTAGTTAATGCCCAAGACATGTATGTGGATTTCTCATATATACTTTACAACATAAATATTCACACTTTACTGAGTAAGTCTGAATACTCGACATTTCATAGAAGAATACTTAACAAGGCATAAATACTTGCACACCAAAATATGAATACTTGAACGACAAAGAACCTAACAATATTTCATCATGGATCTCATTTGAAAGAGAAAATTACGTAGAAGATGTTCGTGGTTTTAGATTCGCAAAATTTCTCATAGATCTTTAGAAATATTGATGAGATTAAACGGATAAAAAAAACACTTCTAAAAATGTGTAAAAGATGATTGTGTGATTAGAGAGAAAACAAAGTTGATGTCCAGTTTTTTATTTTAATACTTAATGTCTTAGGTATGAATACTTAATATATTATATGGTAATACTTGCATGTATAAGTTTCCATATATGCACGCACCAATTGTAATTTTTTTGAAATATAAGTGGACCCCAAGTAGTTAGTAGTCCCTCTAGGTAGTTAGTGGTCCCCATCATTTTTATGCATTAGTTAGTTAAGAGGACATTTAGGGGACTGAAGCAGGGGGCTGTTAGTCGATCCCTAGATGAAAGTGTGAGAGACTTTGGAGAAGGCATAACAAATGTGACTCTCTAAAGGGCCTTGCTATTTTGAAAGAACCTAATCGGTAGCGCTCTCTAGCACAAGACAGCTAAGGATTAAGGTACGTTTCCGCACTTCAATTTTATATCCAACACAAATGGTCCTGCAGTGGTCGAGGATGGCTTTTATCGGCTTTTATCGGACCCAATAACAATCAAACTGGTTCGAATTATATCGAACCGAATTCGAATTGGCCTGTTAAGTTCGAAATCATTTCAATTTCGAACTGGGTTCGATTCGAATTAATTTCAAATTCGAATTCAAACCTGGGTAGATTCAATTTGGTTCGGTTCGTTTGCAGGCCTATTTGTACATGAGGTTTATACGTTTTATTCTAGAGATCTAAAGTATTATTAATAAGGTTTATGCTTGTAAACAAAGGTTTAAATTATTTTGAAGCAAAATAAAAAAAAAAAACTGAAAGTCACAAAGATTTAAAGTGGTAAAAAAAATTATGATACAAAGAGAAAATCAGGTAAAAAATATTCGTATTTTTAGATTCGCAAAATTCATCACGGATCACCAAGAAAATGGATAATAATGATCAGAGAAAAAAAATGGATGAAAGAAATCTTTCCGTTTTTGGCTTTAAAACAAAAATAGTTAGGAGTTAAAACTATACAAATTGAGAATTTTAATGCTTGCAAATAAATGTTTAAATACTTATGCGTAGCATTGTAAAATGTTATAAACCGAGTTTTAAATGTTTGGATATTAGCACTAGAAATAAAAATTAGATAAAATTGAAAGATTTTTTTGTTAAACTAGTTGGGGAGAGACTCGGGAATTTTATTTAGATTACAATTATTAGGCTCCATAATTAATAGCAACTAATCAAATATCTGTAAATTTAGTGCAGAAATATGAAATTATGAGACCTGGAATTATATGGCATGATTGGCTTATATAGAATAAACTGGTTGTGATCTATTTTTATACCGCGGTGTTGTAGTAATCGTTGGGTGTGTTTGTATTTCAGATTTATCCATCAACTACAGCACTCAATTTCCTCTCGTAAAATGCTCATAAATATTAATTGCGTACAAATTCAAAAATTTTAGTACTTTATAAAGTTGGCATTTATTAAACGTAAAATCCGTATAATTTGATCTTATAAAGTATAAAATTCTGACAAATTTGAAATTGTACAATGAATGTGTAACATGTTATATAGTGACGAACCGTGTAATTTACATTCCTTGGGATCTGTTAAATTTGCATTGAACCCCCTGTTTTTTGGACGTGTATTCTAGTAAAGAGAAAGAAATTAATTTGGTTTTTAAATAATCAATGTAGAAGAGCAAAATCGTACAAACGAATTAAGCTTCCATATACAACGTGATTTTCTCGGTGTTAATAACGCCTCTTTTTTTTTCTTATTCTTTCTGACCAAAATCAATACAAATTGTTACCAAACACTAAAACAACCAAGCAAGAAATTTATTTACTGCGTCTAAGAATATAAAATTATAAATCAATCGACTAAGAAAAAGAATCTGCTTCAGGTTGAGAGAGATTTGCCATAGGGGTCACCGAAACTCCTTGTATTACCTGGTCGAGAAAACACCATCTGCACACCAACATTTCATAGAGTTTTAACTTAAACACATCATTTGTAGTGCTGTTAGTTTTAACTTAAATACATCATTTCAATCAGTAACACAGGATTTAGTTTTACCTGATAATCACCAAGGGTGCATGACTTGAAGCCAGCAGCACAATATAGGAAATAATACTCCCACGTGCGGAAGAACTTTTCGTCGAATCCCAATGCAAGAATTTCTCTGAAAGGATATAATTCAAACTTGTAAAATTTTTCATTCCAGAACAAGAACACAACATTGACAGGGAGGGAGGGAGAGATAGAATAGGAAATTTATCCTAAAATTTTACAGTAAAATAAAACACATGAGAAAATATTTTTCTTTCTGTAAAAAAGGTAAACTATCTTACTCTTTCTTTGCGGAAAAATTTCTCCTCCAATATATTAAAGTCTGGAAGTAATGAATTCCAATGTTTTCTAAGTGCTCTACACTGCAATTAAGAAGAAAAGTTAGACATGATACAAGAAAATGAACTATAGCTTTAAAAGATTAAATACAACAAGTTAAACTATAGCACAAAAAAATGGTAGGGCTTTTGAAACAGCATATAGTGTGTGTGTGTGTGTGTGTGGTGGGGTCATTTACCATAATCTAGAGGAAGTGGACATGGCAGAGGTAATCCTACTTAAAGAAGGGAGGCAACCTCCAGGGAAAATGTATTCCTTTATGAAGTCCGAGCTTAACCTATACTCATCATACCTCTCATCTGGAATGGATATAAACTGCACTCAAAAGAAAAGAAAAGAAAAAAAAAACTGTTAAACTTTTACTCTTTCAAGGTGACTAGTTGAGGTGATCAGCGAGTTCATAAAAAATACTGGCACCAATGCGGGTATTAGAAATGACCATTAGTACCAGAAGGGACCTCATTTATGGGAATAAATGTGTATCCTACAAATCACAAAAGAGGCTAAAAGAGAATTACCTGAAGTACAAAAACGCCATCTTCTGCCAAAAGAGATTCGCAACAGCTGAAGAACTCTCCCATGTATTCGTGCCCTACTCCTTCAATCATCTCACTACAAAATCAACTACTATCTCACTGACAAAAATTTGATAGAGAATCGACGGAAGACACTTATTGAAAGAAGGAATTGCGTGAAAGCACCTCCCTACTCACTAGTCGGAATTAGCTTTTAAAATTAGTAGGAAGGGCTTCTCACAAATTCTTGTTAATTTAACTCTTCACATCGTTCTTTTTGGTTTAAGAAGAAACAGAGAGGTACAGCCTACATACCAAGAGATGATCCTGTCATACTTCTTAGAGTGTGACAGCTGTCGATAATCACAGAGCAGGAATTTTATGTTATCCTGGAAACATTGTAAAGCAGATTAATACAAACAGTAGTTATGGAACTAATTACATAAAATTACAAATTGGATGCGACTAAATGTAATCCAACATATATAAGCAATATGATCTAATGGATATGAGCATTTAGTGATCCCACAGGAAATTAACATTTTTTTATAATGCTTACACAATTGTAGCTGTCGATAGGTTCAATGTGTATGTGATTAGAACTGATGGGATGGGAAGTTGCTGCATGCAATCAATTAACATTTTAGAAAAATTAAGTTATAAAGGAATAACCTCTAATCCAGCCTCTTTGACTTTTTGTGTGGCATACTTGAGTTGCTCCTCTGACAAGGTGATACCGGTATATTTGCAACCTGTACGCCTCACAACTTCAATTGCAAGGCTTCCCCAGCCACAACCTATCTCAAGTACTTCGTGCTTGCTACCTACTCTAGCCTTATACAATTAAAAAAAATGAAAAAAGAATGAATAAGAAAGTGGAATTCACAAGCTTTTATTTGCCAAAAAAAAAAAATAGAGAGTGAAAGAAGCATTTTCATTTGTTCTCTTTTCAATTCACTATTCAGCACTGGTAACAAAGGAAAGGAAAATGAGAAAATTAGAAAATTAGAAAACCTTCTCTCTAAGAAGTTAGCAAGAGTACCAAAAAGTAACAAATACAAATTGGAAGTATAACTTAATACCTTATCTATTAGAAGAGAAATTTTGCGAAGCTGGGCAGTTTTTAAATCCTCATCCTCTGTCTGTCAAAATGAACATTGTGGTTATACTCGGTGTGATGCTGCAGGTTTCAGGTCATAACCCAACCCAGAGTAAGAATCTTAATGTGATTCGAGCCTCAATTGAATCAGTAAACCATATAAGCCAGAGTCAGGTCCGATCAAAATATAAGCAACAGTAATTCAACTGTCCCTAATCCAATAGAACTGAGATCTAAACTGAACTCACCCAACCCCACAAAATTATCAGGAAGAAAATAAGTTATTTTTCTTTTCCATTGCTAAATTTCTTTCTAGTTCAGCTAAACACTAGGATAGAAGGTTGAAGAACAAACCTCGAAGATTGCACAGGAGTAGGTCATTGTCTCATCCAAGAACAAGGAGAAGAAATCATTGCTCTACAAAAACACACAGGAAAATATGCATTCAGATCATTTGAAGCCCTTATTTATACATTTACCTATTCTTTCTAGCTATTCTCTTGGCATTTTTTTTGAAGATAAATACCTTCTCTATCCTTTACATTTATTTCCTTTCTAGCTTTTTCTCTGTGTGGAATCCAGGATATGAGGAGTTTAGTTGCATTGCAAAGGTCAAGTGCGGCAAAATTTGGTTTCAATGAGGTTTATTGCTCAATTAAGTGTTAATTGATGCATTATTGGGTTTAATCGAAACATCATTAACCAACCCATTATTAATTCATGCCAAATTGGGCATAACAGCTAAGTGCACAACTTAGTATTGATTATTAAATCAGATTATTAAACAAATAAACAATTACGTAGCTCAGGATTATTTAATGCTAAATTAAAAATTTTATTTTAAGGAACATAGCACCAGTGAGGATGTACAGGCAGAAAGTTGGGTTTAATCAAGGGTTTGCACTTTGCAATGCAGAGATGCTGATTCAAAATATGGTTTAATTTGGTTTAATTGCACTAATTATGATTAACTGATGCAACAGTGGTTTCAATTGAACTAAATTCTGAAAATTCAATTGTGAGATAAAATAAAATTGGGCTCAATTACATAATTAAAATATGTTTCTAACCATACCAGATCATAGTGTTGAGATATATTTCTTCGAGCTTGTGTCACTGAATTTTGCCGCAACATATGCCGAAAAAAGTACTTCGCAGATGCCACACCAGCCGTCAATAACATAGGGGTCCACCATCCCCTAAACCAGCTGTTATTTTTTTTTTAAAGAAAGAGTCAATTTTGCAACATTAGAAATACTTGGAGAAAGCACAGATTATAAAACACAAAGATGTTGGCAAAAGAACAGTCACAGTTCAATTGAAACTACAAATTTATGCCTATTTAAACACAAACAACCTGCTGTCTAAAACAACATTACTAAATTGCTGAAATACAAGTCTCAATCAAAATACTTGCTAACTGTTTCTCATATAAATTATTAAAGGGAAGTTATCTCCAGAAATGCAATTTCAAAAAAGAACATTTTGTAAGAAATGAAAAGAAACATGTAAGTCCAAACAACATGAAAATTAATATTGCTAAACAGTGATGTGTTTGCACTTTCTAACAAGTTGAAAACGTAAGAAGAGAAGAAACCTTTTATTGGTATTGCCACTAGAAGCATTCTTCAGATCCCTATTAGCAATAAGAATCTGCAGTATTTGCATGTTAACAAAAGCTTTTACAAAGGTACAACACTTTTCACATGTAGTCAAAGTATTAGAAAAGTCATGAATTTGGACCTCTTGAAACTGCTGTAAATTATGATAAGTATCCTTGACATTTATCGCTATCCTTCAAATAGATCATGTACTTTGGGGATAATAGTGCCTTTTGTAGTCCTATGAAGCCTTAAAGATCATGCAAGATTTTTTTTTTTTACAAAAACAATGAAGTGGTGATACCCTTTTGTATCCAATCAAGCCCAAAGTAGCAGTTTCATTCACTGTTTGTCAGGGTACTGATATTTTCATATCTTGTCAGGGTATATCAGAAAGTTGTCATGAACTATAATGAACATTTCTCATTTTGCAAATGCAGGCATAATATTCTAAGGCTTAATAAACAAGCTTGTAGGTTTCCTTTACCAAGAAAAAATCAAGAAGACCATTCTCTTGATCAACAAATGAGAAATATCCATTTATATATGCATCTGCAAGGCCTAGATCTGCTTCTGCTGCAACCTATAAAATTAAAAACCAAAACAAAAGTAAAGATTAAAATCATCTGTGAAATTAAATTATACAAATAAGGAGAGTGTTTCATTAGTTTGCCCTGCATAACTATATAACTGTATATAACTGGCAATCCATAACTGTATGGTTAACCATTTTGTTGCTGTACAAAGAATATGAGTTATCTTAATAACCTCAGAGATATCCAAGCAATAACTTATTTCTCTGACACTTATTTGAAAAATGAGGATATAGATATTAAGGAGTAATTTGGGGATTTCTGAAGAAAAACCACAACTGAAAGACCATACTTTCCTTTTTATTTTTCTTTTTCATAGTTTCAAAACAAAATGGATAAAGGTACAGAGTTACAAACCTTCCAGTAGAATAAGGGGCTGTGCACTCTTAGAACAGATTTTACAGTGCATTTCTTGCTGGGCTTACCAAAGGTAAACATCGTGCCTCCATCTTCATGCAAACTACAGGGTAAATTAGTATTATTTTATTATAATTATTATGCCATTACAAAATCCAGCTTTTGTATTATCCATGAAACATTCTCCCTTAAACAAATTTGGTTGACAGCACACACAAAGACAGCATCTTTTCATTCTGGCTGCTATTGTGAATTTGTGCAATCTGAAGTCTGAATCGCATCAAATTAGGGTTAAATTTTGCCCTTGGCTGACTAGTCAACTGGGAACAGACCATATCCCACTTTGATATAGTACACTAATATAAATTTTGTTAAAATGAAAGGGCTCAATCTCTCGATATTGCTAATTTTTTTTTCAAACACATCCAAATATGTATGCAAATACACTGCTAAGTACTATGCACCACCTAAGTTGACCACAAGGACCAGTTTAGAACAAATCGTCAGAATGGGTCTGGTTCAGGTCATAATTTCTTATAAGAGATAGCATTTGACTTACATTAAATTACCAACTGAGACATACTGCTCAAGAAATCTGGTAACTAGGAGACGTGCACCGGTTTCCACGGGAGATAGTACCATGTGTTTAGGATTTTCCAATAGAGACAACCTCTGTCCCAGAAAGCCACTTGCAGCAGCTTTCCCAGCCTGTATTAGTAGTTACACAACACAAGGGGAAATCGATTAAGTCTTTAAGCCTTTGGGTTCTAGCAAGAAATAAAAGAAATAATTTGAAGGACCAGAACACTCATCAGAGAAAATATTTACATGACAGTTTAATGAGATCTTATATAGGTTATAGAACCTTTGATCAATCATGTTGGTCAATCTAGTTTCCAACATTAACTGATATAATGGAAACATTACGTCGGTAGTTTGCAAAAGAACAAAGATATTTTCTATTAATACGAAGAAATATAAAATCTCCTAGTGATAATCTAAATCGGTAGTAAGGGAAGTTAAAAGGTGGTATTAGACAAGAAGAAAGAGAAAGGAATGCACCATTATGTCTATAGATTGCAGTAATTTACTTTAATTTAGAAACAAAATAATTACCTTGAGACCATCCTCATGGAAGCCATATCCTGAAATTTTTAAACAAAAAATTAGGTGTTCCACAATTTAATTGAAGAAAATTCCATTGTTGCAAATACATAGATCAATTAGAGTTGTTCGCCTTGTATTTGGATTGTTTCTCATAACCATTTTTACCTCCTTCAAAATATCTAATTTCAAATTTGATTTTAGATATCCTAGAGAACACTTGAATTGGAAACAAAATATATATACATACCTTGGTAGGCCCCACAAAACCAAATTCCTCTTTTGCCCTGCACTTTATCAAGCTCGAGAGAGGCCTTGGAGGCAGCGACAGTTGGGAAAGGGTGGCTTGTGCGCCACTTAAGCAATGTTTGTTTGGGTACAGAGGAAGGATTTAGTGTAACCAGATATGGGGCACCAGTTGAGCCTAAATTCTGCAGATGCATGCTTCAATGAAAATTAATAAGTAAATAAACAAATTAAATATAAATGATCTAAATGTAGGTACTAGGGAAAGAACAACATAAAATGGCAATAATCAATTTTTCAAGTATGCTCTTTGGTGTTATGCAGCAATGCTGGTACACAAAAGAAGAGAGGTTCTGCAAATGTTTTGTTCCACATTTTGCCAAAACACCCTTCATTTCTAAATTATAACATTTGCAATCCAGGTAGCAACTATGTAAGTAATACTGATCTATCACATCAGGTTGAAGAAAAAGGTATAATCCACAGTATCGCAACTTGCCCCAAGTGTAATGAGGCTAAATTTGTGTAAGCAGAAGTTGAAATAGAATCATGCACAAGAATTCTCAATGTCAATTTCTGAGTTCACATGACCTAACTGCAATGCAATATGGTGATATAAAACATGCAAAATCTAGGGCTGCTTGGTCATTTTCAGTTGACCTAGCCTAGGCTTCAGTAGAAAGATATCAGTTCCACATAACCCAGAAAACTTGGGTATTAGTTCCATGCAAGAAATGCTAGGTGTTACTTCTAATTATTGTCAAATATAATCAGGTAAAGGTACTAAAAGAAAAGAGCACCAACCTGAAGAGCATTTAGCCAATAGGTGACAACTGCGCCGCTGTCTGTGGTC
This sequence comes from Carex pumila, assembly GCA_033356055.1. Classification (NCBI taxonomy): domain Eukaryota; kingdom Viridiplantae; phylum Streptophyta; class Magnoliopsida; order Poales; family Cyperaceae; genus Carex; species Carex pumila. The sequence continues at coordinate 388,849 of JARJHM010000090.1, forward strand.
CCTAGAAAATTCCAAGCACCCCATGCTGATTGATTCGTCGGCATGAAGTTTATATCTCGGTGGAGATATATATCACTGCCAGTTAAGAATATTTACCCACTTTTAATATTTCTCAAAAGAAAACATATTGAGCTAACCCCCTTAGACCTGATGGCAGGTCAATATAAATCAGAAAACACCCAGGTCATATATGACACGTTATTTTAAGCTTTATCATCATGATTTCAGTTTACATTATTTTAAGGTTACCTGTAAACGTACTGAAAAGCACCTAGAATTCTGGACTCCTCGTATGTGGCTTCAGTTCCTAACATATTTAAAGCATCTGGCGCATGTGCAGCAATTACACACCCATCATAGATCTCGTCTGTACCATCTATTGCTGTCACACGACATCCTGAAAACACAACCAGTACAGGAAAAGGAGAAATTAGATCACCACAGAGTATTGCAGAAAACATCCTATCCCATATTCCAACCCCACTTCAGAAACAAAAAAGAAACAACACCTTAATTATCCTTACTTACAGAAAAACACCCATGAATTGTGATAAGAGTGAGGCTACAATACTATGCATAGCGCATATCGGTTAGTACTATGGATCAATATCTCCATTTTTAAAGTTCAAACAATCGATCTAAACCATTCAACATGTGCTTGTAGATCAAATTTTACATTTTTTAGAATTTTTTTACATTTTTTTAGATAGGTAAAAAATCACTTGATCTAAAGATTGTAGACCATTCAAAAGTAGTGATTTTCTACCTATCTAGAAAAATGTTAAAAATTAAATTTAGTTTGCAAGTACATTTTCATATGGAAATCATGTTGAACGATTCAAATCGACTATTTGGACTTTGAAAAACCAATATATTGATCCGTAGTACGGACCAATCCGAGCTATGCATAGTACTGTAGCCTCACTCTTTGGATAATTGCAAAGCATTCTCAACATGAATTAGCTGGCTGCATGTGTAAGAAACAAAAAATTGCAGTTCAACATGTCAGGTCAGGCTTAGATTTAGTCGTTTTAGATCGTGTCACGGGTCGTTCAGAATGGATTGTTTCAGCTCATTCAGGTCTCCGCTAATTCAGATTTGGATTGTTTCAGCCCTTAATTCATTCAGGTCTAGGTCATCTCAAGTTTGGGTTAGGCAGGTTCAGGTTTTGTGTCAGTCAGGTTAGAGACCGGGGTCTTTTACAGTTGACACCCTGACAAAATTAATTTCAGATTACTAGTTGAGTAATTTGTTTAGGTAAAACTAGGTCATAAAAAAAAATTGGGTTGGTTCAGGTGTCATGTTCGGTGGGTTGAACTTAGGGCTCAGGTTAAGTTGAATTCGGATCAGTTCAGGTTCCAGATCATTGAATTTAACAAAAAGAAAAACATGAGATTTGAGAGATGATAATAATGTTGGAATATTACTTGCCCATTCATAATGGCTGGTTTTTCTCAACTACCAAATATTGCTTGTATATATAAATGCTTGATAGAAAAGACTAAAGAGAAGAAAGGTAGATATATTGGCAGAAATATTAACATACCACCATCAATGCTTGATATAGATGTGGCTGCACAGCTTGTTTTTATCTGACAGGACATGTTCTCAAGCTCTTCTCTTACCTGAAACACAACTCATTAAATTGATGCACACATAAAGAAATGTTTTATAGTCACCTGCCTGTCTTTTTAACTTCAATAACTTTAGTACCTTGTTGACATAGCAATGTGAACGGTTTTTTACAGTGAGCCACTGTGGCCGACCAAATAGCTGCAACAAAAGAGCATAAATTAGATATGCTAACAGAATATATATCATTTTTTTTTCGTAAATTACACCAAATACTATGCTCCTATAGGCTGTTTGCACTTTGCAAGCCACAAAGAGCCAGAATTTTGAAACTAATTGCACGCTTAACTTTCACCAAAAGCTGAACTATTCACATCAACTCAAGCAACAATCTTAGTAACAGTAATTTAAATTTTCCAATTATATCTCAATTTGAGAAAATAAGCGCAGAAAAAGATTGTATTAAACTAAAAAGGTAGATAACAAAATAGTAAATTTATATAAACTGACAAGTAATGAGCGAGAGGTTTACCTGAAGTAGGTGGTGGTTCCGGCAGAAAGAGAGCACAGAAAAGGCCGAAAATTTCATCACTCCTTCAGAAGGGCACGACCATATCGATGCGCATATCGGCACCTATTTTCATGTAAAATTACAAGGTTGATCATCATACAACAAACAAAATTAAAAGAGCAGAGGGAATTTTCTCATCAATTGAAAGATAGAACTCACAATATACGCCTTCTGAAATAATTCAGAGTAGCCATGAGACTTGATAAACTGCTCAAGTGTCTCATTTTGATCCATGTCAGGGTTGGTTTCATGTTCTTCAAGGTACCTTATAGTGTCAAAAATAATTATAAGAAAAATTAAGGACAAGATCGCAAATGCACCAAGAAATTAAGCGACATTTAAAAGCAGCAATAATCCAAACTGTAGCAAAGTAAAATTGTTACTGATAATAACAATAACACAACATAAACCCTTATAAGATACACTCAAACGATTTCAAAATAACAACCATTTATATATAAATCCCCCTCCATGTTCTTCCCGCTTCGATCGAGTTCTCTTCTCCGTATGGATTGCTTGATCGTGTAATCGAAAGAGACAATGCGAATGCGGTCGATAATTTAAAAAAAAAAAAATTAAAGAAAACAAAACCAAAGGGATAAAGAACGAAAGAGGAGACAGCGCGCGAGCAAAAAACGCAAACAATTTAAATCGGCCCAAATAGGCCCAAGTAGGCCCAAAATTATATATGCTATATAAACTCACTTGAGCACATCCTCTTTGAACTTGACAATTTCTCTGATCATGTGCCAAAAGTAGGGATTAAGTGCATTGCTCTTCTGTGCAAACAAACCGGAGAGTCCATTTCGACTCCCCCATTCCACACCTTTCCCTCCTTCTAAGCTCACTGCGAAAGACATGTCAGATATCTCCATTTCCACATCCAATCCTTCAAACAACTCCATCATGTTCGGATATGTTACCTGTTTTTTTTTAAAAAAAAATTGACAAATTTAAGTTTATCATTCATCAACTAGACGATGTATATTTAATGGTCTTTGACAAATATAAGAGGATAATAAAATTAGAGTACAACTAAGGTGTTCTTAAGTTCACTAAGTCTTTTGGTGAACTCAAGTATAAAATTTATCGAATCGGCTTCAAATGAAGAATTCAAACTATTGAAATCCGCTTACCTTACGAGTGATGTGTCTATATGTGAAAATTTTAAACATTCGAATTAATTTAGTATAAAGTCAAGCGGTCAAAATTAAAAAGTTAATAAATTAATTTTAATGCATTCATTTGTTGAACTCTTTTTTAACCACTTGACTCTATACAAAATTAATTTTAAAATTATTTTATTTTATTTTTTTTACATGTAGACTCATCACTCATAAGGTGGGCGGGTTTCAACGATTTAGATTTGTTATTTGAAGCCGATTCGATGGATTTTAAATTTGAGTTCACCAAGAGACTTAGAATACAAAATACCTACAAAAGTTTCTAATTATAAAATACTTGTAAAATACATATATATTTCAACACTATAAATCTATGCATTCAATTATAAACATTTAAACATATACATTCAAAAGTCAAGCATAATATTGTCAATTTTTAGACTATAAAATATTACTATTAATTTATTTAAAAATGAGGAACCAACAAATAGAATATTGACACTATGTAATCCATCCAGAGAAATTATTTTATGAACATTATAGCGCCACGTAGTGTACTACTTTATACGCCTCAAGTTGATATGAGACATATTATGACTTTTTCTTGCTATGTCTTACTTTAAGTATAGATCCCCACATTTTTGTATCTTTTTCCAACTAAAAAACATTCATGAAAGATATGTGGATGTTGATTGGTTCACAACATTGTTACTTTTTGTCTGAAATTAATTTAAATAAAGTTAAATACTTCAATTCACTCCATGTAATATTTTGACTGTCAAAAGATTGAAAAAAAAAAAATCCATTGTCAATATGATACATTTATGCTTTAAGTATTATTAAATAAGATATGTTTTGTTTAGTCTTGATATCTATTTTTTAGATTTTTTTTGTAAGAATTAAATTTGCATATCTCCGTAAAAATCTAATATAAACCTCTTGAAAAATATATTTAAACGTCTACATATGCAAATAAAGTGCACTAGAAATTTAGAAAAAAAAAAAAAACAAAGGAAAAATGTCCATTTCATTCAAGACTGTTTTAATATAACAAAATGCATCTTTAAATAGAAAAGCTACAAGGTTAATTAATTAACCAAAAATATATACATTTAAAAGGATATATACCATAAAAGGTTAATTTCTTGAAAATCTTTTACTATAAATTCAAGAATATACAATACAGAGACACATTCATTAAAATGTACCCGGTTGAAGACCATGAAACCCAAGTCGAGGTCGACACCGTCGAAAGAGACGGTCTTGGCATGGCCACCGAGGTGTTCTTCTTTCTCGTAAAATACCACATTTGCCCCTGCTTTCGCCAACTCGTATGCCGCAGCGAGGCCGCTTATTCCTGCCCCAACCACAGCCACCTTCATGTCTTCTTCTTCTTTTCTTGAAATGGAATGGCCAAAATGGGGATGTCAAGAAAATATTAAAGATGTAAAATGAGGAAAGAGAGATGGATATATGAAGAGAGAGAGAAGGGGAGTGAGGCTGAGGCATTTTGGTTGGTTAAGATAAGAAATCAGAAATCTTGTTAGGTTGTAAATGATTCATGTCCCCAAAAAATTACCCCTCAGAAGTCCCAAGCCGCCTTTTTTTGTTTCCTGTATAATTAATTGGTGACATGCAACACAATTTATTCTATATTGGTGTACTTGTCTAATTTTTTTTTGTATGCTTTTTAGGAAAAATTGTAACAAAATATACTTGAGATACAAAAAATATAAATTTACGTCTCATCGTAAAAAAAATTCTTCAAAATATACTTCTATTTCTATGTTTTTTCTCATAAGAATATAAAAATATACTTAATATTAAAAATAATTATAAAACTATGCCTTGTTGTACAAATTTTCTCCACCTGTTTATTCTTTTTTTTTTCTTTGTTTGTTTTCGGTAGGGAATATATCTCATAAATCAGATCTAATTAAAGCTTGAATTCATTAGCTTGCTACTTAGAGAAGTGATATATAATTGTAAATTTCTTATATGCACCCTATTTGCACCCAAAATAAAACTACAAGCAAAAATAGATTAATCAAAGTATTTGTTCTCTTCAAAATTATATAAAAAGAAACATAATACGAGAATATCAATTAACTGTTCGCTAATTGAGATGTAAGAACTTTTTTTTTCAGTAATAGGAAATTAATTGGTGATTATTTTTGGATAGGGATGTTGATATTAATCAGATCCGATGGATCGATCAATATCGGATGTTAATATTATTAGATTGGTTACGGGGTTGATAATTTTTTAACCCTCCACAAATTTGCATTGTATGAATCGAATCCGAACCATTTACATAATTTTCTTGATTTTATGACAAGTTATTAAATATTATTTTGTTGCTACTATATTGTGACTAAATAAATATACAAAAATTACATTGAATGTTAAAATACAAATAGAAAAAAAAATACATGGAAAAAAAAGGCATATCATTTTAACTTGGCCATTTTTGTTTATATCTATTATAGATCAAGTTATTGCGGTCCACTGAACTATAACGATTTTATCTGACTAGTTTTTTCGAGTTGTTATTATATATTTTTGCCAACTTTTTTTTTTTACTAAATTATGTCGAGTTAAGTTGGTAATTTAAAAAAATAATAATAATAATTTTTAAATTATAAAAGTTTACTCTAAACTAAATATATTTACAGTAAAAGAAGAGAGAGAGAAAAGTTGTAATGAGATAAATATAGTCACCTTACTTGGCATGTTGGTGGCATGGATTCAAGGACGTACCTAGGATTTTTGTCAGAGAGGAGCAAAAAAATATCGAATCGGATTTAAACCCATTAACTAAGTGAGTACTTGATAAAAAAAAAATAATGTTTTGACTTATTTTTTTAACACCTTGACTTATAATTTTTGATCCTATAACTTATAATTAATATTACCAATTATAATTCAAGAAATTTATTTTGATTTTAACACTAAATTTAATCTGAATTACAACTCAAACACTCAAAGGAGGACAAAAATTTTTTCAGAAAAAGACAGAGTTGATTGGTACTAATAAATTACCACTAAAACTTAAAATCCAGAGAAGAGCGACTGACCCCCCCCCTCCTCCAATGCTACAGTAGATCCACTCCTGCATGGATCCGTGTTTCAATGGGAGCCTTGCGTAAAATTACGCACATGCTCACAATCGTTGCATTTGAATATTCCATGCGTTGTTTTATTTAGAAATGTCCAGGCACCTTCACATATTTTTTTATTTATAGAAATTATATACAGGTAATATGAGATAATGGATGGATGACATGAAAATTTTGATCCCATAGAAGGAAAAAAAATAAAATTGGATCCTTTAGAATTGCTTGAAGGAATCAAAATGTCTTTTCGGTTCTTTTAGATTCAACGTATTACTCACCACAGTTTCTAAGCTAAAAGAACTGAAAAAAAAAATGTTTTTCTCTAACTGTATGAGATGAAAATCTCAGACAAATCCATTTATTTTCATGTATTATTTTGAAAGATTTAAATAGCGTTTATCGCGTCATAGCGGACTGATTAAAAAAACAGCACTATGCCCAAATAACAATACTATTCCGCGCTATAGCGATGATAGTGGCATAACTTTTATGGTCTGAAAACACTATAGCGTTGCTATAGCGTGCTATTTAAAACCTTGATTATTTTTAAATAAATTTTATAAATAATTTTTTTTTGCACTATCCATGTTGCTGCTGTGACAATGACAATGAACTGAATCAATCTATAAAAAAAAAGTTTCAAATTGTTTGAATTATTAACTTATATTAAGTTGAATATTCAAGGATTGTTTACTTTTTTCATTGTTAAAAAATGATTCAAGATCATTTCGTATTAAAAAAAATTATTTTCGACTTCGAGTATTATTCAGATAAGTAAAAGCTCCTAATTCATTAAATATGAAAAGTATCATTTATTAGTTTGATCCATTAAATTTCTCGAATTTTTATTCTTTTGCTTTAACAATGATTTAAGGACTAACAATTATTTAAATTACTGTGTATTAATATGTCTAGTGAGAATCTATTCAAGACATTAATTGGTTGAAGAACTAAAATTCATTAATTTTGTTCAACACTAAATCATATTAATTAAGCTCAAAAAATTATTAGTAGTATTAGTAAACCGGTTCATAATTATTGACTAGACAAGTCTATAAACTAAGTTTGAAAAATACATCGTTCGCTAAACATGTTTTCAAAAAATCAAAGATCTTGTGATAGAATTTTTTTTTTTCACAATATATTGACAGTCGGCTACTTGTCAGCTGACCTTCAAAAAAAAATCACAATGACTTTTATTTTTACTCAATTTAGTAATACAAAAGGGAACTAAAATTATACTAGTTTAAATTAATTAAATAAAGTCTGCTTTAAAAAGGAACACATTAACAATCAAATTTATATGTAAACTGAGAAGAGAAAATCAAACTGTTATTAAAATGAAAAATAATGAAAAAAAAATCAAAGATCTATGTCATCATACAGACCCTTCGACTATGCTGAATTAATTGCTGAAATATTATCCTGAGGAAGCAACATGCAATTGTAGAGATTCATATTATATATACCTGCCACATTAGATCCTGGCCAGTGATGGGCTGATACGTGGATACGGGACAACCACACGAATATAAATATTTCGTTATTCCAATTCCAACCGTTCAAAATTTTTAACGCACGAATCTCAAGAAAAAAATTGTACCCGAATCTCAGCAAAAGTCAACGGTTGAATCGGAATAACAGAGTTTACAATCCACATTACCGAGTTGGAGGACTAACAATTAATTATATATATGTAGATTATATAACTTAAGTTTAACACTAGCTAGTTGATCTTGTATTACTATGTCTAGTACAAACCTATTCAGGATCCTATTGTTATTATTTTTTCAACAACAACATCAGTAATAGTAATAGTAATAGTAGTAAGAGGGGGAATCAAGTTACGAGAATTTTTAAGTTACAACAACTATTTTTTACATTTTTAAAGTCCAAATCATCGATCCAAACCGTTTGATGTGATCTCCACAATAAAATGTAATTCCATACCAAATTTTATATTTTTTGGATTTTTTTTACTATTTATTAAGATGAGTACAAAATTCATTGATCTGAAGAAATATTTTTTTTTACTATTTATTAAGGTCGAGAATTAAGCGCGCTTCTACAGAGATTAAAAAAAAAACTTATTGTTTTTTATTCATTTTAGCAATGCAAAAAGTAACTAAAAATTATATTAAGCATAAATTAATTAAAATTTGAAATAAAGTCAACTCTAAAAAATAAATATATTGACAACCATACTTTTATGAAAACTGGAAAGACAAAAAGAAACAGTTATTAAAATGAAAGAGAGTAAAATCGATACATGGCTTTTATTATTTAAGTACTTTCTGTATTAAATTTAGGCAGTTTGGAAATCATTCGGTGAATGAATCACTCATTAAAATAAAAATAAAAAAGGTTGCAATTTGTACCAATTTGTACCAATTATCATGATTATAAAATAAGTTTATACCGACATAATTTCATGAGGACTTACTGGTGAAAAAAAAAATGAAAATGAACTGGGAATTGTACATATTCATTTATATATCCGCCACATAAGATCCTGGCTCAGTGGATGGGTGGATACGTGGATACGGGAGAACCACACAGTTCACTTCTTCCGACTCCCGAGTCCTGATGAGCACTTTATATTTGGACACGTACACAAAAAGTTCATCCCACAGTGAAGTCAATTAGAAAAATGAAAATGACAGCGAGGCGCTTTTGTTTGTTTCTAGATGTTTTTTTTTTTTTTTTTGAAGAAATTGTTTGTAGATGTAAAAAGGACCGTATAAGATCCGACAAAGATTCTCGCCCATAACCCATAAAAAAAAGTAGATGTGGATATTTATTATTTAAATATATGTGTAAATAAAAATATTGATATAGTTTTATGTTTTAATTATTTATGTCTGAATAATAAATATATAATATATGTTATAATAAAATTATGTTATTCACTATTATAATTAGATAAATATTGTAAATTTTAGTATTTTTTTTAATATATTTTATATTATTTTGATAAATTTTCTATTTGATTTGTATTTGTATCTGAAAAAATAGAAGAAGAAAAAAAATTGGATATGATTTTACCACTATTCACACCCTATTCATAACTCATTGTAGGGTTGACTTAAAAGGAATTTTTTTTTTTTTTGGATAAAATTGAAAACAAATTATTTAACTATTTAATATTCTTAAAATAAGATTCGTTCAGATTTCAAACTTATGACTTTTCGCGTAAAAAAATATTATTAGCTCTTTCAAAATTTAATACTTTCAAAAAATATTTTTGTTTCTAAATTAACATGCATCAAATCACATCATAATTTTTGTAGGTATAATATGTGCGTTGTATAGATCATACATGTATGTCAATTTTTTTTATTTTTTACTTTTCAATATTGTTAACATTGTTAAGATAAAATGATAAGTAATTCTTCTCCGAACTTAAATCATTGCAGCAAAATAATTGGGAATATTTTGTGATTTATTGATTTCCGTTACTTTCTTGAATTAATAGGTGAATTAAACTTTTTTTTCAGAAAAAAAACAAATTATTCACATAATTTGTCTTTCTTTTCCAACTTTAAAATTTTAATATTTTCGAACTATAAATTTGAGACCTCGTCGAATTATTTTCAAAACTTTAATTTATCATTGTGCTTGGGAGTAGTAGAATTCAAATTCCATAGTGATTTTTTAGTCACATGCTTAGAAGTAGTTGCATTTGGAGAATAAGGCAAATAAATAAAAGTCTAATTAAGTGTGAACAAATAAATTAACCAAAGTTGAAACTTGAAAGTTGTGCCTTTAAAAAAGAAAGCAGTAGCGGGAGGCGGGATGCCAGCAAGGCGACTGACGTGGCAATCTGCCAATCATGCACTAAATTCCATGCTTTATTTCTCACTGTTTGATTAGGAAAGGTTTCTTGCAAAGCCCATACTAATCTTATTGGGTAGGCATATCACACACGTTTGTATTAACACAATAATTTTACAAAAATTTAATGGATGAATAATTTTAACAATCATTAAATATTTCTCTAACTACTAACTACCATATTTTTCATAATGTATTTAATATAGTGATTATTAAATTATTTGTTTTTTATAATTACTAGATAGTTTTTTTTTTTATATTTTACATTCATGTAAAATCAAAAGCTACATAATTTTTTTAATATTTTCTTTTTCTCATGACTCATGGTACGTATTTAATTTTTTTATATATTAAGATACACTTGATTTAATATGTGATAAATTCCAGCTGAAATATTTTTAAAATTTTTTTCCTCTTAATTTTGACACTTATAATCTATTAGTCTATTTTAATTAAAATTATTAGCAATTTTTTATTGATGTTTTTGTAATTAATTAATTTATATTTGTTAATTGAATAGATCGATCAATCCCCTAACTTGCCATAAAAAAAACCTTGAAAACCAAATTTTGAATTATGCAAATGAAAATAATCAACTTCTTAATTTGAAGTTTGAAAATCGGAATGATATACTTCTTGTTGTTCGTAATTTATATAGTGCTAAAAGCTATGTATGCTAACAATTTGCAGATTGCGACCAAATAAATTTGTTAGTTTGTAGTGTTTTGATGTACTTCTAATTTATTATTTTAATTATAAGTTCAATGTCAAATTATTCATGATAATTTGCATTCAATATGTTTTTTTATATAAATAATAATGTCGTTTTCTTAGTGTTATTGTTAAAAAAAAGATAAAATGTTAATAGACTTTTTTTTTTATATATATAGTAGATTGTTAAATTTTTTTTTTTGTGAAGTTGTATAAAATAAATAGATATATACAATGTTGATAGATTTTAATAATATAATAAAATCAATTCACTGTTGTAATTTTCTCAAAAAATATTAAACATTTGATTAAAATAAATAATGAATACTTATTATACAATAACATAAAGGTTATAAATAGATTTTATTGTAACTTTTAAGGAACATATTTTAAACGAAGTAACATACTTTATAAAATATAACTTTTAATGAAAAACAATTATGTGCTAATATATGAGAGAGAATTGGTTTTTAAAGGAAACACTTAATGAAAGGTAAAATTATATATATAGTAAAATATTTTGATGATGTTGTGTTAATATAAATTTAAGTTGTTTTAATATCATCATCCAGGTCTTATACATTAGAGATAGGAAAGAAGGGGAAGGGGCAAATTAATGTAACTTCTTAGTAATTCCATGATTAAATTAGTTTCGAAATAGTAAAAAAAAAGATTAATTAACATGATTTTTTGATATTTTTATATATATGAAATAAATGTGTGAGTTATGTTTGTATATAGGCTTTTTTTTCTGATCTCAATACATCATTGAAATAATAAAAAAAAAAGTGTTTGCGTAATCATGGTCTGATGGTCGTGAAAACTTTCCCTTTGGGAGTTTTGACTTGTACCGATCGATAGGAAGCGTCTGATTATCATCGGATCAAAATAAGTTTAATGTCTAATTAATTAGAACCGTTGGATTCGCTTCGAATGTGGGGGGCATTTTGTTTGAGCTGAGTTTATCTGTGATAACAAAATTAATTAACGATATGGGTACTATCTCACTACAAAAATATGCTTTCTTTCGGTAAAATTTGAGTTTGAAATCCGGACCGTTTGTTCAAAATTCAAACTAAGTCGGATCAAACGGGACCTTTTTAATATTTGTGTCAATTTGAAACGGACAATCCGGTTATTCTCTACAACAACTTAAAATTTGAATTCGAAATACAAATTTCATTTTAGACGAGAAGTAATATAAAAATTGTATTGTTGGTCTTGGCACAATGAAATTGGTACTGATGGGCCAGGCTAAGGTCTTACATATCAGGTATGAAGCCCATTGGGCCATAATTTACCAGTCCAGTTTGGTGCTGCCATTGGGTTTGTCCTATGAAACTATTTTGATTTCGCGTGGATGAAATTTGAATGAAATTTATGAAAATTTTGCCTATAGGTATAGCCCGAATTTATCTTTAGTCAAATTTGTTCTCTAGTAGTTAAGTTGTCTGATCCTCGACAAGTTCGAATTTTTTTACCGCATGCGACCCGTAAAATTTGAGGTTCTCTAGCCTTGTAATTAGTATATATAATATACGAGGGGGATCAAGTTACAATATTTTTTGAGTTACAACAAGTATTATTTACATTTTTAAAGTTCAAATCATCGATCCAAACCGTTAGATGTGATCTCTACAATAAAATGTGCTTGGAGACCAAATTTTACATTTTTTGGAATTTTTTTACTATTTATTAAGGTGGGTACAAAAACTAGTCAAATTTATACCATTGAATTTTGTACCCATCTTAATAAATAGTAAAAAAATTCCAAAAAATGTAAAATTTGGTCTCCAAGCACATTTTATTGTAGAGATCACATCTAACGGTTTGGATCGACGATTTAGACTTTGAAAATGTAAATAATACTTGTTGTAACTCAAAAAAAGTTGTAACTTGATCCCTCATAATATATTGACTTAAAGCTCATTTTGTTAAGTATGATAACTATTCAATAAATCAATTCAATCAAGTTATTCCTATGCTTGTGCAAGAGATAGATTTGCTTGATGACAGGAGGACAGATGCTAGACACATAGAACTGGCAATTAAAAATTAATTGAAACGGTTCTGCATTTTTTTTTTGCTTATTTGAAACTTGTCATTATCAGGTTCTATATTTTGGTTGATGTAGTAAACTTCATTGCTGAATGTTTGCTTTTTTGAAGTTTCACTAAAATAACTAGTCATGGTCGTGTTGCTTTTCATTCTATGTTTGCAATTAGGGATCACAAAAAAGTCCAATTAGTCTGGCAGCTCGGTCTTATCCGTCCGGTACATCCTTTATCCGGTCGGCTCGATGTTGTGATGGGCCAGATAAAGGTGGATCTAGAGATGGATCAAATCAGGCCTGGGCTTATGCCGAAGCCCACAGGCAATCCATGAACCTTTATGTTAAAAAAAAAAAAAACCAACAACCTTTATTTGCTATTAAACTATGAATTATTTTGTTGCTCCAATAGCAAAATCACACTGTTGTTTGTTGTTAAACTATGAATTTTTTTTTCATTATAAAAATCGCATTATGAATTATTTTGTTGTCTTGTACGGTTTATTTGATATGGTTGAATATGGATGAATTAATGGGTATGGGCAGGCCAGGCAGACCCATGGACAAGGGCAGACAAGGACAGACAAGGACAGACAAGTATGGGCTTGGGGGGAAAGGTCCATAGACGGACCGATCATAGATTTTCAAACCCATCATATTAAGTCAGGCAGGTGGACCATCAGTTTATAACAGACGGGCCGAGCATGAACTTAGCAAAATACCCATGGACTCGGGCCATTTCCATCCCTATTTGTAATATGGTACCAAGGTACTATAATTTTGCAATGGCTTTCAGTTGTATGAAAATCAGTGACTATTCTATTCCATAATTTTCTCAGAAAAAAAAAAATTCAACCAAGTTATTAGTTTCCAATTAACATGAGGAATTTCGATAATAGTGGCATGCATATAAACAAATAAATGCTCCATCCCAATAGACAGTTGGGAACAAGATTTAAAGAGTTAGGATGCACTCATATAGATTTACTAGTAATTGTGTTCGTGCACAGCAACGGGATCAAATTATATAGTAGAAAACATTAAGCTCTTTAATAAGGAGGAGAGATAATTTAAATCAAATTTGTAGAGAAAAATAGTTAAATACTATATTTATCTACAATATAACACATGTGAACTCTAGTGTAGTGGCAATAATTTTGGTACCAATAGAATCCAACTAGGTTCGAATCCCGCATTCAGCAGAAAAAAAGAAAAAGGGTGCACGGTGCACAGGCTCGGTCCGCAAGTGCCGTGCATGGTTTAGAGGCGTGATCTACGGGTGCGGCGCGTGGTCTACGGACACTGAGATCTAGACATTAAGCTCCTTAATAAGGAGGAGAGATAACTTGATAATATTAACAATGATTTTTAAATCAACTTCGGAAATTTTATGGACAATTCGTTAGTTTTAATAATTTAATTTATTTGAAGTATATTATGATTGTTGACTTCGTTAACATGTTAAATTTACTTCCAGTATTGATTTAGTTTCAACTATTTATTACGAAAATTAACATGCATCTACGGAGACGAATCCATTGCCATAACCAATCGTTCAAATAAGAACATATATATATACCCTTTTAATTCAACTCAAGAAATTTAGTGTTTTCTCAAAAAAAAAAAAATTTAAAAAAAAAACACTTTTTGGCATCAACCCAAATTTGTACTGTAATATTTTGTCTATTCCTGATCAAATTTCTGAAATCAAAATAGAGACTAGTCAAACATTTGCAAAACTTTCTTTGTTTTAGTGTCTCATATTCAGAATTATATCACCTGCTTCTCTGCGAGCAAAAAATTCATGCTTCTAAAGTTACTAGCATGTAGATTTAAAATAGATTTTGACATCTAAATATTCAACATAATTTTGCCTCAAATTCTACAGGAGTAGAGTAGGAGATTCGGTTCGCTAATATGCATAGGCAAGCCCTTTTAAGAGGGCGGGAACCCAAGTCATTGGTGTCATAAAAGCGCCTTAAATTCGGTAAGAAGTTTAATTAAAATCGTCGTAGACTATATATTCTGATTTCTGAGTTCACATTCACACACCCCTAAACAAAATTTCTATAAGAGCATATCAAATAGCGGAGAGCTAGTGAAGTGACTTAATTAGAATAAAGAGATCTAAAACTAGTTAGGTGGCTACAAGTTACTATTCATTAACTAATTTATGACAGGGTTCGTCAAACACTTTAGAAATTAATTTGTCAATTATTTTTTATTAAATAAATATTGAAGATCAAATCATTCAATTATTTAATATTAAAAAAATAGATAATTTTGTTAAGATGAAAAATAGATGGGTCTCACATCTCCTCATTTAATAACTACTTCTCCAATATTACTATGGTTAAATATGTATTAGATTTTTGGAATATTTTCCAATATATTTTATATTTACATAACATCATGCATTTATTAAAATCATATTCTTAACTACGACATGTCTTTAATTAAATTATCAAGAATACTTGTATGATTTTTAACCATTTTTTTATTATATGTTTTTGAATCATTTATTTTGACTAAAATAACTTTTTGCATCAATATTTTTACTGACCCTTCTCAATTAACAAACTTCTACATTCATCCCTTACGAAGTAATTTTCTATGGTTTTAAACTTCCTTTTCTTTTTTGAACGAAGGTTACTAATATTAACATAATTAAAATTTAAAACACAACTGGTCCAAACCTCTCTAGTAGGGGTGTCAATGGCACCCTTTTACCCGTTTACCCGACCCGTATCGTATCCGAAAACACGGGTAAGGGTAAGATTTTTATTCCGTTAGCTAATCGGATATGGGTAAGGGTAATGATTTTTTTTCGTTACTTTACCCGTTTTAGTATAAGATAATTTAAAAAAAAAAATTACATATATAAATATATATTTGTATGAAGATGATACATAATACAATAATTTTTTTGTATTTTATTAAATTTTCATAATACAAATTAGTTGTATTCATTAATACTTTTTCTTATTTTAAAAATTATTTTATTGAAAACACAAATTGAAATGTTAATGGCATTTTTTTATCCGTTTACCCGATCCGTACCGTATTCAAAAATACGGGTAAGGGTAAAAAATTTTTTTGTTATCATAACGGGTACGGATATGAAAATATCTCCACCCGACCCGTATCGTACCCGTTGACACCCCTACTCTCTAGCTTTCCAGACACCAATTAAAGAGGTCCATAGCACTAGTGTGAATCTGGTACCAGTGTACCTGCCTAAATGGGACCATTAATTAAACCAAATAGGTCATGTGCAGTGCATGTAATACATAACATGTGTTATCATTCCCTCTTTATTACTAGTCCGGTTTACACTAGGCCTAAATGGGACCATTAATTAACCCAAATAGGCCATTGCTGAGCTTGAAAAATCTCTTAGCAGCTAATTAAATAATATCCTAGCTAGCTTTATATGAGTTTTATGATTGCACAAATCAACTGGATCAACCTTCCAATTTCATCAAAGCTAGTAATATCTCTTAAATATTGTCTTCCATTTTCAACCTTCCTATTTGGTACTACCAAAGAATATATTTTTATTTTTATATAAAATAAAAAATTTACAAAATTGTGTATATCCCTAAAGAATTTCTCCAAAATATACAAAGCAAAGCTAGTGACGATGTGTTCACCAAGAGAGATTGGTGAGTACAACTTCAAAAGCTTATCGGATTATTTTCAAACGACGAATCTAAACTGTTAAAATACATCTATTTCATGAGTAATGCATGTACATGCAAAACTTTGAAAGTTTTGAATTTATTTAATACAAGATCAAGCAGTAAAAAAATGTTGAAAAATGAATGCACTTATAAAATAACTTATAAAATATTTATTGTTTTCACCGCTTGACTTTGTACTAAATGAATTCAAAACTTCTAAAATTTTTCATGTACATGTATCACTCATTAAGTAGATGAATTTTAATAATTTGAATTCGTCATTTGAAGATAATCCAATAGACTTTTAGAGTAGTGTTTATCAATCCCTTTTGGTGAGCTGAACATCACATCCTAGCTAGCTTTGTTCTTATATTTTAATTTTTTTCAGAAAAATTATAAAACATATTTAATGTTCAAGATAATTACAAAATTATACTGCCCCTGCGGATACATTAATAAGGGACATTTATTAGCTTGTAGCTAGGAAACCAGATTTATCTCAATCAAGAGAAGGAAAGAATTTTCTTTTTTTTTTCTGTATACTACGAATTTTGTTTTTATATTTAATACCCAACTAATTATTATTTTTCCTCTCCAACAAAAATCTTGAATTCATTCCCTACTACAGTAAATTTATATAAAAACAAGTACAACAATAAAATGGTTGAAACTCACGAGAGTGCATGGAATAGTCGCTGGTTAAAGGGTAGCAAAAATAACACAAAAATTAAAGTTAGCATAGAGCAGCTATAAATGCTTTTTAACGACCAACGAGGCAACCAGATACTCTCTTTAAAAATATCCCAAAAACATCCATAGAAAGAAGGTATACATACAAATCCTGCTTGCTTCATCATATCAGAAATCAGATTACCTACCTACCTTCTTCATTTGGCCGTACAAAAGTAGTAAACTCTAATTAATCGCTCAGCACTATTTGACATGAAAAGCAAGTACCCAAACGGTGTCTGGTTTTTGACTTTAGTCAATGAATAATAAACTTTTTTTTTAATTTGACAATAAATAATAAATAATAAACTGATAAGGAAATAGGGGTGTCAATGGCACCCTTTTAACCGTTTACCCAATCAGTACCGTATTCGATAAGACGGGTATGAATAAGATTTTTTTTTCATAAATTTATCGGGTACATGTATAGATAAAGATATTTTTCCGTTATCAAAACGGGTAAGGATATGGATAAAGTGTATTTGATACTCGTTACCCGATCGGATAGTTATATTAAAAAAATATATACATTATATATCTTAATGAGTATTGAATTATTATCCATCTCTAACAGTCTAATTGACAACTACTTTTGATTTTGGAAAATAAAATTTATTAAATTTTTTAACTTAAATAATTGGCCATTTATGTAACTGTGGTAAACATAATTCATCATTAAAACATTTGAACAATTGACCATCTTGTTTTTATTTGCATGCCTGATTTTTTTTTAATTAAAGAACATAGATATTTGTGTTTTTGAATTTATGTTTTGATAAAAAAAAAATTTAGTTGGAATTAATTTTAGATTATACATGCAATAAACAAATGTGTCTTAGTGTTTTATTTAATAAATAATAAAAATAATTATTATATAAGTATTAACCGTTATTTAATCGTTATCGTTTCGTTATCCGACAACTACAACGGATAATGGTAAGGTATGGATAAAACAATTTGTAACGGGTAAGGGTAAAGATAATTTGTGATGGGTACGAATATGAAAATGCTTGCACCCAACCCATATCGTACCCATTGACACCCCTATAAGGAAATTTGAGTACGTATCCTCTGCATTAACTAAAAAATGAATCTTTTGAGTTAATGAATCTCAACCACTTAATTTTAAATGGAGTCAATCTGGCCCTTCTTTAAAGATCTAGTCCGCTCGAATCTTAAAACAAATCGGATGGTCGGAATTTATTAACTCAAAAGATTCATTTTTTAGTTAATGCAGAGGATACGAATTAGTAAGGTTCTCTTTTAGGAGTCCGCACCGTCTGCATTAATTCAAAAGAGTGTCTTTTCAGTTAATACATATTAGCCGTCCAATTATAAACGGAGTCCATCCGGCCGCCGCCTAAAACATAAGGTCTTTAATATTAGTGTACATTTAATTCGCACGAATTTTAAAATTAATCTGACGGTTGACTCAAAAGATTCCTTTGAGTTAATGCAGAGGATACGAATTGCCCTTTTTGGCAGAGAAGAAGTCAGATTTGCCATGTGATAGTTACAAGCTTACTGTATGAATATTACCGGAAATAACTTGTTTTTTTTTATTTTATTTTTCAGTAAAATAGACAGCTTTAAAATTTCAACGGTTCAAATTTTTCATAGATCAACTCAAGACCGTAATTTTTTTTCTTTTTAGGAAAAATTAGGATCAAACTAGCCAACTGACTAATATTCATAATTTAATTTTATTAGAATTTCGAACATACAATCTTCTTCTTTTTTTATATGGTTGACAACAATTGCTGCTAACGGGTATATAGATCAAAAAGTTATTTACAGATGAACATGCAATCTTCTACCAAATTTTTTTTTTTTGATATTTTTTTATTGTGTAATGTTTCTGTAAAAGAGGTGCACAAAGTTTTCTATTATATTTGACGTAGTTTTATATTTTAAAAAATAATTTTCACAATAATAATGTTGCAAAACTGTAGAGTAGGGATTTTCTTTCTCTAAAAATTGCAGCCAATTTAGGTATACCGTATACCTATACTTGGTTTATATTAAATTTATATTTGAGATGTTGTTATACTTGATTTATATTAACTTTTACTTTCTGTCTCATTGCATCAAATAATGGATCAACTGATGTTTAATTATTTTGAATTGAAGGATCAACATTATAATACTAGTATTAAAGATATTTTGATATTTTAACAGAAAAATACATAAAAGTTTCTTTATTAACATCGTACAATAAAGAAAACATATATATAAATAATGATTATTTTCTATTGAATTGTGTAGCCGTCATATTCAATATCATGTCAGAACAAAATAAATAATATTACAGTTATGACTTGTGATTTTGTATTATAATATGCGGTCATGTAACAATAAAATTTGTTATAGTACAATGTATTATGATATATGAAAGTTTGTGTGGTCTAGTAGCATTAATTATACTGTATCATTGAGGTATTATATATATATATATATATATATATATATACAGAGTAAGGCTACGCTACTTCGTGAATTAAACGGGTTGTTTTAATTCGTGCTCATATCTCTAGTTTTGAAGTCCAAATAGCCGATTCAAACCATTAGATGTTTAATCTAACTTAAAATGTTCTTGGGGACCAAATTTTACATTTTTTTTAATTTTTTTACTATTTATTAAGATGGTTTGAAAATTGTTGTTTTTTAATGGTGCAGAATTTTAATAAAAACAACGATTTTCAAACTATCTTAATAAATAGTAAAAAAAATCCAAGAAATATAAAATTTGGTCTCTAAGTACATTTTAATATAGATTAAACATCTAACAGTTTGAATTAGCTATTTGGACTTCAAAACTAGAGATATGAGCGCGAATTAAAATAGCATATTTAATTCACGAAGTAGTGCAACCTTACTCTACACACACACACACATATATATAAATACACACACATCTCTCTCTAGAGATGAGCTACGGTGAGTTGCAAAGTAAATCGATTATTTTACTTCACATAATATCTTTATTTTCAAAGTTCAAATAGCCGATTTGAACCTTTCAACATATTCTTCATAATAAAATTAGATTATGACATTAATCAGCTATAAACAAATTATAAAAACGCACATGAATATGAGCATTCTGTGAATACACAATTAGATTATTCTTGCTTAATTAGAGTGTTAGAAACCTGTATGTATATCACAACTGAAAAATTGGCATTAATCGGATCAGAACAGTCAACAATGAGCCGAAAAGATACTATGTCCAGAGGAGAGGATATGAATTGATTTGCTACAGAAAGTTGGTACGGTCACTGGTGTATCATTTATGTCATGAGATGCACTTAGAGAGGTCAAGGCAGAGAGGTCAATTTTTGCGTCTTGTCTAACTGGCCCATTGCCTGACCCAACTTTCTTTTTTTTTGAGCCAATTTTGTTAGCAAACGCTGTAGGCAATGATTTGTCAGGGAACAATAAATATTACACCATGGAAATGGAAACAAGGGGCGCCGGAATCAGAAAATTTAAGCATTTTTAATACTTTGTTTGCATTTTTTTTTTATGATTTTTGGAATTTTTAATTTTGTTCAATTAACGATTTAAAATCTAATAAAAAAATTAAGCATGAATGTCACATCAAAACATTGTAATGGGGCAGTGTTTCAAAATGTGATTTTGTTCATGCATGCGGAAAACCACTGTATACCGCATATGCAGATTTTAAAATAAAAATTCACGTATATATATATATATATATATATATATATATATTTATATTCATATATTTGAATTTATTTTCACATAATGGCATAACCAATAATAATTTTTTTTACCTTTTTTTACATAAATTTTAATTAAAATACAATCAAATTATTAAAACCGCATGGAAGGACTGCATGGCCGCATTTTTAATCCGCATATGCACTTTTTTATTCCGCATGACCGCATATACGGCCACACGGTCAAAACCGCATGAAAAAAAGCACGAAATATTTTAGCACGGCTGCCGACCGCATGCGCATATGCGGCCCATGCGGCCGCATTTTAAAACACTGAATTTAAGGAGCTAATCTCTTTTACAAGTTTAAACAGGTTCACACATATCAAGGTGGCTTATGTGGCTGTCTATGTGGATTTTAACTAGTTGCTCCCAAATCCAGAAAAGATCCGGGGGACGTTTGAACCCATGACGAATGTGATAAAGAGCACAAATCAATAAGTTAGAACATGTGCTATAAATAAGTTTTATTTTATGTATATTTTATTAACAACTCATAGTAAAATTGTATATATATTTCCATTATAAAATATGACAACTTGTATTTGCACCTGCATACTATACATGTAGCATGCAATGATCTTCTGTATGTGTGAACAGAACTGTATTTAAAAATCATTAACATCATGTTTGGTTGTGGTCTAAATGGTGGAATAAGAAGTTTAGGCCTCGTTATTCCACCAAACGTGCCTTAAATGAGCTGGCCTAAGATGACATAAGCCGATCTTTAGGCCGGCCTAAATTAAGCCACCTCACATGGTGGTTTAATTTTTATTCCAACTCGTGGCCTAACTTGAATGATTATAATAATATTTTATTTATATATAATTAGTATATTATTGTTAATAATTATTATTAGTATATAATTATGTAATTAATATTTTATATTGTTAATATATTAAATAATAATTGAGGGATCAAGTTGCAACATTTTTTGAGTTACAACAAGTTACAACAAATATTTTCTACATTTTGAAAGTCCAAATCGTCGATCCAAACCGTTAGATGTGATCTTTACAATAAAATATGCTTGGAGACCAAATTTTACATTTTTTGGAATTTTTTTACTATTTATTAAGATGGGTACAAAAACTAGTCAAATTCATACCATTGAATTTTGTACCCATCTTAATAAATAGTAAAAAATTTCCAAAAAATGTAAAATTTGGTCTCCAAGCACATTTTATTGTAGAGATCACATCTAACAGTTTGGATCGACGATTTGGACTTTCAAAATGTAGAAAATCCTTGTTGTAACTTGTTGTAACTCAAAAAATGTTGTAACTTGATCCCTCCTCATAATAATTATAATAATATTATATAATTAACCTCCTTTTATTAATAATTATTATTAATAAATAATTATATAATTATTATGTTATATGGTTAATATATTAATATTGTGTAATTAGTATCTTATTAACGATATATAACTATATAATTAATATGTTATATTGTTAATATATTAAATTATTATTATAATAATATTATAATAATATTGTAATATATTAATATTATATAATTAGTATCTTATTATTAATAATAGTTATTAATATATAATTAATACCCTATATTGTTAATATATTAAATAATTATCATAATAATATAATAATATAATAATATTATATAATTAATATTTTCTTATTCATAATGATTATTAATATGTAATTATATAATTAATATGTTATACTGTTAATATATTATAGTTGTTATTAATAATTAATATTCTTAACATATTATAGTTGTTATTGATATATTAATATTATATAATTAGTATCTTATTATTAATAATATATAATTATATAGTTAATATATTAAATTATTATTTTAATAAGATTATATAATTAGTAATTATTATTAATTTATAATTATACAATTAATTTTTTATTATTAATAATTATTATTAATATATAATTAATATTTATATTGTTAATATATTAAATAAATTTTATAATAATATATAATATATTAATATTATATAATTAGTATCTTATTATAAAAAATTAACCAATTTAGGGTTTTAAAACTTTAGTCCTTCACCAACTCTAACCAAATAAAGAATAGTTTAAGCTATGATTTAACTTTAGGCCTCAACCAAACATGAATAATTTAAATCGGCCTAAGTTGGAATAACTAATTCAGACCTCCTTAGCTTTAGGCCACAACCAAACATAAGGTAAGTGCATAAAGTTGCATAACCTTATTTTTATTATTTTTAACACGTTACGTCATGTTAAAGTTACTTGTCTAAGTCATAATTTATTTGTTACGTCACGACATAACAATATATATTTATATTTAGAACAATATAATTCATTACATCGGATGAAAAATTATGTTTTTTTAAATAAAAAATTCTCAACATATTTTCTTTTACATTTTTTCAATTAAAAGTTTAAAATTCATGAAAAAAAATTAAACTTGACTGTCATATCATAGACGGACACATCATGGATTTAATGCTGTAACTAAATTTATTTTACCTTCTTTTTCATTATTTTTGACACATTGAATAAAAAATATATTTTTATCAAGTCACATACCTAAGTCAATCACATCACATCACATCACGACATGTATATTGAACACAATAATTCATTACATACGAAAAACATTATATAACTCTGTTACAAACTACCAATTAAATACAAACAAACATCGGAAAAGTAAATTCCTACCTGTGCTCAGTTTTGTGTTTATTATTCTGGCAACATGTTTGAAGGATGAAGCTCATTTAAATCCCTCATTTATATATATATGAACCAATTAAATTTTGATAATAACAATTATGTGTTTTTGTTTATCAGATAGATAACTATATATATTAAACAAATAAAATTAATTACTATATGAAATTAAGTTACTGCTTCATGTTTATTTGTTTTTAATTTCTTTCTTGACAGTGTATATTTTCATCTGAAGCGACAAGGTCTGAAATGCATGCATTTAATAAAATTATATATATATATATATATGTATCCATGTGATAGTACAGGGTGAATTGGTGAAACCACTGTTAACCAAGGTTTGCTATGAGTGATTTTTCTAGGTACTATACCAGTATACCGTCTGTTTTTACATTTGATGGTTTTGACTGAACTTTGAAACAGGGAGGAATCTGAAAATTGAGAAGAAAAAAAAGAGAGTCAGATAAATAAATTTTATGTAATTTTAATTTATGAGAAGAGTCAGACAAACTAAATATGACAATTTTATTAAATGTTCAGACAGTATTTATATCTGCCATATGAAAAAGGGCATTCATAATGGGCCCACATATCAGTGGATTCCACCTAGCATAAGCAGTAGGGGCACCTAAATTATTTTCTCTTTTAAAGTTCAATTAAATTTGTATTTTTGAGTAGTACTATAATTTTATTGTCCAATTTGATGAATTCACATGCAACATCACAAAATTGATGGTACTCTATTGTCAAATTTATTATGAATCATATGAAAAAATAAATAAATAGTTGAGAATTTACAAATTTCATAGATAGGACCTTATTATTATTTTTTTTTATCCCATTTGAATTAAATTTAAAACGAAGCCAGATGATAATGTTTCAATTTATATGTTTATGTATTTCAATTTATGCATGATATGTAAGTGTCTTTAACTTTAATTTTATGATTTTTGTTATTTAATATTCACATTTTTGTTTTTGAGAGAAATAGTAATTTTTTTGAGAGAATATTCACATTTTTGTTTATCGATGCATTATTGATAACTCAGAACATAACAGCTCTAAACTTTTATTTCAAATTACATCCAAATGGAGCCAACCACCCAAAAATAAAAGAAAAAATATATAAAAAAAAAGGAAAAAAAAAGAAAAGAAAAGAAAGAGAGATGACTTTCATAAGAAAACTTTTTATTTCAGGGACCAAATCATAACGAGCCAGTTCAGGATAGGTTTATCTGTGTATTTACGATTTTTTTCCGAACCGATATTAAACGGGTCACGAGCTATGAATTTTTTTATTAACTCTAAATGGTATAATTCATGCGTGTCTGCTTATCATTCAACATATCTTCATTCTTTTGTTAAGTACGTAGATGTTTTAATCCGTCAAAAACTTTGATTAAAAGATAAAATTTTAGATTAAATATCAACCTCCGATTAAATATTATAATTTTATGCATTCTTTTTTATGTTTTTTTTTTATTTGTAGAAGTCTAAATTTATTTAAATACGTACTCGCCACACGGTCTCTTTCTATTTTTGAAATGTCATTAAGAAATTTTTTGAATTGATTGATAATTAATTGTTCATAGTTTCATCTAGCTCTTTCAAATATTTTATATAATATAAGAAATATTGTTTGTCCTTTAATATGTCATTTGGCTTGAGATTTTTTTATTAAAATATGTTAAAAAACTTAAAAAATATATATGCATTTAGTATGTCATTTAAGGAATGTTATTTACATGCAGATGTCATTTAATATATCATATAAGAAATACTATTTGTCACTAATCTAAATTTTTATTAAAACATGTCAAATTGTATGAAACTTTTTTGTTGTCTTATCATATGTCTCTCATGTAACACACGGGTACGATACTATTTTAAAGAACAAAAAAATCTATTTACCAAATAAAAAACATAAATCAACAACCACATACATAATAAAAAAAATTAAGTAAATAAATATACAATAAGATACGTCAAACTGTCCAACCATGGCTTCTATGCATTTTTCCTAAGAAATACAGGATTCAACAAATATATTAAGAGAACATACATCTGTTAATTATCTATGAAATATCAAATTAACAAAGAAATACAAACTAAAGAATAATTGCTCTCAGAACCATCAAAACTTTTAAAAAGTTTACTAATTTCCCCTTCAAAACGTTAAATATTCTATTTTCCTATTAAAACTTTCAAAATTTCCAACTTCTATTCAAAATATCAAAATATTTTATTTTTTAATTAAAATTAAGCATGATTAGTTTAAACCCTTTTTGATACTATCTACTTTATATTAAAAAATAAAAATTAAGATGATCCATTTATCATTCCTCTCATATAAAAATATGTATTTTTTTATGGCTATGTTTCCTTCCTTCTTATATACCTTCTTTACCACACGAGAGGAGACTCTTCCACCTCTTCCAATCCAAGTAAGGTAATACAGTAATCTTATTAGAGTGAGTCTATGGTACTATGCATATTACGATTTGGCACCGTGTTACGGCTCTATATTCGAGTTTTCAAATTCTAACGGTCGATCCGAACCGTTCATCTTGTTCTCCATATTAATATGTGTTTGGAGACCAAATTTTACATTTTTTGAAATTTGTTTACTATTTTTTTAGATATTTAGAAAATCACTTGATCTGAAAATTCTGGACCATCCAAAAACAGTGATTTTTCAATAAATCTAAAAAAATAGTAAACAAATTTCAAAAAATGTAAAATTTGGTCTCCAAACACATATTAATATAGAGAACAAGATGAACAGTTCGGATCGACCGTTAATATTTGAAAACTCAAATATAGAGCCATAGCACGGTGCCAAATCGTGATATGCATAGCACCATAGACTCACTCATCTTATTATATTAAAAAATAAACAGTAGTCTCTGTTTGCACGGACATAAAGTTCACAAATCACGTCAAGTACAGTAACAAAACAAAAATCTTCAAACCAAGATTCTTGGTATTTATTTCATTAAATCAGATGTCGAGAATTCGGTCATTTATTATTATTATTATATTATTATTTTGCAAAATTAGTTTAGAGGGCCGAACCCTTGACCGAAAGTATTTTTATAAATATTTAAAGTTGAGAAATTTAATTCCATCTATATCTCAAAAATAATATACCATACAATAGTTTTATATATTTAATTGGCTCCATATTTTTTTTATAGATTTGTTAAACTGACTAATATCTTTTCAAACCTAAATAAAAATTACATATTAATATTTTTAGTTTAAAATCCTACCTTCTTCTTTTACTACTATATATTAACATAACATAAATTAATAGAGCCCTCTTATCTAAATATGTTCAAGGGAAACATTAATTCAAATCAAACGGTATGATCTATATTATATGTTAATGGGCAAATTTTATAACAACAAAGAAAAAAATATACCGATTGGAGAAACAATGGCTGAATACCTAACAACTGTACATGCAATTAATTTATGACACCTTCAAATGGTATTTCCAAAGCACAGGGATTCCATCGCTACAGATGACCTATATATACACACACACACACACACACACACACACACACACACACAGTTATAATTATATCAGCGCATTAAATATTTACTTCCTCTGTCCACTATTACTATTAATTGTGTCATTACAATTTTCCTTTTTATGGGGCTTTCTTCTGTTCTAGGAATCAAGTAATAAAACCAAAAGTTTCAATCCAAGCTTTAATGTACCAGTAATTAATTCAAGTTTTTTTTTTTTTTACCAACAATGGCATTTCCATTGTTTGAAAGTTGAAACAGATCAAAAAGTGAACTGCCAACAATTAAGCCAGCATGTTTACCAAGTGCTGTAACCATAATATATGTAGCTAGCTAGTGAGAAGTGAGAACAGATGCCTAGTACCAGAGGCGGAGCCACAGTTGGATTTTGAAAAAAATGTAATGAGTATAAAGGACTGACTCGCTGTCATTGTTAATTTAGATGATTGTTCAAAGAGAAAGTGTGAACAAAACCAAGGTAGAAGGAGATTCTGACAAAGTGGGACAATTGTTTAGATGGTTTCTTGGACTGACTTTTGTGTGGGTCTTAAAATTAGAATATTAAAATAAAGATGTATGTGGCTGATAAAGTAGAGAAAAATGTGTGTGGATATTTGTGTGGGGAGATTCGAGTGGAAATTAATATTATAAAATTTGAGATGGAGCTTGGTTTAGGAGAAAAGAAAAGTAATTACTTTGATAAAAATGATACCGAAAAATTAATAGCTGATAAAATTATAGAAGGCTATGATAAAAGTTGGAAAAGAATTTTTTGACAAAATGAATGTATTATATTATATTAGTGATTTTTGGATGTATTTTGAGTTAACATAATTTTTCGACAAAATAAATTTGTATAATTTTTTTCTATTTCTTTAGTATAAAACTTCGAGAAAATATGAGTTTTTGATATGATTTGGTCAATGTTTACCGATTCTTTCGATTTTGATTTCATTATCAACTTATCAATTTTGATTCTGATTTTTAGAACTATGATTCTAGGTTTTTGACATTAGTACTACAATCCGTGCTAAAATCTGGCGCTCTGCCATAAACCCTAGCCACTATATTATGTTCTTTCAGTATTCAATTTCTCATTGTTTAAGAAGTAAAAACTACAGAGAAATAAAAATTGTAAGTTGCAGTTGTGTGGCTGTGCGGAGACGAGTTATATAGGACTATAAATAGCAGGTGATGTCTTTGATTAGGAGGATTTTTTTTGTTTGCCTACTCTGATAAAAATTCTAGCTACACCACTGCCTAACATAGATAATCATAGTCATCTTTATTGATTTTAGATCAAAGCTTTAAAAAAATTCAGATCTTGTAACTTCGAGATTGATTTGAACCTAGTTCCAACTCGACTCGCTCGATTAAGTTTTTGGCCACTTTTAACTTGAGCTCGAGTTTGAATTTGAAATTATTTTTGTTTCGCTCAAGCTCAACTCGAAATTACTCGATATGTAAATATGCATTATTCAATTTGAAGTATATAACATTTAATATAAAATAGTATGCTTATTTGTAGGGGTGGCAAAAAAAGCTCCTAGTTTGTGGCTAGATCATGATTCGTACTTGATTCTCTTGCTAACAGTTCGTCCGTTATTGGACTGAGTTGTTAACGAGCCAGTTCGTCACTAGCTCAGTCCAGAATTAAAGAGTTCAAGCTCAGGCCTAACTTGCTCCCCAGCTCGCAAGCTAGTTCGGCTAGACATCAATTTGTTAATTTGTATGAATTTGTATGTATTTTATATTGTCTAACTTGGTCCAGCTTGGTTTAGTTTGATCCAAAAAGTTTATATAATTTATTTTCTTCTTAAAAAAAAATATAGTCAAATCCAGCGAGGCAGCTCGTCAGCTCATGAGCTAGCTCGGACTGGCTTGTCACGATTTCAAGCTAAGATTTTAGCTCGAATGCCCTAGATCCAGCTCTCTCGACTATAGCTTGATCCATAATTAACAAGTTGAGCTAGAGTCTAGCTCAGACCGAGCCAGCTCCTTGACACCCCTATTTATTTGTATTGTATAAATGTCATTTTTATTCAAATTTCCTATATAAAGTTAACAAAATATTATAAAATTGAAAATGATAATTTATTATTTTTGCACATAATTATATAAGGTATATGAAAAAAAAATTAATAATCACAATAATTAAGCTTGTATAAAGCTCGAGCTCGATTCAAGTTCGAATTTTGGCTCGATATCAATTGCTCAATTGACTTTTGGTTCTAACACGACTCGATTTCAGCTCTTAATATTGACTACATAATTCAATTCATATACACAAAAAAATTTAATTACAACCCTATCTGAAATATTAAAAAATAAAGCCAGAAACTTTTTTCTTCATATAATTTAAAAAAAAAGTAGTAGTACTACGTGGTGATTTTGTTGTCGTAATTACTCCATCAGTCCCAACCAAATATGAAGTTTTGTAATAATAACTAGATGCATACCGAATTCATATGCTGCACCTCTGACATTGCTTATAAGTAGAGCAGACCAACATTAATAACCCCGAAGAGAAAGAGAAGGGAGAGAGAAAATAGTATTTCAAAAAAGAAGAGAGAGAGAGAGAGAGAGAGAGATCAGAGATGGCATCCCAACCAGGGCCTCTTACTAACTGGCCATGGCATAGACTTGGAAATTTCAAGGTAGCTTAATTAAACCCTTCTTCTAATTTATTTAGTTTTACCAAATCATATTACAAATTTTAAATTCCCTTTGGTTTTTTTAATGAATAATGTTGACACCGTTGAGTAGGTTTTTCTTCTAACAAATCACTCTCAATGAAGCTAATTTCATGCATAAAAATATATTGGCACCTTTGTATTATTTTATTAACTCAGTTTTTTCTTAGGTTATCATATATGATTTCTGATTTTGAACAAATGCACCAAGTTTCTACTATCCTAAATTATGTATCATTTATTTTTTTTCAAAAAGAATTTTATATATACATAATATTTTTGAAGTTAATGTAAGCACATATTTTTTCTTTTTGTTGGTGTCTAAGGTTCTAGCACTTCTGTTTTATTTTATTAATTCAGTTTTTTTCTTAGGTTATAATATGATTTCTGAGTTTGACCAAATGCACCAAGTTTCTACTTATTACCTCAAAAATATATCATTTATTTATCAAAAAGAATCTTACATATACACAATCTTTTTGGAGTTGATATAAACAAACATGTTTTTGTTGCTGTTTAAGGTTAATTCTAGCTAGCACCTTTTATGCATTAATTTTTACACAAGGCTTCCTAGTTCATACGTTGAACTGATTTTGCCACCTTTTGCATGATTTGTACATGAATGTAGTATGTCTTGCTGGCACCATGGGTTGCTCATAGCATACACCAGTTTGTAACAAGAAAGAGAGAGGAGAGGGACTTGTTTAATTTCTTAACGCTCCCGTTTCTTCTATTGCGGCTTCTCTATAGCCAACTGTGGATCAGCTATTCCCGCTACCAAACCGCTAGGAGCAAGCGCCGGATTGTTACCAAAAGCCTTGATTTCGAGCAAGTTGATCGCGAGAGGAATTGGTAATCTTTGTAGTACACTCTTGCTATTCTATCTACTTGAATTCTACATTTTGGAACTGTTTTAATTTATACATTTATATACATCAAAATTTCATTGTTTTCATGTGGGTATTTGTTGTACATTTGATAATTTTAAGATATAAAGAAAATCAAGTTGTCTGGACATCTTCTCTGATCGAAAACATTTTTCTCGGGAACTAATGGGATAGATTTCCTCATTTTCGTGGGTATAAACGAAATTTTTCCATGAAAGGCTTCTCCATCTGAAAGAACTACTAATTGTTCATGGTGTTAGACTGTTAAATTCAATTTGGGTTAAAATTAGGCCTCTTCGTCAAACAGAGATGACCTTGATTTAAGCAAAAGTAAATCTTTAAATGGTTTAAGAAGGAGCATTTTGTGTGTGTGTGTGTGTGTGTGTGTGTGTTTAAGCCCATTTACCTACGACCTCTTAATGGCAGACGTTACGGTTATTTTCAATTTTGGTTCAGTAAAATAAGAGGAAACAATACTTACTGCATGACATAATTTTTACTACTTTTGAAAAGGGAGTGTGATTATGATTTGGGATATCTTAGTTGTATACTTATTTTCATAACTTCTACCCTTTTATAAAACTAATGTATGAATAAATATATGACAGGGATGATCAAATTATACTGACAGCATTGTTGATGTATTTGGTAAACCTGGTGCTACCTGCCGCACAGAGATTGCCATGGTGGAATGCAAAGGGAATAGTATTCATTGCTCTTCTTCACAGTGGACCAGTCGAGTTTTTGTATTACTGGTTCCATAGGGCTTTGCACCACCACTTCCTCTACTCTCGGTACCATTCCCACCACCATGCCTCCATTGTTACCGAACCCATCACTTGTAAGTCCTTTGTTATGCACATGTATAAGTTAAAGCAATGTATGAAATTTTGTGGAGTGAGGCTATTGTAATATGCATATCTCCATTTTAAAAATCTGAACCGTTCAACATGATTTTCCTATGAAAATGTACTTGCATACCAAATTTTACATTTTTTAGAAAATTCTACTTTTTTAGATTGGTAGAAAATCACTTGATTTAAAAATTCTAGACTATATATCCAAAAGCAGTGGTTTTCTACCTGTCTAAAAAAATAGCAACAAATTAAAAAAAATGTAGTACATTATCATATTTGGATTGTCTATTTGAACATTAAAAATGAAGAAATGGATCCCTAGCACAGGTCAATCCATAATATGCATATTGCCATAGCCTCCCTCAATTTTGTGTATCAAACGGATGGGGTCCGAAAGAAACTATTAGTAACTTAATCAAATGAACTATTCTTCTTTTACATTGTTTTCTTGACAATTAAAAACTTCTTTCTACTAATTATGTAAAGAAAATGGCAGCTGTGATACACCCCTTTGCTGAGGAATTTGTGTACTTTTTGCTATTTGCAATACCCCTCATACCGTCTTTGCTGTGTGGAGTTGGGTCAATTGTGGGAGTTGCTGGATACTTGATTTACATCGACTTCATGAATTACATGGGTCATTGCAACTTTGAGATGGTACCGAATTGGCTGTTTCACATTTTCCCGCCTCTCAAGTACCTCATGTACACTCCCTCGTAAGTTCACCTCGTCTTATAAGTTAAAAATATACAAATTGAAGTGATGTGTATGTATCAATCAGAATGCTTCATTGTGCAAATTGGAGTCTGCATTATTGTTTATCAATTAAATACATGTTTCTTTATCCAGGTTCCATTCGATCCATCACACGAAATTTCAAGCAAACTACTCTCTTTTCATGCCCTTATACGACTACATATACAGTACATGTGACAAAACCACTGACAGCTTGTATGAAAGGTGTCTTAAGGGAAGAGAAGAAGAGAAGACCGATGTGGTGCACCTGACTCATCTGACTGGCATACAGTCTATTTTCCATCTGAGGCTGGGTTTTGCCTCAGTTGCATCCAGGCCATTCATCTCAGGTCTCTATCTCTGGATTGTCTCACCTCTGAGCTACTTATTGGTGCTTCTGACATGGATTTTTGGTACCACTTTTACACTCGAAAGGAATAAGTTCAATGATCGGAGCATGGAGACGTGGGTGGTGCCGAGATATACCTTTCAGGTGATGATTAAAATATTAAAGTACTCAATCTGATAATGCATTTGTCACTGCTCGATCATATGATTTTATCGATATCACAGTGCCCACAGTACAGTTGTATTTGTGTTTCATTTGTTTGTTTACTTTGATCATAGTGCAGTAAGTTTTACAAGTACCTGTATAGTGATGGTTGGTTCCAAAACATACAGTATTATTTCGAGATTATACGCATGAGACCTAATTGGTCGTGTTATTTTATCTGTATAATTTCTTTAGTATATATTGTGAGTTCTAAGTACATTGTACCAGTACCTGTACAAGCCATATCCTAATGCCAAAACATATCTGATCGATTCAGTTACTACAATCTCCTATCTCAATGCAAATTTTTATATAATTATCTTATTTTGCAGTATATGTCTAGGTTGGATGAAGGTAGAATCAATCGATTAATTGAGAAGGCAATATTAGATGCTGAAAAGATGGGTGTTAAAGTATTAAGTTTGGGTCTCTATAATCAAGTAAGTGATGCTATAACCTTACCGTAAATGAATTATTTTTCCATACCATTTTACCATAGTATTGAACACTTTTCACTTGTGAATATATCATGCTGCATTTACATTATACTGTTGTATCTGTAGAATATATCATTTACAAGATCGAAAATCATGTTGTTTTGTATATGTTAGGTACCTTGCTTTTGTATCCAGCGTGTCTCAGGTAATACAAGAGCTAAAAAAAAGTGGAAATTAAGGGGCAAGTATCAAATTAATTTAGTCTAATTTGAAAGACACTTTGCTTTCCATCAAGAGCTTCATAGTTTTTTTAAAATTGTTCCAAATTTATTTTGTACAAGATATCTACACTTTCAGTTTTCTTATTTGATAATCCCAGTGATGGTACTTCTCATAAATAATTAGATAGGCGTACTATAGAATAGATTTAAACTAGAAATACCCTTTTGGTAAAAGTGATGTAAGGCATTTGAACAAATGAAGCCTTAATTAAAAGTTATTACCCTCAACTATAAATAACTTCATAACAAAATAGTTCTTCAATTTGAAAATTGACAATCAAAATTTCCACAGGGAGATGAATTGAACAGATATGGAGAGATATATATCTCCAAAAATCCAAGCATGAAAATTAAAATTGTCGATGGCACCGGCTTGGCTGCTGCTTTGGTTCTTAATTCCATTCCAGATGGCACAAAAAGGGTTCTTCTGATAGGAAAGCTTAACAAACTGGCATATTACTTGACATTGGTCTTATGTCAAAGAAAAATTCAGGTAGTATTTAATTAATCATTATATTGCATGTATATGTACACTCTACCAGTACATGCAAATTGTTGTGGTACCTTAAAGACTAGGCAAAAAAACAAAATAGAAATCTCCTTAATTAGGGTAATTATTTATCTTTTGATTAGAATCAGCTGCTTAAAAAAGTGAGAATGAAACAGGTTGAGATAATGCGCAAAGACTTGTATGAGTTCCTGAAACTCCAAATGCCACAAAAGATGAAGGATTTCGTTCTGCTATCAGATAGTTACATGAGCAAGGTGAGAACTATACTTATTTAGTTAATATATGAACAAATACCTAACAAAAGGTCGTACATGTATAATATAATTAATTGTGCAATCTTATATACTTATTTTTCATATATACTTGTTTTAAGAAGAAAATAAATTGACAAAAGAAAGATAAAATAATTAATTGTGCAGTCTTTTATACTTATTTTTCATATATAATATTATTTAAAATTGACAAAAGAAAGATAAAATGTACTAATTCAGTAATTTCATAAACATGAAAAAATAAATAAAAAGAAGAAGAAGAGTTGTTAATTTGAAGCATGTAACATCAGGGAATTAATTTCTTATGTAGGTCTGGTTAGTGGGAGAAGATTTAAGATACAGTGATCAAATGAAGGCTGCAAAAGGTGTGCATTTCATTCCTTTTTCTCAGTGTCCACCGACGACTGTGCGTAAGGACTGCATTTACTATTCTACCCCTGCTATGGTAGTCCCCAAAGCATTCGAGAACCTGCACTCTTGCGAGGTAATTCCATGCAACTTTTGTTACTCTACACTGTAAGCAAATGCAAATCTTCATTCAACCAAACCATTTTATATATAGTAAATTTGAATGGCTTGAAATTTTGCATTATAATGATCACAATAGAATGAACATAAATATAAACCTCTACCTAAGGTCATATCGGTAGCATGCATTGCTAACCCGATTTGGTCTCAATAACTTCATCGAGCTAACTCAGTAACTCTTCGGTTTGATCTAAAATTTTGTTCTTACCAAACAAAGTTATGTACCAGACCCATTCTTGGTCAACCCAGAAACACGTGTATTAATAAATTTAAAATATAACAGAACTGGCTACCAAGAAGGGTGATAAGCGCATGGCGAGTGGCCGGTATTATACATGCTCTAGAAGGATGGGAAACACACGAATGCGGCGAAAATGTAACATCAATTGATAAAGTATGGGATGCGGCTCTTAAGCATGGTTTTGCTCCATTTAGCCTTGCTTCTGAGATCTAGACAATCATCATATATACATGAATTTTAAGTTTCTCTTAAAATATGTTTACTATTATATATGTTTGGAGAAGACATGCATGCAAGGTGTTGTCTAGTGCAAATTTGGGCTATGCCATGAAATTAGTTAAGTGTGTAGTTAATGGAATACTATGGTGATTCAGTAGCTTTATTGTAACACCTTTGTAGTTAATCAAAACTGATTTAATTTGTGTATTTTTATATTATAAATATTAGGAGTTATTTTATGACCTGCAGCATAATTAATAATTATGATGAGGCTGGTTTTGGTTATCTGTTGCTCTTTCCTGAGATTAGATAAAGGTATGGAAGTGATCCTTTTTCTTAGAACCTGATAGAATCTGAAAAATAAATTGAAAAATAACGGAGTTTAATTATTGATAGAATCTGATAGCATAATTAATGTACCAATACCTATTCATTGTCAACCGAACAAGTTTATTGACATTGAACTACACTAATCAGCCCATAATACAATTTTTTTTTCATGGGCCAAATTCAAGTCTAAAAAAATATTTTCCTAGGCTGAATCGGCCCAAAATCCCAATAAACTCCAACGAAATAATGCATGTAGTTGGCTCCTCTCGTTTCCTCTTCGCCTTGACAATGCAATGAGGTATTTTTAGTGACAGCGGAGTAGGTCCCATGCCTGCATCGGACCTACTCAGTTCTCCTTTTTAGTTGACTAATAATGTCTAGATGAGCTATTTTGCTTTCTATGATCTCATCTCTCCAATAAACACGTGCTCCGTTGCATAAGTGTTAATAATTAGGGGGAATTTCATGTATACCCCTCAAAAACATCGAAATTACATATTCCTCTATCTAAAATTCATAATATCATATTTACCCTTCTAAATTTCAAAAACTCACAAATTTACCCAATTAATCAATAACTGAAATTATTTATATTTAATATTCTCTAAAATATAATTAATCACCTAATTCCTCCCCTTCCCTTCTCCCCTTCTCTATTTTGACATTTGGAAAACCCATAATCAAACCAGCCTAGTTTATGTCGTATGCTTATTGTTCGCCTCTTGAAGAATGAAGAAGAAATATTAAATCAATAAAGATTGCAGTACTGGACCATCAGCTCTCAAGTATTGGATGCTTCTGATGTTCTAACGAAACTAAAAAGCTTCCTTATAAATTAAAAAAGCTCTTAGATTAATATTTGACAAATGCTCTTAGATTGACATGAAATTCAATAAATAATGAGACTTGTTACTTAACTTGATACAGAGAATCATGTATTTGGGATATCTTTTATATATCATATTGCAGTTTTGAATCTTTTGTTTTAATCTAATCTGTTTCTGTCGTCTGCATTTCTCATTTCATTTCTCATTGATGGTTATATAAAGAAAAAAAAATTAGTATTGAGCTTAACAGTTAAACAACTAAATAAATTCTTGGAGTAGATATGAATAGATTTACCATAAGAAGAATTAAGGAGGTTTTGCTCTCATAAGCATTTTATCAAACAGTTCTTGTGCATGAAAGTTTGGAGACCATATATACATCAGTGGTAAAAAACTATTAGCTACAGGAGTTGGCTTTGCTCTAATAAGAGACATTTCATCAAGCATGTGTTGTACAGTTGGGTTGCCCATGTGCAAGCTTATCTGTACTCATCAGATGAAAATATTTTTTTTGTTCCAAAGAGGAGGGGTGGTAGATACGACACGGGAATAGAGAGGACCAGGGAGTGGCGCAGTTGGTCCTGGTACGCCGCGATGAGATTAGAACGAGAGAGAAGGAGAATAACTCCATTCGCAATGGCCACGGGCAGAAGAGAAAGGAAGGAATTAAGTGATTAATTATAATTTAGAGAATATTAAATATAATTAATTTTAGTTATTGATTAACTGGGTA
Source organism: Carex pumila (assembly GCA_033356055.1). Classification (NCBI taxonomy): domain Eukaryota; kingdom Viridiplantae; phylum Streptophyta; class Magnoliopsida; order Poales; family Cyperaceae; genus Carex; species Carex pumila. Next base: position 426,306 of record JARJHM010000090.1, read on the forward strand.
AATTTGTGAGTTTTTAAAATTTAGAAGGGTACATATGATATTATGAATTTTAGAGGGGAAACTACGTAATTTCGAAGTTTTTGAGGGGTATACTTGAAATTCCCCCTAATAATTATTAAGAATCATTCTTTCTTTATCAACGGACTTTGGTTGCAGATGTCTTCCAAAGGGGGGAAATAAATCTGCTGTTATTCAAAAGGGATAACAGGACTCTGTTATTCCGATCCCAGCCGTTGAACTTTGTTGAGATTCGGGCATGAAAAAACTTTGAACGCTCAGGATAGGAATAACAGCGCCCTGTGCTCCATTTGGAATAACAGAGATTTATGTTCCCAAAGGGGAAGCCCCTTCGACCCATTTGCAGTTTCAATACCAAAATATTTTAGCGCAACAACGGACTCGTTTCCGAATACATACCACTCAATTTTAGCCTATCAAATTGTTACCAATACTGTGAAAAATGGAAACTTTATATATAACCTTTAATCAAGACATGTCAGATCGGTCTCGTTTCGTAAATCCTTTATCCAAATTCCAAACATCTCAACTGTTTTATTCTAACAAACCAGAGCATCTCACACCAAAACAAAGTATCTGAGCTAAACTAAGATGAGAGAACAAGCGTTCCTCATATTACAAGTACAACAAAGGCAAAATAAGAAAAATAAAGAAAGTAAAAACAAAGCAAACGTAAATTAAGTATCAGCAGCAAAAAGAAATACTAGAAGAGAAGATCAATACGAAGATCAAACATGAGGATGTATTGCCTCCATTACCAGAGGAATGGAAACATGTGAAGTAGGAGAGAAAGCATGAGCATCCAGACGCCGAAAATGAAAGTAGAAAAGATTGTAAAGGCATCACCGGTGCTGACAGAAGCGGATTGGCCCAAGTCCAGCTGAATGATGAAACAGGCGGCGACAAGCATGAAGAAAAGACCGAGATGCCGAAGTGCATCGGGGAGGTGGTTGAGGTTGATGTATTGTCTCACTTCCCGACGAGGCATAGCGTGGTTGTTCATTTCTCCGCCATGGTCCATCTCCGTCTCTCCTCTCTCCTCTCTCCTCTCTCTCTGTCTCTCTCTCTATTAGGATACACCTTTGTGCATTACACTTGCAAATACTTATACAGGTCTCGAATTAACCCAACGCCATCGAGATGGGAAAGAAATCGGCTGTTATTCCAATTACAGACACCTGTAATTCTTTATCTAATCATTGATTATCATCGAGATTCGTGCATAAAAAATTTGAACGGTTTAATGAGAAAATGTAGGTCCGTGTTATTCCAAAAGAATAACAGCAATTTTTTTCTTTTCCATCGCTTTCCATATGCTCGTGCAAAAGCCGACGTGGGCACGTGGCATTTCAAATGAGAGATCTTACTAGAGATTCACATCCTCTCAGGCTACCGGACTGAGTACAATTGAATTGGACGGTCCAAAATTGTTATTTTTAACTTGGCACGAATCTCAAAGCATAAAATAATATCCCCTACGGCATCACAAGAAAGAACTGATTTGAGAGTAAATTTGGACCGTCCATTTCAATTGTGTTGAATCAGGTACCTGGGAGGATACGGATCCGTCTGGTGGAGAATTTTGGACCATCCCCACGACTAGTTTTTAGGACAAAATATCATAAAGACATGACAATTAATGACGCGCCGGATAATTTTTTTTCTAAAAACCACCAATAAAAAAAACAATATTTTATCAAATTAATATTAACTTTGATTTTTATAGAAATTATAAGAATTGAAATGCTAATTTTTTTTTTTTGTACCGAAATATTATATTGGTCCAAAATATTTTCAGAAATTTTATTATCATTTTATGCCTAACCCCTTACCAGTAACCCTTTACCAGTATTGACAATGATGCTTGGTTAATATCAACATGTTCAGGGTCAAAAAATATTCTTGATATATCTTCTTAGAATTGCCTCTTACAAGTATGGGTTATTTGGATCACAAGTTGGGCTATCTGAATCTGAGTGTACCTATCAGTGCTATTTTATTGAAAAATCTGTTCTTGACAGGTACATGACCACTTGCCACGGAAAAATGGTCATGATGTCCCTAATTCAGGTTTGCCTTGCATGGCAAGAACAAATTCTTCAATAGCGATAGGTACATCCAGGTTGCCCCCAAGTTGTGATCCAAATAACTCTGACTTTTGTTCCACATGTCAACGTTGGGAGGACAACAATTATATATATCCGAGAGTATGTACATTATCATCTGGATTGTTTTATTAGTTTAAACAACTCTCAATTCTCTAAACCATATTTGAAATACTCTTACATTTATTAAACAATTGTTCATGCATTCTGGTAGAATATCTAGATACTACATCCAAAAATTGATATAAAGAAAATTGAAATTAATTAAACATGAAGAAAATTGAAATTAATTGGACAGGATAGATTATCATGTCTGAACTTTTTTAATTATTTTTCGCATTGTGTTATGAACAGGATAGTCATTTACGTTCAAATTTTTTGTTTTTCTGTTCATTTTCATTGTTTATTATGATGGCGGAGATATCTATTCATACGTTATTTCTATGAAACAAGAGATTTCATAGGATACAACCTTTTTTGATATATTTTTTTTCTTTTTTCCACTAATAAAAATATCATCAAAGTACTGAATCCATTTATTGAATGAAAGAGAGACCGGAGGAGAATTTGAATGAGAACATTTTTTGTACGTAGAAAATATTAAAAAGAGTAAGAAACCCAGTATTAATAGATTTTTATGAGTACAAAAGATTTGTAGGAATTTTATCGTTTTAAAGTTTGAATTGGTTTGGATCATTAGAATTTTTACCGATTCTCATTAGTTTTTATTTTTATTTTCTCTATTAAAATATAAACAGTTTTGAGAAAAATAAATGGAGTATTTTCAGTATATCTAAATTTTAAAATACTCTATCTATTTTCTTAAAAAAAACTGATTTTAGATCAGTAAAATTCTTAATGATACTTCTATCTATGAAAATTTATTGGTACTCTTTCTACTTTTTTTTTTCTATTAGAATAATTATATCATTTCCTCACCCTTGTTCCCACTTTCTCCCTGCACTATCCCTATTAAAGATTAACTTTCTTAACTGCCGATAGTTCCGCTAATATGTAACTGTCTAACTAACTTTTGAATTAAATTATACTGTCCTTGCTAATATACTGTATCTCTGTTTCCTTATTAAAATTTCAAAAGTCATTTTCTCCCCACAATTTCATTTTTCGAATCTGAGGCGATTTTTCTGGCGATACGAGGCAACGGAGGCAAGCAGAGACTATTTGAGACTATCGTTCAGGCGAAATTAAGAGAGTATATATTCAAGCGATCTCTCATGTTCGCCGACCATCTCTCATTTTTCAGAAATTTGGGGTATGATATCTCAAAAAGAAAAGGACAGTTAGGGGTGTTCGTTGGGTCCGGTTGATTCAGTTTTGAACCAAATCGAATTAATTTGGACTAAATAGTTCAGTTTTTTCCGTTTAAAAGTTTGCTTTAGTTTGATTTTTAAAACAGAATTATAACTTTGGTTCGGTTCGGTTTGAAAATTTTCAAAACTAAAATAACCTAACTGACTGAACTTTTATATATTATGAATTTGAGCTGGACCATTATGATTATTTCTTAATAACCCGATTTATTTATTAATTAATTGCTTTAAATAGTTTTGTTTATTTCTTATAATCCCAGTTTATTTCTTAATACCCTGATTTATTTCTTAATATATTTTGATTTATTATAAATCAATTGTTTTAAATAAAAAATTAATATATTTTGGTTTGAACCGAACCAAATGAACAAACCAAAATAAAACTTTAGTTCGATTCAGTTTGGTTCGGTTTCAATGTTAAATCAGTTTTATTTTTGAAACCGAATTATAACTTCGGTTTGCCTAGTTCGATTCGGTTTCAACCAAACCGATGAACGCCCCTAATGACAGTAGAATAATCCAGGAAATATCTACTCACCACACGAACACATTCTTCTATATGCGTTACAACGAATCAGAATATCTTGGGAGTGTCAGTTGGTCAGCAAAAGAACAACTGGGAATAAAAGATAGAGACAGAGAGTGACCCGATCACCCGAACCCACCACCCCCTGGCCCCCCAGACCAGATAAGGTAGAGACAGGGAGCGACCCCAAAGGGGATCACTTGAAAAGGTCGACATCAAACTGTATATTACGTACGTAAGGTCGTGCGTGTTGTGTCGCAGGAAATTGTGTATAGACATATTTGGATTAAGGTCGTGTTGTTTTAATGTGTTAAAATTTATAGATGTATCGTATTGTGTTGCACAATAACAGAGATAAACACAACATGTTTAACAGTACAATATAGTTTGGTATGATGTATTTGATGTCTCATGTCAATAATTTTGTTTTTATATTTTGATAATTTGTTAAATGTTCATAAAGTATGAAAACATACTCAGAAAATCTAAAATAAATTAGATTAGTTTCTTTTTTTTTAAATATTTTGTAGTATTTTTTGTGTTTTCAAACGAAATCAGAATTTTTTTTTTAGGAGTTAGAAAAATTAGACGTGTTGTGTCATACTGTACATGTGTCGTATTCATGCTGTAATGTACTTACCAGTGCTGGTTTTAAGAAAATTTAAATATAACACGGTTAAGAACACAATACAAGCACACCTAACAAGACGTGATGTGTCCTTAGCTGTACGTACCGGCACGTGTGCTTGATATGCCGTGTTTTTACAATACACTATCATTGGTGTGCAATTTTTTTTTGACAGAAAATAATAAAAAGGAAGAGAGAAATAGAAAAATTACCTGTAATTTTTTATCGAGAGAAATGGAAACATTACAATATTTAATCAAGACATGTCATATCGGTCTCAATTAGTACATCCTTTATCCAAATTCCAAACATTTCAACAGTTTTATTCTAACAAAACAAGATAATTGTACAAAACAGAGCATCTGAGCTAAACTAAGCTGAGAGAATTAACAAGCGTTCTTCATATTACAAGTACAACAAAGGCAAAATAAGAAAAAAAGAGTAAAAACAAAGCAAACATAAAGTATCACCAACAGAAAGAAATACTAGAAGAGAAGATCAATGCGAAGACCAAAGATGATGATATGTATTGCCTCCATTACCAGATGAACGATACGCACGGCGGCTAATGGAAACATGTGAAGTAGGAGAGAAAGGAGGAGCATCCAGAGGCCGAAAATGAAGATTGCAAAGATTGTAAAGGCATCGCCGGTACTGACAACAGAGGATTGGCCCAAGTCCTGAATGATGAGAAAGGTAGCGACAAGCATGAAGAAAAGACCGAGATGCCGAAGTGCATCAGAGAGGTGGTTAAGGTTGATGTATTGTCTCGCTGCCTGAGGAACCATATCGTAGTTGTTTACTTCTCCGTCTCCTCTCTCTCTCTCTCTCACACACACACCACTCGCAATTGGATTACTTATAAACAGGCCTTTAGGACCCAGTTGTTGCAAAAAAAACAAAAGCATGATGGCTTCTATGCAACAAAAAGAGATATATAAACCAAGTTTCCGGATCAACAATTCTCTTGAATATAATTTTTTGTTAACTGCAATAATACAAGAAAGAATTGTTGCAATTAGATAAGAACATTTATATAGGGCTGTACAAAATTGCTCGAACTCACAACTTGCTCATAACTCGTTTGTTAATGGCTCGCTTTAACTCGCTCATTTACAACTCGAGTCAATTTCAATTCGAATTGGCTGACTTGTTTAATAAATGAACTGAGTTTGAGTATAGCACAACTCGCTCATTTATAACTCGAGTTACATAATAATATGAGTTTGTTAGTGCTTATATACTTTGTTGTATGAAAAATTGTTGGATTCTAAATTATTGTTTGCTTTGAGTGAATTATTATATATGTGTTAGATTGTTTGTAATTAGATAAATTATTACTATGTTATTTCAATTGCTTGTGTATAAATAAATACATACTAGTGTATAACAATATCTAAGAACTTGACTGATTATACGAGTTACGAGTCAACTCGAGTTGATAACGAGCTGAATTTACATTGGCTCTACAACTCGTTATTATCATCCCAATTCGAGTTGGCTCGCTCGTTTAATAAATGAGCTAAATACGAATTGGAATAACTCACTCAAACTTAACTTATTTACAGTCCTAAGTACATTCTAAGATAATGTTTATTTTAACTTCTAAAAGTTAGGATAATTTGTTCAAGGTTCTTTTTTTTACTTTTAAATCATCACTAATTCTTGAACTAATAACAACAGATTTACTGAAATAAGTTAAGTATTAAAAAAGGTGAAGGAATTATTCGATAATCGATTATTTTGACAATTTGTAAGAGTAAAATCCGATTATGTATTTCGACAGTACAGTTGTACAGGTATCATCTATAGAAATAAATCTGCTGCGATTTTTTGGAATCATAGGACCTGCTTTTTTAAATCAAACCATTCATTTTTTGAAATACACGGATCTCAAAATTAGTTGATTTTAAGCACAAATTTCATAATAAATGGATAGTTTGATTTGGAAAAGCAGAATCCTACTATTCCAAAGAATCACAACAGATTTATTTCCATCATCTAGACACATATCATGTCTATAGAAGTTGATGAGATTTAGTGTGTATTTCATTATACATTGAATATTTGAAGTTTTAACAATTAAAAATTAACAGTTATTGATGGTTCATTACATAATAGTTTAATTGTATGCAATTTTGATTGTAAACTATCTTGTCGTTTTGTGATGTATTGAGGCAGACTCGGAAGACTAATCTCCACCACTGTATATATTATCATACTATTATAAGAAAAATCAATAAAATATTATTCACATTTGCTCTCTCATTCTCACATCCTCCAACCACCAAACGAGTTGAGATCCAGTGAAGTAACCCAACTTTTGGGTTTGGAATTCAGCCAGTTCAATTTTAATCCGTAATAATTCATTCGAAGTGAAGCGCACACATCTCAAATAAAGAGTTCGAATTTCAAAATAATCTCAAGCGACCGATTCGAATAAGACCGTCCTGATCCAAAACTCAAAAGTTGAGTTACTTTAGGACCCACCAGCAAACTGCAGATATGATGAGATTACTGCAGTCCCCCATATTAATCTCCACGTAGACGTAATTTTGAAGTTTTTGAGGGGTGTGCGTGAAATTCCCCCAACATTTTATGACACCTGCTAATTTTTATCACTCAACACATGACACGTGTCAATTTTAAAAATAAATCAACCCCGGTTCGATCATTAGCATGTTAGACTGTTACCAATACTATGAAAATTCAAAACATTATAAACTTTAATCAAGGCGTGTCATATCGGTCTCGTTTAGTAAATCCTTTATCAAAATTCCAAACATTTTAACTGTTTTATTGTAACAAAACCAGATAATTGCACAAAACAGAGCATCTCACACAAAAACAGAGCATCTGAGCTAAACTAAGCTGAGGCAAAATAAGAAAATGAAAGGAAAAAATAAACAAAGCAAATATAAATATCAGCAACAGAAATACTAGAAGAAAAGATCAATGCAAAGACCAAAGATGAGGCTATGTATTGCCTCCATTATTAGAGGAAGTACAAGCACGGCGGCTAATGGAAACATGTGAAGTAGTAGAGAAAGCATGAACATCCAGAGGCTGAGGATGAAGATCGAAAAGATTGTAAAGGCGATGCCTGTGCTGATGACAGAAGATTGGCCCAAATTCAAATTGATGAAAGAAGCGGCGACAAGCATGAAGAAAAGACTGAGATGCCGAAGTGCATCAGGGAGGTGGTTAAGGTTGATGTATTGTCTCGCTGCCTGACGAGGCATAGCATAGTTGATCACTTCTCCGCCATTGTCCATCTCCGTCTCCTCTTGGGAATTTTTTATTCATAATAATTATAAAATTCAAATGTACAGAAACAAATAGAGTATCTCATTTTCAATTAATATAATAAGATTGTCAGTACTGATCACGATTCAACATTTGAAGAATCTAAGGCAATGCCCACGATCTATCTTATTTTCTTTCTTTTTTTCTTTTTTAACTTAGACTGCAATTTTTTTTACAAAAAACAAAAAAGATGGATCATGAGTATTGCCTCAAATTCTTAAAATATTGGATTGCGATCAGTGCTGAAGATCCTTTCTAACAAATCTGGAACCTCTTATTCCGGTCACAACCGTTGATATTCCCGCATGGAAAGATTTGAACAGTTGGAATAACAGAAGATTTATTTCCGTCTATCTTTGACTTTTTAACCAAGTTTCTAGAAACAAATGACAATGACGATTGATGCATGATGTATCAGTTGTAAACTTGCTTGTAAAGTAGTATCACCCAATTCTTTTTAGGAGAGTATCACTCAGTTTCTCAATAAATAAATAAAAATGTATCTCCCAGTTTCTTTTTGACTTACATTCCATGACAATGAAACTTGGTTTCTCAATAAATACAAGAAACAATTGTTGCAATCATGCATCTATGTAATTACTTAGATAAGTACATTCTAAGATAATTTGTTCGAGTTCTTTTTCTTTCTTTTTTTTACTTCAAATCATCACTAATTGATCTTGAACTAATAACAACAGATTTACTGAAATAAGTCAAGTATTAATTAAGAAAAAGGTTGATGGGTCATTAGATAATAATTTATTTTGACAATTTCCATGAATACAATTTGGTTTTGTAATCCGACAGGCATATAATATCTATAAACATTGATGAGATTTAGTGTATATTTCAGTATATATTGATTATTGAATGATTTGATTAGTGTACATTACATATTGTACATTAAATAATTTGAAGTTTTAACAATTCAAAATTAACAATGATTGATGGTTCATTACATAATAGTTTTAATTGTATGCTGTCAAACAGGCAGGATAAAATATTATGCAGACTCGGAAGACGGTCCAATTAAGAACTTTTTGTACTAGCATGCAACTAATCTCTAGTCTCTACCACTGATTAGAGTTTTTAGTCCAGGGATAAAGACTTTTTGTGAAGTCTCATGTAGCAACTCACTGACAGTAGATCTGTGATCTCTAATGCAACTTTAATCTCATCAATAAAATTTGGGGTACGTATGATCTAAAAATTAAAATAAAAAATCAATGACAGTAGAATAATCCAGGAAATCTCTACTCACCACACGAACACATTCTTCTACATGCGTTACAACGAATCATAGTATCTGAGTGTCAGTTGGTGACCAAAAGATTCTTGTGTTCCAAAATTAACGAGGAGAAGAAAACTGGAAAATGGGAATAAGAAAAAGAGTGACCCAATCACCTGAACACACACACACACACGAATCCGTATTCTCTCAGGTATTGCACTATTATTGTAGAAGATCACTTATTTTACGGTTTGAGATTAAATCTCAACTGGCTTGAGATTCGGATCACTATAGGGGGCCCCATTTTTGGGCTTTGAGATTCGTGCCAAATTAAAAAGTACGGTTCAGATCTAGTAATTGTAAAAGATTCCCTTACCAAGTATTGGAGAGGATGTGAATTCCACACCCCCCGTCCCAATATTAATAAAAGAGAGTAACTCTTTCGACTTGAAAAGGCCGACATATACCGTTTGGTAATGTATTACCTCATCCTCTCTTTCTCTCTCCTCTCATTCTTAATTAGGTCATGTTTGACTGTGAAGTAAGTAATAGAGTAAATTCTTTGTTTTATTTTTAAGAAGTCAAACGAGAAGTAAATTTGAAGCAGTAATATTTAAATTAATTTGAATTAAGTTACTCTACTTGTAAATTCTGTGGTTAGAGTAACACAATATTATAATTTTTTTTATGAGTTTACTCCACCAAACTCCAACCAAACATTATTATTTTAATTTACTTAACTCGGAGTAAGAAATTTAATTCGGATTAACTTCACTGCACAACCAAACGTGACCTTAAGGAGAGATAGAGAGAGAATGGGGACTATAGGGTCTTGAAATCTTGGATGGAGATTTCAGCGGATCTGAATTCAATGTATTACGGTTGTACGTGTTGTGTTTCGGGATATTGTGTTTAAACGTGTTTGGATTAAGGTCGTGTTGTGTCAATGTGTTTAAATTTATAGATGTATCGTATTGTGTTGCACAATATCAGAGATGAACACAACATGTTTAACAACATAATATGGTTTGATATGACGTATTTTGATGCACGAACGATCAAGAAATTGGAACAAGTAATGAAAAGATAGGTTTGGTTCTGAGATCACACAGATTCTCAATTCTTTGATAAAAACTGATACAAAAATAACTAACTGCCCCCAAAAGACATCACGTCTGTTTTAAATGCAACCCTCAAAATAAAAAATGCCTAAAAATTACATAAAAGACCCTAAAAACGCTAAAATTATAAAAAAAAAGGTCCAAAAGTCCATGAAAAAAGACTCGGATCGCGAATCTGAGCCCGAAAAAAAGCAAAACGAATCTATAGATTGTTTCGGATCCGGTTTTGAGTTGTGGAGTTCCTGTCAAAATTTCAGCCCGATCCGACGGACGGATCAAAAGTTACGCCCCTTTTTGTGAAGCATGCGCATATTGCATCATATTTGGAGGTACCATGCTAATAATTTATTTTTATATTTTGGTAAAGTATGAAAAAATATTCAGAAAGTACCATGTTCATAAAGTATGAAAAAATATTCAGAAAATCGAAAATAAATTAGATTAGTTTCAGTTTTTTTTTAAATATTTTGTAGTATTTATATTTTGTGACATCCAATTGGTTCATACTCGAAAGACAAAGGTCTCAGTTTAAATTTATTTGTACTAACATGACTAATCTGTATATTAATTAGCGCCTCTAGTTGAAGGGTAAAGATTTTTTTGTGACGTTTCATAGCAAGTCACTGACAGTAAAACTGTGAGCTCAAATAATGGGACACTAATCTCATCAATTAAATTTCAGGTATGATCTCATCTTTTTCTACAAAAATAAAAAAATAATAATAAGAAGAAGAAAACAAAACAAAACAAAACAAAAAGGTCAATTAACAACGAAAATACGAACCGAACAAGAAATTCCCGAAATTTTTCTTAATATCCAAAATTAATAATTAATTTCAAAAACTACCCCTCTCTGTGCTGGATTTTGAAAACTGTCCAAACTGATATTTTTTTCAGTTTCTAACTAACTTTCCGGCAAAAAAAAATCCCGATTTGAAACCGGTCGAAATCGGCAAAAAAAAATACCGGATTTTATCACCGGTTTCTAAAGTTTTTTTTTACAAAACATAAAATGGTATAATTTATTTATTTTTTATATTAAAATATTAGAAATATTTAATATATTTCTTTGAAAATAGATGGAATACTATATAAATTGATTTATTAGAAAGACTACGACAAATAATCCGGGTCAATATTTTTCAGGTCGTGTTTTTAACAGCTGTAAGAAAAAATTAATATATTTCTTTGTGTTATTAAAAAAAATGCTTAAATCCTGAATTTTATTAATCCTGGTTCAAAAGTCACTTCTAATTAAATACAAAAAATATTGTAATCTTTTTTTTTTTTAGAAACAAAAACTTTAAGTTATAATAACCTATACATTAATTCATAAAAAATGACCTAATATAATAATTCCCTAATTGTAGGAACAGCTTGAGCGGTTACAGCAGAGAGCAGACTCTTAATCGTCCCCTCTTCTTCTTCGGTTTCTTCTTCAACGACTCTCTTCCGGTCTTCCCTTATGACGCGAATGGTCCCACTTGACAATTTAGTATATCTTCAACTGTGTTTGGCTGGCTATGTTTTAAAATGGGGCCCAACCGCAGCGATTCATTCCCTTCTGAATTGTTGCCCGAGTAGCTAACACCCTTTCTAGGGGTATCAATAAGTTATTTTTTTTAGAGGGTTCAAGTACCTTCATTTTTTGTATCTCCATCATACCTCTATTTTTAAAAACTTTAATAACTCAAAATTTAAATTTTAAAATTCAAAATAAAACCGTTGGATATGAACTATATTATTTTATCTATATACATGTAAAAAATTATGGCATTTCAACTTTGTTTTGGTTGTCATCTTGAACTTGTAAAAATGTATACAAATGTGAATAATTTCTAGACGTTGATTTTTTAACTTATTGATTTATATAAAAGAAAAATCGAAATGTGATAATTTTTTATAGGCACATAGAGAAAATAACATAGATTACATCTAATGGTTTTATTTTGACGTTTAAATTTTAAACTTTGAGTTATTTAAGTTTTTATAAATGGAGACATGATGGAGGCACAAAAAATGAAGGCATTTGAACCCTCCTTTTTTTTATTAGTTTATCGAGTATGGTTATATGTAAGTATGTTTTTTTTTTTCCATTAGTTAAACTATAAAAGTATGTGAAAACTTATCGTATTGGAGAATTCATGAAATAGTTTGATTTTCCAATTTGATCATATTTCTCAACACAGGCAATGTCTAGTTATGAACATAGACAACGACACAAAATGTCCCAATAATTTATTTCCGAGACAGGCTATTATGCTTTGCAAATTAAAGTGGGTGTCTTAATTTACTCTCATATCTCTAGTTTCAAAGTTCAAATAGTCAATCTGAACTTCTCAACATGTTCTTCGTATTGAAATGTGCTTTGAGACCAAATTTTACATTTTTTGGAAATTTTTTACTATTTTTTTAGAATTTTTCAAAATCAGTATTTTTCTAAATTTCAAAATCCGTGTGTTTTTTAATATTTTAATAAAAAAACATTGATTTTGAAAAATTCTAAAAAAATAATAAATTTTTTTCAAAAAATATAAAATTTGGTCTCCGAGCACATTTTAATATGAAGAACATGTTGAGAAGTTCGTATTAGCTATAAGAACTTTAAAACTAGATATATGAGCGCAAATTAAAACACCCACATTAATTTGCAAAGCATGACAACCTATCTCTTTATTTCCTGAAAGAATATAAATGAAACAGGATTTATGCAAAATTTGAAGTCATCATCTTCGACTGCAAATTCAACATTATCCTTCTTTACATTAAAATTTTATTGTTTTGAAATTATTATTTCTTTCTATACATTTTAAGTCAATTTTATTTTCTTATATGTTTGTTGTTTGAGAGCACATAGAAAAAGTACACTCATGCTGTCATGCTCATGCACTATTTATCTGTTTGTTCATTTTGAAATTTTTGTTTGATAGTTACTAACAGAGTTTGTAACTTTGTAAAAAAAATATTAATGTGTACTTTTTTTATAAATTTGTATTTTAATTTTCTTTCTCTAAAAAAATAATTAAAATTTTTGTTGTTGTAATTTATATTACATAAACCATTCAAATATTAAAATCTCTCTAGGAATTAAGAAAACATTTGCAAAAAATAGGTCCATACGAATACTTAGTCGCCACAATCCATTAGAATAAAATATTTTAAATCATACAAGGTTGCAATGATAGGTCCATACAAATACTTAGTCACCACAATCCATTACAATAAAATATTTTAAACATAATCATTAAAATATTTGCAACGGTAGCCTCACACAAATAGTTTGAACCTTTCGAATAAAATAATATAAACATAATCATAAAAATATTTGTAACGCCCATACAAATAGTTAGGACCTATAGAATATTTGCATTATTGGCTATTTGTATGTGACTACCCTTGTTAATATAATAATATAATAAAAAAACATTTTTTTTAATTAATGTATATTTTTCTTATAAGAAAAATGTTTAACATAGTTTTTTATTTGTATGTTTTATTATTTAGTTATATAATTGAATTTGTCTAAAGAGACATTCTTGTTTTTTTTATTTTTCTTACTTTATTAAAAAAAAAATTACTTGGAATTGATTGCACTTTTTTATTAGTTTAAGTGATTGTCTATGTGAGAAATAAATAAGTTTTGATGTTTTATTTGTAAAATACAATAAAATCAATTATTGTATTAATATTATTCGTTATTCATCTGCTACTGTTTTGATATTCAATAATTTTAACATACAATGATGGAATAGTGTACGGTTAATTTTCAATAAGTATGAGTAAAAAAAATACTTTCATCCTATCTGTATCGTACCAATTGACACCCATATCCCTTTCCTGCTCCTTTAACCAAGTTAAAATTAACTACAATCACCCCAAATCAACCTCCGTGCCTGACATTCCTCCCTCTTTAAAGTTAAATTAAAAGGAATTTCTGTGCAATTGACTTGTAATCTTTTTAGGTGGCATCCTCAATTGACTGATTTGATCAGTGAATTAAGACCTGTGGCTCAGCCACATTCCTTTTCTTTACCATTCTCCTTGCTATGAACGCGATCGGTACCAAATGTAAATTACGTTAGGAGATCTTGGCTATCTCCAATGCAGAGAGGGGTCTACATACATATGCGGATTCAGGATTTTAGTTAAGGGACAAATAAATATCAAATCAGATTTAAACCCATTAACGAATTAGGTACTCGATAAAAACTCAATATTTTGATTTATATTTTCTAATGCTTTGACTTGTAATTTATGATGTTTTAACTTATAATTCTAATTATCAATCATAATTAAAAATATATATATTTAAATTTTAACACTAAATTCATTTCTAATTTAAAAAAAAAAATTCTTGACATTGAACTTAGACTAATCAGCCCATAGTGTTATTTTTGTTACATGGGCCACATTCAAGTCCATTAGAAAAATAGTTTGCTCGCCAGCCTACGAAATAATGCACGCAGTTAGCTCTTCCGGTTTCCTCTTCGCCTTGATAATGAGATGACTCCAATAAACACGCGCTCCATTAGATAAGTGTTAATTATTATTAAGAATCATTCATTCATTCTTTCCTTCTTTCTTTCTTTCTTTATCAAGGGGCTTCGGATGTAGAGGTCTTCCGAAGGGACCAATTTGGGGCAGACGAATTCATATCCTCTGCATTAACTCAAAAATGAATATTTTTAGTTAATATATTTGAACAATCCGATCAATTTTAAAATTCGTGCAAATTAAATCTGTACTAATTCCGTGTGCAATTAGACGGCCGAGATGCATTAACTCAAAAGATGCTCTTTTGAGTTAATGCAGATGATGCGGACTCCTAACACTCGCGAGACACAAATTTGAATTCAATGAACTCCCTTCTGCTTTAAAATCCGTGCAAATTAAATTGTCACATATATTAAAACGGATGTGCACAAATCTTAAAACGGACGGAATAGACTGAGAAATCATCAGTCTGCCATGCGTGAGACCCAAATTGTTTCTCTTCTAAAGGGGACTAATTTGAATTCAATTAATGATTTCTCAATCCATCCGATCCACTTTAAGATCTGTGCGAACTAAATTGACACAATTATTAAAACAAAGACGTACAGATCTTTAAACAAATCGAAAGTGCAAAAAATCCATCCGACTCAAATTTAAATGGAAATAACAAATCTTAAAACGAATCGAAAGCTCGGAGAAATATTTGAACGGTGGAATGGAAATAACATGTTACTGTAATTCCTTAGAATAATAGCAGATTTATTTCCCCAAAGGGAAGCCCTTTGACCCATTTGCAGTTTCAATACCAAAAAATGTACCCAAATTCTGCCATGTCGCCTTTGCCTTTTATAAAAAAGAGTCAACATTAACTAATATTTTACGGCACCTGATGATTTTATAATCTTTTCTAAAAGTAAATCAACCCCGATTCTATGAAAAATAGAAACTTTATAACCTTTAATCAACACATGTCATATCGGTCTCGTTTAGTAAATCTTTTATCCAAATTCCAAACATCCTAACTGTTTTATTCTAACAAAAACAGAGCATCTCACACAAAAAAACAGAGCATCTAAGCAAAACTAAGATGAGAGAACAAGCGTTCTTCATATTACAACAAAGGCAAAATAAGAAAAAGAAAGAATCTAAAAGCAAAGCAAACATGCATAAAGTATCACCAGCAGAAAGAAATACTAGAAGAGAAGATCAATGCGAAGACCAAAGATGATGATATGTATTGCCTCCATTACCAGAGGATGTACATGCACCGCATCAAATGGAAACATGTGAAGTAGGAGAGAAAGGAGGAGCATCCAGAGGCCGAGAATGAAGATCGAAAAGATTGTAAAGGCATCACCAGTGCTGGCAGAAGAGGATTGGCCCAAGTCCTGAATGATGAAAGAGGCAGTGACAAGCATGAAGAAAAGACCGAGATGCCATAGTGCATGGGGGAGGTGGTTGAGGTTGATGTATTGTCTCTCTGACCGAGGAGGCATAGCGTGGTTGTTCACTTCTCCGGCAGCGTCCATCTCCGTCTCCTCTGTCTCTCTCTCTTTTACTTAGGATACACCTTTTTTGTTTCACACCACTCGCAATTGGATTTACTTATAGACACCAGACAAAAGGTACGATGGGTTTTATGCAAAAAAAAAATGGTAACGAGGGATAAATCTGCTGTAATCCAGCGGGATTGCAGGGACCCTGTTATTCTAAATCCAGCCTTTTATTTGAATTGAGATTTGTGAACAAAAATTAACTTTATTAAGATTCGTGTATTTCAAAATATGAAAGGCTCGATTTGGAATAACAGGGTCCCCGCAGTCCCGCTGGATCGCAGCAGATTTATGAGGAAGCTTGGTACATTACTCAATCGGTCAATGATAAAGATTGGCTCCTCTGGTTACAAAGGTGAATTTTTGTGACGTCATGTAGCAAGTCTAGAACTGTGATATCTATTACAGTGACAAGGTACGTGTTTAATTCGCGAATAATTTATTTTGTTTCTATTACTCAACTGAACAACATATTTTACGTTGATCAAACTTTTGACCGTATAAAACGTGAAATTTTTGAATTTTACGAATTAAACCCGTTCTTTTCGTTAAAAATTCGTCTGTTTCACTGGGAATACGCATGAATAAAGTCTGAGGAGAGATGAATTGTGGGCCATGCCCACGTGATTTCCCACTTAGACAATTTGAATGGGTTGAAGGATCTTTTGTGCTCATGAATTATATAAAGATTGTATGGCAACTTAAATTTGGACTCTTTTTTTTTTTTTTTGCATTCTGGTTGTACCGAATTATTCCCGAATTATACCCGAATTACATCCGAATTACGAATTTTTGATCCCGCTGAACCAAACCCGAATTTTTCATTTGTGACTATGATCTCTAATGTAACTTTAATCTCATCGATAAAATTTGGGGTATGATTTAAAACAAAAAAATAGAAAAATCAATGACAGTAGAATAATCCAGGAAATCTCCACTCACCACACGAACACATTCTTCTATATGTGTTACAACGAATCAGAATATCTGAGTGTCAATTGGAGTCTTTGTTCCGAAATTAACGAGGAGAGACAAAAATTGGCCTGGCGAGCAAGCGGAGAGTATAGAAATCATGTCTGGGAACAGGAAAGGGATGGACCCAGAGAGTAACCCGATCACCCGAACCCCCGGATATATATTAACACCTTGTTTGGATGGAGAGTAGAGGGAGGGAGGGAATGGAAAATAACATTTTTAAATTGAGGTGTAGCAAATGAAAATAAATTTTGTTATAAATATTTTTTTTTAAAATGACACAAATATTCAATTTTATATTTTATATATATAATTTTCATACAATATTTTTTTCTCAAACCTATAACAGTTACTGAATTTCTCATTAACCTCGTAAATTTTAATCAATCAAATAAGAAATAAAATTAAAATGAAAGTTAAATTTATTTTCTCTCATTAATCATTCAAATACGAAGAGATTAAATATGTCAATCTTCATTTCTATTTCATTCCATTTCCTTCTATTTTTTACCTTCCATTCCTTCCTCTACTCTCCATCCAAACAGGGTGTAATGAAAGAGAGTAACCCGAGAGGAGTTCGTATCTCCTAAAGTATATCTCTCCTCATTCTTAAGGAGAGATGATGAGGATTACAGGGTCTGAAATATTGGATGGAGATTTTAGCGAATTTGAATTCAATGTATTACGATCGTATGTGTTGTGTTTTGGGATATTGTGTTTAGATGTGTTTGGATTAAGGTCGTGTTGTGTCAATACGTTAAAATTTATAAATGTATCATATTGAGTTGCACAATATCAGAGATGAACACAACACATTTAACAACACAATATGGTTTGGTATGACGTATTTCGATGTATCATGCCAATATTTTTTTTATATTTTGGTAATATGTTAAATATTCATAAAGTATGAAAAAATATTCAGAAAATCAAAAATAAATTAGATTAGTTTCAGTTTTAATTTTTTTTTAATATTTTGTAGTATTTTTGTGTTTTCAAACAAAATTAGAAAAAAAAAATTTTAAGTTAGAAAAATTAGACATGTCGTACTATAGTGTGCCGTACTCATGTTGTGACGTACTTACCAGTGCTGAAAAAAATCGTACTGTGTTACACTTACACATACTTATAAACAAGTCTTTTGTTTTCTTTCTAACCCAATTGTTCAATGTCATAAGGGCCTGTTCGGATTTTACTGTTTATGTGAGAAAAAAAAAAATTTCATTCGAACTGAAATTTTTTTGTTCCATGTAAACAGTAAAAATCAATTCAAAAATTTTTCAGTATCATTCCTATATCCATATTAGTACATCCGCCGAAAAGGGCCCACGAGTGGGAAAGAAATCGGCTGTTTTTCCTGAGACGCCTACCAGGACTAAATGGATTTGGTGTCCTTTTTTTTTTTTCTAGTGTTCCAGCACTATTTTTTTTAGTCTTCGTACCTTCTAGGTCAAATAACATAAAGACATTTTTTTTTGAGAGGACGTGACAATGACCAGTGGCGGAACTTTTCCAATCTTAAAAATAGACATTAGTAAAAAATAAATAAAAACCTTGTAGAGAAAGAAACAGGCCACGCTGGTCACCGCCCGGTTTTTGCCATTTTGATAACATAAAGACATGACAATGATAGCCGAATATTTTCCAATCTTAAAAATGCTAGACAAATATTTTCTATCTTAATAATGCAACACAATATTTGGCTAGCTTTTTTAATATTTTCTGTTTTATTTTAAAACATATAGTTAATACGAAAGTCACCTAAATAGTTATCATGAGTAAAACTAGGGTGTTCTTAAGTTCACCAAGTTCTTTGGTGAACTCAAATCTAAAATCCATCGAATCGGTTTTAAATGACAAATTCGAAATGTTGAAATCTGCCTATCTTACAAGTGATGCATTTACATGTAAAAATGTTTAATTTTAAAATTAATTTTGCATAGAGTCAAGTGATAAAAAAAAAGATTTAAAAAATAAATCATTAAAATTAATTTATTAATCTTCTAATTTTGACCACTTGAGTTTATACTAAATTATTTTGAATGTTTAAAATTTTCATTTGTAGACGTATCACTCGTAAGATAGACGAGTTTCAACGGTTCGGATTCCTCATTTGAAGCCGATTCGATAGATTTTAAACTTGAATTCACCAAGAAGCTTGATGAACTTAAGAACACCCTAGTTTTATTCTAGTTATCATTATACTTCCATACCATTTCAGAAGAAAAAAAATAGCTAAGTAATTATGATAATAATAAATTTTTTAAATAATTAGGTTAATTTTAAAAATCTCAATCAATAATTATTTTTATAAAGCAATTAACTTAACATTAATAAAATTGATCCGGTACTCATGTAAAATACAAAGGTTCACTTTAAGATCTGTGCCAGATTAAAACGAGCTACCCAGATCTCATTCTACATGGTATTGCGCTGGATTAATATCTTGATGTCTAGAGTGTTGTGAGAGGAGAGAAAAAGTAGCATGTGGGCAGGAAACGGGCAGACTCAAAAAGTATTATAATAACATTGCAACAATCTAAGCTATTGATAAAATTTAAATGGCTGAGATGAGAGAAGAAGAGGGTCCTGCTTTTTTCCTTGAAAAAGTAGCAGATTTGGATCCATGTATGGTTGGGGGTGCTAAGTCACTCCAAGATTTGAAATTTTTTATTGCTAAGTATATAAAAACAATAGGTTATGTTTGGTTGTGGACTAAAGTTAATGAGGTCTAACTTAGTTATTCCAATTTAGGTCGATCTAAATTATTCATGTTTGGTTGATATCTAAAGTTATACCTTGACTTAAATTATTCCTTGTTTGATAAGAATTTGATGGCTTAAGGAATGATTTGATATTACAAATTATTTTGTCCTACAAAATTTGTAATAACAATAATAAAATTATTCTTTGTATTTTTTTTTTCAAAGAAATTGTACAAGAAAGCGAATTATGTATAAATTAATTTTATATCTTAGAGAAGCACATTGTATTTAATGAATTTTATTTAATTAAAGTTATATGTGTACTAATTTATTTGTTAAAAATGTGTTAGGTTGATGAACAAAAAATTTATTATTTGTAGTACAATTTAAAAAAATATTTTATTTAATTATTTTTTAGATTGCATATTTTGTTGATTTAGAAAGTTGCGTCATTTAAAAAAATATTGATTCTATAATTAATAAAGTTATAATTTTCCTTATACATAAATGAAAAAAATTTGCTTATTTTATATTTCTTAAAAAGTGATTAAAAATAATAAAAATAATGAAAGTTAGGTCTCATACTCAATTAAAATTAAACCACATAGAGAGGTGGTTTAGTTTAGGCCTATGTTGCATGGATACGAGTATGGGTATCGTATCGGATATGATACGGATACGGAGATTTTCAAAAATCAAGGATACGATACTTCTATTATATTATATTATTAATTAAATACTTGCATTATATAAATCAAATATCAAAAATTTTAGTTATATATTAAATATAAAATTTATTGGGTTAATAGATTGGATTTCTTTTCTTTTAGTTATTCTTTTATCCGTCTAGGGTCAATCAATAACAAAACACATTATTTCAATATATCAAATATCGATTCCAATGGCTTTTGCTACTAGAACCTTCCCAACCACGATTCTTGCTTTTCTTCCCATTCTTAAATAAAGAATTCAATATTGATTCCAAAAAAAGAGTGGGTTCTATCGTTTCTATGGTTACCTCTCAAACGGCGAGGTCCTCTCTATACACCGGAGCTTCTTTTTTCAAAAGATTTTGTGAACAACATCAAAAGTGAAGTATTGTAGTGGTAAAGGTTGTGGCACTGGTCATTCTTCACTAGCGTCATCAAATTTGTGTTTTTGGCGCGGTTCATGAGCGGTTCACACCAATAGCGCTGGTGTATCGTGGGCATGGTCCATGCGTGGTGTATGGTTATCCGAAGTTCAAAGTATCCATACGTATTGGGTGCGTATCCAGGGGTGTCAGAGACATATCCCAGCGAGCCAACCCGTATCAAAGATCGTATCGGTAGAGTAAGGATACGTCATGTAAGCAGATACACCAGCTGGAGTATCAAAGCCATATTGGATGCGTATCGGGTGTGTATCCGTGTTCGATATGCACCCGATACGGGTACGGGGCCTAAAGTGGCTTATTGGGGTAACATAGGTTTAGGCCAATTTATTCCGGTCTAAAGATCGGCTTATTACGTCTTAGTTCAGCTCAATTAAATCACGTTTGGTGAAATAAGTGAGTCCTAAAGCTCTTATCCCACTGTTTAGTGCACAACCAAACATAACCATATTGTATAGTTTATTTTACAAAGTTAAATATATTTATATTCGGGCCAGTCATGCCAATGGCCTTCTGATTAAAAAATAGATTTATTTATATTTCTATGTGTTTGTATTGGAAAAGAACAAATTAAATTAAAATTCTTTATAACACTAAGTATCTATCTGTCTCTCTGAAATAAACAAGTTCTCAAATTGAAGAAGACAATTTCAAATTATAAATTATAGCATAGATCATCCGATTAAAAAATTGAAGCGTCTCATGTTGATCCCAAAGGCATTTAGAGGGATAAATATGGTCTTTTTAAATTTTTAATCTATGCTGTAAAGTTCTAGTGTGTCGTATAGTTATTCTTGACAAAAATTATAATAACTTTGTTCTAAACTAAAATATAAAATAAATAAAGTAAATAGTAGAGTTTAGAGACACTTGACACAATAATTGTTTACGGACCGCCCGATTCGTGCCAAGTTAAATTCTTTAGTATTATTTGTGCTTGGAGATTCGTGCCAAGTTAAAAATTCCAGTTTCAGACAGTCTGATTCAATTTTACTCAGTCAGTTAAAAATTTCAGTTTCAGTATTATTGTCAACATATATCATTTGCTCTTAGATAGGCAAACGAACACAATAAATATTAAATATATTTAAAATAATTATATGAATAATTGTTGAATACTCTCTTGAATTTTTGACTAAATAAAATACCGATCGTTATACGTCTACAATTGAACGATAACTTAAATTAAATTTTTGAGGCACTAAACGATATTTTTTTTCGAATACGTCTATCGTTATACATGAATAAGTTTGTCTTAAGATACTGTTTTATTTGGAAAAGACAAGAAGGTGTTGTCTGGTACACAATTTGGGCTACCATTAATACTATGGTGATTCAGTAGCTTTATTGTAACACCTTTGTAGTTAATCAAACTGATTTTGTGTATTTTTATATTATAAATATTACGAGTTATTTTATGACCTGCAGCATAATTAATGGTACACATTAATTATGAGGCTGGTTTTGGTTATTTGTTGCTCTTTTCTGAGATAAGATAAAGGTATGGAAGTGATCCTTTTTCTTAGAACCCTGAAAAATTATTGAAAAATAACGGTTATTAGGATTTAGGAAATAGTATTGACATACCAGATTTCAGCAATATTTAAAATTTTGTTTTTAATAACTTTGGTTTACATATATATTACTAGCGAGCCTTATTATTATTATTTTTTTTAAATATAATGGACAGAATTGCCCTCTCACAAAGTTGCTGTCCATTATATATATGTTGGTCTACATGGGGTTCATTTTGGCCCATTTAATATGTTGATTTCATTTTGTTGATTTATTGTTATGGTATGTACTGTACTGATAAGGGTACAAAGTATCATAACAGTCAAGCTGGTGCTTTTCTTTTGGTGTATTTAACATAAAAGAAGACTTATCTTCAACTGGAATGTTTTCCTTTTTTTCCCTTGAATTCAGCAATTTTTGATTTTATTTAGTTGATCAATGGTGTTCTTCAGCTTAATTTTCTTGCCTATTTGATCTAAGATTTATTTTGCAAACCCAACTTGTTTAATTGGATCCGTCTTAATTAAAATCCAGTTCTTAATATCTGACAACACTTCATTAATACCCAAGATTAATTCACTAGTAGAGAAACTGGAATTATGATCGACCTATCTGGATCGGTTAATATCAAACACTGACACTAATACTTATCAGGATCGGTTAAATTTAGGAAATAGTATTTGCAATTTTGCTTCATCAGACAATGGGCCAACAAGAAAGGATGGAGTTGTGCCCAACAGCTATTCAGAGCAGCTGCCAGTCAGTCAAACCACCAGTATTACTTTCCGATTTTACTGATGTAATGCAAATTCAGATTTGAATCAGTAGGCCTATGCCTTAGTTTCATACATATTCAGAATTTAATTTATTTTCTATTACATGTCTTAGTTTCATACATATTCAGAATTTAATTTATTTTCTATTACATGTCTTAGTTTCATACATATTATTTTATTCGAGTAAATACATATATTTGTACAGGATGCAGAACTAAGATGCAAACTCCAAATGGATCTCGATGGGACAATTCATGTTCCAATTGTACAAGGTGGAACAATTCACAGTAGGCCTATGCCATCCGACCATGCAATAGTAATGGTGGATGGAATTTGTGATGCGGACTATATAGACACCCCATTACCTGTACCAACTGGCAAGCTGGAAACCCTAAAGGATGTTCTCGGCAGTTTCACTGCATGGCCGATGTCCATGATATTGACAGATCCAATTGAGGTATATTATTATTACAAGTTCTTATACTTCTTAATTTGTATCTATATGATAGAGTTATAGTTGATTATGGATTTTATTTCAATTTATTATGAAATTTTGTAGGAACCACGCAAAGAGTTACAAGTTCCTAGAGATGGGAACGCAACGAGTCACTGCAAGGCGTTCGATGGTATCAATTTTGACAAGCTGGGATGAACATTTAAGCATCTGTGGGATCAGTTTTCGAACCAAGGTGGCAATGTATTTTGTATTGATCCACCACTTGATCTTTTCCGTTTAGCAGAGTCTATATCTGTTTATGCAGATGATTATTCTGCCTTGCTTACACCACAAGCGTGGCTCTCTTTACCAATTTTTCATATTTGGATGATATGAGTTAATATTCGTAATAATGGCAGAATTTAGTACTTTTAATTCAAATTTCACAAAATTGAGATCACATGTATGCATTTTTTTTGCAGGCATTGGCACAAACACCTCAAGGAGGAATTTTCTGATGAGCATGTTGGTTTCATGGACCCCGCAAGAACATGTGCTGACCTGATGCTCAAAGATCAAGAAGGTGTTCATGAATACATAAGGAAAGCACTCAAAGAAAATCGGAACAAGAGATTGATATTCATACCTTATCATCAGATGTTAATGTTATATATATATTCTAATTTTATTAAAAAAAATTCAATTCATAGAAATTATAGAATATGACATGCTACAAACCTAACATGCAGAAATCATTAGGTATTGATCATGCTTATGCCAAGAGAAAATACATTGTATGTGTTCAATTCCGATAAGAAACGTAAAATAATGCTAATGATCATTGCTGCACTCGAGGAATAAGTATCTTCCTAAATTTTACGTTTGTTTAGAGTGCTAATGATTTTTTTATTATTTTATCATTTTAAATATCTCTTGTAAGTATTGATTGTTCACTATTTTTATATTTCAACAGTGCCTTCCACAAGGAAATGTGTGCTACTTTAAAGGTTCATGACAATTGCAAAGTAATAATTTCTATTGAATTTCTCTCATTGTTTGTAAATTGCTAAGTTGAGACTTAATTAGATGTCAAAAATTAATAACCTAGTTCTTGATATGTTATATAGTGCCCACAACAACCAACTGATTGGAAATGTGCATATTATGTCATGTTGTTGATGTGTGACATAATAAAGGAATACCTCAATGTTTTTCCGAACATAAAGGTATATATGCATTTATATATTTTTTTAAAGTAAGCATTGTTGCTTCCAATATAATTAAATACACAATTAATTGTGTATGCTCTTCTATCTTTTAAAAAATACAGGACCTTCCCACTAGATATACTATCGACCGCATGAGCGACTTTCACCTAAAGTGGGTTGAAGTTTTCCTAAATGAAATAAAGGTGGGAAGAAGTAGAACAATTTAGGATGTGTAAACTTAATTTGCATGAACATGATTTTTTTGTAATCATTTAAGATGTGTATGTATATGATATTTAATTTAGGATGTGTATGTGATATTTAATTTAGGAAGTGTATGTCTATGATACTTAATTTAGGATTTGTATGTGATATTTGTATGCAAAAAATAATAATTTAGCATATTGGCCAACAAAATATATATGGAAGCTGCCCAAATAAATAAAAATATTTTTTTTTTAGATTCAATAAAACATCATGATCGGTTAATTTGAAAAACCAATCTCAATACCAATTTGTATTAAAAAAAACTTCCAAATAACAATTAGGATCGGTTGTATAGAATAATCGATCCTAATACACACTATTAGGATCGGGTATTCTAGACAACTGATCCTATAAATGTTTATCTGGATCAGTTTTTAATAGAACCGATCCTAATTCTGAATTTCCTAATGGGTATTTAAAAAAAATGAAAAATAACTATTAGGATCAGTTATATTAAACAACCGATCCTAATATATATTAATCTGGATTTGTTGTTTAAAAGAACCGATCCAGATTATTATGCATTAGGATCGATTATTCTATACAACCGATCCAGATTAATATATATTAGGATCGGCTGTTTAATATAACCGAACCTAATAGTTCTAATCTGGATCGATTGTATAGAATAACCGATCATAATACAAATTATTTGGATCGGTTATTGAACCAATCCAGATTAGTGTGGTATTAGTATCACCTTGATCAGGATCGGTTGTATTCCAATCCTAATATGCATATATAACTGATTCTAATTTCAGTTTTTCCTTTGATTTGAATATTTACAAAATCATTTAATGTTTTCCTGTTGGTTCCTTCATAAATAGTTTGTATTCTTTCATAATAAAAAATATTATTTTGGTTGTCTTGTTTTCCAAAGAAGCTAGTCAATTTACCTCCGTGAAACGTTTCAATAGAAGAAAAAACTTGATCATTTAATAGTAGCAGGAGGAGCAAACGAAGAGAAAGGTGAATCACATCAATTGATGCCATCGCTGCGAGGAAGAAAAAAGAGCTAACCGCTTTGCAGTCTGACGCAGAAAGAGGTCAGCGAAAATAAAAAGAAAGAAATATCGCTGATGTGGCAATTAAAATAAATTACAATCAATTTCAACTATGCAGCGCATTTGAAATTAGAAACAACATAATTTTAAAGAGAGCACCTAGCTATCTCCTGTAACAATCTCTTATTTCATCTCTTAATCATTAACTACTTCAATAACTACTAACTATCTGGAATGATCACTTACTATTTGAGAACCACCTATTATTTAAAAGATTTCATAACTGGTGTGCACAAGTATTCATCTATAATCCATCAAGTATTCATTTTTAACATATCGAGTATTCATTCAAAATATATCAAGTATTTAAAAAAAATGGATACATTTTTAGTGGTAGGTTTTTTTTTCTCCGTTCAATCTAATCAATATTTTTGACGATCGATGAGAAATTTTGTAAATTTAAAATTACAAATGTTTTCTATATAATTTTATCTTTCAAATGAGATAAATGGAAAATTAGGTGCTAATTTAGTTCTTTGGCCATTAGCAAGAGTATTTCAGGAAGGGGGATAAATGGGGAATTGATAAACGGGAGATATTATAATTACTCAATTTCAAAACAGCTGTTTGCAATTGCAAATCAATTGCATCAATAGAGATGCTCTTATGCTTAATGCTTAACTGGTCATGACCAATTCATTTCTGTTTCTTTAGAAATAAAATATTCGCATGAAGTTGGAAAAAAAATATCACCCAATATACAATAGGTCCATACTCGGAAAACGAAGGTCTCAATTTAATTTTTTTGTATTACCATGACTAATCTGTATATTAGCGCCTCTAGTTCAAGGGTAATTTCTTTTTGTGACGTCTAATATAGCTTAGACTCCCATTCTTTTTTTCTTAAAACAGAATAGTTTGTTGACATTGAACGAGACTAATCAGCCCATAGTTCAATTTTTGCTTCATGGGCCAAATTCAAGTCTACGAGAAAAACATTTTGCTAGGCCGAATTTGGGCCAGAAATCCCAAGAAACTCCGACGAAATAATGCACGCAGTTAGCTCCTCTCGTTTCCTCTTCGTCTATTGAGATGACTCCAATAAACACGTGCTCTGTTAGTTAAGTGTTAATTATTATTAAGAAATAAGAATCACTCTTTCTTTCCTTATCAAGGGGCTTTGGTAATTTGGTTGCAGTCCGTACATGCATGGATCGTAAGGCAAATCGATCGGACTAGGAATCCGTCAAATTCCGATAGGCGTCAGATTCAAATTGTTTCCCTTCTAAATGGGACCAATTTGGATTCGATGAGTTCTCACTTCTCAATCAGTCTGATCAATTTTAAAATCTATGCGAACTAAATTGACAGAAATATTAAAAATGAATAGGAGAAAGGGAGTTAGCACAATTGGTTAGAAAAATGTCATAGAGTTGTTATATTCAAAAATCGAGAATTCGATTTTCCCTCACGAACCTTGGTAGCTTCTACCAAGTTTAAAAAAAAAAAAATATTAAAATGGATAGGCACGCATCTAAAACAAATCTAATAGACTAAGAAAGTGAGAATAGTCTTCGACCCATTTGCACTTTCAATACCACAAAAAAAAAAATGGCGCAAGATCTGACCCTGCCACGTGGCCCTTGATAAAAAAAGTCAACATTAACTAACATTTTACGACACCTGCTAATTTTATAATCTTTTCCGAATACATACCACTCAACTGTCAGTTTTGAAAAGTTAATCAACCCCGATTCTGTGAAAAAATGGAAACTTTATAACCTTTAATTAACACTTCATATCGGTCTTGTTTCGTAAATCCTTATTAAAATTCCAAACATTTCAACTGTTTTATTCTAACAATCCAGATAATTGCACAAAACAGAGCATCCGAGCAAAACTAAGCTGAGAGAACAAGCGTTCTTCATATCACAACAAAGGCAAAATAAGAAAAAGAAAGAAAGTAAAAACAAAGTAAACATAAAGCATCAGCAGTAGATTCCAGCCGAGAAGATCAGGAAAAGAGAAGGCGCTCAGAAATACTAGAAGAGAAGATCAAGGCGACCAAACATGAGGAAATGTATTGCCTCCATTACCAGATGAACTACACGCATGGCTGCTAATGGAAACATGTGAAGTAGGAGAGAAAGGAGGAGCATCCAGAGGCCGAAAATGAAGATTGAAAAGATTGTAAAGGCATCGCCTGTGCTGACGACAGAGGATTGTCCCAAGTCCTGAATGATAAAAGAGATGGCGACAATCATGAAGAAAAGACCGAGATGCCAAAGTGTATCGGAGAGGTGGTTGAGGTTCATGAATTGTCTCGCTGCCTGAGGAGCCATAGCGTCCATCTCCGTCTCTCTCTCTCTCTCTCTCTCTCTCTCTCTCTCTCTCTCTCTATTAGGATACCCCTTTGAGTGTTACACCACTCGCGAGTCGCGATTGGGTTCTTATAGACTAGTTTTCAGCAGATGGACGCTAACAATATTTTTGACTAATTTTCCTTTCCTAATATATCACGTGTCCTTTTCTTAATATTTTTGACAATATTCTTATAGACTATTTTTCCTTATCTAATCATGTGCCCTTCTCTTAATTAATATTTTTGACTAGTTTTCAGCAGGTCAAAATAACAGACATGACAATAACGCGCCGGAATTTTTTTCTAAAAACCACAAATGAAAAACAATATTTTATCAAACCAACATCTTTGATTTTTACAGAAATTATGAGAACTGAAATATCATTTTGGTTCAATTTTTTTTTGACTAAAATTTCATTTTAGTCCAAAGTATTTTCACAAATTTTATCATCATTTTTTCAATCAAAATATGTAAAAATGGCTCAAACCAAAATGACATTTCGGTCCAGAGAAAAGAAAATAATTTTAGACCGAAATAGCATTTTGGTTCTTATAATTTTTGTAAAAATCAAAACAATCAAGTTGATTTGGTAAAATATATATTTTTTTTATGATTTTTAAAAAAATTCCGCACTGTAATAATCTAGTAGTTAAGTAAAGTATATTTGAGGCTTGTTGATTTCTGGAGCATCTAGTTTAAATGGACCAAATCGTATGGAACAGATTAAACCGAAACAAGTAAGAGAGTTCCAATTTGGTTCCGTCCTGGATAGATGACAATTGTATGAAACGCTTATCAAGTTTTGTGGGATAAATTGTACTAACCATCTTGTACAGGCATAAACACTCAGAACGGTAAATATCAATTTAAATTAAAATTACGGAAATCCTAATTTCAATATTTGTACACTCCGTTTGTGATCAAATCATAATTGTGACCAAATTACGTAGAACTTTGCCTTAGATTTTACCTTTCTTTTCTCACATTTATGCTTTATTTATTATTGTATTCACTTACTATTGCCCAAGTTTATGTTTTAATGCAGAAACCATGTTTTGAGGCTATTTTACATCATATGGAGCAAGAAGAGTCGATAAAAAAGCGCATAATCTGTTCTAGGATTTTGTTACGGACCGTATCAACCGATACGAGTTCAAGCCCATTACGGACCAGGAGATAGCCAAATCTAGGGAGACACTGTATGGTTATGGACCGTATCAGCTCATACGGTCCTTAACAGAGGCACCCTTTGGAGAATAACTGCTCCAGCTGTATCCAGATCAAATCCATTGGACTCCAACTCATTGTCAACACCCCTACCTCCTATAAAAAGACTTATAGACTGAAGAACAATTCATCTTAGATCTACTTTGTATTTTTCGTGTATAGTTTAGTTGTGAGGAGTGTAGAAAAGACTTATAGACTGAAGAACAATTCATCTTAGATCTACTTTGTATTTTTCTTGTATAGCTTAGTTGTGAGGAGTGTAGACATGCCATTCCGTGGCTAGACATATTTTCTTAGGGCTAGGCTATAAACCTTGTTACTCATGATGCTTTGATATATATTTTGTGTTTGATCATTATTTAGTCTTTTATCGTTTGATATCTTTTGCGCTTTATGTTCAATCTCTCTCAGTTTTGCTTGTTATTCTAGACTGCCACTGTGATGGCCACACATGGAAGTTAGTCACATTAGATTAACCGGATCGAAAAATGAGAATAAAATTACTAGACTATTGGGGGAGATCTTAACTGAAGAAGCCAATAGTCGAATCCACAAAAGCATACATGGGAGTCTCAGCATTCATAGACAAATATCGCATTGTCTTGCCTTACGATAAAGACACCTTATAGGATAAATCAAAGGACCTAGTCAAGTGAAGGTTGTGACTTTGGACTAATCACAGATCTCATTGCACTTTTCAAGTCAATCCTTAACGGGACATCTTGATTAGTAGTATGGCTGATACGCGAAAGCACAAGTCACTGTGTTAAAATTAGAAACCTTCTTACAATAACTAAAAACCAACATCAAACCAAAGTAAAAATCAAAGCGGATTGAAGTAACAATGGTGTATCGAAATCCTAGAAATTAACGTCTCCTTTTGACTATATTTTTTTTTTATTTGAAAATATGAAATTACATCTTTGATCATCAACAACTCTCAATATCTGATTTTGTCTAACCCTTCAACGGATAATTAAAATCCAAAATTGTATCTGTATTATCTGATTTTGTCTAACCCTTCAACGGATAATTAAAATCCAAAATTGTATCTGTATCCATATCAAACTGATATTATCCGACCATTGTTCCGAGGAACCTGTTATTCCGATTCCAACCGTTGAACTTCATTGAGATTTGCACATGAAAAACTTTCTTCCTTATATTCCCGCATGGAAAATTTTGAACGGTTGGAATAACAGCAGATTTATTTCCGTCTATCCTTAATTTTTTTTTGACTCAGTTTCTAGAAACAAATGACAATGACGCTTGATGTATCAGTTGTAAATTAAACTTGTAATACAAGTAGCATCACCCAATGAAAACAAAATGTCTCTCCCAGTTTCTTTTTCACCTAAAATGCATGACAATGAAACTTGGTATATCACCCTGTTTCCGGGTCAACAATTATTCTTGATATATCTTCTAGTTTTGTTAAATGCAATAATACAAGAAGAATTGTTGCAATTATGCATCTATGTAATTACTTAGATAAGTACATTCTAAGATAATTTGTTCGAGTTCTTTTTCTTTCTTTTTTCACTTCAAATCATCACTAATTGATCTTGAACTAATAACAACAGATTTACTGAAAAAAGTTTAAGTATTAAAAAAAAGGTGGATGGATCATTAGATAATCATTTATTTTGACAATTTTCATGAATAAATTAAGTTTGGTTTTGTAATCCGACAATACAGGCATCATATCATCTATATGATACACATATCATGTCTATAAAAATTGATAAAAATTGATGAGAATTAGTGTATATTTCATTATATATTTATTATTGAATGATTTGATTAGTGTACAATGAATAAATAATTTGAAGCTTTAACAATTAAAAATTAACAGTTATTGATGGTTCATTACATAATAATTTAATTGTATGCAATTTGATTGTACACTATCTTGCGCCTCAAACCGCGTCGGCATCACTGTCAAACAGAGACAATGATAAAAGATTTTCTTTTTGTGATGTACAATTGTGCCAGAGACTTGGAAGACGGTCTGAATTAAGAACTTTTTGTACCACCACTGACCAATCTCTACCACTAATTAGTTCTCCTTGCTAGTTCAAGTGTAAAGATGTTTTTGTGACGTCTCATGTAGCAAGTCACTGACAGTAGATCTGTGATCTCTAATGTTACTTTAACCTCATCGATAAAATTTGGGGTATGATCTCAACAAAAAAAAAAACAAAAAAAAAAAAGGAAAAATAAATGACAGTAGAATAATCCAGGAAATCTCTACTCACCACACGAACACATTCTTATCCTATGAAGACATCATTGGAGGTGTTCCTCCCTCCATATGCCAACTCAAGAGCTTATCCTATATTGATCTCTCTAACAACTATATACCCGGTTCCTTCCCTCAATTCCTCTCCAATTGCACAAACCTCCAATACCTTGATCTTTCTGGAAATTATTTCGTCATACGTTGGCTTATTACCATCCAATCAACGCCAATTTTTATATGCGATTGTTATATATATATACAGAGAGAGAGCTGGACTACGGTGAGTTGCGAAGTAAAGCAACTATTTTACTTCACGCTCATATTTTGCGATTTTAAAGTTCAAAATGTTGATCCGAACCATTCATCTTGTTCTCCATATTGAAATGTGCTTGGACACCAAATTTTACATTTTTTTAGGAGATATATGTGTGTGTGTGTGTGACGAGGGTTCAAATGCACCCAAATTTTTGTGCACACAAATGCACCCTATCTTTCAAATCTTTTTTCTTTGTTTTCAAAGTCCAAATAATCAATCCGAACCGTTATATGCGATCTATATATTAAGATGTGCTTGGAGACCAAATTTTACATTTTTTGAAATTTTTTTACTATTTATTAAGCCACTCTGAAAATCGCTGATTTTACATTTTCTGAACTATTGGATCAGAGATTTTCTAAGTGGTTTAATAAATAGTAGAAAAATTCCAAAAAAATATAAAATTTGGTCTCCGAGTACATATCTTAATATATAGATCGCATCTAATGGTTCGGATTGACTATTTGGACTTTGAAAACAGAGAAAAAGGATTTGAAAAATACGGTGCATTTGAGCCCTCCTATATATATAGAGAGAGCGAGAGAGAGATGGGCTATGGTGCATTGCAATGCATGATCCTTCTTATGCATTGCACCATAAATCATGGATTTAAAGTCCAAACGACCGATCCGAACCATTCATCTTGTTCTTCATATTAATATGTGCTTGGAGACCAAATTTTACATTGTTTGGTATTTTTTTACTATTTATTAAGCAATTTTGAAAGTCGCTGATCTGATGGTCCAGAAAATTTTACTGTTTTTTACTGTTTACAGCGAAACAACAATTTTCAAAAATGTTTAATAAATAGTAAAAAAATTCCAAAAAATGTAAAATTTGGTCTCCAAGCACATTTCAATATGGATTAAATATGTAACGGTTCGGATCGGTTGTTTGGAATTTGAATCCGTGATTTATAGTGCAATGCACAAAGGGATCCATACATTGTAATGCACCATAGCCCATCTCTCTCTCTATATATATATTTTAGGATGTTATATTCTGGATATTTTTTTTTTTGTTATGGATGTTATGTGCTAAATTATTTCTATTCTATTTATGTTTGTCACTCTTATTTGTACTTAGTTTTAATAAAAATAGTAAAAAGATATATAATAGATTTTCGATCAAAATTATAACCCGTTTAACCCTTCTAACCCACATATAAAAAAAAATAGATAGGTTGGGTAGAGTTATGGATGAGTCAAGTAAAGAATTTTTTTAATTCAGTGTAATCAAATTTGATTCAAATTTTAATAAAATATTATTGATCCACCGTTGTACACATTGACACCCCCAGATGCGATTATATTTTTACGTGATTTAATTTTTTATTGGGCCTCTCTAATTAAAATCATACAAGTTTTGAATTTATGTAAATTTATCATTTCTTATGCATCAGTCCGTACTAACGAATTCATGACACATCAAGGTGGGGACTATGCTTTCTAGGCCAAGAAGAAAAAGAAAATATAATAAATTTTGTGACAAGATACTCGAATTATATCCGTTTAATTTTTTTTTGGGTGATGCCGAACTGAACGTCGAATTATTCGGTTGACTGAACTTTGACCGAATTAAACCCGAATAATTCCTGAATTTTACGAATTATTCACAATTTTTTTTTTCGAATTTTTCCAAGAGCAATTATTTTTTTTGTTTTTTTGTTTTTGCTCTCTTGTGGGACTGAGATTTCTGATCCGGATAATTATAAATCATTCCCGAATTATACTCGAATTATTTCTAAATCACGAATTTTTGATCTCACCGAACCAAACCCAAATAGTTTATTTGTCACTATGCTTACAACAAAACAATATATATATTTAACTTAAAAAATAAAATAAAAAACTGTCTCTTTAACTTAATAATCTTCATTAAGATATGTGGGGTATTTCTTCTATAATATTTTTTTTTGCACATGCAAAATACATCACCTCTTCTATTCCCGAAATTTTTAAAAATATCATAATCCCAAAAATAATTAACCAAAACGCAATGTTTTTTGAAAAATTTGAATTTTGACAAGGCCTCATTTTCTTAGGTGTGGCCACTTTTTTGCGGGCCGTAACCCTTAGATGCAGCCACTCTTTTTTTTATTTAGACTGAACTGTCGCACGAGAAGGAAAAAAAAAGTGACCGCTTTTTCTAAATGTAACTATACTATTTTTTGAAATTTCACATAATTGTAATCTTTTGATTTATCATTTTTGGAGGTATGTATTTTTAAAAATTTCGGCTTCTATTCGCATTAGAAACAAAAAATATATATGCGACATAGCTCCCAGCATTTCTCCATTTCAGATCCGGTGCAGTACCTGACCGTGCAAAATGAGATCTGAGTCGTCCGTTTTCATCTGACATGAATCCTCTGCCGCTGTCTCCTTCCGAATGTTTTATTAATAGAAAATAAATAAATAAAATATTGAAATATGGTATAGGATTTGATTTTTGTTGAGAAATAAGTAGAATGGATTTAATAAACCCGTTCAGCGGAACAAGTCTAATTATCCTGTCCAGATTAATTACGATTAACGCTAAACTTAGCAGAGAGGAAAAGGAAAAAAAAAACAAAGCCGGACGGTATAATCTAACCCGTTCGGGATAAAAAATAAATACGGGACGGTATGCTTCAACCTGTCCGGAGTTTAAAAAAAAAATTGAATGGGTTAAGTAACCCGTCTAGAATTTCGTTTTTCTATATATATTATTATATTATATTATATTATATTATGATTTTATATATATTATATAATATAAAAAACAAAAAAATATATTATATAAAATTATAATATAATATATATATAAAACAAAAAATAATATAATATATATAGAAAAATAAAATCTTGGACGGAGTTACTTAACCGTCTGAATTCTTTGTTTTTTTAAACTCCAGACGGATTAAAGCATACCGTTCCGTATTTATTTTTTTTATCCCAAACGAGTTAGATTATACTATCCGGCTTTGATTTTTTTCTTTCTTTTCCTCTCCACTGAATATAGCATTAACCGTAATTAATCCGGATGGAATAACCAGACGGTTTTATTTTTCGATAAAAATCAAATCCTATACGGTATACCTGTACCGTATTTCGATATTTTATTTATTTATTTTCTATTAATAAAAAATTCGGCTCTCCTTTGCCTTCTTCCTTCGTCTCTCTCTCTTCTCTTTATTTCCGCGATCTCCTTCGCTACCACTCTTAAGGTTACATTTCTTCCTTCCTTCCTTCCTTCCTTCTTCTCCCTCCTTTTTTAACTCATCTATAGACTTCGTTGCTTTGGTTGCTCAATAATTGTTCGATTTCTGTTGTACCCGAATTTAGGGTTTAGGGTTTTGTGCAACTTTGGTTCAAAAATTAAGAGGTACAAACCAAAAATTTTGGGGGTTTGTCGAAACAAAATGATGTTGCAAGTGCATGCAAGTAACAGACAGGTCACAAGTCATTACAAATTCAGATTCTGTAGTATTAGAACCGCAAAATCTAACAACTTCTACCAAAAGGAATTGAACTGATCCCATCAATCAATCAAAACAAAAGTATAAACCAGTTGGCCACTGGCAGGCAAAAGCATTGCAATAGTCAATAGATAGGAAGGAGAGAGATATGAACTGCAATTGAACTTGAAGAATCAATCATCATCAGGTGTATTATCCAAGGTACAGGTAGGATATTAATCAATCATCATCAGGTAGAATCTTCTTGTATTACTAAATTCCAATTTGAAGATAAGGAAGTTGCTTGAGATAACTTATGGATGGTTTGTGGTTTTCTTACATTTGAATACAGGGATCGTGCATGTAAGGTACTTGGTAGTATTTTTCATGACTTGTAAATGATGGAGGTCATAGATCTCACTGGAGACCGAATTAGTGGGTTGCCTGACCCGATTCTTACCCTCATCCTCTCTTTTATACCTACCGAAGAGGCTGTGCGCACGTGTATATTGTCCAAACGATGGATAAAGGTTTGGGCTTCTTTACCTGTTCTCGTCTTGGATGACCATACAACCCAATATGATGGTCTAACACAAGAAGAGTACCAACAACGTGAAATTAACTTTCTAAGATTCCTCAGCGGCGTCATGTTCAATCGAGAAATGATAACCTTGGATACATTCAAACTGGATTGCTGCGTAAATCGGTGGGACACTCATATTATTGTATGTCGATTTCTTTGCTATGCAGTCATGTGTAGACCCTGCATATTATCAATCCATATCAAGCGTAGAAGATATTTCACCTTGCCTGATTCAATTTTCACATGTACGTCAATAGAGGAGATGTCATTGTGGCTTGAAACTGATGATATTTTTCACAAATATAATTTTCGTAAACCAATATCAATAAACCTCCCTTTCCTCAAAAACCTGGAGCTTGGTTACATGGATTTGAATGATGATATAATGACAATGCTTATATTGGGGTGTCCCGTTCTTGA
This sequence comes from Carex pumila, assembly GCA_033356055.1. Taxonomy (NCBI): domain Eukaryota; kingdom Viridiplantae; phylum Streptophyta; class Magnoliopsida; order Poales; family Cyperaceae; genus Carex; species Carex pumila. The sequence continues at coordinate 463,248 of JARJHM010000090.1, forward strand.
AGAATTAGCTTTGATCCATTGCTGGTTAAAACTGAGTATGATTTCCTCTAATATGCTAAATAAGTTGGTACTAACAAATTGTTATCAGCGTGGGCCGATGGAGATTTCTTGCCCAGGAGTTGTGTCTCTGAGCATTACATCTATAAATGTGGGAGGGATTACATTAAAGAATATGTCATCTCTTGCCATGGCTGACATCATATTTTTAGATCAAGGATCAACTAGCAATTATGACTTGAGGCTTCTCAGTGGCCTTTCAAACGTCACAAGTCTGAAGCTACAGATAACTTGTCCTGCTGTTATGGTATTCTCCATTCTAGTTCTGTCAAATAATAAAAATCATTATTAATGAATTAGTTAGTCAAGAAGGAAGGGAAAACTTCTATGAATGCTTTTGACCATTTTTGTAGAATGGTAGTGGAAAGGCAAAACTAACAAATGAGTTGAGTTGGATTGTTCAAACATGTTATCTCTAGGCTATATTTTTAGGGTTCCAGATCTCAGAATATAATTTCTTTTACTTTGATGCTAAGATTGATGAAAAGCTGTGTTAAAGTAGCGGTTTGATTTATTGATTAGTTTGTTCAATTTTAAGTTCATATTCCCTGTTTTAAATTTTTTTTTTTCTTTTGAACTATGTAGGATTTGCTACTAGCTGACATTCCAAATTGTCCGACCTTAAAAAACTTAAAGAGCTTGGAGCTTGGAGGTTTAGATTTTAATTATGACTGGAATTTAGCGGCCTGTCTCCTCCAACATTCATCCAATTTGAAGGACCTCATTTTGCTCTTCCATCCAGTACTCTCTCTCTCTCTCTCTCTGTTTTTTTAAAAAAAAAAGTTTCTGTCTCTCACTCTATCTGGTGATTCCCTAGTTATAAGCTGTTATCTAAGGAGAGGCTGGATTCCTAATTTGATTAATGAGTGGAACCGTGATGACTGGTACAGTCTGCTAAGATGCTTGGGTTTCAGTACCATAACTGCATGACTTCAATAATGAACATATGCGGTGCCAAACCATTTATACTTTTTTTTTTCCGTTTTGTTATTTTTGTTGCTGCTACCTTCTGATTTTGCGAGTGTGTTTGCTGTTTTTACTGCACATAGGGGGTTATTAATGCTCTGACTCACACCACATACTAAAACCAGTCAAGATGAATTGTAGTGTAGAGAACATGTTTATGCAATAGAAAAATACCAAATGAATAGCAGTCTGTTTAATGTAAACCCAGGCTAACTAGATCTTCAATTAGGAAACTGTTACCTGCTATCAGATAAGCGAACTTTTGAATTTTTCACCAACAAAGCCGACAGAAGAAGAGTTTCAAGGAGGTATTGCATTCCGACACGAGTACCTTGAAGCAGTGAAGATAAGCTGCCCGGGAAAGAAGGTGAAGTTGGTTAAGGAGCTGGTTGACTTTTATACAACAGCAGAGATTAGTATCTTGTAAGATTGTCATCTCCGTCACATTGTTTAACATGTTTGGCTAGTGCTTTTGTTGCTTAACTAGTCATTAGATGCTCAGTACGTGTTGTTAGTTTTCATCTAAACTCCAGTGCCCTTAGTACGTGTGTACCTTGTATGGTAATCGTAGTTTTTTATGTGTTAGTTCTATCTTGTCTTGCTTTTTTTTGTTCTTTGGTGGTTAAAGAAAGCATTGTCCATCTCTCAGGCCAAGGATCGATATATTTATATCACATAAACTAATTACTAATTACTAATATGTCCTATAATAACTTTTTTTTTTCAAGTAGCTAACAATTATGTTTAAGGATACTCAATCCTGAAACATAGCGCAGCTTATGGTTTGAACTTCTCTTATTACTACGCATGATATTTTTCTTTTAATTGAACTTTAATTTCTTTTTTCTTTTTATTATTGAAAGCCCTTAGGCATGCATTGATCATAATAAAAGAGTCTTACATTACATGGTACCAGCCAACAATAATTAAAAAAAAAAAAAAAAAACTAAAACAGCAAATAGAATAAAAAGCTGGAGTGCCCTGGTGCGGTACCAGTACCAGTCATCAATTCCTAGAGAGAAAATATTTATTTACATCATTTGCAAATATTGATCTTAGAATGTAATAATATTTATTTACATAATCTTAATTGATTTGTTGGAATGCCTCTCTGATTAATAAATGAGGTTAGTAGTCATTGAAAGAAGGGGGAATTTCACGTATACCCTTCAAAAACTGCAAAATTACCTATTTTCCCCTCCAAATTCTAAAATAACGTATTTACCTTTCTAAACTTGAATAACTCACATATTTACCCAATTAACAATAAACTACGATTGATTATGATTAATATCCTATAAATTATAATTAATCAAGACATCCCTTCTTCTTCTTCTTCAGTGTTTTTCTCCCGCCTTATTTTAGCGCCAAAAGGGTACCCTAACCCTTCCCTTCCACTTCTCTACGTCAAAAGGTTTCTTCTTTTCCAGCACATCTTCTCTAGAGCCAAAAACTGTTCTTTTCCAAAGCCAAAAGCTCTTGATCGCTCCCACGTTCCAATCACCTTGTTGGAGATGGCATCCGAAGAAGAAGAGCCCTTGATACTTAGATGGGAGCTTGAACTGGAGGAGGAAGAACACTCGAGACCTAGATGGGAGCTCAGGGTAGAATCACCCACAATCGAGTAAGCTCGTTGGTGTTAATTTTTTTTGCGATACTTTCGACTTATTTTCTTCTCTTCCAGAATTTCAGTAACAATTACAATAATAAGTTTGTAAAATGAACAAATTAAGATGACAACATGTTATAAACTAAGAATTAGAATATGACTACTTAAAATCAAGCTTTTTTGGTACTGTACCGGTACCAGGTTCAAGTACACACTGGTATTTTCCATCAAAATGACAAGGTTGCTCTATTAATTGAACTATTTGACCATGTTGTTTTGCAATTTATTAATCGAAGTCGTGCGTTCCAATGCAATACCAAGCTCAAATGTAAGATAATGTTTGATTTGTCCAAATAGTTGTGATATGATCTAATTGTCTTTTGGTCTGTTTTCTTTTGTAGGTGAAAGTATTCATGATAACTAACTTTTGTTGTATGACAATGACGATAATGTTTAATTTCGCTAATGATTTTGTTTGGTTTATGCACAATTCTGAATTAATTTGGCTAATGATTTTGTTTGGATTATGCACAATTCTTAAAATGCTTGAAGTAGATTCATTCCATTCTGTTTTTTAGAATAACCCATAGGCATCAATTAAAAATAACAATACAAGTACTGGTACATAAAGTTTAAGAGAAAAGAAAAAACATTAGAGGTTCTGGTATCACTGGTACAATAATCAAAGACACAGTGGTAATGCTAATATATTAAATCCTAAGTAAAGTGAAGTGCCCAAATTGAAAAAAAAAAAAAAAAAATAGAGAAGAGAAAATACAAAGTGGAAATCAATTAAAAAAGAAGATGTTACATTGCTAATGGAATAGAAAAGAAATAAGTAAAAGTTGGGAGAGAAGTAAGAAAACTGGAAGAAATAAGAAAAGTTGGGGAGTAACAAGATATACAAAATGGAGGCCGAATAAAAGGTAGGGCGAAATAAAAAAACAACGGTCAAACATAAAACAGAAGTCAAACTTTAAGAAACAGAGGTTAAAAGTTAGATTATGTAATTAGTTATATGTTTGTTGAACATTATACATGATTAATTTGAATTTTGGGCATATATGATATATATTAAAATTGTAGTGGGTAAATATGTGAGTTATTCAAGTTTAGAAGGGTAAATATGTTATTTTAGAATTTGGAGGGGGAATACGTAATTTTGCAGTTTTTGAAGGGTATACGTGAAATTCCCCCTTGAAAGAAAATTATATTGCTTTTTAGGTCAAATATTTTATGAACTCAAACTTGTAAATTATTTTCATAATTTTTTTTTACGAATCTTAAAATGCATACTTAATTATCATAGAATGCACATTTCGGTATATTCTTTATAAATTTTCAAATTCATGAATAGAATGAAAGACATTATGTATAACTCAAATTTTCAAATTGCATATTTATAAATTTTAATCTATATTTGATATGTATAGTTTAAATTCAAAATATAAAATTGATGTAATTTATTGTTTATGATGGGTCATTTTATTTTTATTAAATAACACATTAATTAATTAGTTTTGTTATGATTTCAAATGTAGATACTTGTTGTTTTACAATTACAAATTTTAATTCACTCCACTGATGTTACATAATCTTGTTGTAATATATATATATAGGAACATGCTAGCATGCTATGCATAGTATAGAACCTCTCTATGCAACGGCTTGGATTTTGAAAACTCAAAATCCTAATGGTCGATCTGAACCGTTCATCTTTTTCTTCATATTAATATGTGTTTGGAAACCAAATTTTACATTTTTTGGAATTTTTTTACTATTTCTTTAGATTTATTGAAAATCGCTGTTTTTTTTATGGTACAGGTTTGCTGAAAACAGCGATTTTCAATAAATCTAAAGAAATAGTAAAAAAATTCCAAAAAATATAAAATTTGGTCTCCAAACACATATTAATATGGAGAACAAGATGAACGGTTCGGATTGACCATTAGGATTTTGAAAACTCGAAATCCAAGCCGTTGCATGGAGGGGTTCTATGCTATGCATAGCATGCTAGCATATTCCTATATATATATATATGAATTAGAAATTCGATTTATATCCGTATTTGTGTTTATATTCGACTAATATTCGATTCGTATTCGTATCCGATTAATATCCGATCCATATTCTTATCCAACTAATATCCAATTCGTATCTGTATCCGAAAAATAAAAACAGATACAAATATAGTTTTATCACTATCCAATCCGTATTCGATTCGTTTTCACCCCTAATTTGAATTCAGCGATCCTATTCGATTGGTTGAAGCAATAGGGGCCCAGCTGTCGGTTTAATGAGAGATATAGCTGCGCAGCCTGTGCCTTTAACATTGTCGAAGCTTTGATCAATTATTTAGTTCCGCCCATTAATAAAGCCCATTTCAATTTGAATTGATTTTATTTCCTTTCAAAGACGTGAGTCTGATTTAAATATATGTATATTCTCCATTTCAAGCATAATGGATACATCCATTTCGTCATTTTATTTATTCTAAATGAACTCCAATGTTGAGGATCCCCAAACTCGTGCACCTAGCAGTTCATATTAAATGCTATGAAAACACTATGCCATGTGGCACTAATTAGAATTTACCGTTTCATCATAATCTTTAAAAATTCATAACTCTTCAACCATATTGAGCTAGAATATGTATAATATATAAAATTTCACAGTTTCACATGTAGAATATTACCATGAATTTTAACATGCCATTATCAATTTATCTTAGAGAGCCTTCATGCATTTTTGACATTTTTCCAAGCATTTTAACATTGTCAATTTTCATTTATTCAATCCTGACAACAATTTAGGGTATAACACTTCGGCAATTAGATCTATCATGTATATTATGCTTTGTACACGTTCTGATGTTTCTTATGCTTTGAGTGTCACGAGCAGATACCATTCAGATCCAAGTGAGGGTCACTGGATAGCAGTGAAGAATATCTTTAAGTACTTAAGAATGACTAAGGATGTATTTCATGTTTACGGAGGTGAGAAAGCGCTTGTTGTATCTAGTTACACAGATGCAAGCTTTCAAACTGACAGAGATGATTTCAAACCGCAATCTGCATTTGTATTTTATCTCAATGGAGAAGCTGTCAGTTAGAAGAGTTCCAAGCAAGAGACAATAGCCAATTCTACAACAAAAGTTGGGTATATTGTTGCTTCAGAAGCAGCAAAAGAGGCTGTTTGGATAAGGAATTTCATTGTTGAACTTGGTGTGATTAAAAATATTATAAATCTAATGGATCTCTATTGGGATAATAATGGAGCAATCGCACAGGCTAAGGAGCCAAGACCACACCAAAAGTCCAAACACATACTTCGATGTTTTCATCTTATTCGATTGATTGTGAATAGAGGTAATGTTAAAACATGGAAGATAGCAATGGATGCAAATGTGGCAGATCCTTTGACTAAATCTCACTTGCAAGTTAAGCATGATATGCATAGTGGAGCTATAGATCTTAGATACATTAGTGATTGGCTTTAGCGATTACTGTTATGCTACATAGGTTGATAATTTAGATGTTTGTTTGTATGTTTATGTTTTATGAATAATATGTTGTAATGTTCATTGAATAATTTATTACTTATTATTCATCATCAATTCGATAGAAAAAAATAAAAACTAATAATAATAATCTCTAATTAAATAAAAATATATATAAATGTCTAATATGTTTGGGGGTTTTTTTTTTCAAATTAAGGACTTTGGACAAAGACCTATTTAAAATTATGTCTAATATATATGTTTGATCGGCAAAAAAATTTACGAGGAAAATTTTGATTCGTGTGATCTTTTAAATTAATTAAGTTTAAACCTTTTACACAAATCTCAAAGCTAGTTGGATGTTTTTGATCCGATTTTGAATAAAATTGTCCAAGATCCAAATTCTTTGTTTAATGAATGATAGAACACAAGTGATCATATATCAAATATTCAAAATGTCAAATTTTAAATAATAACTTATGTTTAGGTTGTCGGTGAAGAATGAATTAATTTTCTAAGTATTTATAACTTCATTTGTGACAACAATAGAAATGCTATAATCAAATTAAAAACTTCAGTGTTATGATTACAAAAGGTTTAAAATAATTGAACGAATAAATATCTTTTATAATTAAATTATATTTGTCATGAATTCTTTTAATAAAATAAAAGAAGAAGAAAGTTGACATTCCAAAAAGACTTAAGACTTCATTTCACGCAAAAATTAGAGTTCAACATATATATCAACTTACGATTTATTAAAACATAGCTAAAAAAATAAACTATTTTTTACAATGATTTGAACAAAACACACAAAAACTATGCACATTTTTATTTCTTATACAAATTAAAATTTACACTCAATATGCACATAAATCAACCACATGCGTCTTGAGATTTCAACAGTAAAGAGGCCGAGTAATACCGCATTTACCCGGCACTTTTCTGACTTGGTCAAAACTAACTCCCAGCCAAGGAAACACAGCATAGTGTCGGATATGACAAAAACATTTGTAATCGGCTCTTCTTGTGGCATGGCAACATTTAGGTGTTGGATGTGGCGGATTGGAACCTCTCACCGATGGCAAACATGCATTGATACCATCACCGTCCATCCCACAAAATATGAACCCCATACTATTATTGACTGTAAAACATAATAGTAATATTGACAAAAAAATCAGCTTAAATGATGGTTGAAACTCCATATTGTATATTTGAAATTTTCAAATTGGATTCTGCTAGATCGTCTTAGGTTTGGAATTTTAGAATGAGCAATATGAATTTATGTATACTGAGAATGTTGGATACATGTATGGTGGTTGTACTGTTGTGATTTTGTTAAAAATTGATAATTGCAATGTGTACATTTGTTACACGAGTGTAGCTAATTTTGTTGAGAAAAAAGTTAAAGACAAGGTTTTATCTTTTATTAATGGACGTACTTAATTTTAATTACAAATTATTTTAGTTCAAAATAATAGAAAAAATTATATTTTCTAAATTTAGAGTGTGCATTTTTGTTCTGAATTTGTTAGTTGTTGTAAATCAGATAATAATTTTGACACAGTAGTTGTTTCTTAAGGTTCGGTTGTAATAATTTTTAAAATTTTGATTTCTTTTTCAAATTTGGTTATGTTATCAGTTGAATATTTATTTATTAATTGGAATCTCAGTTTTTACATTAATTTTCAAAATGATATGTATGGCGTATATCCGACTTCTATGATTAGTTCACTTAATATATATTTTTAAAATTTAATAATACATCTTCTTTTTGCTCGTGTTGTTACTATGTAATAATCTAGAAGTCAATAATACGATAATTTTATCATATATATTTTGTTCATGAATTGGATGATTAATAAAATGTCATTTTGTTGCCTTGAGTATTATTGCATTCATGAATCATTTCTAATTCATGACTGCAATTGTAAAATTTCATAACATAGATGATATATACTCTTAAAAGTCTCTAACTAAGATAATTAGCAAGAATACTAATTAACCGCTACAAGTTAGTATGTGAATTAAAAGATTGTCATGTTTTACAGACCATAGACAAGAGACGTCATTTTAATTATATAGATACATGTTACATGAATATGATATTTGACAGATTCCGAATAAAATATTAAATGAAATTGTGTTCGTGTTATTAATAATTTCATTTAGTGTTAACTTCTAAAGTATATTCTTCACATCAAGCATAATTCAATTAATTCAATTAGTGCTTGGCAAGTGGAACTGAGACTTGGAGTATTGGAAGGGCATCTCCAGGTTGGCGTGGCATGGAGCCGTTTCTTCTCTATTTAATTTGTTTGTTATGAGAAGGAAGATGCTATCAAATCACATAGACATGGAACATCATGAGCTGTGAGGCTACCCATTAACTGGTCTATATGAACCGTGTGTACAGCTTAGAGGTAACGCTATTTGCATGAGGCGCTTCCCATTTGAGCTAGGGGTGAAAACGAGTCGGATATTATTTCACCGAATTTGGATTCGTATTCGAATTTTTCAGATTCGGATAGTCAAATATGGATAATTTACGGATACGAATACGGATACAGATATGATTTATCTGAATAAAGATACGAGTTCTGTTTTAATTTCGGAAGTAAATATGGATATGGATTCGAATAATTATAATTATCCGAATTCGGATACGTTGATTTTTCGGATATCCAAATTTTTTATTTTTCGAATATATTTTTCAGATAGTCAGATAATTTTTCGGACAATTTTTCGAATATCCGAATTTTTGAATTTTTTGGATAATTTTTCGGATATTCGGATACAGGTGGGGTCCGCATGTAATAGAAATAGAGAGAGGAGAATTAAGAGGTGGGATCTGTGTGGCCATCCGTGAGTGAGAAGTCCTACCATGAGATCCCATCGTCATTCAAACAACATCTTGAATTTTTATTTCTCTCATTAAGTTAAATCTTAGGTTTAAAAATCCATAATAAATTTTCAAAAATACTAATTATCATTTTTTTAATTATTTTCTCATTTAATTAATTGAGTTTTGATGTAATTTATTATTTATGATGAGTCATTTTATTTTTATTAAATAACACATTAGTTAATTAGTTTTGTTCTGATTTTAAATATGGATACTTGTTGTTTTACAATTAAAAATTTTAATTCACTCCACTGATGTTATACAATCTTGTTGTAATATAAATATCCGAATTAGAAATTCGATTTATATCCGTATTCGTATTTATATTCGACTAATATTCGATTTGTTTCGTATCCGATTAATATCCAATCCGTATTCATATCCGTATCCGGAAAATAAAAACGGATACAAATATGGTTTTATCACTGTCCGATTCATATTCGATTCGTTTTTAGCCCTAACTATGCATATTACGAGTTGTTACCATGCTACGGCTCTATATTCAAGTTTTCAAATCCTAACGGTCGATCCGAACCGTTCATCTTGTTCTCCATATTAATATGTGTTTGGAGACCAAATTTTACATTTTTTGAAATTTTTTTACTGTTTTTTAGATATTTAGAAAATCATTTGATCTGAAAATTCTGGACCATCCAAAAACTGTGATTTTCAATAAATCTAAAAAAATAGTAAAAAAATTTAAAAAAATGTAAAATTTGGTCTCCAAACACGTATTAATATGGAGAACAAGATGAATGGTTTGGATCGACCGTTAGGATTTGAAAACTCGAATATAGAGCCGTAGCACGGTAACAAATCGTAATATGCATAGTACCATAGACTCACTCAGTATTAAAAGGCCCTGTGGATTCACCTGGCACCTGATTGCATCAGACGGTGTAGATCTAAATAGAAAAATTCCGTTACCTCAGAGGATATGCATTCTTCGGCTCCATTATTGTGTAATGATTTTAACAGAGTATTCTTTTCTCCATGCAGCGCACGAAACATATGAAATGCTACGTTATGTGCGCTGTATGAAGCCCATTTATTCCCGCCCTTCCCCGGTAATTCCGACGCTTCAATTTTCAAATCCCGCCCAAAGTCTGTTCTGTTCCCCATTTTCTTCGAGTCCGCATAGTTTAGATGAAGGCCGTTCGATCAGTATCTGGACTTTAATATTTGTGCGGATTTGAATCGGACGGTGCGTATATAAACTCAAAATTTGAGGTAATTGAGAGGATAGAATTCCATTTTGCATCCCACCTGGCCTTTCACATTTCTCCTCTCTTAAACCTTAGTTAGCATTTGGCAACACCTACCGTCGATCCTTCGAAATGGAGGTCACACCCGTGTCTCAGAAAAGACAGCTCCGGCAACGGAAGCCTCATCCATCGTCGCCTCCCACTGAGCAGTTCAAATCCGTAGAGGAGGCCCGAGGTCGGAGCAAACGTCAAAAGACTGCATCCCGCTCTATCAAGAAGGATACGGGGAAGACAAGATCTGCCCAGAGGAAGCACAAGGCAATTTCGGCTACTGCGGTGAAAGGAAAGAGCAAGAACAAGAAGAAAAGGAGATCTGTAGTAAAAGGGGATACTGGCAGTGCTGAAATGGAAGATGAAAACGAGGATGCGTTGCTTAGTGAAGAAGAGGAAGAAGATATTCAAGAAGAGCCGTGGTCAGAGCCGACAAAGAGAGTCTTGAAGAAGCAAAAATCTCACGCTAGTGATCTAGAGCCGCAGCTGGTAGGCGATCCAATTGATGATGCAGAGGCGTGGAAGAGGTGGCCTCATAGATACGGGAGAAAGGTATACCTGATTGTGTTGTTATATTGTTGATCTTCATTTTGTATTTGTTGACTATATAACAGGAAGTGCTCCCTCACCATAGATGAATCATTTTGATATTAGTACACATGTTCCAGTTCTGATTCTGCTCATAAAAGATTAGATTTTCAGCGAATTAAACAGTTAATGGGGACTGGTTGCAAACTTTGAGATTAAAGTGATAATTAGGAGTTCTCGTGTTACATATCTAGTCTCATAATGCTATCTGGTAAGTGTGTATGATTTGAAAGTTTTAAAGTTGTTTTATAATATTTTTAGAAACATAGGTAAACAGTCCGTTTCCAATTCTTTTGTCAAGGCAATTTGATCTACATTGATTTGTATCTTAAACTCATTCACAATACCAGGAGAAATATGTGACGGCCAAGACATTTTCCATATCCTTTTTGCATGCAGCTTTGTCTCTACTTGTTGTGTGACATAACAAAGTGCTTCATTTTTTAATGATTTATTTTAAGTATTAATTTTATGAAATTTTTGGGACTTTATTGTTTCTTTTATAAATTTTCAGGGAACTGGATCTATTTCTCTTGGTAAAGCAAGGTATACTTTTTAGTTATTGAACTATGTCTTCTGTAAATAGTTTTGGCAACTAGCTTAGGGAGTAAATATTGGTTACTTCATTAGTCCTGAATCGCCTGAAGATACACGTGCTAGAAGACATTATACCTTTGCTAAAGTTGATGGCATCATATTTGAGCTCTATGATGATGCATATGTGAAGGTTAGTTTGTGTCAGCCTACTGAGTTTGTAGGACTTCCCTTGCTTGTTTGTATGCCAAACTATAGATAAAAGGCTAATCTATACCTTTTTCACATTATTTAGGCTGAAGATGGTAAGCCAGATTATATCTGCCGTATCGTGGAATTGTTTGAAGGTGTGGATAGAAAAGCATACTTCACTGCACAGTGGTTCTTCAGGGCTGAAGACACTGTAAGCTCAAATTCTACCTTTCCCTTCTACTACATATATAATGGTCTGCACAAAACTTAAATCTGTGTGATATAATGGTTCTTCATGGACATAAGTATTTGTGATTTATACATTAGACTCTGATGTTTCAATTAAATTATTTTTATTTTGTAGGTTCTAAAGCAATGTGCAGATAAACAAGACAAAAAAAGGTTGTTCTTGTCAGATGAAAAAAATGATAACCCATTGGATTGTTTAGGTTCCAAGCTCAGGATAGTACGTGTAACACCAAATGTAAGGATATACTTATTGGTTTAAATTTGAATATATTTTCATGTTGGAAAACTAGTAGCCTTGTGTAATTAGTTCAATTTTATGGTTCTTTTACTTGTAGATTGATCTGGCCGTGAAAAAGAAGACAATTCCAAATTGTGACTATTACTATGATATGTCGTATGCTATTGATTATTCGACTTTTGAGAACCTTTCTCCTGGTAATTTCTAGCTTTTCAAGGAAGGAACTCGTTGTTTATTGCATTCCAATCTTATAAGGGGGAAATGGCACTTCACACTATTTCTTCAAACTTTTTTTGGCTTAGTCTTTGCTGACATACTTTTTGTCGTTCTTTTGAATTATAGAAATTGACATGTTCAAGGAAGGGTTGACTTCAATTGTTTCTTCAGAGGAATCAGCGTCAAATAAAGAAAAGGTAGATCCCGAGCCACTTTCTTTGAAAAAGAAGTCTCTCCATCTTCTTGATCTTTACTCTGGATGTGGGGGTATGTCTACTGGGCTGTGTCTTGGTGCTGCACTCTCTGGAATCAATCTTGAAACTGTGAGCTCCCTTTTTGCATTATGCAGCCATTAATAATGTAATATTTTTCTTTTACTAATATGCATATCCTCCCACTATCATAGACATGGGCTGTAGATCTCAATCCCTATGCATGTGACAGTTTGCAGAGAAATCATCCAAGAACGCAGGTACATTATGCATGATTATTCTAAAAGCTTTGTGTAAATTTGCTTATTTTCAACAAGGATGTATCTTGTGTTTGTAATTTTTGTTTGACATTGTTTTAGGTGCGAAATGAGAAGGCTGAAAACTTTTTGGCATTGCTGAAGGAGTGGGTGAAACTGCTTGATGAATATAATGTTCGAAATGAACATACGATAGACACATCAAGTGACTTTGCAGACAGTGACAACGATGAAGATGGTGACACCAAGCTTCCCAAAGGAGTCTATGAGGTTGCCAAGTTGTTAAACATCTGCTATGGTGACCCACATAAGACTGGCAATGTCGGCATAAAGTTTCTGGTACATGAATAATTATTTGTATATGACTTTCTTTGCTTCTTGCATTATGGATTGCAAATCCCTGTTTCTGCATATTACATGGCAATTTGAACTCTCGTGTGGTTTCTTTAATTGTCTTAATTAGGCAATTTTTTGGTTGGAACTGAATAATAATCCACGCAAAGATACAGTAGCATAGATGTTTGTAATTTATGGTGATATTAGGTATACTGTTTTTAGTTTTCTTTCTTACAGAGCAAGTTTTTTCAGGTGCGTTGGAAAGGCTATAGTTCCAAGCATGACACATGGGAGCCAATTGATGGCCTTTGGTATGTTCTGTTCTCCTACTAAAATTAAACAATATGTAACCACATTTTTAGACTTTTTAATGTTGTTTTCAGTGATGCAAAAGAAAGAATTAGAGAATTTGCTGTGAATGGTTACAAGAGGAACGTTCTACCATTACCGGTAAATATGGTCACAGTTTTTCATCTACTGTCTTTATTCATGCTACCTCAATAACTTTTTTTTGTTGCAAATTTTCAGGGCACTGTAGATGTCATCTGCGGTGGCCCACCATGCCAGGGTATTAGTGGGCTTAATCGCTTTCGGAACACCGAAAAGCCTTTTGCTGATGCAAGAAATCAGCAAATGGAAGTTTTTATGGATTTTGTAGACTACCTTAAGCCAAGATATGTTCTAATGGAAAATGTTGTCGACATTCTGCTCTTTTCGAAGGGTTTTTTGGGTCGTTATGCAATGGGTCGACTTGTAGAGATGAATTACCAGGCTCGGCTTGGGTTATTGGTTGCGGGCTGTTATGGTTTACCCCAATTCAGGATGAGAGCATTTTTATTTGGTGCTTTACCTACTGAGGTATGCATTTACATCCTTTTAGGTAATTAAGCTATTTGATACTCAAGTATTTGTGATCTATTTATCATTTTGATGCTGTAGGTTTTACCCCAATTTCCTCTTCCTACACACAATATGGTTATCAAGGGTGGTGTTCCCCAAGAATTTCAGGTAATCACTCTTTCCATATTGTGGCTAATATAGTTTGTATTTGTGTTGAATACAAAATAAGATATTTCCTTTGGTTCAGCATCACATTGTTGCGTTGGATGAAAATGCTGATCGGTCTTTTTTAAAGCCAGAGTTATTTCTTGGTGATGCCATCTCAGATTTGCCAGCAGTTAGTTCACATTTCTATATCCTTTGCTCCCAAAAGTTTCTCTGCCTGATTGTTGTTTCTTTCATCTTTTAATGCAATTCTGTAATTTTTTTATTATCATTAGGTCAAAAATGATGAGCCTAGAGAAGAGATGCCATATGGAGAGGGACCCAGAACTGAATTTCAGCAGTATATACGCTTGTGTCGCAAAGGTAATTTGATTATTTTGTTAATTTTTCTTTGGAAGTAGGATAATAATGTGTTTGGATTTCTTGGAATGAAGCATGCATTATTGACAGAGATATTAGATTGGAGATATTATCGAGTGTACATTGTGGGAGGTAAGTAATTAGAAATACAAGCATGGTAGGTAGGAGATGATTAGTGGAGATGTTTAGGAATATATCATAATCAAGCCTATAAATAGGCTCCATGTAATTGTAATCGATATACAAGAGCAATACAAAATTCATTCTCTCTTTCCTTATACTATTAGTTATCCTATAAAGGAAACCAATTAAGGGCAATTTCCTGTAAAGCAACTTTAACTTTTTTATGAAAAACGTTACTCTTTATATCAGTTTTCTCAAATGTATTATATAGTTTGGCTGTAAGTGATTCCTAATACCCATCTATTTTTGTTAAATGGGGATAACAAACCAGATATGTTAGATCATTCATTTGGAGATGAGGACCAAGAGCCGAAGTTGTTAGATCACCAGCCTTTAAAATTAAATGAAGACGACTATGCTCGTGTTTGCAAAATTCCAAAGAGAAAGGTACATCTTTTTCTCGGTAGTAAAAATATATATGCTGATCTTTACAACATTCTATGGCTGTGTTGAGGTTCTATACTGACTTAAAACTGTTATAATGCACAACTCAAGTTTGCTCTTCTCAATTTACTTTGTCAACCGAAGTTTCTTCATTAAACAATTTCCTATTTTTTGTTGTAATGTCAGGGTGCAAATTTTAGAGACTTGGAAGGAGTGAGGGTGGGAACAGACAAGGCCTGTTATTTGGATAAAGATATTAAACGTCCCTTATTGCCATCAGGCAAACCTTTGGTAAATTACCAAATTATATTTGCAGTTGTATTTTATATCCTTTTTACCATGTACTTGTATTATGCACATGAGCTTAAGCTTTATTGCTTCACTATTTTAGGTTCCAGATTATGCAATTTCACATTTACATGGGAAATCATTGAAGTAAGCTTTTTCGTCCTTTTTCCCCTCATGTATAGTTAAAATGGAGGATGGTAGTCACTTGGCATTCAATTTTCTTTCTAAATACCTTAATTGGGGTTATAGTAGAGGATAATATTATTTTATGGAGGGTATGGTAATAACTGAGGTTTCAGTGTGCATTTTGCTATTTAATGCATAATTTGGTATGGTAGTTACTAGCTAGTCATTGTACTGGTCAATTTACCAACTGTTATGTTTCCGTTTAACGTCCTATATTTCTAGAAATGCTTCTACTTCATGTTATGTTTCTGTTATCAAGATGATATTGTAATCTTTAAGAATTTTATTCTGAGTTCATTAATTGCCCACTTAAATGTAATTTTTAGGTGTTTTGGGCGACTGTGGTGGGATGAAACTGTCTCTACAGTGGTCACCCAGGCTGAACCCCACAACAAGGCAAGTCATATATTTATCTCCGCTCTTTATCTGGTTAAATAAAATCCTTTCGATTTCATATGTACTTCATTTATTATTCTGACTTTTAATTCATCAATATTGTTTTTAGACCATACTTCACCCCGTCCAAGATAGAGTTCTCACTGTCCGGGAGAATGCAAGGTTGCAGGGTTTTCCGGATTATTATAAATTTAGTGGGTCGTTGAAACAGCGGTAGTTGCAAACAATTTTAATTATATTATTCATTCATTATTTAACTTTGAAGTTTAAATAGTGTTTATTATCTAACATCATTGATGTATTCATTTAGGTATGTGCAAATTGGCAATGCAGTGGCAGTGCCAGTCAGCCGTGCACTTGGGTTTGGCTTAGGTCGAGCCCTTCAAAATATCACATCCGGTGGTCTTCTCTTTACTTTACCATCTAATTTCTTAATTGCTGGTCAGGAATGTCAGACCAATAGTCCTGATGAAGTGGAGAAGTGAACTGATATGGTACTGGATGATTGCCCCTGAAGGTGTTAG
Organism: Carex pumila; assembly: GCA_033356055.1. Taxonomy (NCBI): domain Eukaryota; kingdom Viridiplantae; phylum Streptophyta; class Magnoliopsida; order Poales; family Cyperaceae; genus Carex; species Carex pumila. The sequence goes on from JARJHM010000090.1 coordinate 479,691, forward strand.
AAACACTAGTAAATATATATAGGCTAAGGCGTTAAAACAATAAAGTTTACAAACCATAGTGAACAAGTTGAGTTCTTTTGACTTAGAAACATTAACTGGTATGGGCATATGCAATACATTTGTAATTTAGTTATCAAAAATTTTGGTCCGTTCTATTCCTGTAATTAGTATTTGAATATATCATTTGCAATTGTTATGGATAGTTTATTAATTTTCTTTTTATTAAAATGTGTAACAGTTCTGTGGTCGGTAACCCCTGAGTATGCTGTGGTGTACTGAAGAAATTACTTGAAAACATAGCGTTTTTATTGATGAAAGCTTGCTGGTCATTTCCTTGATGAGTAAGGCTGGGGTGCTATGGATAGCATAGAGACCTCTATGCTACGGCTCAATATTCAAGTTTTTAAAATCTAAACGGTCGATTTGAACCGTTCATTTTATTCTCCATATTAATATCTGTTTGGAGACCAAATTTTATAATTTTTTAAATTTTTTTACTATTTATTAAGCCATTTTGAAAATCGCTAATCCAACAGTTTTACTGTTTGGTGCAACCACCATTGTATCAACAATTTTGTAAAATACTTAATAAATAGTAAAAAATTTCAGAAAAATGTAAAATTTGGTCTCCAAACAAATATTAATATAGAGAATAAGATGAACGGTTCGGATCGACCGTTTGAATTTTAAAAACTTAAATATTGAGTCATAGCATAGAGACCTCTATGCTATCCATAGCACCCCAGCCTTACTCTTCCTTGATTGTTCTGGGCTTGGAATAATCTGTTCTGGGCCTGGTCGTGAGTCCCAACGGTTGATAGGTTTGAATTTTCCACCGGAGAGGAACTTTCCAGAGAGAAAAAGGAAGGCGAAAATGAAAAAATAAAAAAAAATTGAAGGGAGCTTAAAATGTGTTATTGACAAGTGGGTCTCACCTATCAGAAGTAATGTTCATTTTAATGCAGGTGAACAGTCTTCTTTAGACGAAGGATTAAGTATATATAATAGTTCTGTTTAGATCCGAATCCGTATGAATATTAAAGTGTCCATGTGCATTTCATCCTGATCGGATTATAGTTTGATTTCTGATCGAACGGTCCTATCTAAACAGAAATATTCTGTCACCTCAGAGGTATCGCAGCTTCCATGTGAATTCGACCAAGTGTGAAGTGTCTATGGGGTTCAGCAGCTTCCAGCATTTCCTGTCTAATGGCTTATCGGAAAGTCAAGTCAAATTCACTCCTAGACACTTGGTCGAATCACAGCCGTTTAATTTCAATTGAACGGATCGACACTCTCCGGTGACACCTCGAACTTCCTCCAATCAAAATATAATTATAACTCTCACCGAATGTGGAGGATTTCTGTACGGATCCTCTCAAGTATCTCAAATTTTGCTTCAGATACGGACCGTCCGATCAAAATCCGGGTGAACGAGGTGGATGCCCTGGGTCTTTAATATTCATGCCAAAACAGATCTAACGGTCCAGATCTAAACCCAAAATGTGAGTTACTTCAGGGGAAATGAATTAAGGATTTTCTCCCGCAGACAACGAAACAGAAATGAAACTAACGCTCTAACAGGTTCAACTGATGAGAGCATAAATAGGAGCAGCTCTTCACAGAGATCGAGAAGAAGTAACGAACTAGCGATGAGTGGGCTCATCGCGCGGTACAATCACCGCTTCCTCGCTGCGTCACTGCTTCGCACCGTCGTGTTACTGTTCCTCGTTGCGAGGTCAAGTGGCGATGTCAGAAGTGAAGAGAAGAGCTACTACGGGAAGCTATCGGGGGTTATCATACCGGGTTTCGCCTCGACAAAGCTCAGAGCGTGGTCTGTGCTCGATTGTCCGTACTCCCCTTTCGATTTCAACCCGCTCGATGCAGTCTGGCTTGATACTACCAAGGTAATTTATTACATACACTCCATAATTTGTACTTTTAATGTTTTCTAGTAAATTATTAGATCCCTTTTAGTGTAAGTCTATTGTTACTTTTATATGGATGTAATTATTAAGCAATGTATTGGAGTATTGGATTATCCTTTCATACAGTTAATGCAAAGTTTTAGATGTTTAGGAGCGTGTTTAATGTTCTTTTTTCTTCTTATATTGATGTTCATAGACTAGTTATTAGTTCAAGCTCATCAATTGATTTACTTTTATACTTTTCTTTTAGTGCTAAAAGTTATCACTTGTCGCCACTTCTTTCTTCACTATTTTCTTACTATTTAAAACTGCAGTTATTGTCAGCTGTCAATTGCTGGTTAAAATGCATGGTATTGGATCCTTACACCCAAAGTGATCATCCAGACTGCAAATCCAGACCTGATATTGGTCTTTCAGCTATCACAGAGCTTGATCCGGGCTATATAACTGGTACAAAATATATCTAGTGAATTTCTTATATTATCTGATCTTCTTTTCCAGTACAATTAATAGTTCTTAGTGTCCTTGACATATAGGTTATGTAAGAATTAAGCTTTGTAAACAAAAAATAAGATTTTCCAATTGAAATTTTCAAACTTCTACTATTATTATATTGTATTATATTATAATATATGATTCTTTTTTTATTGATTCTAGGTCCTCTATCATCTGTCTGGAAGGAATGGTTAAAATGGTGTGTGGAGTTTGGAATTGAGGCAAATGCAATAATCGCAGCTCCATATGATTGGAGGCTAGCACCTTCTACGCTTGAAGAGAGAGATCTTTATTTTCATAAACTCAAGTGAGTATCATAGTTCGATCTTTTTGCATATGTTAGAACTACAACAATGGAAACCATGAATTGAAGCCAACATGTTTTGATTATTACCCTTTGGCAGAAGACAACAGTGTATCCTTACTGTCTATTAATTTACTTATTTATTGATAAATGCTTGCAACATCATAATTGAAACAGCCAAAGATCCCAAGCTCTACACAATCAAGAATGGTACAATAGACTGGAAAAGTTATGTATCATATTGAATCTGAAATGGTACTAAAGAGAATTATTTCAGGCTAGTTTTGACTTTTGAGAGATTTTTAGTGATCCTTAATACGGTGGTAAGATTCATCTTTTCCTTGTACATCTGCAACATATGTTCATTTTAGCCTATTTTTTATTCTACAGAATAACATTTGAGACAGCACTGAAGCTGCGTGGTGGGCCCTCCTTTGTATTTGCTCATTCTATGGGAAACAATGTGTTTCGGTACTTTCTGGAATGGTTGAAGCTTGAGATTGCCCCAAAACACTATATCCAATGGCTTGATGAACATATTCTAGCCTATTTTGCAGTTGGTAACACCCATATTTATCTTAATTAATTTGTACTCATTGCAAACCAGCTATATTATAAAAAAAACTAACTGGTCTGGTATTGGCTGTTTATTCCACATTTAAGTATTTTGTCTGTTCACAAAGTCTGTGTGGATGGAACTCAAAACTTAGGGTCTCATTAGAAGTCACATCTATTCATAGAAGGAAAGAGAAAAATGCATTTCTTATTAGATAAATATGACACATTACTGGTCTTATTACGAGTATTCCCAGTACTTGTCTAAAAATATTTGATCTTATGGTGTGGATATGTGACTCAGGTGCTCCGCTTCTTGGTGCAACTGAATCAGTCAAAGCAACTCTTTCTGGTAATACATTCGGTCTTCCACTTAATGAGGTCTGTTTTCTCAAGCTTTTTTCCTGGTAATTTAGTATTTCTTATCTAATATTGGGTTATTAGCAATTGTATCAGACAAAAATATGCTTTAGGAGATTCATTTCTTTTTCCTCAAAGAGGACTAAATTTTAAGGGAGATTTGTTACTTTCCATTGGAGAATAAATTGTGAATATAATAATAGACTTGTGGATGGTTTGCATCTGATGGCATTAACTTTTAATGGTGGCAAACACGACAGTCTTGGTGTCTAATCATTGGTTCCGTCCAGTACTAAGCGTGACTTAGGAGACTATTTACCTTTTGGGAAAATATTTAAATCAAATTTAATGTTAATCCAGATTAGATTCGATGTTCATTATTAAACAGTTACATTACTGGTCTTGAGTGGCAACAACGGTACCTTCCTGTAACTGTGTTTTAAGTTTTAACAGCTAGCATCCAGATGATTGGCAACCTCTGGGATATAAAATTGGAATATTTTTGGTGAAAACTTACTCAATTTGATCAGATAAAATAATCTAAACATGTATCGACTTAATTCTACAGGGAACAGCACGGTTGATGTATAACTCATATGGGTCATCAATGTGGCTTAACCCGTTCTCACACCACTGCAGAGCGGATAATATACAGTGGAAGTGGAAGCGTTTTTTTGAGGGGAAGGAAGGTGATCGGCACAAGTACCACTGTGAAGAGAAAGAGTCCCATTCGGGCTGGCCCAACTGGCCCACTGACCTCATCAATATCGAGATCCCCACATATCCAGGTTTCAATCTTCTTTCTCTCTTGGTTTTGTCCTATTCTTTGTGGAAATTTTAGTTTGCCCCAAAAATGAACAAAAGTTTCATGAAGAACATCCAGAACATGGAAAGGTTATCAAGGAATGCTAGAGTGACTATGTGTTAAGGCTACACTGGACACCTCCAGTTCTCCAACGTCTTCATCAGAAGATTATTCTCCTTGTCTCATTTTCTCGCGCTTCCTACACCCTTGATTTAGTTAATACTCACCATAGCTTAGTTAACCATGGTTAATGTAAATCATAGTTAGAGATTTCAGATTGCTCTATATACAGAAACCTTGTTTTCAGTTTAATTGTAGAATCAATGAATAGAAATCTTTTCAAACTATCTTCTTCTCATTCAAAGTTATACTATGTAAAGTGGCATATTGGATGGAAACATTTTACTAGACCAAAGAAACTGCTAAGGTTCTATGGTTCTTCTGGTAACACTAGTTTGATGGCTTAATATAGTTCTTTCTTTAAATACAATTTTGGTCCTTGCCTATCTGTTTGTAATACAAATTTTTAATCCGCACCCAGTTGGCCCATCCTTGTCCAATTCTAAATTTTGGTTGGCTCGAGTTATAAAGTGACACTAAACTAATTATTACTCTAGTACATGTGATTGAGGTATAAGGAACTCTGAACCTGAACTATGCCATATTTTACTGCACCCTACTTGATGCCATACTCTTGATGTCTGGCAAACAGAAATAAATGGTTAATGGAAAAACCAATAGTACATGTGTTCTTTCTATTTCAGATATAGAGGCATACCCTACAATGCCGATGGCACAAGTGGCTCAAAACATGACATCTCTGATGGAACAAGACTTAGATCCCATCCTCTTGTCTTTTTCTCCGAAGGAACTCTCTGATGGCACCATGTTCAAAGCAATTGAGCGATTTGAACCTGAAAGTAGCAGGCTCATTTATCAGCTAGAAAAGTAATGAGCAAATTATGTTTCTATTGCTATGCTTCTCAGCTGCTGGATTAGGACTTCACATAATCCTAATTGCTGCATAAAACACAAATAAACAGAAATGGAGAAAAAAAGAAAGAAAAAAGATTTGATTGTTTACATTTATTAATTTCCAATTGCAGTTGTACTACCGTCATAAAATTTGAGCAAAATTGGGACGATTTTATATCTTCTATAATATTGTTTAACCAAATGGATTTAAAAAGTTCTAAAAATGGAAATAAGAAGAAAATCAAATTTCACTTGCGTATATGATAGTAGTTTGGATTCAGGTATTACAAGAATGACCCGGTGCTGAATCCACTAACCCCTTGGGAGAGACCTCCGCTAAAGAACATATTTTGCATTTATGGAATTGATTCCAAGACAGAGGTTAGTTGGTTTTCAAAGATTTCAAATATGGCTGTTACATATACTAACATGTAGACTGCAAGATTTAGTATTGTTGGTTTAGAATTATCTTTTTTGGAAGTTAATTTATTTGTTTAGGGCTTTTAATGATAACCTTTTTGGCTGGGCTTAGTGTTCAGAGCCAAAACTAAGTCATTTTTGTTTTAATTGTTATTCTTATCAATCAGATTAACATTATTATTATTATTTCCTGTTATCATTGACAAGGTTGGATACTATTTTGCACCGAGTGGGAAGCCGTACCCTGACAACTGGCTTATAACTGATGTGTTATATGAATTCGAAGGAACCCTTCTCTCAAGGCAGGTATCATGGAAACAATAGGAATTATTGTTTTATGCTCTTTACTTTTGTGCTAATATTGAAAGACCGCACCCCCCCCCCCCCCCCCCCCCCCAACACACACACACACACACAAAAACCCACCCACCTCGTATTTGCCTATGAGATCTTTCTAATCTTCAGAAGTTTTTCATTTATCAGATCTGGCATACCTGTTTCTGGAAATGCTAGTGAGACTAGTGGAGATGGAGTGGTATTTAACACCTATCTTAAAATTTCAAATGCTCCTGAACTTGAGTCTCAAGCTGTTGACCAGGATTGATGTATTTTACTTACAGGTTCCTTACAATTCCCTCTCATGGTGCAAAAAATGGCTGGGTCCTAAAGTGAATATTACTAGAGCTCCCCAGGTACTTCCATTTTAGTATCCTACAATATCATTTAGCTAAAATTGACTGGATTACAATTTCATCTTTTGCTTTGATTAACTTTGTGTTAGAGCCTCCGTTTAGCCCAGGTTTAGCAATATTAACCCAACTAAGTATATAATAAAGCTGATGTGTCGCCTTACGCTACTGGCACTTCCAAAGATGAAAATCTCGTATCTAGCAACCAGCAAACGGCCTATTAAACCATTTTGATGGATTCCCTGATTTCACAATACTAAAGAATGACAGACAAAAGGGTAGGATTACATCTTGGTACTGGGGAATGTGTACTGCAGCATGATAATGTACTATAACACTGAGAAATAATGAATGAATTAATCGAGTAACTTCTGAGATATGAGCATATGCTTGGGTGTTTGACTTTTATGAATAGTCCAAAACTCAATTTATATTAATTTTGAGACTTCTTGATCTGCTCCTTTTTTTTCTAGGTGGATTTTCTTTTGACGGGTGTGTTTCTGTGTGCTTGTGCAGGCTGAGCATGATGGGTCTGACGTGCAGGTAAAGCTAAATGTAAATCACCATGCAGACCATGATGTACTTCCAAATATGACAAGGGCTCCTCGGGTTAAGTACATAACCTATTATGAAGATGCTGAGAGCCTTCCTGGGTCAAGGACAGCTGTCTGGGAGATCGACAAAGGTTAATCTTTTGTTTTACCCCCTTTTTTTTTCCTTTTTTACCCCTAGAAAGGAATGTTTTAGCCTTACCATACTGTGTTTGATGGTGATGTTCACACAAGAATTGATGTTATGGGAACAACATAAATTAGATTTTTCAAATTTGTGAAGAAAGTAAAGATTTTTTTTTCTTTTCAAAATTTAGCAGCAAGTAACTATATAACATGGAGATGTAGCTTTCTAGGAGAAGTTTGATAATTTTTATTTAGCAAAATTATGCAATGAATTAAGATATTTATGGAAAACGAGGATGCTGTCTTAAAAGATGGTTTAAGAAGGTCGAACAGTAATGTGTTGTCAATTATATAAATTGTTGTGTAATTATCACATACTTGTTAGATCTGCCAATTTATTCTAATTGCAACTCTGTAATGGCCTCACTTTTCAAGAATATCCTTTACTGATTGCTCAACACGTAAAGGGAAGTATTGATAACAAAGATTCATAGAATAAGAGCCTGATGTTTGCACTCATGGATCATTTCAATTAATTATTTATTGGGGAAAAAATGAAGTACTACTAAACAACAAAGATATTCTTATCCCTTTGCACATAAATAAGAACCAGAAAACAAAGATTTATAGAAAGCAAAACAATAAGACTTACCGCTTGGTATGTACTGTAGTATGAAAAAAGAATTTAGTGTATGCTGTTTAGTTGACCAGAAATTTTTATCTATAAGCAGCAAATCATAGGAATATTGTGAGGTTGCAAGTTCTGATGCGTGAGCTCTGGCTTCAAATGTGGCATGAGCTCCATCCTGATGCCACATCCAAGTTTGTGACCAAGGGTATATACTATGTTTTTATCTTTCTCTCTCTTTATGCAAAAATTACATTGATTGTACATATTTTGCTGATTTCATTTTCTGAACAGCTGTGCGAGGTCCTTTACGAGATGTTGACTGTTACTGGGATTATGGAAAGGCTCGATGTGCTTGGCCTGATCACTGTGAATACAGGTTTACTGTTATCATTTCTCTGCCTCCCCCCTCTCTCTCTTTCTCTCTCTCAAAAGACTTGACAGCGGCAGTTAAGTTGTTTTATACATCAACACAGTTTTACAGATACATCATGCAATACATCACAGCACATCTCTCTCTCTCTATGTGGAATTATTCAACACTGCATTTTTGATTGCAGATATGCTTTTGGTGATGTGCACCTAGGACAGAGTTGCCGACTAAAGAAATCCGCTGCCAATCTCCTCCTCCAGTACTTAGAGTGGTATGTTTTCCTTCTCACATATCCATTCCAGATTTAAATACATTTCAGTTAGATCCTGTATCGGTATGGACCAGTCAATTATATATCATTACCATTGGGGTACCAACAAGATCACATAAAACATGCGTCTTTTTCCAGTTTATTTCTGTGTTAGATAATATACGAATCAGATCTCCTACAGGCAATTCTTAGCTGGCATGCTCATGTACTGGTTTTAGGGTAATCCTTCTCATACTGACCAAAACCAAATTTTCTTATTGCAGATTGTTTTCTCCAACCATATTTTAGCAAGCAATGCAGCTTATTGACACGCTAAAGTGATACAACTGTTCTAGAGCACTCAATTCCTGAATAGCTTGATTTTGCAGTTCCAGAAAGAACACAAATGATTTCTTGAGATCAGTGCACATATTTTATAAGGAATTAGTTGACACATCTGTTTGATTCAGCCAATAGCAATTGTTAATATGACATTATTTGAGCCTTACATACAATCTCATGTATATACATACGTTTTGTTCTCCTATTGGTTTTAGTTCAATTTGATTTAGATTTGAATTTCTCATAGTATATGGCCAAAATCTTATATAACATATAGAACCTATTTTGGAATAAAACATTTGCACTTTTAATATTATCTGTTACAGTGCTAGGTGACTAAAATGGAAAGGAGTTCTGTTGGGTTGTTTGATGACCAAGTTGAGATGTTGATTGGGAGTTCAGCAGGAAAAAAAGATTGAACTATTAGTTTTTCTGGGTAAATTTGATCTAGAACCACTAAATTTGCTGCATTTTCCAACAAAGCCGCTTATAATTTGTCCCTCCACAATCAAATATTAAATTCAAGTTATGTCGATTCGTTCAATTCAAATAAAAGATTATGCAAGATGCATTGAAAGAAAAATCTCCCTTTAGTTTGTAGTAGAAGAAGATCACAAGGAGAAATTAACCACATAGGAAACGGAAATTCTAAATACTAGACCAATTTTTGGAACTTGTAAGATCCGAAGTTCATTCCTTCTTACTGAGCTGCAGTTCAACATCTATAGTATAGCTGGGTAGTTTGTTGCTTGCTATCTGTTTCTTTCTCATATAAAAACTTTTTCCTTTATTTCTCTGCTGTTGTTAGGGTTGTATGTGTAAACGGCTTGATCCATTTTTTTATTTTTTTTAAAGGTTAAACGGCTTGATGCCGCTAACAATTTCATTAATTAAAAAAAATATTTACAAAGTTTTATGGTAAACACCTCCCCTAGCATGTATAATTAATTGATCAATCCAATTCGAAGAATAAAGATTTAGATTTTAATTGTTAGGAATTTTGATTAACTAATCAAATAAATTATTTTGTTATGCTGAAATTCGAATGGGTGCTTCTCACGTGAAAGACGTTGCCACTAGAACAAATAATAATTTTTCAACAAACAAATTATTAATACATATCTTGTCATAAAAGCTGAATAAAAGCCGACCAAATCGTTTCACTTTTTTTTTCTTAGATATATTTGTTATTTTTATTTTATTAGAACTTGCTCTATGTAATTGTTACATTTTGTTGTATGTTCTATGTTTAATTTGTATATGTTATATTTTAAGTTGTATATGTTTCAATTATAATTTTTGTTACTTATATTTTTACAATAATTTTGTTTTATTGAAATCCACAAAATCCATAAAATTATAGTCTGAATAAGTTCAGATTTAATGGTTGTTACTTAAATTGATCGATTACAAATTAAAAATATTATAACTCAATTATAATAAAACAAATTAATGAGAAAAAAAAACTACCTAATTTATTCTGTTTATGTTCCAGCTACCATACTGAAATAAATTAGCAAGACTGCTATCTAAAGTATAAACAATGAAAAACACAAGTACACAAAATCAACAAATATATCTTTTTATTGTGAGCTGTGGTTTTTGACTTAGATCTGTCAATTTAAATTTGAGTTATATCCTTTAATTAAAATCAAATAAAAAACCACTTAGATATGTCAATTTAAATTTGAGTTAGATCCGTTAATTAAAATCAAATAATTAAATAACATTGCTATTCTTGCACAAACTACCCTAACACATTACACTATCATTAGATTTAGTTTATATCTATAAATGATGATTTCTTTTACATATATTCTCACTTTCAGTCTTATTTAGTTACTTAAACACGTGCATCACAAATTAATAGACTTTTGAGCGCCCATTGTGCCTTATCAATCATACAAATGAAGTGATTTGCATTGTTATTCGATTTCCATACAAATGATTGAGGATTATCATAGTCTGCTTGAGAATTTTTCGAAGAAGTACCACTACTACACTGCTGCTTTGCAGTTTGTGATTACCTCCTGCAACAAGAAAATAAGTTCATCCATAATTAACTTTTTATGAGAACAAAAAGTTATTTTATATCGGTTATACTGGTTTTATAGAAACTAGTATGGTCCGTTGGGCTCTATTTTCATCCATGACAGAAAAAGTAAGTGATAACTGATAATAAGAAAGGTGAAAACAAATATAAGAATGGGCAATTCACGCCTTCGTTATTAGAAAAAAATTAACTTTTTTTCATTAGCAACACAATAAATGATAAAAACAATAAATTCTGATAGTTGGATTTTTTTTTTTTTTTTTAAGATTTGATGGTTTTTGCCACTAACAATTGTATTAATAGACCCAAAAAAAATTTACAGGGTCGTAGTGACAAAAAGTACAACTATGAAAGAAGTGTATACCAATTCATTATCTCCTCCCTCTTTCCTTTTCAATTTATTTATTGCTGGCTTCATTTACAAAGTATTTTTAGTTATTTTTATAATTGATTGACCCCAATATCTCAAGAACAACTAATGTTCGAACCAAATTAAATATATAATTATATATATCTTGATTTGATATTGCAATTAATATAAATATAGATCGTTATTCAGCCAAGTCTTATCGAGGTCTTTTGTGCGAGGGTTGTCATAATAAAAAGAAAAAAGGAAGGGAGCAAAAGAATACAAGTAAAATTATTCAGATTTTTCATGTAATGCACTGTTCAAAGATACTATTGTCATGACCAATCATGTAAACAGTGAACAATTGAAGACGAGAAAATTTTGCATGAAGAACGGTGTGACACCCTTAAAATTTTTTTTTTATTAACCGAAATCTATTTTTTTTTTGAATCATTTATAAAATTTTGAAATTCTAAGTATTTAAATTATGAAGTATTAATTTAAAGAAAGATTAACAAAAATATATAGTGTATGCCACATGTCACCTTGCATGTTTACTCTAACTACCCCACTGATTTTTAACCCCTTAATAATTATATAAACTCTCTTATGTTTATTCACCGTGAATAAAAAAAAAAAATGAAATCGGAAAGAAAAAAGAAAATAAGAGAGAAAATTTTGTAATATGTCCGATTGAAATTACGTCGTGAATGGTTCTGAGCATATGATTGCAATCTGAATTGAATTTATAAAAATCTGGCGATTTGGTAATCAGACTTCCTTCTAACTTGTGTTTTCCTTTTGATCTGTTTGAATAATGTGTATTTTATTGTATCTAGATGTTAGATTACGATCGAGGGTATATTTATTGGGTCTAGGAATCTGAATATATAATTTGTGATTTAACTGTTTGAGTATTGTGAATCTAGACTTGGCTAGTTAAATATGCCTATTTAATATAATATATTTGTATGGATTAATTCAAATATGTTTGTAATATTGTTATAATCAAACCAGTTATATAGAAGTGTGTCGTTAAATAATCAGTTATTAAGTTTTATAGCTGACTTTCTATTTCATTTTTAGTTTATTTCTGTTTGCCACGTAGGTTGATGAGTTTTCGAAGAAATGCTAGAATGTCCTTCTGTTATTGCACACTCAAATGGAAAAAAAAATGATCTATAAAGGAATTGGACTATTAGTTTTTCTAGTTAAATTTGATCTAAAACCACTAAAATGTGTTGCATTTTTTCACAAATCCGCTTATGATTTGATCAATCCGACCAATCAGATTTGAAAATAATAAAATTAAGATTCACAAATCCGCTTATGCTTCAGTAAGGATTGAATTTTCACTAAACCCGACAAATAAATTATTATTTTTAGATAAAGATTGGAGGTCAAGCTTTCCAATTTTATTTATCCACAAAAGATCACTCTACTATCCAGTAGAGTTGTTTGATTCTTCCTCACGACTTCGCAACTTGTACGAAAATTTTCAAAAAAAAATATCCAGTAGAGTATCGTGCATAGGGTATTTCACGCGAAAAACATTGCTTTGGTCATTAAACCAATTTTTTTTTTCTCGATAAATAAATCATTGATACGGATTTCATAACAAAAGTTGGGTGAAAGCTCACCAAACCTTTTCACATTATTTGTCTTAGAAATATTTATTTATAATTTTATATACTTTGTTGTATGTTCCATGTTTTTTTGAAGTAGATTTTATATATATGGTTTATACCTACGAATGATAATTTCTCAAAAAAAAAAAATTGCGATAAGCTTTGTTAAAAATAACCTAGTGTAATTTAGTTCATGACACTGCCGAAATTTTTTATTAATAGGAAATTAATTAAATAAATATCGACAATGGACAATGAATTTGAGTTTTTTCGAGATATAGAAAAAATGTGATAGTTTATAACATCCAAAAGGACGTTATAGACTATCATGATCAGAGTTAACTGTAAATCTCTGCACTTACACTTAATAATTAATTGAAAAAAATCACTCAAACCATGCATCAAAATTTCATTAAAATTGGGCCAATCATTGTTGGCCGTGATCAACAATCAAGACCAGTGATTTTTTTTTAGTTAATTAATAAGTACGATAATTAATTTATCGTTAATTTTAACTGTGATAGTCTATAACGTGACGTTATAAACTATCACATTTTTTTTTATATTTTGAAAAAACTCAGATTCCTTCTCTATTATTGATATTTATTTAATTAGTTTTCTATTATTAAAAATTTCGGATTACACAATTGCCACCTCGCCCTCCAAAAAAAAAGGAAAATGGCTAAAGGAGAGGTGAACAACCCAAGTGTTTGTTATTAGAAAAGAAAATTATGTTTTGTTCATTAGCAACAAAATAAAAAATAAAAACCCTATAAAATTTGACAACAAAATAGCGTCTATAGCAGAGAGCTCTGTGCGGCCATGGCCATGAGGTTGGTCAAAATCATAACCCTAGTTTCCGGTAGCTTCTCGCTTCGGCTTCGGCTTCGGCTTTGGCACTGTACTTCCATCTCTCTCGACAACTAAGTACAAAAATTGATGCAATTATACACAAAAGACCCCGCAAAAGCTAAAGAGTGAAATCCCATACCTAAAGAGTAAAGAGTGATGCACAGCTCTAGACAAATTTGTTAAACATGCATGTTGTTGGAGAGATACCTTGCGAGCAGAGAGAGAGGTCATCGAGAGCGGCTTTGGCGACCTCAAGGCGGGAAGTGACAGTGCGGATCTTGGTTAGGCGGTCCTGCAAAAGGTTCAGCTCGAGATTCATTTCCTCCTGGATCGATCGGAGTTGATCGATGATCATATTCATCATCTCCGATAACCTAATCGAGACGCCGCCTGCTCCCGCCGCTGATCGTCGTCGGAGGAGATGGTTAAAAGTAGTTAGCAACTGGATTTGAGATGGGGATGTTTAGGGGACTGATATGGAATGCGGAGAATAAAATCATTACTCTTTTATTAATATTCCCTTTTCATGATTTAATCAATTAAAATACTTATTAATATTAACAAACAAAACAAAATAAAATGACATTTTTATCCTCTTGCACTGTATACCCTTCTTCTCTCTGCAATGAACTCTCTTCTTCCGAGTTCTCTCTCAATTTTCAAAACAGAAGTCTCTATGCGGGTGCGGGGGGATATTAATTTCATGCTCAAAACTGTTTGCACCCTGAATAATTACTGTTTGCAACATGAATAAAAGCAATTTGCCAATTCAAAGATACGTTACTTGAAAAGTATGGGGCTTTCAGAGGAGGATGTCACCTATGTAATTCGTAAAATGGAGTTCCTGATGAATGAATATATGAAGCGGGTTGTGGTTCAATATCCAGTTTTGCTCAGTCTGAGCTTGGAGAAGCGGCTCATCCCTATGAACCTTGTCGGGAAGCTTCTCAAATCGAAAGAGTTTTTAGTGGCAAATCAATCTTTTGTTACTTTTGCAAAATTAACTGATCAGCAGTTTGTGAAGAAGTTTGTTCTCCCATATCAGCATGCTTTTCCTGGGCTCCTTCAAGCATATACAGATGCGTGTGCCGGAAAATTTGCTGGTATCGATTAGTTTAAGAGTATTTGACTGTTTTATCATGTTTGGTTAATCAGTTTGTTCTCTTCTTTTGCTTTGCTCCTTTTGACTTTCTTAAGTGACTGTAACTTTGTATTGGATACAAAATTAATGTAAAACCATTTATTTTGTTGGGTTTTACTGTCAACTATATTGTGCTCATCTTGAATAGATCATGAATCGCTCTTTTAATTCGAGCTACATTAGTTCTTTCTCATCATGTGTGCTTAGGATTGCAAACTTATGGTTATTGTTTATGAAACAATGAATCAAACTTGCAATTAGGGCTGAAAATAAAAGCTACTAAGAAACTGGTAAAACTGGCAGCGGTTTTTACGAGGGATATCTTTTAGATTTTGATGTACCTCCCTTCTTAGAAGGGCACATGATCAGGTGAGAGGTGACTTCTTCTTTGATGATTCACCAATTTACCATAACTTATTTTTAGTACCAATATTAATTGGTTATCGAATTTATATAATTAAATTGGATGACTACTATATTATTACTGGCATGAGTTTCAGTTTTGAGTTTGATTACTGTCATCTGCTCCACAAAGCTAAACAAGTAGATTCTCAAGTTTTTATTGTTGTTTTATGCGTAATTTACTCCAGAATATATAGGTTCCCAAAGAAGTTTGGTTAACATCAGTACGATTTGAATTTGATTGTATATAATATAAGAACAGTGCCAGCTGAGAAACTACTGTATTTTAGTTTTCCTCTTAGTTTGGTTCATCTATGTTTATCCTGTGTGTTCCCTTAGTGCTCAATCCTTCTTTGAGCTGAACCTTTTAACCTGTATGCGTTAATGGCTACATAAGTACATTGATGAAAAATAGCTTTATTATTTTGTGAAGTAGTTGTTGCCAGTGTTCTAAATAGTGCGTTATAGCGATGCAATAGCTGCATTATAGCGTTTTCAGACCTTGAACGCTACGATATGAGATAAGAGTGCATCATTTCAGTTATGATCGCTATAGCGGTAATAGCGATTTGCTATTTGCGCTATGCATTACAGTGCATGCTATGCTACATAGGCTTTTATATAAATGCTCAAACTGAAAATTAATTTTAAAGATCAATTTTTTCAAGGTCCAGATTGATTTTGTTTTTAAATAGAGAAAAAAATAGATAGTTTATTCTATGATGCCTATGTTTTTTTTTAATAGAAAAAAAAATATAATTTATGGTATGATGTTTAAGTTATTTTGAATGGACTAAGATAGTTTATGATATTATTAGAGATATTTTAAATATCAATTTAGACTTTGTGTTGGTTCAATATGAATATTATAATTCCTTAATTAATTTTGTGCTACTTATTGCTCTAAAAGACTTTAGATAATGTTGATAATTAGTAGAAATATAAAATATAATTTTTTAATTAAAAAATAATATGTGGGATAGCTTTTGCTATAGTTGTGCTATTTGTCATAGTTTTTTTTAGCCTTTCCGCTATAACGCGATAATCGCTATTTAAAACCTTTGCTTTTAAAAGAAACATTGACTTTAAATTATTAATTAGCAACGTTGGCGATTGTTTTGCAATCAATTTTAAACCACCTTCCTTTTTTGTAACTTATTCTAATTTCAAATTGTAAGATCCATAAAATACTTTTAATGCCGGTGATATCTCAAATAGAATATTAATTAACAACTTTACAAATTTAACAATAAGAGAGATCAAATGTTTTTATTTTATATGTCTCCATTATGTCTCTATTTTAAAATGATAATATTTTAAAATTTAAATCTTAAATGTGAAAATAAATTTGTTGGATTTATCTATATCATTATTATATGTACACAAAAGATCACGGCATTTTATTTTTGTTTTTATTAGTATCAAGAACTTGTAAAAATACACTAGTATGGAGATCGTTGAGTTTTCAACTTATTAATTCCTGTAAAATCAAAATAAAAAAGTGTTAATTTTTAATATGCATGTAGAGAAAATAATATATATCACATCTTACAGATTTAATTTAATATATAAAATTAAAAATTAAAAAGTAGAGGTATCACATAGACACAAAAAAAATAAAAGTATTTGAATCCTCATCAATTAACAATGACTCAATATACAATAATTATCATCATCACACTAACCATTTTGTAACCATCAACAATGATATGAACCGTCCATTTCTGAGTCAACGGGCGTGATGAAGCATTACCGTAAAACTGCGGCCCCCCCCTGCCTTCTCACAGATCTACATGCACAAATTCAATTTTGATATCTACCATCCGATCTTAAATAAAAGGTCCAGATAATTTCGTAACAATTGGAAGAGGATCCGGCGGAGAGGGTAAGGACTTTTTGCTATATGCAGCGTGTACACCGTATGAAGCTCTGTTTAGATTCTTTAGTCAGTGCGCTGCATGAAGCTAAAACTGCTCTGTACATATTTCTCTCTTCACTTTTCAGGCACTGTTATCTTATCTTCTTCTCTTCTCTTCTTTTATAATCGAACAAAAAGGAGAGGTCGACAGGAGGAAGGAAATGGCGTCTCTACTGTCCACGAGTCAAGGCATGTGCCTCCTCTCTTCTAGGGTTAAGGTTCAGCATTCGACCCCTTCTATACAACTAAGCTCTAGCATGTTCGGCACCGGGATCAGCATCGCACAATCCTTGCCCCTTCTTCCCAAGCTCAAACTCGAGCCTATCGTTGCCAGTAAGTCCTTCTACTCGTACCTCTCCAGTTGTACTTGAATTTTTTTTTCTCAGTTGCCCTTGAAATTGGAACAATTGTGAATTTATGGCTTGCATGTAAGTGCACATTAGCAATAGAATTGAACGCCTGAGTTTTGTTTTCATCTGGTAAAAGAAATGAATTATCCAATTTGTCGAATTGGTATTGTTTTGCTCAAATGTGTTTATTTATTTAAAGGTGGTTTGCTTGGGATATTATTTTGTTTTTGCAACTGATAATTACTTACTGTTGTTATAGAAAGCTCAGCATGGGTACAGCTTTGACTTGTCCATTGCAAAAATTGTAAATTTCAGAGGTCAATACAGAAAATTAGAATTTCAGCCAAAATCCAAAAGTTGAACCAGTATATACTGTTTTTGGTAAGTACTGAAGTGAGGCTAGTGTTGGTAGTCACCATATTCGAGTTCATATCCTCTGAGGTACCAGAATATTTATGTTTACATACGGACTGTCTGATCAGAATTCGGGCCAATCCGGCCTGAGGTGGATTTGTGGAGATTCTGATCAGACATTATGGATCTAAATAGAAATATTCTGTTACCTCAGGTGATATTAAATCACCAGATTTAGTTATTCTTTTCTTTACAAACTTGGCCATTTGCCTTCTTCCTTGTGCTTTAGCCTTAAATGCAATTCTGATAGTAGCTTTGATCAGCTATTGCATATCTCTGTCTCTCTAGGTTGTAAAAATGCACATGAGCTCACACAAATTTATTTCACAGAAGTTGATAATTAGTAGCTTACTAAATTAGAATTCAAGTAAAAACACAACAAAGACAATCACAAGAGAAATTTCTTAATTTGGATACATTAGTGCCTACATATGGGATTCAACTAGTTTGTCCGGGGATCTGATTATTACCAAAGAACCATCTAGTGTTTTAGAACTTTGTTAGCATAGCTTAAAGATACAATTTGGGATTTCTACATCTTTATTTTTTATTTTTTATTTTTTGTAAATGCTTTTTCTATGTGAAATTCTTACTTTTTGGGAACATAATTCCCACTATGTTATAAGTGGCAGTTGATCACAATCATTCACACCTAAGCACATGGTATTTTTTTTTTAGATTTTATTGTCAAAATTTGTCAATAATATCTATTTGAGATAATACAAGCATTTATTAAAATCAATTGAGAACTTTGAACAAAAAAGTTACTCTCTTGATGTATTGTGTTGATACGTGTGTGGCAGTTGATCATAATCATTCACACCTAAGCACATGGTATTTTTTTTTTCGAATATTATTGTCAAAATTTGCAAATAATGTCCATTTGAGAAAATACAAGCATTTATTAAAATCAATTGAGAACTTTGAACAAAAAAGTTGCTCTCCAGATGTATTGTGTGGTATATGTGCCAACTACCAATTGAGCTTCTTTCACCTTTGGTCGCTGTTCATTTTTTTTTTTCTCTTATTGTATTGCTTTTGCTTGAATTTATGTGTAGTGTTTTTGTGGAAGTTGTTTAAAGAAATTGGCTAAAAATTGATAGCCAATACTCGATCTTGTACCTTTTTTGCTCCATATCTCAGTATAATACTACCTAAATTTGGGTGAATATTTTATGAGTAGAGTTCAAATGCCTCATGTCTTTCATGCCTCATTTTAATATGGAGATCATGTTGAGCGGTTCAGATTGATTGTTTGGACTTTGAAAACGAAGACAAGGACATGAGGTACGAATGAGGCATTTGAACCCTACTCATATTCTATAAATGTCACAAATAATAATAATTTTGTATTTGTCTCAGGCAGGGTATGCAAGTTCACAGGGAAGAGATCGAACACAAAGAATCTTGTGTCATTTTCAAAGCACCGCACAAAGAAATTGCAATTTGTGAATTTGCAATACAAGAAGATTTGGTGGGAGGCCGGCAAGAAATTCCTCAACCTCCGCCTCTCCACCGCCGCCATTCGCACCATTGAGAAGAACGGCCTCGATGCCGTTGCCAAGAAGGCCGGTATCGACCTCAAGACGCACAAATGATAAAAGTATTACATTTTGCTTTGCCATGCATTTAATAGCTTCATGTCTTATGTTACTCTTGGTTGTACTTAAGAGAATACTTTTGTTTCAATTAATTTTCCTAAATTAATTTTTTTGCGTCATTTATTTTATTTTATGTTTTTTCTTTTGCTCCATTGCCGAGCAACCAGGTTGGCATTTTTTGTTTTTGCCCCTAAAAGTTTGGCACTAACTGTAGGATCAATAGCTTTTTAATAAAAAAATAAAAAATAAAAAATAAAAAACATACTGGAATATACGAAGATAATGTTAAAGACGACTTCATGCTAAAATTACTCAAAAATCTACATGGTACATTAAATATATCTAAATTCACACTTTACCTATAGCACAAGTCGAAATCTAAATTTAAAATCCCAAAACGAGCTTAAAACCTAAATAGTCAATTATGATTAGATGAGCAAACTAACATCTCTCTTTATCAGCAATTAAGTATGCCCTTCGAACATTACTATATACGGTACATAATTTTTGAGAAAAATCATTGCAAATTGAGAGAGAAATAGAATTGAGTTCGTTTTATTAAAAACATTGCTTTAGAAAACTTAAAGAACAGAAAAATGACAATAAAAAACAATTGGTAAATTTGTAATCAGTCCTTGTCATTTAGATGTGACGCCAATAAATTGAATTGAAGCAAAACAATATTAATTATAGTAAGTTTAGTTTCCATCCATCATGCCAAAACACAAGCAAAAGCATAAAAAACAAACAAATTAAAGATGTTGTAAATAATTTTGCACAGCATAATAATAATGCATGTGCCTATCTTTTCTAACAAATAATTTTCTCTGTTTCTCTAAGAGAAAATTAATTGCAAATTGACAACAAAGCTTATCTTTTCTAATAAATTTAGATAAGATTAATTGGAGCACAAATACGCTTTAGTTCCTCCATCCTTGATTTACACTCAGCCACATCTGAAAATGCGTTTTTATCGACCCAACTTAACGTCTCCTGTATTGCATCTTCAATCCTTATTTTCGTTGTAAATGGTGAAGTATCGATGATGCTTTTATTTTTCATGGCATTCTTCATACGGTAAGCATATCGTTCCAGTAAGTTTTTGCTTCGTACTTTCTACGGCACTCCTCATCTTGGGCTCTGTACCTTTCGGCATCCCGAATTATCTTCTCGATCTCCTCGTTGCTCAGCCTCGCCTCTTCGTTGGTCACCGTGATTTTCTTCTTTTGTCCACTACTTCTGTCCTGTGCTGACACATTCAGTATGCCATTGGCATCTATGTCGAAGTACATATCAAACTTCCTTGCTCCTCTCGGAGCCGGAGCGATTCCTGAGAGGGTGAATTTGCTGAGGAGATTATTATCCTTGACCAACGCTCTCTCGCCTTCAAGTACTTTAACGACACCTTCAGTCTGATTGTCATAGGCAGTGCAATACACTTCCTCTTTCTTTGTTGGTATCATGGTGTTCCTTGGAACCACCACAGACACGACTCCTCCTACAATATCTGTGCCGAGTGAAAGCGGAGTTACATCTAGAAGCACCATGTCTTCAACCTCTTTGCTTCCCTGACCGCTCAACTTGGCAGCTTGGACAGTGGCACCATACGCAACAGCCTCATCAGGGTTAATGCTTTTGCAAAGTTCCTTTCCATTAAAGAGCTCTTGCAACATTTGCTGAACCATTGGTATACGTGTAGAACCCCCGACAAGAACCACTATGTCAATGGAAGTCTTGTCCATGCGAGCATCCTCCAGACACTTGGTCACGTGTCCCATGCACGTTTCAAAGAGATCCATATTGAGATCCTCAAACCGAGCTTGGGTGATTTTTGAACTGAAATCAATGCCATTGTAGAGGCCAGCGACCTCCACAGTTGTCGAGGCGGCAAAGGAGAGAGTCCTTTTTGCTCGCTCACAGGCAGATCGCAACCTCCTAACACTCCTCGGGTTGTCGCTGATGTCCTTCTCGTGCTTCCTCTTGATCTCCTGAAGGAAGTGGTTCAACAAACGGTTGTCAAAGTCCTCACCATGCACCTAGGTGAGTGTCTCCTGCGGTTGCCTTAACCTTGAACACACCTTGCTTGATGTTGAGCACTGAGACATCGAAGGTGCCGCCACCGAGGTCAAAAACAAGGACATTCTTCTCTTCAATGACCTCCACGCCTTCATGGCAGCTTCACCTATCAATCGCTCTTCATGTGTGAATGCAACACATGATGGGGTTGTACTGTTGCCTTGGTAGTTCGCAATGACCTCGACGCGTCCATGATGCCAGACTCCAATGCATGAGTATGTCGTGCCGAGATCGATCCCAATTGCCTGTGCCTGCTTCCTTGATACCATAGCTTAATTATTAGATGCTTCAAGCCGATTCGTTTCGTCTGTCAAAACTTTTCCTGAAATCTTAAATATATGAAAGAGGATTAAGGGACCAGTCTTACCAATTACAATTAGTTTTGGTACTTGGTAAGAGGGACTACTAAATAAGAGCAACTCTATTTTTAATTATTTCTTTATTTCCATTTATATATATTTTTTATAATTAATTGCTTCATTTATGGAATTCCTTCGATTTCCAATGTCTTTTAGTGATACGGAGAAAGACTGAAAGACACCATCCATAATAATTAATGTTGCTTGGCTTATCCAACTTTTTTCTTTCTTATCAAATCGGTTTAGAATGCTATACAAACTCATGTTGTTATTTATATTTTAAAATTTGAAATTCAAATGTGGAATGCAAACTATATATGATTTTGTGATATCAACAAAACAAATATGAATAGTGTGAGGAAGTAGCATATGAAGAATGAGATGAAGATGTTGTTATAAATATTAATTTCTAGTCACATATTTATGTTATGAACATAATTATGATGAACAAAAATATTCAATGAGTTGGATAAGATTGTCCGTAAATTGAGAATTAAGTTTAAGCGTAACCTTGTTGGAATTCGATCGTATCCTCTGCATTAACTCAAAAGGAAGTCTTATGAGTTAATAAAAATTGACCATCCGATCTGCTTCAAGATTCGTGCAGCTGAATCCGCACTAATATTAAAGGGTTTAGGGTATCATAAGCAGTGGCCGGATTGGCTCCATTTAAAATTAGACGGTTTAGATTCATTAATGCAGGGATATGCATTCAACCTTGTTGTATGTGCTGCTATGGTCAATTCATATTTGTTTTGAATAAATTAAGGCCCGTAGGCACCTCCTCTGGGGAACCAAATCTCGAAATTCCTACACACTGGATCTATTTATCTATTTATTTCATGCTTGTTTCAATTTAAATAAATGGTCATATTTTAAATATTTATTGTTTATTCAAAATTTAAATATTTTTTATTTTTTAATTATAACCATTCAGATTGAAATGTAAGAATGAATAGATCTTGTGTGCAGACAATACAAAAGGCTAATGTTATGTGCAAAACATGTACATATATAAGGAGTTAGGCTGGGGTGCTATGGATAGCATAGTGACCTCCGTGCTACGGCTCAATATTTAAGTTTTCAAAATTCAAACGGCCGATTCGAACCGTTCATTGTTTAATCCATATTGAAATGTGCTTGGAAACCAAATTTTACATTTTTTGGAATTTTTTTGTTATTTATTAAGATAGTTTCAAAATCGCTGTTTTTATTAAAATTCTGCACCACTAAAAAACAGCGATTTCAAAAATGCTTAATAAATAGTAAAAAAATTCAAAAAAATGTAAAATTTGGTCTCCAAGCACATTTCAATATGGATTAAACAATGAATGGTTCGAATCGACTGTTTGGATTTTAAAAATTTAGATATTGAGCCGTAGCACGAGAAGTCACTATGCTATCTATAGCACCCCAGTCTAACTCCATATATAAGATAGAAACTGATAATTTTATTCTTGGGCCTGCTCGACCGAAGAGAAAAAAGAAAAAAGAAAAAAGAAAAAAAAAAGTGGAATTGAATGTAATAGAGCTGCTATTGCAGTTGAAAGATGAAATTATGTGGAATTGTTGAAATTGAAAAGGTCAAATTTAGTTTCAACGCAAGTGGTTGAATTTTTTCTTTACAAGTTGGTCTTTCTATTTCGCCAGTAACTATATATATGTTCTCTATTCCATAAAAATGAAATAACTATTTTCTTCTTTTACTTTCAGCCGAATACAACATGAATAATTCAAAATAAAAAACCTATTTCCAATTTCACTATTCTAACCATAATCTTAAATAAACTTCGCTTCACCCAACCAACCTACCAACCATTTGAATAGTCTTTGACGTGAGCTCCGAAACATCTAGAACCCATTTCAAATGTTTTTTCAGAAACCACAAGTAAAAACAAAATTTATCAAACCAACTGCTTTGATTTAAAAAAAAAAAATTTATAAGAATTGGGATGTTATTTTGGTTCGAATTGTTTTTACAAGTTTTATCATTATTTTTTATCGAAATTTGTGAAAATGACTCGAACTGAAATGTCATTTCAGTTAAAAAAAAAATTTGAACCAAAATGACATCTAAGTTCTTATAATTTTTGTAAAAACTAAAACAATCAATTTGATTTGATAAATTTTTATTTTTATTTATGGTTTCTAAAAAAAATTATTTTCAATTTCCATCCGAACGCTTGCAAAGTTGTATCTCACATTCTCAACACATGAACACACAAGTAGTTCGCTTCCCTAGTTTTTTTTTTGGTTAACAACTCATAGATATTTTCATTAAATCAGGACAAACCAATTACACGCATAGTTCATACCAGTACATATACCGATACATAAAAGTACATAAAATAGTCATACCAATACAATAAATAATAACTAAATCCCCTTATATAAAATTAGACAAGAAAAAACAGAAAAAGACAAAACCATGCTCTTATTACAAGATATGAGCTTTCAGATCGTCGTGCTCAGATTGATAGATAGTGAGCTTATATTATTTTCTGTGTTTATACTCAGATTGATTTTTATTGAGTCATCATAATTTTTTATTCTTAGTAAAAACAGTGTTATTTTTAAAATCAGAGCGAGTTAGGAGAACCTTCATGCTCAGATGAAGTTCGCTTCCCTAGTTGCAACTTGCAAAGGAAAGAGTGAAAGAGCCATTCAACGCACGTGACCGGATGCATGTTATAGCTCTCTGTTTCTGTCACAGAAAATCTGAGTTTCACTGGAACAGTAGCGAACTTTCTAGAAATCAGACCCCTCTTCTCCAACCAATCAGCACTTCCTGGAAGCTGGAACACACGAGAGAAACGCGGAAAAAAAGCCTCTCTTACCTCATACGATGCTCGACGCGTGGCGCAACAACAGATCCATCTGGCCGTCCGTTTGATTCGCTCTTCTTTTTAAATACTGCTGAAGAGCTCGCCTTCGGTTCTTGTTCTTTTCTTTTCGCGTATGTGCGTGCGATCTTCTCTCTCCGTCTTTTCGACTCTAGCAAGACCTCTCGATTCAATTCAGGTACAGGTTTCTCCTTTAAATCCTCCAGTTTTGATTTTTCCTTTTCTTCCCACCCCCCCCCCCCCCCCCCCCCCCCCCCCCCCCCCCCCCCCCCATTGTGTCATTTAAGCCTTTTCTATAATGATCCGATGGCATTGAATCATCGTCAAGTCTTGGAAATATGAAATCTGGGTTAGAAACTGAGAAAGTAGGAAAGAATTTGATAGATTATATATTTTAAAGTCAGAAATTTAGGCGTTTATTAACCTCTGAAGTAATATTGTAGTGTGTATTTGACCAAGTCAAAGAAAGTCAAAGGAGTAGAAAAGAATGGATCTTCTGTGGCCATGTCTTCAAGACTTTAGCACTGTTGATAATAGTTTTCTTTGTTGCCAATTTTGCTTATTTACATTGAAGGATATCGTCTTTAGTTTTCTGAAATTTCAAGATGAACAGTGTTACTTTCCCTCATTTATGCCAATCATATATATATCTCATTCTCTGTTTATTAGATTAGCTACGCATAACGGAATATAGAAAATAAGCTAGTAAAATAGGTATGCTCAAAAGAAAAATTGGTGGTCGGTGCTGGAGTGAATGGTTATCTGGAAAATGTTCAAAAGTCGAGTGATCAAGTGCAAATGTGGACAGGTTTTGATGTCGAAATGATCATTTTCGAGACATTAACACATTAACAAACTAATTAACATTGTTAATTTTTTGGATTTCAGGCAAAAGGAACCAAGTACAGGATCAAATTCAGGAAACCACGACATGGAGGTAATGTACTTGTAAAAACTGTGTGTTCTGTTCTTAGCCTCCATTTTGAGATTGCATTTGATTAATATATGTTACTTCTACTAGCAGGAGGGATACAAGGTTGTTTTAAATGTGTACGATCTTAGCAATGGGCTCGCGAAACAGTTCTCAACTGCTTTTTTAGGGAAGCCAATTGAAGCCGTATGGTAATCCCTATGCTCTTTTATGATTTTAGATTTAGATAATGCTTACTTTTGAATTTTTTTTTTTTTTAAATAAAGTCGTGAAGAAAATGTAGTAGAACGGTTTATTGTAATAACTTGTGGAATGGGAATTACGGGTCTCTGTGAGTTTCTTCTATATTTCCATCCTGTACCAAAAGAATAATGTAGATATGCATTATTTTTCAAATGTTCGATTGTGGAACTTCACAACTATTTTTCAAATGTAGCATCTAGTTTCAAATTTGTTGGTTTGAAATAATGTTTGCTATAGAAAACTTGAAATACTCTCCTAGAAAGTAATAGTTGTATCCAATGCCGTATCCGGTGCTTCTAAATTTTCAACTTTCATAAGAGGTTATAGACAAGATAGATTTAAAACTAAAATTTATGGTAATTAAAAAGATATATTAAAGAAGAGAAGTAATTCGTTTTTTAAATATTTCATCAGGCACACTGGCATAGAAGTTTACGGTATTGAGTACTACTTCAGTGGAGGCATCCAACAATCTCCAGCTGGTGCAACTCCATTTGGAACTCCGCTTCAGGTGGTGAACCTCGGTGTAACTCATATTCCAAAGGATATTTTTGAAGAATATTTGAATGAGATTGCGCCAAGATACACGTCAGAAACATACAGCATTCTTAGACATAATTGTAACAATTTTAGCAACGATTTGGCACAATTCTTGGTCGGAGTTACTATCCCGGAGTATATACTAAATTTACCTAATGAGGTTATGAGCAGTCCCATGGCTTCTTTAATATGTAAGTTCAATTTTAAGATTTTTATTCAAATTTATATTGTTTTTACCCATAATCTCCTAAATTAGATCTGACCGATTGGAATGTCTCAGTATTTGGTTGGGTTATTAAAGAGAGGAAGTGTTGCCTGTAATGTTGTTTCATTTAAAAGAAATATATATATCGAACAGTGTCATCGGGTATCGAACATGTCAATTTTGCCATTTTTTTTTAATCAAATTAAAGTAGGATTGTCATCTGACATTTTGCCATTATTTGTTCATTAATTTTCCCTTAAATTCCTTTGTAGTGCCTATGATACAACAGCTAGAGGCCACTCTTAAATCAGGCGGGGTACCTCAAGCGCCCCAATTCAAGCCCGACATAGCAGGAAAAGCCCCTAGCCAAAACACCAATACTGATAGCACAGAAAAGGTGGCGCAAAGGGAAGAGGTGCAAACAAAACCAAAGGGTGTGGACCCGCTTGGTGATGCGAGAAACAAGGTTCAACAGGAGATAATGAAAGAGTTCACTGCACTCATGGCTTCTGGTACAATTCATGCTAGTGAGGCGGCTGCATTGGCTGCGAGACGGGTTATGCAGAGGCATGGCAATTTAGATGCGCACACTTGACATGAAAAGGGTGGTGTTAAAGCATTGAGATCGAATAGTATTTCGCAAACTATGGAAAGGCTGTTTTAATTGTGCCTAGAGTCTTATTTGCGTATTCTTTGTATTTTTAGTACTCAAATCTTTACAATTGAATTGTTGTGTACTTGTGTTGCGTTATTTTTGCAATGTCATATGTCATTGATTGTAGCATTTGATACAATGTTTTAATGGACTAACTGATTTTGCATGTTCCTAGTTAAACGAGAGTACCGACTTTCAACGTACGTAAAACACAGACATCTATATCGGTATCTATTTTTCCTATTTCTTTTTTGTCGACTTTGTAAGCTGCAAGCATGATGAATTAATAAGTTTTGTCATTATGAACTAAATTAAGGTCATGTTTAGTTTGTGGACTAAATAAATATTAGTATCTCACTTATTTCATTAAATATGATTTTACTGAGTTGGAGTTGGACTAAGATAGAATAAGTTGACTTTTAAATTGGTCTAAAATATAAATTGAACTAAACTATAACCCATTTCGTCAAGTGGTTTAATTCTATTGGAGTATGAGATCTATCTTTTTATTGTTTCTATTATTATCAATCACTTCTTAACAAATATGAAATAAACAAATTTTATTTTCATTTAAATATAGAATAATTATTTCTGTACCTGCGCTACAGTACTCACACTACAGTACCCGCATTTAGAGAAATAATGTATTATGGTCCCCACTAATTATATTGTGTCCACTAATTATTATTCTTAAAAGATATTATATAGTCTCAACTAATTATTATTCTAAAATTTCAGCAGCACCCTTTCAAAGCCTCGGCACTAATTCCGCGTCAATATTTCTCTAACAAAAATAGTTGACCTCATAAAAATAAATACTTCAGTGCATAGATATAATTACTTTCAATACTTAGATATTAATACTTTCAGTGTCATATGTAAAAAGATGAGAGATTTAATTACAACATTATGACAGTTTAGGTCTCCACAAGGAGTTATGTAAAAATTACAACATTATTTACTATATAGATATAAATACTTGTGTTATTTGAACTATATACTTCAAGATTTGACTATTAATATTAAAAAAGAAGAAGTTATAGATCTGGAACGATTGCGGTCCCCACAAGCAATTATGGCAGTTTAGATGCGGGTACGACGTCAGAAATTTCAAAAAAAGGTGCGGGTACCATTATTTAAAAATAATTAATTTATCATTTATATTGTTTACTATATAGATATAAATACTTCTGTTCTTTGAACTATATACTTCAAGATTTGACTATTAATATTTTAAAATAAAGTTACAGATCTGGAACAGTTACGGTCCCCACAAGTAATTATGGCAGTTTAGGTGCGGGTACGACATCATAAATTTCAAAAAAAAGTGTGGGTACGATTATTTAAAATTAATTAATTTATCATTTACATTGTTTACTATATAGATATAAATACTTGTGTTCTTTGGACTACATACTTCAAAATTTGACTATTAATATTAAAAAAAAAGTTACAAATCTGAAGTGCAGTTATGGCAGTTTGGTCCCCACAAACAATTATGGCAGTTTAGGTGCAGGTATTGTAGCGCGGGTACTCATATCAGCTTCCTTAAATATAAAGGAACTTATAACTATAAATAGAATTATCAATTTTGTTAAATGACATAACTTTCTAAATTAACCAAATATGTAATCTATAAAATAATTAAATAAAATATATTTTTTTAATTGTATGACAAATAAATATTTTTTTTTTGTTCAATCCAACATATTTATGACAAAATAAATCGGTATACATATAAATTTAATTAAACAAGATTCACTAAATACAACGTGACCTCTAAGATATAAAACTAATTTATACATAACTCATCTTGTACAATTTCTTTCAATCAAAATGAAAAAAAATAAAATACAAAGAATAGTCTATTATTGATATTATATTTTTTTATGAAAAATAATTTGTAATATCAAATTATGTCTTAATCTATCAAATTCTTAGCAAACAAGGAATAATTAAGTCCAGATTTAACTTTAGACATTAATTAAATATGAACGATTTAGACTGACATAAGTTAGAATAACCATGTTATACCTCATTAGCTCTAATCCACAAGCAAACACCACCTAATTGAGTAATAGGCTGGCAAGAATGCAAGTAAATTTATATTCTATAAAAATGATTTCAGTTTCAAAATAACTTCTATAAAAATAATTTGAGTAATAAGCTGGTAGAAATAAATTAAAATGACTTAAAAGAATTCATTATTTTAGTATTTTATTTTATATTAAATAAATTTAAATTTTTAAAATTTTACATATACATAACATGCGCATCACTCATAAATTAAATCGATTTACTCCCAAATTTACAACACAATCCGTACTAATGGTTGAGTCAAGTTCCATATCTTCTTTTTTCTTTTCTTTTTTTTTGGGAGAACTTAGCAGAGACTGCCAACTCCATATCAATTCAACAATATCCCAACCAGATAAATAATAGGATGTGTCAAGCCCCAATTCTAACTTATGGAGGAACAAACTATACTTTCCTGTACCAGGAACCTGATAACCCCATAAACTGGTACCAGTAGCTTATAAAATACAGTAATTGAATTATGTGGTACCAGTACCATGCATACCGCAGAAAATGGGATCCGACCCGGTTACAGATCAAAGTATGTTTATTCCTCCATACTGAACTGCAGTGTCTAGGAAAGTGTCAAGTGTGAGCCAGTAGCCACGCATCACTGTGTCCTGCAATAGAAGAACGCCATTGTTTTTCTTCCATGCCACCACGTCTACAAAAATTAATGCCTGTAAGTTGCTCAGGCATCTCTGGTGGGGCCTCGTCGAGAGGCATTTTCACCTCCCATGAAAAGTGGAGGAAGGAAAAAAGAACTTATTGGTCGCCGCTTCTGTTGATCATTAAATAACACTGAAGTCATATAGTTTTAATTTTCGTGCTGTTGCGCATGTATCTCTCTAATCACACGACCTCACTCCTCTTTCTTAGAGAGAGAGAGAGAGAGATCAGCGAAAAGATGTTCTTGAGTGCTATTCCCCTAAATTCAAGCATTGTAAGAGAACTTACAAAAAACACGACAGTAAAGGGAAAATATACCAGTGGTAGAAATTCGTGCTACAAACAGTTTCGTAGGAAATGGGAGAGATGAACTATGGTTCCGCTTATTCGATCTTTAGGAAAAGAAATTATGGTTTGCCACCGTATTGAAAGGGAAAAGGTGGTACTGTTCCGAGGTGCACTCTTTTGATCTGGGGCTATTATCTTTTCAAATTTCTAAATGACAATTTCAAGTACTTAACTTTAGTAATATATTTACATCTTGATCGGGTATGTCATCCTCTTCTGACGGAACTGATGTCGAGGCCGAGGCACACGAGGAGGGAATGGATTGAGACCACCATGCCGTCCAAGTTACTTGACTTGTTAGTAACTCCGAATCGAGATCTGGTAATGCTTCGGCTTCTACCGCCATGGGAGCTCTGTTCTGTTTCACTCGTCGCAGTCCTTTTAAAGTTTTTAAAAGAGTTTCTAAATTGTAAACCACACAAAAGTTATGCTTGCAAAATTTATATTTTACTTTTAATGTCCTTTTAAAGTTTACAAACTATATATTGAAATTTTTTGGAAGAAGTGTGTTGTCTTGTCTTTCTTAATGCATAAATGCAAACGTTGTAATGGTTTATTTTAGATCATGTAGCCCTCTCTATTGATGCTCTGTGTGACTGTGTCTGTGCTTTGCATAGTTGCAAGATATGTCAATTATTTTTGTTAGCTATGCATATCAAAAGAAAATTAAAATGATTTAATCTGTGTACGCATACAACATAATACACACAAAATACGTAATCAGTGTTGTTATTTAATTGAGAGTTTATGAAAGAGTTACTATACATTTAAGTTTAGAGAAAGTTATATATATGTTCATCATAACTTTGTGATTTAGATATTTTTTGTTTTAAAAAATTAAAAGTTAATTATTTGTCCATCTAAAATTACTTATTTATTTTATGAATATTCCTATTTTTTTCAATTTAATCAATTAAAAACACATTTCAAATATTAGTATTTAACTATTTAATATTCACAAAAAATATTCCTTTCGAATTTCAAACATGCAACCTCTCACAGATTATTTCTATGACATCGAGAGCTATAATTTAGCTCCAATATTTTCTCTGTCTCAGTCAGGGCCATTACTATTGCAAATTTGGTCATGTAGTTAAATATAGGGTCTATCATAACAATTATAAATACTTCAAATTTGGTCATGTAATTAAATATAAGTCTAATATAAATATTAAATACTTCAAACTTGGTCATGTAATTTTAAGTAAAATGTTGCAAAAATGATTTAACAAAAACATCAATAATTCAGATTGGTTATTTAACTCGCATCTTTTATTACTTTTAGTTAGTTAGTTGTATCAAATACTACGGAGAGATGGTGACATTGAATTCTTGTTTTAAGAGGAAAGAAAGTTACTACATATTAATTTTTCTCAAAAACCCAACCACGTCGTATACAATTTAAAATTAACACTAGCTAGGAGCAAATCTAATTAAACTTCTAATTAAGGTTTTAAATAGTCATTATCACGTCATAGAGGAAAGGTTTAAAAAAAAGCTATTACAAATAACATAGCTATAACGACAGCTATCCTACCTACATAGCATTTTTAATTAAAAAATTATATTTTATATTTCTACTAATTATCAACATTATCTAAAGTCTCATAGAGCAATAACTAATATAAATTAAATTGATTTAGAAATTATAATATTCATATTGAACCAACACAGTCTAAATTACTATTCAAAATAACTTAAACATCATGGTGTAAACTATATTTTTTCTATTAAATAAAGCACATGCATCATAGAATAAACTATCTATTTTTATTCTATTTAAAAGTAAAATCAATCTGAACATTAAAAAAATTGATCTTTAAAATTAATTTTCAGTTTGAGTATTTCTATAGAAACTTATATAGCATAGCATGCGTATAATGTATAGCGCAGATAGCGAAGCGCTATTACTGCTATAGCGGTCGTAAATAAAATAATACATTTTTATCTCATAACGTAACATTCAAAATTCGAAAAAATTATAACATCGCTGTTACAACATTGTAGTACGCTATTTAAAACACTGTTTTTAATTAAAAACTACCTTCACGGAGAAGGACAAAGGTTGGCAGCGTCGTCCTTTCATTTGATCTTCTGTGGTTAACCTTTGTGGTCCTTCGTGTGGGATTATTATTTTTTTTTATTTTTTTTTTCTTGTGATCGGAACTTTTTTTTAGAACGGACAGGATTGTAAAGTAGGATCCTTCTGTAGTTTATAACGAATTATTGTGGTTCCTTGTTTATAACATCCTTTTACTCGTAAAAGCATTCAGCCAAATTTCAATGTAATATTTTTTTTTTTTTGGAAAAAGTCTGTAAGCACATTTCAATGTAAAATTGATATTGAATGAAGGTCGAGTATTTTAGTAGGGATTGCTATGGTTTGGGAACGTTAAAAAAAATTAGAGTGATTTTGGATAGATAAAGAGGTTAATGATAGCTCTGAAAAAAGATATATTTTGATATATTATAAAGAGTGATTTTGGATGAATAAAGGGAATTATATTACTTTAAAATAAAAATAACAATAAAAGATAACCTGAATAAGTGATTCAATTTCAGTTTACTTAAAATTTCATTATAATGTGATTACTTAAGCGTTAATAGAGCATACAAATTTTAAGAAAAGTAATTAACAAAATAAAAATATAATAATAGATTTCATTTTATATAGAGGTTGGTGGAACAATTTGTAAGCTAGTGGACACACCAAACACCTTCTTAATTTCCTCATTCTTTGCAAGAATGAAAAAAAAGATGCATCAGCTTTTGCAAACTTGCTAGAACTATATAGCAAAAATATAGCAGACAGATAAATTTTTTAACATCTAAACTATTTCAAGTTTAACAAATTGTAAAAATAACACAATATTTTTCTTTGTATTATTCATAAATGTTAAGAGTGATTTTTTTCATATTACTCAACAGGTACCATAATGATCGGGTGGAAGCATTTTCGTACATGTATATGTTACAAATTGTTCTTATCTATACTCTATTCTTACATGTTGTGAATTGCCTTACACGTATCATAAACTCGTTATGGTTATCGGATAGGTAGCGGATAAATAATGAGTGATGCTTATAATAATTATTTTTATTATATACTAAATAAAACATTTAAACACATTCATTTCACACATATATGTTTTAAAAAGTCTAAATTTTATTGGAATTTGTTGAAATTTATTTAATTATTTTAATGATTAATTAAGTGTAACACAACTACATAGGATGATCAATTATCCAAGTTCATAAATTTAATAAAATACATTTTCCAGAAAGACCAAAAATAGTTAGAGAATAAATATTCATTGTTCACTAGTATATATAATTTATCTAATCAGGTAATAGATACATAATAGAATTTATCTGTATCCTTTGAATAATGAAAAAAATTATATTTATCCATATTTATACCAATAAGTTTACAAAAATCAAATCTTATACGTATTCGTCTTATCAAATACAATATGAATCGGGTAACGGATAAATTAGTGCTATTGACACTCTATTTATTTATCTATATTATCTAATAATTTATTAATTTCTAAAAGTTAAAAATTCTCAATAACCAAAGCACCCTCCATGGAGTGTATCTCCTTTTCTGTGGGCCCCTCACGCCGAGGCTGAACCATAAATGGTGAACCGAACCAACGAGGTGTGGATTACGGACCTCACAAAATTATATTTTATAATGATAAAGAGATTCAGTGTCATGGTCATTAGTGTGAAACGTGTTAACTTTTTTATTTATTTATATTTAAATCAACACATGTGAATTATTAATATATTTTAAATCATCTTAATAGTATGTATGAATGCATGCAGGGTAGAGTCAAGTGGAGTCAGAGGCAACTGGTTTTTCTAAATTTTAAAATTTTACGAAAATTTACAGTTTGAACTAACTTTGTCTTTTTTTAACAATCTTTTTGTTTTGAGTTTTGATATGTAATTTAGATTAAATTTTGAGTTAAAATTAAAATTGATAATTAGGAAAATTAGAGTATTAAAACTTTAAAGTCAAAGCATTGAAAAATATAGTTAAGAGTATTAATTAACTAATATATTTGACCATGATTCGCTACTTTTTTACCCCCTCCTCCTGACAAGATTTTGAATCCGTCCCTATATGTACATACGTTTGTAAATATTTTGATCTTATTTTAAGAGCCATGACTAAAATTTGATTTGTAATTATTTAATTATATAAAAAAAGTTATTTATTATAATTAGTAATTATTTGGTAATTATTAAAAAATTTGTTTAAAAAAAAAAAACAAACCGGTTTGGTATAAATAACCGATTTTTTTTTATTTTTTATGGAACAGAAATTTTTAATTTTTTTAAATTTTTTGTATTGAAATATTAGAAATGTTGAATATATTTCTTTCAAAATAGATGAAATACAATATAATTTGATTTATTAGAAAGACTCCAACAAATAACCTGGATCACTATTTTTCAGGCTGGAAGAAAAATATTGTGATCCTTCTAGTACATTTAATTTATGAAAAGTTGTATATATTTTTGACAAAAAAAATAAAAAACTTTAAGCTATTTAATGATTCTTATTCAAAAAGAATTCTCAAAATAGATACAACTTTTTATAAATTAAATGTCCTATAATTATCACAATATTTTCTGGATTACCTAAAAATGACTTTTGAACTGAGATCAATAACTCAAAATCTAAGCATTTTTTTTTCCAATAACACATAAATAAATATATTAAGTTTTCTTACAGCTGCGAAAAATCCGACCTGAAAAATATTGATCCGGATTATTTGTTGCAGTCTATCTAATAAATCAAATTATATTGTATTTCATCTATTTTCAAAGAAATATATTCGACATTTCTAATATTTCAATACAAAAATAAATTTTTTTTAAATTTCTGTTTTATAAAAAAAGGCAAAATCTCCAACTTACGGTAATCCAATAACCGGACCTATAACCGGTTAGTAAACTACCGAACATATTCTCAATTTTTGGTTATTCAATAACCGGACCATTTCTCCAAGTTTGGTCACCCAGTCAGCGGAAAGAAGGGCCAAATCCGGTTATTTGGTAACCGATTGGGTAGATTTCGAAATTCAATCGAAACTGAGGTAGATTTCATAATTTGTCATTTTTTTTAGCATTTATAAAAATTTCGGTTATTCATTTAGATAACGAAAAAGAATTATTATCAATACTCATACATAATAACAAAAATAAAATATTATCTGTATCTCTCTTATCAAATATGATATGGATAGAATAACGGATAAAATGGTGCCATTGACACTCTATGGGCCTTTTTAGCTGGTGTAGAATAGAGGAATTGAAGGGAATTAGATCTCTATTCCTACCGAATAGATATAGAATTAGCTAGATTAGAGAATAAAGAATAGAGTATTTCCCTCAACTTTCAATTCCAGAGAGGGGCTGGAATTAGATTTTTTTCACAGAATAGAGAATAGGTTGAGACTTTTTTACCCTTATTCACGTTGATGTGGCATAGAGTATTAACAATACCCTTAACGGGTATATCCGCCCGTACCCGTCGCCTAGAGTACCCGTAGCCGAGCTCGGGTATAGGTCGGGTACAGGCAAAAATGGGGCCGGATCCAATTTTTTGGACCAATACCCGACCATACCCTACCCGAATTTACCCGTACCCGACTATACCCGTACCCTAGTACCCGTACCCGATACCCGAGTACTGTTCATCCGAATTCAAAATTCAAAATTCAGTTTCCCCCCCCCCACCCAATGCCATGATTTAATTTCTGTTTTTTTAATTTCTGTTTTTTTGTTTCTGTTTTTTTTATTTCTGTTTTTTAATTTCTGTTTTTTAATTTCTGTTTTTTAATTTCTGTTTTTTTGTTTCTGTTTTTTTTTCTGTTTTTTAATTTCTATTTTTTTGTTTCTGTTTTTTTATTTCTGTTTTTTAATTTCTATTTTTTTGTTTCTGTTTTTTTATTTCTGTTTTTTAGATTTATTTTTGTAAATGTTAGATTTATTTTGAATATGTTAGATTTATTTTTGAAAATGTTAGATTTATTTTGAATAAGTTAGATTTAATTTCTGTTTTTTAGATTTATTTTTGTAAATGTTAGATTTATTTTGAATAGGTTAGATTTATTTTTGAAAATGTTAGATTTATTTTGAATAGGTTAGATTTAATTTCAGTTTTTTAGATTTATTTTTGTAAATGTTAGATTTATTTTGAATAGGTTAGATTTATTTTTAAAAATGTTAGAATTATTTTGAATAAGTTAGATTTATTTTTGAAAATGTTAGATTTATTTTGAATATGTTAGATTTAATTTCTGTTTTTTAAATAAATCTAGCATTTTCAAAAATAAATCTAACCTATTCAAAATAAATATAGCATTTACAAAAATAAATCTAAAAAACAGAAATTTAAAAAAAGAAATAAAAAAACAGAAATAAAAAAACAGAAACAAAAAACCAGCAAAAAAAAAAACCAGCCAAAAAAAACCAACAAAAAAACCAGAAAAAAAAACCAACAAAAAAACAGAAACAGAAAAAAAAAAGCAAAAAAAAAAAAAATACCCGTACCCGCCCTACCCGTCAAGGGTACACGGGTACGGGTATAGGACGGGTAGGGTATGGATTTTGAAAAATATACCCGAGATACCCTTACCCGTATACCCTTGTACCCGAGTTATACCCGTACCCGACTCGGGTATACCCGGGGTACCCGTACCCGCCCGAGTATAAATACACTAATGTGGCATATCCTTCAATTTTCTATTCACAACCCTCTTCCTCTGCACATTTCCCGAGAAAAAGGTTTCTCCTCCGCCAAATGTTTGTCCGATCTCCAGCGATACTTCGAGAGAAGAACGAAACAGAGGTCGGGAAACCACATATTGGATTTTTACCTTTTAAATGAGCTCTTTTATGTCGTCTCTCTTCTCCTCCTCGTCTTAATACCTCTTGGCTTTTCTGATAAATACGTTGTCTCCTTCTTTCCTACCACTTATAATTTCTCATTTTAAATGAGTCGTATATTGCTTTCTCACATCTAATAATTTCTCTCCTTTAACTTCACCGTTTCTCCAAGTCCAGTCACCCAGTTAGCAGAAAGAAGGGGCAAATCCGGTTATTTGATAACCAGATTGAGTAGATTTCGAAATTCAATCGAAACTGAGGTAGATTTCATAATTTGTCATTTTTTTTTAGCATTTATAAAAATTTCAGTTATTCATTTAGATAAGAAAAAAAAATTATTATCAGTATTTGTATCTAATAAGTTGAAAAAAAAAAAAATCTTATCTGTATCTATCTTATCAAATACAATATGAATATAATAACGGATAAAATAGTACTATTGACACTATATATTTATCTATATCATTTAATAATTTATTAATTGCTAAAAGTTAAAAATTCTCAATAACCAAAGCACCCTCTTTCATGCATCTCCTTTTCTGTGGCCCCCTCGCCTCGCAGCACACATTAGAATCTCACATGGTATTGTAGAAAAACCAACGCTGGTTAGAATTGATAGAATTGCTCACGCCTCACGCCGAGGCTGAACCACAAACGATGAACCGAACCAACGAAGTGTGGATGACGGACCTCACAAAATTATATTTTATAATGATAAAGAGATTCAGTGTCAATGTGTCATGGTCATTAGTGTGAAACGTGTTAACTTTTTTTTTTTTAAATTTATATTTAAATCAACACATGTGAATTATTAATATATTTTAAATCGTCTTAATCGTATGTATGAATGCATGCAGGGCAACTGGTTTTTCTAGTTTTTTTTCCCACAAGACAAGTGTTATGATTATTTATTGTTACCAACTTTGATCCAAAATCTTGTGGAAATTTTGGGTTTGGTTGATAAGACTTTTGCATCAGTTTGCGTCAAAGATGTGATAACCGACCACGTTGTTCACCATTGCTTTCTTTGTTTGTTTGTTACAAAAGAAAAGAAAAACTATGTCGCTGTGCATGTTGCTTTGTAAATTGTAATACATAATAACAAAGTAGAGATTTTGCTTACTATTTTGTAGATAACTTGGGGACTTGTACGCAAATTTATCTGACCCATTTATTTATTTTTATATTTTTTCTGAAACGGTCCTCACAGCCACAGTTGCCATTGATAATTGGTCAACCAAGTTGACTCGTTGCAAACCTATCAAACACTTTATTATATATTATATACATAAATATATATGAGGATACCATGGTCCATGGACACATAAAGTAAAGAAACAATATAAAAGAGGAAGAGAAATACACAACACAATTGAATCTATTACATTTTCTAATGCAACAAATTAAGGACAAAGCATTTGGTAAAAAGTACACTTTCACAAAAAATAATAATCTTTTGTTCAATAACAAGTTTGGCCACCAAAATGGAGAAAAAACAGCATATGCGCACGTGACACATTGCTAAAGCATTGCAACATTCATGTATTATAACTTCAAAATATGTATATATTATTTCCTCTTTAACAAAACAGTAATGTGTATATATATATTTAATAAAAAAATCAGCTTACGTCTATTTTATGAATGGGTCCCACATTCCCAGATTTTTATGCTTTATTCAGATGGGTCCACATTACAGAATCTGACGGCCAATTTAGGATTGCAGCGTTAAATCAAACGGGTCAGCTCTTATCCGGTCTGTACTGTTCAATCGGTGTCGAAATTCGCACACTCACTTATTTTGCTAGGCAGTTTATAATTTTAATTATGTACACAATGGATGTGAATAAGTTGATATCAGACATCAAACTGAATTTGTCTGATATCTATTGGATACTCTGTTTTCGGACAAAAATAGTAGACAATCAATATGAAGCGTTGTTATTGTAGCATGACACAAGTGCTAGCATTTATCTGCAATCAACCGTTTGATAGTGTCAAAATTTGCATGCTCGTTTAAATTAGCAGGACAATTTATAATTTAAATTTTACATACAATTATTAATATGAATTAAATCGAATTTATCGGATATCCATCAAATACTCTTCGTTTCCGAATAAAAGTGGTAAACAATTAATAACACAAGTGCATGGATTTTGGTTGTGATTGACCCGACACACAAATGTCTACACCTTGAAGTGCATAGAAAACCTATCTCCAAGCTACCTAGGGGTCTACGAGCTATATAAAATATATTAGCTGCATGCGGTTCTTGCTTTGTATCCGAGCCATCGCTATCAATTCGTTCACTTTATTTTATTTTTTTAATTCTTTCCGGTTAACTATATCCAGCCTGGTCTTTATCTGTTCACAACTGTTTCTTAGACCCGTTCTATGCATTAATTGGTGACAATTGAACATTTTTGCGTGTTTGACTAGGGTGTCAACGAGGTGGCTCAGTCGATTAGGTTTTAGCTCTGCTTGTTAATTATGAACCGAGTTATAATCGAGTGAGTTGGACTTAGGATATTTAAGCTAAAACCTTAACTTAAAATTCTGACAAGCCAGTTCAAGTTAGGTCACGAGCTGATAAGCTGACTCGCTGGGTCTAGTTCGATCTTGTTTTAAGAAGAAAACGAATTTTACAAATTTTTTGGATCGAGATAAACTGAGTTGGATCAAGTTGGACGGAACTAGACAGTATAAAATGCACACAAATTCATACAAATTAATAAATTGATGAATAACCGAGCTAGGTAGTGAGCTGGCGAGCGAGCTAGGCCCTAGTTTCAATTCATTAATTCTAAATCGAGCTAGTGGTGAGCTGGCTCGTTAATAGCTCGGTTTAGTAACGAGCAGGCCGTTAGCAAACGAGTCAATCACGAATCATGATCAAGCCACGAGATAAGAGTTTTTTTTTTTTTTTTTTTTTTGCGGGTGTTTGACCAGTGAAATAACGGTAATTTAATAAGCGTTTCAAGATATTTTAGTGTAGGAAAGTATTTATAGCATATATATATATAAGATGGAATACAGTTAAAAGCGCTTATATAGGCAGAGTAAATTAAATTAATATTTTTTTTAACTTTGACATTTTTATTGTCAGTAATTTATTTACTACTATAATAAACGAGTACATTTTAATTATTTAATCAAATTATTTCATCTACTTTAATTTACTATTACTAAACACTCAATATTTAAAGTGATTTACTTCGTCGTATTGTCAAACACAAATGATTGGTTATAATTATTTTCTTGTTTCCAATATGATACTCATGTAATATTATATAAAGTTAATTTTTAAGAATATAAATTATTAAAATTGAAAATAAACAATAAGATATAGAGTAGTATCTAATCCCGATTGTACATAAGACCACAATAATAATTTTAAAAAATTACATCTAAGACATTTATCATCTTAAAAATGTTAAAAAAAGTTATTTATTATAATTAGTAATTATTTTTTCGAAGTTGTAGGTGATATTTTTGTCATTCTAATTTAATGCGGTCAATTTTGAAATACTATATTTACTGTCAATAATTAATATGTACTTTATTGGTCAATCATTAACGTCAATTAACTTATAACACGTGCTCCAACTAGCACTTCATAGTAGTATAGAACTCTTATAGATATGTTTAAAAAGAGGGAGAAAAAAAAGAAGAGGAGGTACTTAAAAAGGATCATGATAATAATTTTCACAAAAAAAATTTCGCACAAACTGTCAAAAAAGTTATGGGGGACCGCTCAAATCATTAATACTCTGCAAAAACTGTTAGTATTTAACTTGAAGCATCAAAATATTTATCGTGGATTTGCAAAGTATTAATCCCTATGCAATGATCTCTATTTATGACTGAATAAATCAATCCATTAATTGTCCCCGCACAAAATTTCTTTTTTTTTAATTGTCCCCGCACAACTGGGGACCATTAAATAAACAATCCCCTCATAAATACTTGTCAGTTATCCCCGCACAAAATTTCTTTTTTTTTTTGGATTGTCCCCGCACAATTGGGGACCATTAAATAAACAATCCTCTCACCCAATGATAAATACTTCTCACACATAATAATAAATACTTTATGTTACATAGATAAAAACTTCTCAGACATAATTGCAATTTTTCAGTAAAAACATCAATGATAAATACTCTAAGACATAATGATAAATACTTTATATTACATGGATAAATACTCTATGTTACAAAGATAAATATTTTATGTTACATAGATAAATACTTCTTAAACATAATTGCACTTACAGTAAACATCAATGATAAATACTCTTAGACATAATGATAAATACTCTCATGTATAATGATAAATACTTTATGTTACATGGATAAATACTTTATGTTTCATAGATAAATACTTCTTAAACATAATTGCAACTTATAGTAAACATCAATGATAAATACTCTCAGACATAATGATAAATACTTTATGTTATATGAATAAATACTTTATGTTACATGGATAAATACTTCTTAGAAATAACAAATAAATATTTATTAACGGAGATTGTTATTAGATAACAGTATAATTAATGCGGGAATTGTTTTTAAAGGAATAATTAATGCGAGAATTGTTATTAGAGGAAAGCATAATTAATGCGGGAATTGGTATTAAATAACAGTCTAATTTAATGCGAGAATAAATGAAAAATTTTAGTGAAATAAGTGAGGGGATATATGATAGTTAAGGAAGAGAGAGAGTGCGAGGATAAATGAGGGGACAGGGGTGGGGTGGTGAGTATAATTATTCACTTAAAAATAACTCTTCTATGATAAAAAAAAACAACTTATTTATTAACTTGCTGATTTTTTTTTGAAGTTAAAGTTGGAGGTCAAGGCATTCTATTTAATATTTATAAAAGATTGTTCTTTCTGAATTTTAAACCTGTAACATCTCACACGAAGAGCATTGTCCTTGCTACTAAACTAAAAGTTGTTTTTTTATACTTAAAAATATTAACTTACTAATTACAACTTAAAAATATATATGTGTTTGTAAAATAGTTAAATTCTTATATAATAAAAAAGCAACTTATTTTTTAACTTGCTGGTTATATTATATAATTTTAAATATATATATATATATATATATATATATATATATATATATATATATATAGAGGTTGGCTAAGATCAAAGTGGTAATTTCTGAGCTTTTGTGTTACTAATTCGTTTTTTAATTTTTAAAGTTCAAAACGTCGATCCGAACCGTTCAAATTGTTCTCCATATTAAATTGTGCTTGGAGACCAAATTTTACATTTTTCTGAATTTTTTTACTATTTATTAAGCCACTTTGAAAATCGCTGATCCAACGGTGGCTTAACAAAACAGTAAAATTAGAAGTCACCATTGGATCAGTTTTTTTCAAAGTGGCTTAATAAATAGTAAACAAACTCAGAAAAATGTAAAATTTGGTCTCTAAGCACAATTTAATATGGAGAACAACTTGAATGGTTCCGGCCGTCGTTTTGAACTTTAAAAATTGAAAAACGAATTGATAGCACCAAAGCTCAGAAACTACCACTTTGATCTTAGCCAACCTCTCTCTCTCTCTCTCTATATATATATATGGAGTCCAACTAATATCATAATGTTATAATTTTAGTCTAAGTTATAATGAGTCAGTTTTTGATATTCCAAAGTTTGAATAGTCGATCCGAACTGCTCAACACAATCTCCATATTAA
Source organism: Carex pumila (assembly GCA_033356055.1). Lineage (NCBI taxonomy): Eukaryota > Viridiplantae > Streptophyta > Magnoliopsida > Poales > Cyperaceae > Carex > Carex pumila. The sequence continues at coordinate 522,762 of JARJHM010000090.1, forward strand.
AAAGTGCATGGAGATCAAATTTTATATTTTTTGAGATTTTTTTACTATTTTTTAAGATAGGTACAAAATCATTGTTTTTAGATCATTTTCGACCATCCAAAATAGTAATTTTGTATCTACCTTAAAAATTAGTAAAAAAAAACTCAAAAAATATAAATAGAGGAGTGATCTAATTACACCATTTTTTGGTGACACCAGATTACATCTTGTGTTTTCAAAGTCTAAACAGTCGATCCAAACCATTCAATTAAAATGTGCTTGCAGATCAAATTTTTACATTTTTCTAAATTTTTTTTACTATTTATTAAGATGGATAAAAAAATTCAATAGTCTGAATATAGCGATTTTATTAAATACTTAATAAATAGTAAAAAAATTACCGAAAATATAAAATTTGATTTGCATATTTTAACATATCCATTATATTGAATGGTTTGAATCAATTATTTAAAATTTAAAAAATTTGAAAATAAAGAGTGTAATTCGGTGTCAAAAAAATGGTTATAATTGGAACCCTCTTTGCCGTTAATACTTGAATTATTTATAAATATAGTTTGGTCAAAGGATTACATCTTCACTGGCGGCGTACGCAAAAGTTTATGGTCCAGGTGCAGCTAGAAGAGAGAAAACTGTGTCCTTTTCCGTTTCTTCTTTCTCTTTCTATTATCTCTCAGCTCCAAGGCGGTGAGACTAAGCACCTCATCACTCGCTCTTTCCTCTTCTCCTCTTTGTTTCACCATTAAGCTCTCCTCTCTCGCTCTTTCTATTCTCGACTTGCAACCGAGAAACTTCCTTGGTAGACAAGCAATCTATTTTCTCAAAGTCACCTCTTTTACTAATTTGGGCATGTGAATCCAATGTCTCAACTCAATTTGTTCTGAATTTCCCAATGTCGCTTATGAATTTTAGACAAGTATAAGATCTACAATGTGGGATCTGTTTCTTCCTTCTATGCGCTAAATTCAAAGTCTCTTTCTTTCCCTTGTTTAGTTCTTCACCAACCAAGCTGTTTGAATAGTGCTACCAAAACAATATCTTGACAAAGCTTTCAATTTGAGGAAAGCATGGCGCAGAACAATTGGGAAGCGGATAAAATGTTAGTCATACTCAATTTTACTATTTCTCTATTGTTTATTCAATGCCTTCTGATTTTGTACTGAACAATTATGTCTTTTTAGTTCATTGTATAATTGGTTTTATTGTTTTTTTTTGTGGGATTGTAGGTTGGATGTTTATATCTACGACTATTTGTTGAAGAGAAATTTGCAAACAACAGCTAAGGCTTTCATGGCTGAAGGCAAGGTTGCGGCTGATCCAGTAGGTAAATGCATATTTTATTTTCATAATTTTAATATGTTTCTAATTTCTTTTAGTTTTTCTAAAAGTAGGAAGTTTCCCAAATTTGTTGTATTAACAATATATACAAGTAAAGTGGTCCTTAATATTCTTTTTCTTAATTTTGTCGAAAGGTGTTGGGTTTTGTTCTTATTTTTAGGTGACAGTATTATTGATTGTGTGATGAAAAATGCATCACAAAATTGGTTTGAAAAAATGGACCAGTACTATCTCCAACTTTTTTTGCATTTTCTATATTTAACATGACAATGGACACTGCCACTCTGCCATGTATTAAAAATTTATCTTAGAGGTAATGATTTTGTACAAGGAGAACGAAAAAAAAATGCACGGCTAAAGATGTTTCTGCCACTAGAGAATACCAAACTGAGTACCCTTTTTTACATTGTATATACTGTTTTGGCCTTGTTGGTACATCTTTTCTGATATCTTCCTACCTTTCATGGTATTCGGTTCTTTTAGGGAAGTATTTAGCAGCTAAATTAGTAGAGGTAACACATTTAACACAGACAGAATAGGGCATCGTGTGCATTCCATTTTTTTTATCTAATCTTTAAACTTGTAACTGTTTATGAGACTTTGTTATTTTTTATACAGCTCATCTCTTATATTTGTGCAAAATTCCCAGGTTACATTTTCTGGCAATTTACTAATTTTACATGAATATCTAGAATATTACATGGTGCCACTGAGAGAATTAGATTTTAGCAAGATATTTAAATAGCATAGTACATTTTGGAATATGATGCTAATGAAAAATTGCGGTTAATGCAGCAATTGATGCCCCGGGAGGATTTCTTTTTGAGTGGTGGTCAGTTTTTTGGGACATATTTATTGCTCGTACCAATGACAAGCATTCTGAGGTTGCCGCGGCTTATTTAGAGGTATTTTATACTTCCAAGCTTTCACTACTCTGCTGTATAACTAGCTTATACCGGTCTAGTGACCTTTTTATGAGAAAAACCAATCTCAAAGTAAGAAAATTGTCAAAATACTGTCAGAAAATATGACAAGAAGGCTACAACTTCAGACTTTGATAAGGTATAAGAGGCAATGTGATCAAGGAAGGTATGCTATTCCAAAATAAATATCGACTGAAATATAATAGTAGAGTGGGTATTGTTTGGTGCTGTTTAAATAGTTTTGAAAGTACCTAGTTACTTACTCTACCGTTTGGTTTTATCCGTAATGATCTCAGAACATGTAGGGTTGAAAATGTGAGAAATTCTTGCTCCTCTAGTTTTATTTACAGGGAGGATATAAAGGAGTAGAACTTGAGTCATTAGTTAGTACCAGTAAATAAAATAAAACTAAGGGCCCTCTAACTAATTTTTGTTCCACTATTACTTTACAGGCACAACAAATGAAGGCAAGAGAGCACCAGCAACAGCTACAGATGCAGCAGCTGCAGCTGATACAGCAGAGAGCCCAGTTGCAGAGAAGCAATTCGGGCCACCATTCCCTTAATGGGCCTATAAGTGGCATAAATTCTGACGGCATCTTGGGTCCCTCAACAGCCAGTGTTTTAGCTGCCAAAATGTATGAGGAAAGGATGAAGCACCCCAACCCGATGGATTCTGACGGGTCACTTGATAGTCGCATGGCTCTTTTTAAATCGGCTGCTAGTAGCCAGGCTGGGTAAGAGAAACAGGGATTTAATGGGTTGTTAATTGACACATAATAATAATTTTCATCATCATGTCTTGTTAATATGATTTGGAAATGATTAAAATGGTTATTGCAAATAAAACCTGACATTAAATGTTAATAAATTTGTTTAGTAAATGGTAAGCTGTTCCATAAAATATTAAAAGATTTGACCCCGAAACTCGAGTGGTTTCTCCATCTTTTCTTATACAACATTAGGAATAAAGTGGATTGGTAGTACACGTGAACTAGTCTTTGGATTGACAAGAATAATTGTGAGGGTGACTTGGTAATTTCTTGACTTTACCTTAGTTTTAGTTTGTGTTGTTTGCAGATAGACGAAAAATAGAGGGTGTTTTTGTTTATGGCAAAAGGTCTTGATTGAAAATTGTCTTTTTTTTTGTTTTTGATTTTGTTAGCCGAATTCCCCTTTTTTTTCATTTTTCTTTTAGTGAGGTGGCATATTAGTCTTTTACGTGGGGAATATTGAGCCACAAGAGGAGCCTATAGTGTGAACTAGGTGGTTTAAACATGTTGTCAGAAAAAAAAAATAATAAATAGGTGGTTTAAACATGGGTTTTGGAAGTTTTAACAAATATGAGGTGTGATTACATGTATCTAGCAAAATATGAACATACCAAGCACCCAACTAGGGAACAGTAACTGTAATTTCCTTCAAAAGGTTTCCAAACTCCCGTTTATAATCGGAATAATGAAGGAAATAGTAGTTCAAGGGAAAATAAAAAATATGGTTATTTTGATGAAACTAATCTAGCTATGCATATGTTGGCATTATCTTGTTTGGTAGGGGTAAATGTGTTTTTTTCTGGGGTAATAATGTTGTTACCATTCCCAAGATAAGATTTAAAAAAATGAGTTAACATGTCTTACAAAAAGGCAATCCAGTGGAATTTTAATTGGCAGAAATGATCAATTGAGTTCCTCCTAAAGCTGGGAAATTTTGTTTGTAGTTCCTTTTTTTTGGATAATTCTATGTTTATAACTACTAAAATTTTGTACAACAGGCAGCTGGTCCAAGGCAACCCAAATAACATGTCAACTACCTTACAACAACTCCAACAAAGGAATCAACAAAACATGGTACCTTCTTTCTTTCTTTCTTTTGTGTTTTTCTTGTTTTGCTCATATACTGTTTTTTCTTGTTTGATAATTGCATGACATGGAAATGACTTGACCAGGATATGAAGAATGAAGCCAACAACTTGGGTGTGGCACAAAGGTCATTGCCTATGGACCCCACATCCATTTATGGTCAGAGCATTATTCAGTCAAAAGCTGGATTAGCCGGTGCTGGTATGTAAAAATCTGATATCTCAGTATTTCTCCTTGCTGCATTAATGTGGTTTCTGTTTTTCTTGAGTTTGGCTTTCATGGTAGATGAAATAATTTTTGTGCTTTTTAGAATTGATTCTGCATTTCTCTCATTTCATTTATAACATTTCCTGGTGTTGTTCCCATAACCAAAGGGTCACACTGAGCTGTTTCTTTCCATTATTCATCTTTCAATTAATTTTAACATTGTTTTGATCTCAACAGGGCTCAACCAAGGTGTCAGTGGGCTTCCATTGAAGGGATGGCCGCTTACTGTGAGTGTCGTATTATATTCTCTTAATAAATGAAAGGGATGGCTGAACAATATACCAGTGTATTTTTTGTTGTCAAATTTGTATAAAACAACTACTGGCATGAACCACTCTGTTTTGGAATACCCCGGGGTATCATCTTACACCTCCATTCAGTTCATTTTGATTGATTCAATATTTTCCCTATTTAATGTTATTCATTTACTAACTGGGCTTTTACATACCAATTGAGACTCAACCTTTACATAATACCAAAATAGCAGCTAAATTTTACCTAAATTGTTACCCAAGTAGTACGCTGATCAATATCTTCATTTTCAAACCTTAAATAGTCCCAGTTCAACATGAGTGCCGTATTTGTCTGTACTATGAATCAATATCTTCGTTTTCAAAGCTTAAATAGTCGATATGATCTGTTCAACATGATCTTCATATTAAAATGTACTTGTAGACGAAATTTTACATTTTTTTAGAATTTATTTTAATATTTCTTAAGATAGGTAGAAAATCACCACTTTTGAATGGCGTAGAATTTTTTAGATCAAGTGATTTTATACCTATCTAAAAAAATAGTAAAAAAATATGTAAAATTTGATCTACATGTACATTTTCATATGGAGACCATGTTGAATGGTTCAGATCGACTGTTTGGACTTTGAAAACTGAGATACTGATCCATAGTAGGGACCAATCTGCGCTATGCATAGTACCATAGCCTCACTCCACTGATCAATCATTTTATATCATTCAACAGGGAATAGACAACCTACGCCCAAATCTAAACCCGCAGATGCAAAAGCCTTTTCTATCAACTCACTCTCAGTTCCAGCTGATGTCGCCACAGCAACAGCAGCAGCTAATAGCTCAGGCTCAGGCAGCTCAGGGAGGAGGCATGAGCAACTCCTCCAGTTTTGGAGACATGGATCCGAGGAGGTTTGCCGGGTTAGCCCGAGGCGGGTTGAACGGGAAGGATGGTCAACCCGCTGGATCTGAGACGCGTATTGGTTCGCCCAACACAATGCGCCAGGACCAGAATGAGTATCTCATGAAGGTCAGTCTTTTCCTTTTGTAATTTGTTTTTATTAATTTTAAGAGGGATCAAATGCCTCCATTTTTTAATTTTCAAAAAATTTAGCCAACATAAAACCGTTAGATGTGATCTATGTTATTTTTTTAATATGCACTTACAAAACTATCACTTTTTGGTTTTGTTTTAATGTGAATCAATAAGTTGAAAAATCAACGTCTAGATATTATCCACATCAGTGTCTTTTCTGCAAGCCATTGATAACAATAAAAACAAAGTTGAAATGTCATAATCTTTTACATGTGCATAGAGAAAATGATGTAGGTCATATCTAATGGTTCTATTTTGATATTTAAATTTTAAATTTTGAGTTATTCAAGTTTTAAAAATGGAGGCATGATGGAGGCACAAAAAATGGAGGCATTTGAAACCTCTAATTTTAATTTGTTTTGCTCTTTTGGTGTTATATTGTTTAATTGAAGCTAGAGCCAGTTCATGCTTAGAGGTGCCTTGGTCGAACTACCAGAAAGGGTTTTTGGTTTTCTTTTTTTCAAAGATATCCAAGCATGATGTGGCCAAGAAAATGAAAGAATAATGAACAAAAATGAAATCAGACCGCTTTACTTTTATGCAACTTGAGAGTTGGTCCCTTGAATTTTTTTAATCATCTGTCATGATTGAGGCTGTCTAGATATCATTTTTGTTCAGGCTTGCTTAACATAGTGATAATAGTTTTTCTATACGTGTATAAAATAGTGATTTTGTGCATCTCCTGCAAGAAAATAGGAAAAAACGTCTTGAAAGACTGAACAACGGAAAGCTCTCAGAAAACTTGTGAAGTAACAGTATCCTTTGCTAAGCATATAACCTGTTGCTTTCCTTGGTCTTTTTTAATCTAAAAACAGTTGAAGGTTGCACAGATGCAACAGCAGTCTTCGTCCCAACAAAACCAGGAGCAGCTCCAGCAGCAACAACAGCAGCAGCAGCAGCAGCAGCAACAGCAGCAACAACAGCAGCAATTGCAGCAGGTATTCTTTTGCATCCCTAATTTCCATGCACAACTCTGGTTGCATACTTGCATTGACTAAGTAGAGCCCTCGACAAAGCTCCAGTTCAGAAACCGAACCAAAAAAATCGAAGGAAAAGATATAGTTTACTATGGATATGCTTACTGCTGAGGCTTGACTAGCTCGTTATTCATAAAACATGTTAATATTAATAAATGAGTGAGGCTATGGTACTACGCATAGCGTGGATTGGTCCGTACTATGGATCAATATCTTCGTTTTCAAAGTTGAAGTAGTCGATCTGAACCATTCAACATGATCTCCATATAAAAATGTACTTGTAGATCAAATGTTACATTTTTAACAATTTTTTTTACAATTGTTTTAGAAAGGTAGAAAATCACTTGATCTAAAAAAAAGTAGTGATTTTCTACCTATCTAAAAAATAGTAAACACATTCTAAAAAAATGTAAAATTTAGTCTGCAAGTCTATTTTCATATGATGATCACGTTGAACTGTTCAGATCGACTATTTGAATTTCGAAAGTGAAGATATTCATCCATAGTATGGACCAATCTGTGCTATGCATAGTACCATAACCTTACTCTAATATTAATATATTGAAATGTTTGGTAGAGACCAGTTTATTTTGTATTTCATGATTTTTTTTCTTTATTACAATCTGGTAGAATAACAGAAAGAGAAAGCACACATCCTCTGGACCTGCAAATAGTACGGGGACAGGAAACACAGTGGGTCCCCCAACCAACTCACCACCATCAACCCCGTCTACACATACTACTGGAAACTTGCACCATGTGAATAGCATGTCGAAGAGTCTTGTGATGTATGGTGGTGCTGACGGCACTGGACTTGCTTCCTCTTCAAACCAGATTGTAAGAAAACAAAACAAATCAACTCCTCTCTCTCTCTCTCTCTCTCTCAGTTCTAATAATACATGCAAATGGCAGGATGATTTGGAGCACTTTGGTGACGTGGGATCGTTGGATGATAATGTAGAGTCTTTTTTATCGAATGATGATGGGGACCCGAGGGACATCTTTGCGGCTCTAAAAACTGATCATAATCCAACTACTAAGGGTACATACTTGACTCTTTGTTTCTTTATACAACACATCTTTTGTGGGGCATTCAACAGTTGCCAGTATTTTTTTTTTCTTCTTCTTCTTTTATCTCAGGTTTTGCATTTAATGAAGTACGAGCCTTTCCTACAAGCAATAAGCTTGTGTGCTGTCACTTCTCCTCTGATGGGAAGTACTTGGCCAGTGCTGGCCATGAGAAAAAGGTATGACGCATTTCTCTTAGCTTTAAGATTCTTGTACCTAGATTATGCATGGTATCTGTCTTCTCTATGAGATATAAGTTTAAGGCTACATGATAGTAATCAACATTGTTATAGACAGCTTCCATACATATTTAAACCTATAATGGTTATTGTACTTTTGTTAGTAGAATAATTGAGCAAATATTAAGCTAATCTGTTGTTAATGGTTATGTAGGCAATAATTTGGAACATGGACACATTGCAAACACAGAGCACACCAGAAGACCATGGTGTTATAATCACAGATGTGCGTTTCAGGCCCAACTCCACTCAGTTAGCCACCTCTTCCTTTGATCGTACTGTCAAGCTCTGGAATGCTGCTGAGGTATTCCTAGTGACATTTTTTTCTCTTAATTTAGAATTTTGGGTACAATGTTGGAGATTTGATACCATACTATTCTCATTTAGTCCGTTTGGCAACACGTGAATAGTGAAAGAATAGAGGAAAGGTGGAATCTGGAATAGACTTCTATTTCATACTATTCCGGTCCTGTTTGGTTGGTGGTGGAAGAGTGAAATAATGGAAGAGTGGAAGAGCATTGGTAAATGAGCCAATTACATATCTTGGAAAATGCCAATTCCTCTATTCCACCATCCTTGAATAGAGAATTGGCTCATAGAGGGACCAAAGTGTAAAAAGCATGGCTTTGACCGCAAAAGTTCAAACCCAATTCCACTTTCCCATTTTCACAACTCCACTCAATTCTTTTCTTGTTCGGCAGGAATAGAACCTCTATTTCACTCTATTCCCCTTTTCCACACTTGCCAAATAGGCCAATCTGTAAGAACAGTTCTCAGATCTTATACAATCTCTAAGCACTTCTCCTAGATGATGGAAAAGGCTGATCTCTCTACAAGTTATCCCTACGGTATAAATTTTTATAAAGTATTATGTTATATTTGATTTCTAATTTGGGAACTAACTGATTTCCATTTGTAGCCTGGATTCTGTTTGCACACGTACAATGGGCATACATCTCATGTGACATCACTGGACTTCCATCCAAAGAAAACTGATCTCTTGTGCTCATGTGACGGCAATGGTGAGATCCGTTATTGGAGCGTTAGTCAGCTCTCATGTACTCGTGTCTCCAAGGTTAGTAGAACAACAATTTTTTTTTCTACCTAGGATGTCAAACTGTCAAGGAATGATTATTTAATATATCATTTGGTTTTCTTAATAAAATGCCAGGGTGGCACGGCCCAGGTCAGGTTCCAACCTAGCATAGGGCAACTTCTGGCAGCTGCAGCAGAAAATATTGTGTCGGTATTTGATGTTGAGTCAGACAGGAATTTGCACACTTTACAGGTAATTTGTATGTTTTATTTTAAATAATCATTTTATTAACCAACCAGTTTGGCTTAAGGTGATAGCAGACAAAAAAATCTACATAAATTCATCGTATCTACTTGTTCCCTATTTAATCATGACATTTTCTTTTCATGTGACATTCAAATTTAATCACATTTCATCACACAGTATCCCTAGTTGCCCAGAATTTAGACAATATAAAAATATCATGCAGTTATTTTATTTTTTATTTTTATAATTGAAGGGCCATACTACAGAAGTGCACTCAGTTTGTTGGGATAACAGCGGAGAATTCCTGGCTTCGGTCAGCCAGGACTGTGTGAAGGTTTGGTCAATAAAGAGTGGAGAGTGCGTTCATGAGCTGAGCTCCAACGGAAACAAGTTTCACTCTTGCGTGTTTCATCCCACCTATGCTAACCTCTTGGTCATTGGAGGCTATCAGGTCATCTCTCTCTCCTCTTTGAAAATCTTGGCAGATGCTGCCAAGGTATTTTATTAAATAAAAATTAAGAGTTACATCATAACATCAACCATCAACATCTAGTGCCTCCAGCTCTCATGAAAGATAAAAAAAATGCTTACATACACACCTCTCTTCGACCTAAGTTCAAACAAGTCATTTTTTGCGATTTCAAAGTTCAATAGTCGACCTAAGTTCAACATGTTCTCCATATTAAAATGTGCTTGGAGACCAAATTTTACATTTTTTGAAATTTTTTTACTATTTTTTTAGAAATTTTGAATATCACTGTTTTTCAGAATTTTTTATTATTTTTGAAAATCATGGTTTAACATGTTCTCCATATTAAAATGTTTGGGTTAAGAGTAATATGCATCAAGTTATTTAACTCTCTTGGAGTCAATTTCATATCAATTCCACCTATTTTCAAATGGGTCACCAAGCTAAAAACTTTCATGAAATTTTTAAAATGAGTATTGACATGTACAAATGACAAGAATGCGAGGAAGTAGATTCATGAAATAGAAGAAGAAAAAGATAAGAAATAAATCAAAAAAATATCTCAAGCCAGCGAAGAAAGAGTTCAAGACTAAGAACGAACCAACATTAGGAACAAATAATATTAAAATAAATATAGCAAAAAGGCCTTTTGTTGAGAATAATTCATCTCAAAAATATTTAATGGAATAATAAATTAATAGAACTTAGTTCTGTTGAACGAACCTTGGCCTTAACATTGTCTAGCTTCATTGTTAACAAAAACTTCATGCAGTAAAGCTATCTTTTAAATTTTATCAAAGGATAAAATGGAAATCACATGATGTAAAATTATTTAAAATTTTTGCAGACATTTGAACTATGGAACATGGTAAAGAACCAGACAATGACAGTGCATGCGGCTCATGAAGGTTTGATCGCGGCACTAGCGCAGTCACCCAACACAGGCATGGTCGCATCAGCGAGCCACGACAACTCAGTGAAATTATGGAAGTAACAAGTTCTCTTGTCAGGAAAAGGGTAGGGTAACTTAGTTGTTTAATTAATTAGAAAAAGATAATAGTCTAGCTTTTATGAAGTCAGGAACTTGCTAATAAAAAGAGAAACTATTTGATTGTTATCTGTAATAGGATACTTTTAGAGTTTATATGATGCCCTAAAGACTGGCATTTTCTTTTCTTTTTGCTATATTGAATCTGTCTCATATATAGTTATATATTTTAGTTATTATTATGAGTTGTAACATATTCACTGCTTTATATATGAAACGTGATTTTCTCTGAGAAATTAAAGAAGAAAGGAAGCGAGTCCTGTAATGAGCATTATGCAATTACAGATTTTCAATTTTTGTTGGTACAATATGGATTTCCTGTTTAATAATTATACTGAGAAGAGAAGACCCATTAAAATCGGTATCTTATAGTATTGAGCATTGTATAAAAATCAATTCAGATTAGTTGTAGAAAAATATGAATCTCCTTCCTTTGTGTGTGATTGTCAAGAGCTGATTTCAATTTGGGAATGGCTAGCATAAAAGGTGTCAGGCATTTAAGCAAATAGAGACACTGCAGACTGGGCCCCAGCTTGTAGGAATTAATCTACAGACCGACCAAAGGAAACAGAGGGAGATATCAACACTCAACAGATAATGCCAACTGGTCAACTGGTACCTGACCCACAGACCCAGTCATTACAGAAGGGACGCAAGCATCAGAAATGGACAGCAACTAGCAAAATTAACTGGAGACGATGGGCAAGAACAATTAAGATTATTGTTATAATCAGAAGAAGCAACGGAACAATGATCTGGCAGCTGACGTGTTGCCATCTCCTCAGTTCTTTCTAGTTACATGATCAAATAAGTTCATTCTTGTCTATGGGCTTTCAACAAAAATAAAATAAATACAAATTTCATTCTTCTTAATCAAGTCGTTATATATTATAAATAAATCATTGTATTAATGAAATACTTTTCGAGTTATCTCTTTTCATTACTGTATAACATCTAGCGGTTATATTTTTTGAGATGCAATTTTTTTTTTGTTATTAGAAATTTAAAAAGTGGAGACATAATGGAGATACAAAATATAAAAACATTTGAACCTAAAAATAATTTATTTATATACTAGAGAATGAATATCTATCTTTTTTTTCTTTTTTTTTTTGTCTAAGGTCAAAAGATGTATAAATTCACAAGCATTAGACAGTTTGAGAATGTAATCTGTAGCCACTTATCATTTTTTTTAATCCATATAATAAATCCATCGTCCAATTAGAGGCAGCCAAAATTAACAAAATACGTAGAAGTAGGATATATATTAAAATCATGTACTTAATTGTTATTTGTTTGTAGACAATGTCATTATCCCCATATCAATACATATATTATATCCACACTAGCTATTGTGGCATGAGACATATATTTTGCATATATTAATTTATTTCAGCAGTTACTATCAACTTTATAAGCACAAATAAGGTATATATTTTGTATAATCCACTAAAGTTTTTGCGAACCATCACCTTTTTATTTGTTATTATTATTTATATTTTTGTTATCAGAAACCGTTATTACATCATAGAAAATGAAATCATCACAATAGCCCTTTCTATATCGTCTACCCTATCCTGTTACATAGATTCATTAAAATAAGGAAACATATATCTTGAGTTATTCCATATTCCCATGTGTTAAGCCTCCCAATCTTTGCTAACTTATCAACCATATCGTTCTGACTTCTTTGAATATAATTACATGAGAATAAGAGAGATTTTCTTGTAACAGCTTCCAACTTTCTAGCACTTTCTCGAATGCAATTACAATTACTAATAAAATAATAATAACTAGGGGATGCATATTAGTTGTTTCGAATCCACATTCCCTAGTTATTATTATTTTATTAGTAATTATAATTGCATTTGTTGTCAATTATAAATAGCTGTTGTTTTGACGTCAATTGCCTTGAATTATAGGCATTGATGCTGCCTATGCCTAGGGGCGGATCCACTAAGACTCAGTTGTTCTTTTTGAATTCTAAATATTTACTAAAACTCATAGGTCCGGATCATTTTTTTTTGTTTGGTATTTTTTGTCTCTTTATGAAATTTTGATTAAATTTAGAGTGAAAATTAAGATATTTTTTTGAATTATACGGTTATATCCAATTAGCTAATGAGTTTCAATACAATTAACTATTTAAGTTCAATTGACTATTTTCTTGCATCTCTGGCAAAAATTCTAGATTTGTCCCCCTTTTTAATTTTTTTTTTTCAACTAGCTATTATACAAGAGGAGAAATTCAATTACACCCTATATTTTTAAAGTCCAAACAATCAATCCAAACCGTTAAACATGATGGACATATTAAAATGTGCTTGTAGATCAAATTTTATATTTTATTTTATATTTTTTCTATTTATTAAAATGGGTACAAAAATTCAATGGTATGAATATAGCGATATTGTTAAATACTTAATAAATAGTAAAAAAAATGTAAAATGTGATTTGCAAGCACATTTTAATATATCTATTATGTTGAACTGTTTGGATCGACTATTTAAACTTTGAAAACTTTGTAAATAAAAAGTATAATTTGATATCACAAAAAAGATATAATTGAATCTCTCCTCATTATACAATCCATATTATCAGAGAAAATTCTGGACATTTGCTGAGTGTTGAATATTGAAGACGTATATATATAAGCGGTTAACTTTGTTGTTTATTAGTAAGGTTAAGATATTAGACCCAATAAAGAGTTGCGATTTACTGAACCCAAGCGAATGGATGTAGCGAGCCATTCATTAAACTTTTTCGGCACACTCGTGGAGTTCGCTCGAAGTCGTCGCGAGCTCTACGTACTTCAAACATATCTCATATTTTTTATTCTAATAATGTCTCACATTCTTATCTTTATATTTTATATTTGAATCATTTAAATAGACGAGCTACAGTGAGTCATGAAATAAAATGTGTTTGTACTTCACGCTTTATTTTCATTTTGAAAATCAAAACGACTGATCTGAACCGTTAGATGTGATTTCTATATTAAAATGTGCTTGGAGACTAAATTTTACATTTTTTGAAATTTTTTTACTATTTATTAAGCAATTTTGAAAATTGTTGTTTTGTTGTGAATAGTAAAAATTTCTGAATCATCGGATCAGCGATTTTCAAAATTGCTTAATAAATAATAAAAAATTCCAAAAAAATGTAAAATTTGGTCTCCAAGCACATTTCAATATGGAGATCATGTTGAGTGGTTAGGATCAGTCGCTTGGATTTTCAAAATAAAAATATAGTGTTATGGAGCACCAACTCATTTTACTCCACACCGTAGCCCATCTATCATTTAAATATAAAAAGATTTGGTCTTCAGTACATTTAAATTAATGTGTTGAAGATCAAATTTTTTTTAATATATTTTGGAGCTTTTTCTATTTTCTAAACAGATACAAAATCAGAATATTTGGACCACCAAAAATTGTAATTTAATTTGTACATATCTAAAAAATTCGAGGTTCTAAATAACGTTTATAGCGGGGAGAAAAAAAAGCTTTAGGGAATAGCGTAGTTATAGCAAAAACTATCATACATAGCGTTTTTTCTTTTTAAAAATTATATTTTATATTTATACTAATAATAAACATTATCTAAAGTTATATATTAAAAAAAAAACCAAATTGATTAAGAAGTTCTAATATTATCTCAGGGACTAGATTTTGTTTTAATTTCTAGAGAGCCCCATGCACAATGCATGATATAAATAATTTAATTGATATAGCCCAACGCACAATGTTCAAATTTATTTATATAGCTTCTTAAATTAAAAAAAAAAGCTCATGTAATTTAATTTCTATTTGAACTTTAAAGCCCATTTAAATTGTAAAATAATAATAATAAAAAACTCATGTAGCATAGCGGACCGCTATTGCCGTTATGCACTACGCGCTATAGCTAGCTATTTAGACCACCAAAAAAATGAGTAAAAATTCTAAAAAAATATATATAAAATTAGGCATTGAAGTATATTTTAACATGAAAATATATCAATCACAATGGAGATAAAGATGTGGAAACTTATTGAAGAAAAGCAAATGGATGAACTTCCAATTTAAATTACAGTAGTGAAGTGAGTAGCGATTGTACTAATTCCAAGAACAAGTATTACAATTTGGTAACTCATGGTCCATGGCCACATTGCCTATCATACAAGCAACCACGGCCAGTGTAGGGCCTGCCGTCTGCTCCACAGTTGCTGCCTTGTGGACATGCTGGTCGGGATCCGTCATAACTAATATAACCGGAGGCGGAGCAGGCAGTACTGAAGATACTAACGAGAACTAGAAGGGCAACACAACATCCTCTAGATCTTCTTGCTAATTTGGTTGTCGCCATGTTTCTTTAATTATCAAGTAGTGCATGCACACAACGTATATTATATATATCCTTGTGGAAGTACTGGAGTATATATAGAGCTAGATCTAGGAGATGCATGGACTCCTAGCTATATATCATCTAAGGTAACAAAAATATATATATATAATTCTATATATTTTGATCTGGACCGTTCGATCAGAATCCTAATCAATCTGCTGATCCAACCTTGTTACCTTAATTAATTAGTTGATATGAATTTAGAGCGAGGGGACATGGATGGAGATTGGGCTCCTAACCTTGTGGAAGTATTAATTTAGCGGTTGCATGTGATCAATGCTAGCTTCTTGCCAAGAGATCTAGGCGATCGGGTACTCAATGACAGGTTGGATTTCGAGCCTAGTGAGTCACACTTTTGGGTCGGAGCTCGGCTCGTGATTCCGGGGAGTTGTATATGTCATATCAATATATAGTTCGTCTTTTTTAATGTATTATTATGTCTTGGATTTGTTATGTCATTTAATTATATTTTAAATAAAAGTTAGAGGTGAAGTTATTTAACTATTTTATTTTATATATGGTGATATTTGATTGTGAATTAATTAAGACCGAAATTTTTGTTAATATAAAAAAAAATTATATTATATTCATGTACTTTTGGGCATGATTTCGAAAATTGTCCAAATTGATCAAAATCTCACCGATTTTTAGGGTGAGATTTTTGCCAGTGTCAAGAAAACGAACCAGTGAGATTCTCATTGTTTTTTTTTTTACAAAATAAAAAATTTATAATTTGTCTTTTTTTGTATTGAAATATTAGAAATATTTAATATATTTCTTTGAAAATATATGGAATATAATAT
Organism: Carex pumila; assembly: GCA_033356055.1. Taxonomy (NCBI): domain Eukaryota; kingdom Viridiplantae; phylum Streptophyta; class Magnoliopsida; order Poales; family Cyperaceae; genus Carex; species Carex pumila. The sequence continues at coordinate 538,758 of JARJHM010000090.1, forward strand.
AATTTGGTTTGTTAGAAAGACTGCGACAAATAATCCGGATCAACATTTTTCAGACCGAATTTTTCGCGACTGTAAGAAAAATTAATATATTTTTTTTATGTATTGTTATTGGAAAAAAAATGCTTTGAACTTGAGTTATTGATCGCGGTTTAAATGTCACTTCTAGGTAATACATAAAATATTAATTGTAATCCTTCTGGTGCATTTAATTTCTAAAAAGTTGTATCTATTTTTGAAACAAAAACAAAAACTTTAAATTATTTAATAATTGTTATTCAAAAAGAATTATTGATCAGAAAAAACCGGACCGGTCCCTGTCTAATTGAATTATGTTGAATAATTAGTTATATTAGTGGACTGGTGAAAACTAATCCGGCCAAATTTTATTAAAGTATTGAGCATTATATATTTTCAATTATATTGATACAATATGGATCCCCTGTTTAATAATTTTACTGAGGAGATCCATTAAAATCATTTGGTATCTTTCTAAGAAATAATATGAATCTCATTCCTCTGTGTGTAATTTGTTAAACGTTTTGAGGGCAAAAGAGGAGATCAGGGCAGAGCGGGCAGCACGAACGGTCAGGCATTTAAATAAATTGCGACACTACAAACCGGGCCCTAGCCCCTGACCGAAGGGACTGATGAATGGGGCCGCCACATCAGAACTGGAGACGATGGGAAAGAGAGAATTCAGATGGTCGTTAATCAGATTCACAAGCAGCAGCGGATCAATGATCTGGCAGCTGACGTGTCACCATCTCCTCAGTTCTTTCTAGTTACATGATCAAATAAGTTCATTCTTGCCTATGGGCTTTCAATAAAAATAAAATAAATACAAATTTCATTCTTCTTAATCAAGTCGTTATATATTATAAAGAAATCATTGTATTCATGAAATACTTTTCGAGTTATCTCTTTTCATTACTGTATAACATCTAGCGGTTATATTTTTTGACATGCAATTTTTTTTTTTTGTTATTAGAAATTAAAAAAAATAATTTATTTATATACTAGAGAATGAATATCTATCTTGTTTTTTTGGTCTAATGTCAAAAGATGTATAAATTCACAAGCATTAGACAGTTTGAGAATGTAATATGTAACCACTTATCATTTTTTTTTAATCCATATAATAAATCCATCATCCAATTAGAGGCAGCCAAAATTAACAAAATACGTAGAACGCTAGGCATAAAACATATATTTTGCATTTATTAATTTATTTCAGCAGTTACTATCAACTTTATAAACACAAGTAAGATATATATATTTTGTATAATAAACTAAACTTTTTGCCAACTGTCACCTTTTTTTTTGTTATCAGAAACCGTTATTACATCATAGAAAATGAAATCATCACACTAGCTCTTTCTATCCTGAGTGATTCCATATTCCCATGTGTTAAGCCTCCCAATCTTTGCTAACTTATCAACCATATCATTCTGATGACTTCTTTGAATATAATTACATGAGAATAAGAGAGATTTTCTTGTAACAGTTTCCAACTTTCTAAGACTTCCTCCAATGCAATTATAATTATCAATAAAATAATAACAACTGGGGATGTGGATTAGTTGTTTCGAATCCGCATCCCCCAATTGTTATTATTTTATTAGTAATTATAATTGTATTTGTCGTCAATTATAAATAGTTGTCATTTTGATGTCAATTGCCTTGAATTATAGGCGTTGATGTCATTCTGTTGTCAATTATAAATAGTTGTTCTTTTTGAATTTTAAATATTTATGAAAATTTATAGGTCTAGATCAATTTTTTTTTTCCTGTTATTCCTTCAACCCAAGGGATCTTCTTGTGAAATTGATCGATGAAATCCACATAGAACAAATGCGTGGTTTTTTTTTGTTTCTTTATGAAATTTTGATTTGTAATTTGGGTTAAATTTAAAGTTCAAATTAAGATATTTTTTAAATTTATATCCAATTAGCTAATGAGTTTGAATACAATTAACTATTTAAGTCCAACTAACAATTTTCTTGCTTCTTTGACAAAAAAAAAAAAAATCTAAATCCATCCCTATTTATTTCTTTCTTTTTTAAATTTCAATTAGCTGTTATACAAGAGGAGGAATTCAATTACACCGTTTTTTGGTGACACCGGATTACAATATACATTTTTAAAATCCAAACAATCGATCCAAACTGTTCAATATGAAGGATATATTAAAATGTGCTTGCTGATCAAATTTTACATTTTTTTTTAATTTCTTTACTATTTATTAAGATGGGTACAAAAATTTAGTGGTATGAATATAGCGATTTTTTTAAATACTTAATAAATAGTAAAAAAAATAAAAAAATGTAAAATTTGATCTGCAAGCACATTTTAATATATTCATTATGTTGAACGATTTTAATATATTTATTATATTGAACGGTTTGAATCGACTATTAGTAATTATAATAGAGCAGAAAAAAATAATTTAGGCTAAAATTTTCAAACAATTCAGAATATAACTAAAAAAAAAATTGAAATTAGTGTGCATACTGAGGGTGCGCACCAAAAAATAAATAAAAAATAATAAAAAAATTAATTTTAGTATGCATACCCAGTTTGCGCACGAAAAAAGTTTGGTGCGCGGACTGGGTATGCATTCGTGGTAAAAACTCAAATTTTGAGTTTTGGGTGGTAGTTGTTTAATTCTGATTTATTAGAGTGCTAACTAAAAAAATTTCGGTTAAAATCATGTACTTAATTTTTTATGTTTTTGTAGACAATGTCATTATCCTATATCATACACATATTACAGCCACGCTAGCTATCGTGGCATAAAACATATATTTTGCATATATTAATTTATTTCAGCATTTACTATCAAAACTTTATAAGCACAAATAAGATATATATTTTGTATAATCCACTAAAGTTTTTGCGAACCGTCACCTTTTTATTTGTATTTATTTTATTGGTAATTATAATTGCATATATTTGTTGTCTATTAAAGAGCTGTCTTTTTGACGTGAATTGCCTTGAATTTTTGTCCCTTTTAAATTTTGATTTTTCATTATAGGTCCGGACCAATTTTATTTTCAATAAAACTTTTTTGTTTCCCTATGAAATTATGATTTATAATTCAGATTAAATTGAGAGTTAAAATTAAAATAATTTTTTTTGAATTTATACTTAATTAACTAATTAACTAATGAATTTGAATACAATCAACTATTTGTTTGCTTCTCTAACAAAAAATTCTAGATCCGCCCGTATCTATTTCTTTCTTCTTAAATTTGAAGTAGCTATTATACAATCCGTATTAATCAGAGAAGATTGTAGACATTTGCTCAGTGTTGAATATTGAGGACGTATATAAGCGGTTAACTTTGTTGTATATAATTATAAGTAAGGTTAAGATATTAGCTAGCTAGATCCAATAAAGAATTGCGATTTACTGAACCCACCTTAATTTAGGAAAGAGCGAGCCATTCATTAAACCTTTTTTCTTTTTCGGCACACTCGTGGAGTTCGTCGTCGCGAGCTCTATGTACTTCAACATATCTCATTTTTTTTTTTATATTCTCACATTCTTATCTTTATATTTTATATTTGAATCATTTAAATATAAAAAGTTTTGATCTTCAGTACATTTAAATTAAATGGGCTGAAAATCAAATTTTTTATATTTTGGAGATTTTTCTATCTTCTAAATAGATACAAAATCAGAATATTTGGACCATCTAAAAACTGTAATTTAATTTGTACATATTTAAAAAATTCGAGGTTCTAAATAGTGTTTGAGCGGCATAGCGGAGAGAAAAAAAAAGAACTTTAGTGAATAGCGCAGCTATAACCAAAGCTATCACACATAGTGTTTTTTTTCTTTTAAAAAATTATATTTTATATTTTTCCATTAATAACAAACATTTAGATTATAGAAAAAAAAAACCAATTTGATTAAAAAGTTCTAATATTATTTCAGGGACTAGATTTTGTTTTAATTTATGGAGAGCCCAATGCACAATGCATGATACAAATAAATTTAATTGATATAATCTAACGCACAATGTTCAAATTTATTTAATAGCTTCTTAAATTAAAAAAAAAGTCCATGTAATTTAATTTATGTTTGGACTTTAAAGCCTATTTAAATTGCAAAATAAGAACAATAATAAACTCATGTAGCATGCACTTTGAAAATGTAGATAAAGATGTGGAAAATTATTGAACAAAAGAAACTGGATGAACTTCGAATTTAAATTACAGTAGTGAAGTGAGTAGCGATTACGTTTATTTAATTCCAAGAACAAATTAATATTACAATTTCGTAACTCACTATCCATGGCCACATTGATATATAGAGTTGCAACCACGGTTGGTGTAGGGCTGGCCGGGTGCTCCACATGCTGGTAGACATGCTGGTTTGGAAATCCCCGGATCAATATAACCGGAGGCAGCAGTAGTAATGAAGATACTAAGTAGAACTAGAAGGGCAAAAGCCATCCATGTGCCAACACCTCTTCTTGCTAATTTGGTTGTCGCCATGTTTCTTTATCAAGTGCACACAACATCCTTGTGGAAGTACTGGAGTATATATAGAGCTAGATCTAGGAGATGCATGCACTCCTAGCTATCATCTAAGGTAACAAAAATATATATAATTCTATTTAGATCTGGACCGTTCGATCAGAATCCTAATCAATCTGCTGATCCAAAGTAGCTAGAATGCACACAGTGTCTTATATTCGATCGTGCGGATTCGAATGGAACGGTTCGGATCTAATCAGAAATATTTTTGTTACCTTAATTGATTTGAATTTAGAGGGGACATGGATGGATATTGGGCTCCTAACCTTGTGGAAGTATTTAGCGGTTGCATGTCATCAATGCTTCTTGCCAAGAGAGTCGGGTACTCAATGACAGGTTGGATTTTGAGCCTAGTGAGTCACACTTTTGGGTCGGAGCTCGGCTCGTGATTCCGGGGAGTTGTATATGTCATGTATATAGTTTGTCTTTTTGTATGTATTATTATGTCGTCGTATTGTTATGTCATTTAATTATTTTTTTTTAGTAAGAGTTAGAGGTGAAGGCATTCAACTATTTTATATATGATGATATTTGTTGTGAATTAATTAAGACCGAAATTTTTGTTAATATTAAAAAAATAATAAATTTTGTGCATAATTTCAATAATTGTTCAAATTGGTGAAAACCTCACTGATTTTTAGAGTGGGATTCTTGCTGGTTTCAAGAAAACAAACCAGTGAGATTCTCACCCTTTTTTTTTTTTTACAAAACAATTTTTTTATAATTTTTTCATTTTTTGTATTGAAATATTATAAATGTTTTATATATTTATTTGAAAATAGATGGAATATAATATAATTTGATTTGTTAGAAAGACTGCGATAAATAATTTGGATCAACATTTTTCAGGCTGGATTTTTCACGACTGTAAGAAAAATTAATATATTTCTTTATGTGTTACTGGAAAAAAAAATGCTTTGAATTTGAGTTATGAATCGCGGTTTAAAAGTCACTTCTAGCTAGGTAATACATAAAATATTGTAATCCTTTTGGTACATCTAATTTCTAAAAAAATTATTTATTTTTGAAAAACAGACAAAAAAAAAACTTTAAATTATTTAATAATTGCTATTAAAAAGAATTATTGATCAGAAAAAACCGACCCGGTCCCTGTCTAATTGAATTATGTTGAATAATTAGTTATATTAGTGGACTGGTGAAAACTAATCCGGTCAAATTTTATTAATAAACTATGGAACATGGTAAAGAACCAGACAATGACAATGTCTGATAGCGGCATTGGTTCAGTCACCGAACCAGATAATGCCAGTATTCTTTTCTTTGTTCCGATGTTCGTCTGAATTTGTCTCATATTATAGTTATACATTTTAGTTATTATTACGAGTACGTTGTATCATATTTACTGCTTCATATAATAATCATATAGGGGGAGTTTGTGAAACGTGATTTTCTCTGAGAAATTACTGATTATCAGTTCACTGTAATTGGTATTTATGGTCGAAATTAAAGAAGAAAGGAAGCGAGTCCTGTAATGAGCATAATATATTATAAGTATTGAGCATTATATATTTTCAATTATATTGATACAATGAGGGGCGGATGCAGGATTTTGATCAGAATAGGGCAAGAAATTATTGAATCGGATTTAAATAGATAATCGGATAATAGATAAAGCATGATAATAAAAACAAAAATAATATTATAACACAATTTACTTCCATAATATATTTAGATAATGAACTACTAATTAAAACATGACAAAACACTAATAAAATGGTATTGTTTTGCATAACAAAAACAACAACAAATATTACCCTTTTGCATATTAAAAACAAAACAAAAAACTAGATACTAGATAATTAAGTCAATAGAGAGAGTGTTCCTTTATGGGTCTTCATATATTGGAATCTTTGCATAATTCTTTCATCATCGACACGCATAAATAACTCATTCTCAATGTAAGTAATCAACAAATCATTCAACCATTGATCTTCCATGGTACTTCTTAAGTTATTTTTCACGAAATTTATTGTCGAAAATACCCTTTTAACACTAGCGGTCGCCACCGGCAATATCAATGCCAATTTCAATAATTTGTAAACTAAGGAATAAACATTGTGCTTGTTTGTTTCCACCATTTTTTGAGAAAGTTCATCTAAGCTCTTTAGGTCAAAATCTCTATCATCTTTCATATCTAAGTAGTAATTCTCCAATTGACTTTTTAATAGATCGTATTGGTTGAAATCAGAGAGATAAAATTAAGCAAATTAAAGCAACTTATGAAAAAGAGTTTGGTATTAGTTAAATGATGAAAAAGAAATACAAATAAGAAGTTCGATAATAATGCATAAAAAAGAGCATTACCTATCAGGGCAGAGAGGGCAGCGCGAACGGTCAGGCATTTAAATAAATTGAGACACTACAGACCGGGCCCTAGCCCCTGACCGAAGAAAACAGATGGAGGATCAACAGACAATGACAAGTGGGGACCTGACCCATTCAGTACAGAAGGCATTAATTAGCAAAGGAAAAGCCAAGGGACTGATGAAATAGGGCCCCGCAAGTATCAGAAATGGAGAACAACTAGCAAATTAACTGGAGACGATGGGAAAGAGAGAATTAAGATGGTCGTTAATCAGAAGCAGCAGCGGATCAATGATCTGGCAGCTGACGTGTCTCCATCTCCTCAGTTACTTGATCAAATTACTTCATTCTCATTGCAATCAAGTCATGATATATATATATATATATATATATAGGTAATGGGGAAATCATTAAACAAATTAGTATATTTGAAATGATTATTAAGTTATCATTACTATTCCGCTAATCATTCAATTTTTCATCTTTGTACTGTCGTCAGATCGTCAAGATCAAGATCAAGATCAAGATCGTGATAGTGATATTTTCAATTTAGAAGTACATAATATATAGACATTTTAAGTTTTCGGTTTGGAAGAGTGAAAATAGAGATCAATATTTTTGACAGTGCTATTTTGAATTTACAGCATACAAATCATATGTTATTAATTTTAATTTTATTATTTGTACACTGTATGAAATTAAAATAAATAATATTTTTAATATGTTCACCAAAACGATGGCCCAATACACATCCTCGTAGAAAATGAAATCGTCATGTGGCTGCCCAATCAAATTTGTAGAGACAAATTAATGTTTAAAACTTTATATTAATTAATATATATACATTTTTATAATTCAAATAAAAATAATTATTTATGTGCTTAAGAATGAATACCTGCCCTTTTCATAGAAGGCCACAAAAAAAAAGTTTAGATCACAATCATTAGACATTTTTTATTTATTTTTATCAATGGTTTAAATAGCGTTTATCGCGAAATAGCGTACGGGTTAAAAAAATTGCGTTATGCTCAAATAGCGCGGAATAGCGCGCTATAGCGACGCTATTTGGGCATAGCGCCATAGCTTTTTTGGTCGAAAAACGCTATAACGCGCTATTTAAAACATTGATTTTTATCGTATAATAGGGTTTGAAAATCCATCGTCCAATTATAGGCAGCCCAAAATAACCATGTACATAGAACTAAGATTTATATTTAAATCATTTGCTTGATTGTTAATTTTTTTGTAGACAATTTTTTTTTTTTTTGAAATATTGACAGGGGCTGTCAATTGTACAGGAAAAAAATAATTTGTTTTTTTTTTTTTTTGTAGACAATGTCATTATCCTATATCATACATATATTACATACACGCTAGCTATCGTGGCATAAAATATATACTTTTGCATATATTAATTAATTTACAGTTACTATCAACTTTATTTATGCACAAATCATTTTCATATCATTTATCAGTTTGTATAATCCACAAAGTTTTTGCGAATCGTCACTTCTCTTTATTATAATTATTTTATTGGTATTTTTTATTTGCATTTGCTGTCAATAAAGAGCTGTCGTTTTTTTCTTTTTATTGACTCTATAGATAATTTGAAGGTACTAATTAATTACCTAGGAATTTAGTATTAATTATTAATGACTATAAAAGAATGACCAATAAAATGAAGTTAATTGAAGAGCTTTTATTTAAATATTGATTATTATGTTATTTTTTATATCACCGAATATTCCTCGATTATTTAATAAACAAATATAATAATGATATATTATAATTTGTGTATAGAATTAGTATTGCCCAATCTGATCCATGTCACAATTCCATCATCACTACTACAAAGGACCATTAATACAAAGTCAAATTGACCCAATTCAATTCTAACGGACATAAATTGAAATTATCTGAATTTTGTTAATTTCCTACTAACAAATTAACTGCATCAAAAATTAATATTTTATTTTTTTATACTCAAGAAAGTTTGAATGTTTGTTGAACCACAACAAACTTGAGAAAACTTGATACTAAATAGATTTAGGAAGTAAATAATTAGTCACAAAAAATAATATTCTCTTACAGAGTTTGCAGGTTCCAAAAATTCATATTATTTTATGAATTTTTTTCTCTCATTATTACTTTTGGCACAACAAAGAAATTTTGAATTTTTACTTGGAAATGTAGCACTTACGCCTAGGGCTGGCAAAAAAATTCGAGATTCGTGATTTGATTTAGGTTTGATTCGGGTTTGATTCGAGTTTAATTTGATTTGAAATGGGTTCAAATTGAAAAGAACCAAATCAGGTTCAGTTCAGAATTAATTTAAACCAAACTCAAACCTAACCTGGTTCGATCGAAATAAGTTCATTATTTTTTTGTGGTTCGAATCTCATAAAATCACCGGCCATCCATTTACCTGATGAAATTAAAATTCAAGATAGAGAGTCATAATTTAACTTAGCCGATACTCTTTCGCTTTCAAATCTCAATAACTTAGTTCTCTCTCCACCTCTCCCTAACTCACTCTCCTTCTATCTCTAAAATCTAGCCGACATTTTCGGCGACTGGCTATCTCTCCGGCCATCACTCTTCTCTCCGGCCTAGATGACTGTCTCTCCTCTTTTTTCGGTCGTCTCTCATAGTTCATATCAAGAAAGCCGTATCTGATGTATTTTTTCATGAACAATTTTTCAACTTAAAAATACTTATTTCATAGTTCATACTAATAAAAAGAAGCCATGTGAATTTTGTCTCGCGAGAAAAAATTAATGTATAAACTACCGGTATAACTAGAGCTGCTAAAAAATAATTTAGTTCGTGATTCGATTCGGATTCGATTTGAAAAATGTGTAGTTCACAATTAATTCGATTCGAAATAAGTTCAGTTCGAAACAAATCAAACCAAGTTCGATTCAAAATTAATTTAAACTAAACTCAAACCTAAGATAAGTTCAGTTCGTTGCCACCCCTACTTACGCCTTCCTTTCCTCTATTTTTTAACGGTAGCCTTGCTCTCTCTCTCTCTCTCTCATTTTAAAGTAAAACTTTAGCCTTTGTTTTTTTTGATATGTAGTTAAATCTTATATAAATATTTGATATCTCATCAAACGACCATCACATGATATCTCAATAGATGAATATATTTACTTAAAAATCATTTTAGTTTTAGAAGACCAACTAATTTAAACACGCAGAGATGCAAAGTGTCAATATTCTATTGGCTGATGATATTTTATTTTCAAAATATCCTAAAGGTATCAATATTTTGATATATATATTTTTGACTCATAACAAAACATATTATCTCTGTATTATACCGTATTATATACAAATCACAAATTCTGGAGCTCACCTAATCATTCATAAATACCAAAACTTGTCACTATTGCCGTAAATAATATCTATATCAGAAACCTAGGAATTATTTTATAACACATTTTGACTGGATAATTTTTTTTTTTTATAAAAAATAGAGACTTACGGCTGAAATTTTTTTCTTAATAAAAATTAGAGATCAAGTTATAATTTTTTTTAATATTTATGAAAAATTCCTGATTCAAATTTCCAACCAGTGACTTAATACACAGAAATTATTGCTTTTATCATAAGAACAAAAATTGATTTCCCTTGCAGCTGAATATTTCAACAACTTTGTGATCGGATATGTAAATATATATCTAGTGAATGCATAGTTTATCAAAATAAAAAAATAAAAATATATGTTCCGTGTCATTCATTGCCAAAAAAACAAAAGCCTCCTAAAACCATGTACCATATGACACGCCGCTGATCTCTGCTGGTAATGCTTCAGACGTGTTATATATTATCTCTCTTCTGTCTCTTTGTTCAATGATAGTGTTACTTTTTTTCTTGTTCTCTCATTAAAATAATATATCTTAATAATATAAAACTATATATATATATATATATGCTTCGATACAACTGATGATGAAATATATATTTATATTATATATAACCTTTCTCTTAATTACATTCCCTTTCATTCTTTCTTCCAAGCTCTTTCAATCAAAGGTGCCTCATAAACCCATAAAGGGACCTCTCTTTCTCACCGTCTCTGTTTCTCAAAATTAAGCAATCATTCAGTCTATGTACCTATAAAGAATCTTTACAGTAGACATGTCAGAGATTGCAAGTAAAGCTTGGGTTGCGTATGTAAACTCTCTTAATCGCCATCCTCTTCCTACTAAGGTTACAATTTTTACATTTTTCACCATCTTTTTGTGTCATTTTTCTTGTTAATTTTATTTCATATTAATTTTCTTTTGTGGGTCTGTCTCTGTTTTTGTTTCTGAGTTGCAATTTCATTTTTAATGGGGATTTATAGGCAGTTACAGCAGGAGTGCTAACCGGTCTTAGCGATGCGATTGCACAAAAGTTAACAGGAAACAAGCACATTCAAATCAAAAGGCTACTCTCCATGTTTGTAAGTAATATAATTAAGGTTTTAATTTTGCAACATTTTCATGGTTTTAATTTTGCAACATTTTCATGCAGTTGACTTTATCTTTGGTGCACATCATGTCATTTTGTTACATTTGGGGGTTGACTTTTTGTATTTGGCTTAGATCTCTCCACGAGGGTGTTCTTTTGAGATTTCTTTTTATTTTTTTAGATTTTTATTGATTTAGCTTTGTCTTTTCAAACTTTAATTACTTAATGATGGCATCTGGTCTGTATAGCAAACCAATGTTTTGTGTGTATATATATATATATATATTGGTTTAGTCTATACAATTGCAAGATTCAGAAATAATGTCTTGTTATCTTGTTAGTAAGATATAAGTAACCCAATTAGACTTGAAGGCATGAACAAATTAGAAAAAAAAAATGCAGATTATCCATTAAAAGTTAGGAAATTTCTGAATTTCTTTTAAATTGTAAATTCAAAGTCCTCTTATAAACCAGTATCTTTCAATGCCAATTTGCTTTCATGTTAAATTAACTGCGATTAAATTGAAAGGAAATTGTTCTTATACAGTTTTACCCCTAATTAATTTCCTATTGACATGTTGAAAGAATTCCTCTCATTGTTTCTCTCACAATAAAATTTTTCCACTCCTCATAGATGACATTCTTTTATTTTGCAATCAGAACATGCATTGTACTGGTTAAAAATAACAAAAGATTAAGCTTTATCCAATGTAGAACATGCACTGTACTGGGCTAAAAATAAATGTAGGAATCAAATTCAGCGGTCAAATAACTGAATCAATGTCTAAGTTATTCTTTTTCTTTTTCAATGAGTCCACTGCAAAACATAAACAATATATATTACACAAACCACAAAAATCAAATGGAAGTTATCTTCCCATTTTCTATTTTTCTTCAAAAGAACCAAATCTCAATTGTTTTCTTTGTTTCTCTTTAAATAAATCAGGAAGACCAGCAGCAACTGCCTAGCTTCTATTTAGATTTTTTTTTTCTTCTCATATTGATTTGTTACTAAACATTTTGTATTTAAGATTTATCTGTAGATTCAAATCCAATATTTTTTTAATTTTAGTTTTAGAGCATGATTTAATGTTGCCTGCTTAGTCTTCATGCATGATTTCATGTTGCATGCAGCACACTCCCTGGCTTTATTTTTATATTAATTAGTTGTGAGCCTGTAACCATGTCCACTATTTAATTTATTCTTTGAACAAAAAGCATTACAAAACAATAGTGATAATATATTGTTGTCATTACTAGTACTACTATTATAATAAAAAGATCTTTATAATTTTTTTTTTATATATAAATGCAACAATAACAAGGAAAATAAAGGAAAATAGATCTTATCATGCATGCTTGTCATAAATACAATTATCTATAAAAATATTGATCATGATAAAAGAACTATTAATCAAAGGAAAATTGGCAAGAAAAAATTTTAATTTCTTTTCCTTTCTTAATTTGTTTCATATCACTCATGAGCTTTTCCAAGGACAAATGTAAAAATAATTATGAATGAATGCAAATTAATCTCATAAAAGCTAGATAAACCAGATATGATATATGCTTAATGATTTTGTTGTGTTTTTTGTAGCTTACTGGTCTTCTCTACATGGGACCATTTGACCATTTTTTGCACAAGCTTCTTGATAAACTGTTCCATGGAACCAAAAAGGAAACCATTGCCAAGAAGGTGCCTTCAACATCCATTTCTTTTCTTTCAATATAAAGTACCAATTGTATTCTTTTGTTTAAAGTATAACAGTTCAATTCGGTTTCGAAAATCTAATAGAATTTTATTTCTAATTTCCAGTAAGTACCATTTTTTTTGTATCATTTCTTTTCTTGTTGAATTTTTAAGGTGTTTGTGCAAGAGTTCATTATATCACCCATAAATACTGCACTCTTCTTGACATTTTATGGCAAAGTTGTTGAAGGTATGTGCTCCAATCAATTTCTCTCCAAATCATGATCATCCACTAGTGCTAATTTGTTTTCTCTCTAAATCATCCACTACTTTTACAATTTCGAATAAATTAACTTGCATAGAAGTTATGTCTAGATTAATTCAATTATTATTTTTGTGTATATTTGAACAATACATGCATTGCCGATCTATCCTGAAGAAAATTCTTTTATGTCAGAATTTTTTTCTTTCAAGTTCAATTTTGAATCAGAAGGTTATTGGTTGAGGGATTTTAATTACCTTTGAAATTAAAGACACGAAAAAGCAGTCACCAAAATACCACTTGATATAAGGAAGTTTCAAATAATAGTTTAACTGGGGGGCAAAGGAGATAAAAGTTACCGGAATATTCAGCAAGATAAAATTGTTAAAAAAGAACCAGAAAAATACATGATAAATGTTGGTTTTTGCAGTTAAAAAGCATTTACCAGTAACAATTGCTATTGATTGTTCATTAATTATTGCAGGAAAGCCCTTGAGTGCAGTGAAAGACAAGGTCAAAAGGGATCTTCCATCCATTCAATTTGCATCTTGGAGGGTATCCTCAATTAATTTCTCAATTTTATTAAGCTATCATTCAAAATTGATTTAACCTTATGACATTCTCTTCATTATTTTGAGTTTTTGAGAATTAAGTTAAAAAACTTATAACCTTGTTGTACCTTCCATTGACTATTGTGCAATTTACCCACTAGAAAATATAGTTCATCATCAAGAACCAAAATAGCATTTTACTATTCAATATCTTTTCACACAAAGTACATTTTTGATATTGTTTGAAATTTTATCCTTTTAAAAAAAGGTTGGTTGTGCATTTCTGATCAAATTTGAAGTGGTAACTTAAACACAATCTAGAAAAAAAGAAGTAAATATATTTCATACATGTATAGACATACACATTTTACGGATGCTCCAAAATTTTCTTTCAGTTTTGGCCATTTGTTGCATGGTTCAACTACCAATTTGTGCCGATGCAGCTCCGTGTTCTCTTCATGAACACCATTGGTGTTGGATGGTAATTCATTTGCTCATATTTTCTTTTGCATTTTTATCTTCCTCCAAATTGACAAGTTGGGTTTATCTTTCTAAAAATTTCTCATTTGCTCAAATTATCCCTGTTAAGTTTCAGCTAAGCCCCAACTGAGTTCATCAACTGATCATAGTTGTTCGCATCAACTATGGCTTACATTTGGCTTCAACTAAAAATAAATGAAATTATAGTCAGTGAGTACCAGTACATGCGAGTAATGTACCTGACTGGTACAGAACCAAACACAGATAGAGCAAATTAAGTTGGAAATAACATAGTTAACTCCAATTTTGTTTTTGTTTTGGAATTTTAGGGGAGTATTTTTGAATATGAAAGCACGCTCAATCGCACCTAAGACAGTTTAAAACAACAAATCGAGACATTCATTTGATGCGAATTCTCAGCTCACTGATCTCTCATGGTGTTCTAATTGTAATCCTTATGCAATAGAGAGTAAAGAGATCCATTTTTTGTTTAATATTCTTTTTGCTTGTGCTTTTCATAGTTCATCAATAGAAGAATTGTATTGTTTTGAATAAGCAAGTGATCCCTTTTTTATATTTTTTTAGAAAAAAAATAACTTTTTTTTTTCGTGTCGACGCAATTCGCAAGTGTAACCATTTTTATTGTTAGAAAGGTAATAAATATTTTTTATTTGGAAGTACTCATGAATTACACAATAAAAAGATGGAATTAGATAGGTTGCAACTTTTGTTGATGATAAAAACTAATTTGTAAATATAGAATACAAAATTTCCAAGTTAGATTAGTGCAGAATAGCACAAAATACCCAATAAATTTAAATAGTGCTATTCTAACGCTATTCTTCATTTGTCAAGGACAAATTAGGTGCACAATCATGAGTTAAACACTTTTATATATTTAGATATTTCTCCATTCAAATAATAAACCTAATTATTTCTCCATCAAATCTAATTTTTATTGATATATCCCTTTTAGTTAAAACAACTTTATTTAAATTGGAACTTGGGAATAAAATAATAAACAAATGGCATATTTGTAGTATATTAAAATTCACACAACTTCATTTTAAATGGGATTGAAATCATGGTACTTTGAACAGGAGAAAGAGAAAGAACATCTATCATTAGGTTTTTTTTTTTTTTTTTCCTCTAAATCGATGGGCGTCAAACCACATTAAGGCCAATAAGTAAAAACCGTCTGATCCGTATCAAAATTTATACATACTTAATATGCATAAATTTTAATGTTGAGCATGAATCTTGATAAAATGTAAAATGTAAAATGTAAATTTACAATGGAGAGGAAGAGATTTTTTATTTTTTTATATATACAAAATGGTAAAGTAGGGATCACTAGAAGCAGAACAAACAAATTAAATAGAGTAAAAAATCGAAATCATAAATGAAAGATGATTACAATTTTCAAATACTGAGATTTTTCTCTTTGTATTGGGCACAATTTTAAAATTTTAAATATCCCAAAATAATTTGGTAGGGAAATAGTGATGAGGTTTTAAAAAGTCGCAACTTGATTATATAGAAAATAAGTATTCAAACTCATAAATGATAAAGTGTTCTTGTTCAAATTATTTTGGACAAAGTCTTATTCAAAGTCGAATTCAAACCATGGAATTTGCGTTAAAATCCGTGGATATTTTTAGATGTATAAGGCCTTATTTATTTACTTAGTTCTGAAATAAATTGTACAAATTTTAAAGCATACCAAATGTTTAGGTCTAATTTTGAATAAAATTGTAACATTGTGCAAAATATATATAATAAAATTGATAACTGAAAATAATATACGAATTATCTGAATATATTTCTCAGTAAGTAACATTTAAAATGAAAATATCATTTTTCAGAATTGATTAATAATGATGACTAAGTTAATTTGACATGAAATTATGTGAAATTGATTGGTATAAAGATATGCTGTTAATAATAATTTTATATTAGTGTCATTTCAGTCTATATAACACCAACTCTAAAATATATTGAATCGACTTCAAACACTGAATCCAAATCATTCAAACTGATCTACTTCATTAGTTGTGTATTTACATGTAAAATTTATAACTTTTTAAATTTATTTAATATCAAATCAAGCGGTCAAATGTGTGAGTTTTTATGTTAATTCTAATACATTCATTTTTCAATATTTTTACCGCTTGATTTGATACTAAAATAACTCAAAAATATAAAAAATTTGCATGTAAACACATTACTCATAAAGTAAATTGGTTTGAACGATTTGAATTAGTCGTTTGAACCCTTTTTAATTAATTTTGAAGTTAGTATCATGTGACACCGATATCATACTAGCTGGACTCAATAATCAATATGAATAGTGTAAATCAGATACGAAGTAATTGGAAAATTAAGAAATCATGAATATAATAAGAATGAATAATTGGCAACATACGGACTAACTTTTAAAACTTAGAGATTTTAAGGTTGCATTGCAAAGTGAAGTTTTTAAATGATATGTGGAATCCACGTTTCTGTTTCCATCTTTATCTCTTTCTTTTCTTTCCTAAAATAGCACGGTGGACCATTCTTTGAAGATTGAATATAAGAACAATACAAACTTAAGATACAAAAAAAAAAATGAAAGTGATGAACAGATGGCACTATGCCACGCGGCCAGTGTTGAGTGAGACACCACCTATTTATTCTCCTTTAATTAAAGTGATTCCTTCTCTCTCTCCTGTAAATGAAAGAAAAACAAATAACAAGAGACAAGCAAAAAAAAAGAAAAAAAGAAAACATAACTAAAATAATGATGGTGGTGCTTAATTTACTTATGCTGGTTTTGGTTGAGATAGCTAGGCCGTACCAATGTTACAATATTGGTGATTTGATTCTTCTTCCTTTTTTTTTCTTTTTTTTTTTTGTATTGAAGTGATTTGATTCTTGGATCTTTGGTTTATAACTCATCTCTAGTTGTACCTTTTTGGTACGAACAACTTACTGTGTACTACTATTTAATTATTTTCTAATATGTTAATATGTGTACTACTATTTAATTATTTTCTAATATGTTAATAAGTGGTTTGCGTGGTGTTCGGTATAATCTGAAAACTGGTACCTTTCGGTTCCAGATGAATTCAGTTACTTGTATACCTATATAATTTTCAGTGTCGTGATTGTAAAGAAATTCAAAGTAAAAGGTTGAATTTGCAAAAATACTAGGAGTTGGTAAATTAAACTGTCAGAGGGGCCTTGGCACAGATATTTAAACACATATAAATATTAAAGAAGAAATGAAACTATGAATAAAAGAAGAAGGAAATGTGAAATTGGAATTGGATTCAGGCTTCAACCTTGATTTATTTGGATAATTGGACTGTTGGATTTATAATCAATGAAATTGGACCCAATATGAACTATTGGACCGAAATTGAATTTAAATAATTAGTGAGCATTTAAAATGGGTTGAGGTGGTTTATAAAATATCTAATTATATGCACAAAATTTTCATTGATATTACAGGGCATTATAAGACATTGAAATTAAATATAAGTATTGATTAGAATTTATATATTATTGTTAACATAGGCATAATTATGACAAAGCTTGATGAGACTGTCAAGAAGGATTAGATTGCTAGCGACCTCACCTGTTGCTCTATGATATCATGTGCGAGATTATTGTATTAGTCTGAGATTCATAACTATGAATTAAATCGTAACTTGCTATGCATTTTGAATATTTGATTCACTGCATTGATTGAACTATTGCATCATATGCATAGCCCAATACAATTGAAACTGGATTACAGGTAAATCTGTTGAGTATCATATTGATATGATTTCTCGATTGGTTGATTCTTATTGCAAATGATTGATTGAGACCACAGTGATTGAATTGAATGAATATTGAATACTAAAATCCTTAAACCTCCATATAGTAGAGAGAAATAATTATTATATCGTAAAGTTTAGCCAACTACTAGACTTTACTCTAGGAACCTTATGCGTATATGGTGAATGACCCCAACTGAACCCAGTACCGGTTGGGTAGGGGATACTGAGTAAAAGTGAATTGTGACTTAAGACTAGTGAACTGTGATGACTATCTTATCATTGATTTTCTTTCCGATAATGACAATATTAAAATATTGTTTCATATTGGTTATGTTAATAAATTGTCTGGATAGTTGAAACGGTATAAGCCCTGATATGACAGATACATGTTATAATATTTGTCAGTGTTACCAAACTAGAAATTGTAAAGTTAAGAAACCAAACGTTATCATATATTAGCGATTGTAAAGATTAGGTCCCAAACATTACCAAATTTTATGTTTTAAAGGTTTTGACTCAAACCATTTATTCTAATAAGATTATTAGAGTTTTGATTTATTTATGTAATTTTTGTTGTTCAATTGAATATTGTTATTGAGCATTTGCATTCGTCATTATGAAATGAACTGTATGTTTCTCGTGTAGTGATTTTATTTTGAATATGATTTCCTTCGAATTCAATAATCTAAGTAGCAATCAACACTAAGAAATAATTTATTATTTCTCACTTGTTTTTCCTTGTGGGTTATAGATTTATTATGTGAAGTCAGAGAAATGCTTCCGAGTTATAATTGACAGCAGGACCACCTAAAGATATGAGATTTGAATTTATTTTATCCGACATGATAGAGATAATATTTCTCTAGCATCATCCACTATAAATGTCAGGTAATTTTTGTTAATTATTTGGGATGTGGCAAATATATATATATATATATATAGAGAGAGAGAGAGAGAGAGAGAGAGAGAGAGAGAGAGAGAGAGAGATGGTCTATGGTGAGTTGCGAAGTAAAGCGACTATTTTACTTTATGCTCATATTTTGCGATTTTAAATTTTAAAACATCGATCCAAACCGTTCATCTTGTTCTCCATATTGAAATGTGTTTGGAGACCAAATTTTACATTTTTTTGAAATTTTTTTACTATTTATTAAATAATTTTGAAAGTCGCTGATTTGATGGTTCATAAAATTTTACTGTTTGTTACTGTTTACAGCAAAACAACAATTTTCAAAAATACTTAATAAATAGTAAAAAAAATTCCAAAAAATATAAAATTTGGTCTCCAAGCACATTTCAATATGGATTAAACATCTAATGGTTCAGATCGGTCGTTTGGACTTTCAAAATAAAAATATAGTGTGAAATAGAAACGCGTTTTACTTCGCAACTCACCATAGCCTCTCTCCCTTTCTCTCTCTCTCTCTCTATAGAGAGAGAGAGAGACTAATATGCATTCGGTAGCATATGGACCAATATGTAGACGGTCCAAATTTGAAATTTCAAAAAGTCGATCTGAACCGTTCATTTTGTTCTCCAAATTAATATGCGCTTGGAGAACAAATTTTACATTTTTCTGAATTTTTTTAGTATTTATTAAGCCACTTTGAAAATTGTTGATCCAACAGTGGCTACTAATTTTACTGTTTTGTTAAGCCACCGTTGGATCAACAATTTTCAAAGTGGCTTAATAAATACTAAAAAAATTCAGAAAAATGTAAAATTTGGTCTCCAAGCGCATATTAATTTGGAGAACAACATGAATGGTTTAGATCGACTTTTTAAAATTTTAAATTTTGACCGTATGCATATCGGTCCATATGCTATCAAATGCATATTAGTCACTCTCTCTCTCTCTCTCTCTATATATATAATGGATGTTATTGGTAATGAATACAAAAGATCTAAATTTTGTATTACGTATATTGAATGGTAAATAGATGAGGTAGAATTGTTGCACCTTCAAATTGGGGTATGACAAAAATTTCTTCAAAAAGCTTTGAACAAAATCCAATTTACCTAAATTGAGGGAGTTCATTTTCTTTCAAATTCTAAAAAAAAGGTATTCATCTTATTTTGTTAAGTTACGTACCTGACTATTTAAGAAAATAAAAGAATTTAGCAACAACAATAAATAAGGAGTTAAACTTCTAATTGCTTTTTTTTTTTCATTTCATTAATCACAAAAATTACGGGTGATGATATTGACACAATAATTTATTTTATTAACACAACAACTTCAGATTTTTTATTTATTTGTATAGACAAATTTATCTTTACCTAAAATTCTCTCTAGATACCATATCTTTTTCTAAGATAGTGTTTTCTTTAATATATAAAGGTCACTGATATATTTTTATTTCCATAACTGAACATCTAGTAAAAATTTTATGATATGTTTCATTTTTCAAATTTGAAAAATATAATAACAAAAATTTAAGCAATCATTTTTTGCAGCAAAAAAGAATAGAGAAAAATAAACTTTCTTTTTAGTGACTTTAGTCAAATTTATATCATTAAATATTTTATTTCATGCATCGCAGTTTGTTTGAATTTTTTTCTCACTTTTATTGAAGTGATTGCATAAAAACTTTACCTTGTTGAGTTTGGAAAAAAGAGTACATACTACATTCATATATATTATCATAATTTAACAAAAAAAAATTAGAAACTCTATTAATTGTAAATACACTTTGCACTGACACAAAAGTATTATCTAACAGAGTTGTTTAACAAAATATTTCTTACATTTGTAAAGAATGAATTTTTTAATTTATTATTTTCTATTCTTTAAAACCAGTGTTCTAAATAGCGCACTATAGTGTTTTTGGACCCTAAACGCTAAGCTATACAATTAAAACACGCTATTTGAGTTACATACATTATAGCGGTAATAGCGGTCCGCTATAGCACACAGCGTGTAGCGCAAATAGCGCCCGCTATGCAACATGCTGTTTTTTTTTTCTTTTCAATTTATATGTGCTTTAAATAAAGGCTCAGATTGAATTTTAAACGTGATTTTTTTTATAATTGACATACTAAGCTTTATATTAAATTATTAATTATTATTTTGATAAAAAAATTATTAATTATTAAATGATATCAAATAAGAAAGCTACAGCGCACTATGTAACATGAGCTGTTTTTTTTTTAAAATTTATATGGGCTTTAAATAAAGACTCAAATTAAATATATTAAGATATTTCTTGAAGTAACAAAATGATATTTACTATATGGTAGTTTGAATATTTTGAATAGATTGAGATAGTTAATTATGCCATGATGTCTAGGTTATTTTGAAATTTAAATAGAAAAAAGATAGATTATGTCATGATGCTGAATATATTTTGAATAGAAAAAGATCTATAGTTTATGATATTAGTAATACTATGGATATTTTGAGCCGCAATTTGAACTTTGTATTAGTTCAATATGTATACTATAATTTTTTAATCAATTTGATGTTATTTATTATTCTATGAGACTTAGATAATGTTGATATTTAGTACAAATATATGATATAATTTTTATAAAAATAAAAAAAATGCTATGTGGCATAGCTTTCGCTATAGCTTTTTTTTTTTGGCTTCTCGCTATGATGCGATAAACGCTATTTAGAACCTTGTTTAAAACTAAAATGTTTTAGAGGTAAGTTTAAGTTATGAAAATAAATAACATATAGCCACTAATATGAATAAATAAAAATATATTTATCTAATTGGTTAACCATCCCTATACAATTTGCTCCTTTACTATCTACTTTCACAATTTCTTACATTAATTATTGTTTATCTTTATTTGCTCGCATGTTTAGTTCATCAAAATAAATATGTATTTCAATGCGATTTTTTATTTTGATAGAAATTAATCTAAATCTTTTTTATGCAATATTAATTTATTATCAGTCTTGATTTTTTGAGACAAATAAAATCAATTATTAAATTATATGACAACATAATATATGACCATATCAAAATATCATATGAACATAAATGCTTCAAGATAATATAAAATAATACGTCAAATTAATAAACTTGTGTTCATATTAGAATAATTAATCCTTTACCTATTCATAAATTAATGAATTAAATAGTTCATCCTACGACTTCTCTCAATCTCAACATTATTTTGAAATTAAGCTTCATTGTTGAGTTGAAGAACATAAATTATAATTTATTCTTCCTATATTATTAAAGCATAATATTTGGTTAGCACTAATAATTTTATTCTTTTATTGCAACTTTTTTTTTTCAAGTGGTGGTTAGATTGAATTTGTATATGCGGTTACTATAAAATAAACTAAGCAAGTTAAATTTGTTAAACAAAAAATGATATATCATATAGTAAAATTTAATTTTATATTTCTCATACAAACTAAATATTTTGAAACAAAAGAGGACCGAAATACATATGTAACAAAAGTTAAAATCATTGATGTATGTTGGTTATTTTTTTTTTGTTATTATTTCAAATTAAATAAAGATCTAACAATGAAGTATATATAGTATCTAATAAATGACCCTTGTGATAAAAGATTGCATAATCACGGGAGATCAAAAATAACATTTGAAAGGAAATATATATAGAGGGCAAAATTGTCTATAATTTTTGAAAATTTAAAATTGTTGTGTTAAAAATAAAAAGTTAATTGTGTTAGTATCAGCACCCAAAAATTACCTAAAAAAAGATAATATATGTTGATTTGGAGGAAAATTTATTGTAGAAAGCCAAGTAAAAAATATTCTCTCATTGAGAAAAACAGGAAAGAAATTGATGTAATAACTAATATTCTTAAAAACAAATCTCGAACAGGATTTGCTAATTCTCTTTGTGTTATCTATAAAAATACATACAAGGAAAAAAAGAAGATTCATGGAGAAAATATTGTGCAAAATGGGTTGGCTCAAATCGATCAATAAACTTCTCCTCGTTTTGAGTCTCTTCGCCATTTTCGTCTCATTTGTTCATGGAGGTAATTTTTTTTTTCAATAAGGGTACATACAAATTACTTTATTATATATACAACTCTTCTTCCTTTTAAGTCATAATTCATGCTGAATTTTGCAAAATAAGTTTCAAGTGATTATAATTGGATGAACATTAAACCCTTTGTTTGCACCAAATTTGCACTAAACTTTTGCTTGTCATATTTACAACGGGTACCAATGAATGAGTGCAGATTGTGAGCAGCTACCGAATTGCACGACAGATTACTGTGAAAGGTACTGCATCCAAAAAAACCGGTTTCAAGGCGGTTTTTGTTCGTATAGCGGAGGCATGTATCTCAACTGCTGCTGCAACTGATAAATTCCTTGAACAATATCAAGCTTGGATGTTTAGCATTTTCAGCTTCTGCTAAAACAAGTTGCCAAGAATTCTCTTCTGTTTTTTCTCCAAGTATTTTGGGAGCCTGCTTGATTGTCAAGAAAATTACCTTCTGTTTTTTCTCCAAGTTTTGAATTGAAAGATTCATCTATGGTTCGGGAATAGATCATGCATGAAAGTTTAATTTGAGTTTCATGGAAAAATAATCTACTTTCGTTAAAACCATGCTTGGATGTGATTCTGTCATTACTAGTACGGTTTGAGAGGTAAGGGCTCTTTCTCAAATTGTAGATTTCTTAGGGCTCTAACGTAAAAGGGCAGAAATAACTTGTAGTGAAGTGGAGGGGCTTGAATACAAAACAGAGGAATTATGCACACAAGTCATAACCTACCTTTTCTGAAAAGAAAAAGGGAGGAAAGAATGATAGGCTTCGGTTAGGCAGTCCAATTCGAAAATATATATAGATCGAAAGCAGTAACTAGATGTGCCAAAACAAATCAGAAGAAATATGTAGTAAATTGCACAAAATATATATAATAAACAAATGACATATTTGTCCTATATATATTAAAAATCACAGAACATTTTAAATGGGATTGAAATCATGGTACTTTGAACAATAGAAGGAGAAAGAGCATCTATCATTAGAAAAAAAAATTTCTCTCTTCTAAATCGATGGGCGTCAAACAACATGCATTAAGGCCAATACATAAGCAAGAACAGTCTGATCCGTATCAAAATTTATATATACTTAATATTAGTATTATAAATAGCGCGTTATAGCATTTTTTAACACTAAACACTAAGTTATGACATCAAAATGCACTATTTGAGCTACGGACGCTATAGCGGTAATAGTGGTCCGCTATATAGTGTATAGCGTGTAGCACAAATATAGCGCGCTATGCAACATGAGTTTTTTTTTTTTAATTTATAAGGGCTTTAAATGAAGACTCAAACTGGACTTTAACCATGATTTATTTTGCAATTAACATACTAAGCTTTATATTAAACTATTAATTATTAAATGAGAGATCGATCAATAAATTAAAAAGTTAAACAAAAGTCCAAACCGAAATCAATTGAAACTTGAAAGCTTGTTGCTATAGATCTTTTGTTGTCGAGAAGGAACCCTTGTCACTCAAATTGATTTGGAAAATATTTTCAAAATAAGAAAGCTACAACAAGCTAGAAATAGGAAATTTTTCAAAGAACAACCATTCCAACGAGCAACCTAGGTAATTTTAAGTTTTAACATTTAATTGAAATACCTCAGGTCCATCTCAACCCATTTTGCTAGCTAGCTCTCCGTCCTCTCCGTCTCTTCTTTCTCTTCGGTGAGAACCATGAGCCATCAGCTTCGACATTTTCTTCGGTTCAACTTTGGATTTTTGACAACTTCTGTTAGAGCTCAGTTCGTAGAAATAGCAAAAGAGATGGTTAAGGAAAAGAGGCGTAGCCTCTCTGGCTCTCTCTTATTTGTCGTCTCCAACCATTACTTTCTCTGGTCGTCTCTCGGATATGTCTTCTTTAGCCGTTACTTTTGCTAGAGCTCGGTTTGTGGAAATAGTGAAAGGGATGGTCAAGGAAAAGAGGCATAGCCCCTCTGCCTCTCTCATTTTCCATCTCATGCCGTTATTTATTCCAGTCGTCTCTATGCTATTTTATATTTTTGCATTGTTAGAAGTTTTTGTTACATGTTGATGTTGTGTTGTTCAGTGTTGATGTTATGAGTTTTAGGTTGTTGAAGTTATTTGATGTTGATGATGTTATAGATGTGAAACGATGGATGATGGATGTAATTTTATATTTTATTTAATAAAAATTATACTTGGTAGTCGCTACTGAGGTTTCAAAAAAAAAACATTTAATTGAAATCTTATTTCACTTTGATTTTGACTATTGTTTCTTTTACTTAATCAATTATGGTACGAAAAATAGTTTGTTAGAGAGAGAAATGAAAAGTTACAAGGGACCCCCTAATTTATTTTTTGTTCTGCGAACTATAAGGAGGCGGATAAAGTTAGGACCTTTATTTTTATTTTTTTAATTTGGATAGTTTGTATTTACTTTCATATATGAGGTTAGCTTTACTTTTTACTAAATTAGCGAATAGTTTTGTTTTAGTGCAATTTATGTTACTGCTTTTATTCTTTCTTGAAGTAACAATGATACTTACCATATGGTAGTTAAATATTTTGAATGGATTAAGATAGTTAATTACGCCATGATGTCTAGGTTATTTTGAAATTTAAATTAAAAAAAAAAAAGATAAATTATGTCATGCTGAAGATATTCTAAACAAAAAAAGATCCATAGTTTATGATATTAGTATATATTGATATTTTCTGTAACATTATGTAAAATATATATATTGAAATTAATAACTGAAAATAATATACATAGGATTGATGCTTGTAAAATACATATATATATAAAGTGTTCTTTTATTTACTTTTGGAGTAATGTACAAAATTAAAAATGTAAAGGTAAAATATATAAAAGGAAATTTTCTTTCTTTATTGGCAAATGGGACCCACAGGAGACTATTCCTGTCTCTTCTATTTTCTTCTTTGCCCAATCCCCACCGCCAAATATCTCTCTGGACTTCTCTTCTCCAATTTTCTATGTTTCTGTGTTCTCACATGGAATTGATGGTTCTCCCTATTACATCTCAGCCAGTGGTATACATCTTTCTCGGTCTTGTCTTCTAAATGGGTATGAATCCGAAAATAGTTAGTAGCTGTTTTGCTTTTGATCGTTGGGAGTGAGAATTTGAGATGGTGCAAGGGTTGTCAAATTTGATTGAACTCTTAATTTTGGATTGGAGCTCAAACCATAATATGTAACTTTCGGTACCAACCTCAAATAGGCTTGTATCAATGAATACATCTTGCCCTTGATTTTTGATGAAATTTTAGTATTTGATGGGGATTTAGTATGATAATACATGTACAAACATTTTATGTGAAATGGTATACGTATATGGGTGCCAGGGTTAAAAGTGCAAACTTTCCTTAGTGAAAATTTAACCATGTGAGAGGGGCTAAAGTAAATAAAAAAAATATATATATATGAAGTGTATGGTCAGTTGTAAAATGAAAGAAAAGACCCACGGGCTTGGTCCAGAAAATAGGAAATAGAAGCAGCACAATTTGGACTTAGACATTTTTGAGATCTCTTGATAAATTTAAAATAGAAAATAAAGTATAGCATGAACTTGGAACAGTTGAACTGGATTCAAATGTAAATTTAGTTGAATTTAAACTTTGACTGTTTGAACTTAAAAGGTTTGGATTGTGGCTTATTAGATAGCTAAAGATTACTGGATAATTACTGAGACTGAAACGGTGCTTAAGTAAAAAGGAAATAACTCAAATGAAGTGGTAATAAGATATTGATAAATAGTTACACAAAAAAAAAGAGAGACTTAATAAATGATTTTATAAAAATATACATGGGATTTAAGTATTGAAAGTTATAAATTGTTGTATTATACTAATCTTGATAAATATTGATTAGAATATGTATATAATTTTTACATAGGAATAACTTTAGAGGAGACTGATGGAATGATAGGTTCAGGACAAACTGACTGATGGTGACCTCGCTTGATTTTTCCTACGATATCAGGTGCGAGGTTATTGGATTAGTCTGAGATTTATAATTAGGAATTAAATCGTAACTCGCTGTACATTTTGAATATTTGATTGACTGCATTGATTGAACTGTTGCATCACAAGCATAGCCCAATATAACTGAAACTGAATTACAGGTAAGTCTGTTGACTGTCATGTTGATATTGTTTATCGATTGGTTAATTCTTATTGTAAATGATTGATTAAAACCACAGTGATTGAATTGAATGAATATTGAATATTGAAATCCTTGAACCTCCATATAGTGGAGAAAAATAATTATTATACGTAAAGTCTTATGCGCATATGGTGAATGGCCCCAACTGAATCCAGTACCGGTTGGATAGGGGATATTGAATAAATGTGAATTGTTACTGTAAGACTAATGAACTGTGGTAACTGTCTTATCATTAATTTTCTTTCTGATAATGACAGTATTGTGATATTTATTTCGTATTGTTTCCATTAATCAGGTGTCAGGATATTTAGAATGGTATAAGCCATGACACGACAAATACATGTATGATATCTTTCAGTGCTACCAGACTAGAAATTGTAAAGTTAAGAAACCGTATGTTATCAGACTTAACGGTTTTAAAGATTAGGTTCCAAACGTTACCTGACTTTATGGTTTAAAAGATTTTGACCCAAATCATTTATGCTGATAAGATTCATAAAGTTTTGATTTATTTATATATTTTTTGTTGTTCAATTGGATACTATTATTGAGCATTTGCATTCGTTATTATAGAACTGAACTGATAATTTCTCGTGCAGTTTCATTCTGAATATGGATTTTCTTCGAATCCAATAGTTTTAGTGGCAATCAGCACTGAGAAATCTTTTATTATTTCTCACTCGTTTCCCCTTGTGGGTTACAGGTTTATTATATGAAGATAAAGAGCGCTTCTGGGTAATTGACAGCAGGGCCACCTAAAGGTATGAGATTTGAGTTTATTATATCTGACAGGGTGCAGAGAGTATATCTCTAGCATCATCCACTATAAAAATGTCAAATAATTATTGATAATAAATTGGGATGTGGCAAAAATAATGGATGCTATTGGCAATGCATAAAAAGATCCATGCTTTATCCATGCTTTATGTTATGTTAATTGAATGGTAAATAAATGCGGTAGTAATCGTCGCACCTCTGGATTGGAGGTGTGACATTTTCGGTCGTAATTTGGATTTTGTATTGGTTGAATATGAATATTATAATTTCTTAAGTCTTATTCAAAGTCGATTTAAATTGTTGAATTCGTGTTAAAGTTCGTGCATATTTTTAGATGTATATGGCCATATTAATTTGCGTAGTTCTAAATTAAATTGTATAAATTTTAATGCAAAACAAATGATTTATGTCTAATTTTTTATAAAATTTATTCAAAGAACTTTGAACAAAATTCAATTTACCTATCCAAACTAGAACTATCCGTATCAATTTTAGCATGATGCCACTTGAGGGAGTTTATATATTTTCTTCAATATTAAAAAAAAGGAGTGCTATTACTAAGTTCATCAATTATTTAAGAACTAAGATAAACTTTTCTATCTGAATACTATAACAATTAACTTTGTCACGACTAATACAAAACTTAATAAAATAAACAATCATTTTCCACAGTAGCTCCATTAGAGCTCTTTGTGTCTTTTCTAAAATGTATCGATGCAATTCTTTGCCATCCCTTTCTACATCGCTCTCTGCATCGATACAATTAATTTTATTCAGTATGAACAAATTAATATGAAAGAGAGAGCTGCATATCACTTGGTGCACTTCACTTTTGCAAAATTATTTCAAACCACACCTACTTGCATCTACGTAGCAACTCCATGAAAAAAATTAATGAAGTATCGATGCAAAATATAAATTTATATTCAATCAATTTGCTTAAGTGCCAATAGCCCATCGGAGAGAGATAGAGTTGCTGCTTGTTTTCTTTATTTTTTTTTTCTCTATTAACTTTCACATTAATTGTGATAAATAAGAAAGAGTAAAAGGATAATATTGGTATTTAGAAAAAAAAAATTCTCACCTCTCACCTCTCACCTCTTAAATTTACAATTTATGCTTTCAATTAGCATTTCCTCAAAAAAAAAAAAAAATATTCACCTTATTTTGTTAAGTTACATACTTGACAATTTAAGAAAATAAAAGAATCTAGCAACAACAAAGAGTAAAACTTCTAAGAGCATCTACATCTCTAAAACTCGAAAATATTTCTAAATAACTGTTAACTATTTTTTAGAAATTATGATCATTAAAGTTTCTAACTCTCACATCCCTAAAATTCATTTTAGAATTTCTATTAAGTCACGTCAACAACAAATTAAAAAGAAGAAACAATTTGAGCCAATCATTTGGCCAACATAGAATTTATAAACAGTTTCTTAATAATAAATTTTCCTACATAGTTTCTAAATAAAAAACCCTCCTACATTTCTGAAACTGGATTAGAAACTGCCACGTCAGATTAGAAACTCTAATAGTTTGAGGGATGTAGATGCGCTAATCGCTTTTTTCATTTCATTAATCACTAAAATTACCTAAAAAATGAGAACATATATGTTGTGTTGAATATTCACTCAGATAAGAGATGGTAATTAAAAGAGAGGAGTTTATAAATACAATACTTTGATATATTTCTTACTTCTCACTCTATTTTGTTCCTTACACAATCACGGACACTCATACAAGAACTTCTATTATCCATTTATAAACATACATAATATTACAAGAGAAGGGAATTACATCACTTTTTTTTGGACATCAAATTACACTTTATATTTTTAAAGTTCAAACAGTCGATTCAAACTGTTTAACATAATAGATATGTTAAAATGTACTTGCAGATCAAATTTTATATTTTTTTTATTTTTTTGGATACAAAAATTCAATAGTCAAAATATAATGATTTTGTTAAATATGTAAAAAAATTAAAAAAATATATAAAATTTGATCTACAAGCACATTTTAATATATTCATTATGTTGAACGGTTTAGATTGACTATTTGAACTTTGAAAATTTTAAAAATCGAGAGTGTAATTCAGTATAAAAAAAAGAGTATAATTAGACCTCATATTATAATATTAGTTTCTAGAACTTTCTTTAAACTAACGACTTTGTATTAGTCGGCTTAGACACTTCTTGAAGTTTATAGAATATTCTTGATTTAATTACTAAAGTGGGATTGAGCCTCAGTGCTGTTATTTCAACAGATATGTTGATCTGGAGAAAAATTAAGAAAGCGAAGTAAAAAAAATATTCTCTCATTGAGATAAAAAAAACAGGAAATAAATTAATGTTCTTAAAAACAAATCTTGAACAAGATTTGCTAATTCTCTTTGCGTCATCTATAAAAACACATACAAAAAGAAAAGAAAAAAGATTGATGGAGAAAATATTGTGCAAAATGGGTTGGCTCAAATCGATGAATAAACTTCTCCTCGTTTTGACTCTTTTCGCCATTTTCGTCTCATCTGTTCATGGAGGTAATTTTTATTTGTCAATAAGTTTTCCTTGTGATATATTTAATTAATTACAACGGGTACTTATGAATGAATGCAGACTGTGAGCAGCTACCGAATTGCACGACAGGTTACTGCGAAAGATACTGCATCCAAAGAAATCGCTTTCAAGGTGGTTTTTGTTCGTATAGCGGAGGCACGCATCTCAACTGCTGCTGCAACTGATAAATAAATAAATAAATAAATAAGAGCTTTCTCTTCTGTTTTTTCTCCAAGTTTGGAATTGAAAGATTCATATATGCTTTGGGAATAGATCATGCATGAGAGTTTAATTTGAGTTTCATGGAATGATAATCTACTTTCGTTAAAACCATGCTTGGATGTGATTCTGTCATTACTAGTACGGTTTGAGAGGTAAGGGCTCTTTCTCAAATTGTAGATTTCTTAGGGCTCTAACGTAAAAAGGCAGAAATAACTTGTAGTGAAGTGGGAATTCGATCCTCTGAGATATCTCAAACTTTGCGTGACATTATGGTAAATCCAAACCGTTTAACTACGTTCTACACGAATCTCAAAGCATACATAATACTGACCCCCTACATCACCTCCGAATAGGCACCGGACACGTCGGTCATACAAAAGTTGAGATACCTCAGAGGATACGCACTCGTGAAGTGGAGGGGCTTGAATACAAAACAGAGGAATAATGCACATAAGTCATAACCCACCTTTTCTGAAAAGAAAAAGGGAGGAAAGAATGATACGCTTCGGTCAGCCATGTTGGGCCCAGAATTTATTTAAATGAAATTTGATCAAAGGGTTTTAATTGGGCCAATTGGGCCGAGCTGGTGAGGTTTGCAAAATTTTGAAACAAATACTGATTTAGAACTTAAGTGGAAACAAGACAATTTTTATAATGGAAATTTCATTTGAAAGTATCAAATGGGGAACTAGAATAAAAATAATGTGTACACAAACTAATTGGATTGAAAGACTTAAAAATAGAATATGGAAATGCACTCAAAACGGAAACTACTAATCTAAAAACAAAATTTTAGAATTATTTGTTTTTAGTGCATTTCTGAATTAGGATTCACAAATTGCTCGCTAATTTGTAAGAATTTTATGAATTAATCTAGAATTTTTCATAAAATTTGTTTTCTTTAATAAACTTTAAAATTTATTATAAACAAGTAAAATATTTCGAATTATACTTATACTATATTGAATGATGAATTTCAGATCTTACTGAATTTTTTTTTAATTCGAAATTGTACTTATTAATTATTATATGTTGCATAGTAGTTACTTTGATCACTTAATTTTATATTGTTTGGTTCAAATGTTTTTATTTTTTGTACTTTTGTTATGTATTTACTTTCATGATTGTGAGAGTAAACTCTGAATTATTGCACTTAAAATTCACTTAAAAAAATAGATAATTTTAAAGTTTTTGAATAGTATACAAAAAAAAAAAACATTTTGAGAAATTGTTCTTTTTGTAATGTCTTTAAGTTTATCGGAATGAAAAAGAGAATGATTAGCTTCCATCTTAAATTCAGTTGTAATATGTTTCTTTTATTCCTTTTTTGGGTTCAATTTTATCATCTTTATTTATGACACCGTCCTTGAAAGTGTGACAAGAATATTTAATATTCTTTCATATTGTCTCAATTTTACCTAAATTTTCAAATCATAAAGTTATGTGTACTAAATTAAGACAGTCTAATATTTAAAAATCAATGATTTTTTTTATATACAAATGGTAAAAGTTAAAAAGTGTAAATTTTGATTTCCTATAATTAAAATTTGAGCGTCCGTTTCAATCTCAAAAAATAATATTTGAAACTATAATACCGTGCAAATGGAATAAACTTTTTTTTTTACAATATAGCCCCTCAAATTATCCCTGAACTGAATTCTAGCTAAGAATCACTCCAAATTTTTATTTGTACCATAATCAGAAAATAATAATAATAATAATAATAATAATAATAATAATAATAATAATAATAATAATAATAATAATAATAATAAGAGTTAGGCTGGGGTGCTATGGATAGCATAGTGGCCCCTATGCTACGGCTCTATATTTGAGTTTTTAAAATTCAAACGGTCGATCCGAACCGTTCATCTTATTCTCCATATTAATATCTGCTTCGAGACCAAATTTTATAATTTTATGAATTTTTTTACTATTTATTAAGCCACTTTAAAAATCGCTAATCCAATGGTTTTACTGTTTTGTGCAGCCACCGTTGGATCAACAATTTTGTAAAATAATTAATAAATAGTAAAAAAATTCAGAAAAATGTAAAATTTGGTCTCCAAGCAGATATTAATATGGAGAATAAGATGAACGGTTCGGATCGACTGTTTGGATTTTAAAAACTCAAATATAGAGCCGTAGCATAGGGGCCACTATGCTATCCATAGCACCCCAGCCTAACTCTAATAATAAACCAAAACACCCTAGATTTCGGAAATTTCCATTTTTACTCCGGCCGCACAACCAATCTGTGGCTCATTTATTGGGGGGGCACAGATTAACTTAGAGGTCTCCCAAAAGCACAAAAAATGCACTATAATATTGAATATATTTAAGTTTTGGGAGACCTCTAAGCCAATTTGCGCCCTCCCCCCCCTCTCATAAATGAGCCACAGATTGGCTGTGCGTTCTAGGTAAATATGAAAATCCTTTTTGGTTTATTTTTATTTTTTCTACTATGGTATTTAAAAAAATTCGGCAGAATCAGAAACCACATAGAGAAATATTACCCTGCCAATAAGACATTATTAAAAAAATAAAAAGCTGAACATGATCTTTAAATGTACTAAAACATTTACTAATTATTACATAACCTCTCATGAGATGATGAGAGAAATGACTTTCAAGCTGAGGTTACCAATTAAGTACAGAAATATGCAAGTTTATATTATCTTCTGGCAACTGTACACTGGCAAAATTGATTCACGGAAATTTAAATGTTAGATCAATTGAAAACAATGATACTTAAAATTTTGATTTCCTATAATTAAAATTTGATCGTCCGTTTCAATCTCAAAAATTAATATTTGAAACTATAATATCGTGCAAATGGAATAAATTTTTTTTTTACAATATAGCCCATCAAATTATCCCTGAACTGAATTCTAGCTACAGAATCACTCCAAATTTTTATTTGTACCATAATCATAAAAAAATAATAATAATAATAAACCAAAACACCCTACATTTCGGGAATTTTCATTTTTACCCCGGCTGTACAACCAATCTGTGGCCCATAATGGAAGTGCAGATTAACTTAAAGGTCCTCCAAAAGCACAAAAAATGCACTGTAATATTGAATATATTTAAGTTTTGGGAGACCTCTAAGCCAATCTGCGCCCCCTCCCATAAATGGGCCACATATTGGCTAGAAAGAAACATGACTTAACACAATTGAAACGAACAGCTCAGATTTATTCTCAGCCGCTGCTTGCTTGGGACTTGGGAGACACATAAGGCAATATTATTTTTGCTTTGAGATTCGTGCCAAGTTAAAAAGAACAATTTTGAAATGTCTGATTCAATTATACTCAGTCCGAAACCTGAGGGGATATGAATTTGAGTGCGTATCCTCTGAGATATCTCAACTTTTGCGTGACCGACGTGTCCGGTGCCTATTCGGGGGTGATGTAGGGTGTCAGTATTATGTATGCTTCGAGATTCGTGCAGAACGTATTTAAACGGTTGGGATTTTCCATAAAGTCACGCAAAGTTTAAGATATCTCAGAGGATACGAATTCTATGAATTTAGCCCGTAGGAGATGCTTGTGGGCCCAATATGCTGAGTCCGCATCGTCTGCATTAGCTCAAAAGAGCATCTTTTGAGTTAATACATCTCAACCGTCTGATTCAAAACGGCTCTACAACACAGGCTCTTTAATATTAGTTCAGATCTAATATCTAATATTAAAGATTATCAAGATAATATTTTTTGTGAATTTATGCAGAGTATTGCCAGAAAATTGAACTAGAATAATGTTTCAATCTAATATCTTTTCTGTTTGTCAGAATAAATTCGGTACGTGTGCACGGTTTGTTATTTGAGAAAGGAGATTTTGAAATATCTATTATAATTTTCTTTTGGTTTATGCAAAGATCTTAATTATGATCCTACATTAGTTTGGTGCTATAATTCCATATTGTGAATACAGCAGTAGGGATAGTTTTACCAGCAGTCAATACCAGTATAACTAACCTCTCCAGAAACAACAAATCCTTTTGAGGCCATCTCAATATTTCATCATCTCTCTCTCTCAAATAACCATGCCCATGCAATTAACAGATGTCAATATACCTAAAAAAGAGACCTCTGTGTCCATACCTAAGTATGTACCACTTACCAGTATATTCTCTTGTACAATGTACAGTATATAGACAGATTATGGCTGCCCCCTCTTTTTTTTTTTTTTTTCTTTTTTTCTCTTTTAGA
The DNA here is from genome assembly GCA_033356055.1 of Carex pumila. Lineage (NCBI taxonomy): Eukaryota > Viridiplantae > Streptophyta > Magnoliopsida > Poales > Cyperaceae > Carex > Carex pumila. Next base: position 573,796 of record JARJHM010000090.1, read on the forward strand.
GTATATGTGACAAGCATGCCTTTTAAAAAAAAAAATGATTATTCCATATATCGCAAATAAAGTCGAAATTCTTTACCAAGTAACAAGCAACACACAGCAATCTTGATTCCTCTTGCTTGATAACAATTAAATATATTTTCCTCTTCACTAGACACATTTTTTTTTTCCTTATGAATTCCTCTCACCTGAGAACATTAGTTGCCAATTAGTAGAGCTGTAAGATATTAGTTCAGTTAACACAGGATTTCTCAAAAGTAGTGCATGGCATTTAGGATATCCTTGAATTTCTTTCAGAGAAAAAAACATTAGTTCAAATTTGAAAAGAAAAAGATTTTTGGGTTAAATTGTAATTAGCATAAACTGACAAGTTATGCTGTCAATGATGTTTCAGGCTCTTCCTGGATATGTGAGGTTAATAGAAATTCACAAGTATCATTGTTTTCAATTGATCTAACATTTAAATTTCTGTGAATCAATTTTGCCAGTGTACAGTTGCCAGAAGATAATATAAACTTGCATATTTCTGTACTTAATTGGTAACCTCAACTTGAAAGTCATTTCTCTCATCATCTCATGAGAGGTTATGTAATAATTAGTAAATGTTTTAAATACATTTAAAGATCATGTTCAGCTTTTTATTAATAATGTCCTATTGGCAGGGTAATATTTCTCTATGTGGTTTCTGATTCTGCCGAATTTTTTTAAATACCATAGTAGAAAAAATAAAAATAAACCAAAAAGGATTTTCATATTTATCCGGGACACACAGCTAATCTGTGACCCATTTATGAGAGGGGGGGGGGGGGGGGGGGGCGCAAATTGGCTTAGAGGTCTCCCAAAACTTAAATATATTCAATATTACAGTACATTTTTTGTGCTTTTGGGGGACCTCTAAGTTAATCTGTGCCCCCGCATAAATGAGCCACAGATTGGTTGTGCAGCCGGAGTAAAAATGGAAATTTCTGAAATCTAGGGTGTTTTGGTTTATTATTATTATTATTTTCTGATTATGGTACAGATAAAAATTTGGAGTGATTCTTGGCTAGAATTCAGTTCAGGGATAATTTGAGGGGCTATATTGTAAAAAAAAAAGTTTATTCCATTTGCACGGTATTATAGTTTCAAATATTATTTTTTGAGATTGAAACGGACGATCAAATTTTAATTATAGGAAATCAAAATTTACACTTTTTAACTTTTACCATTTGTATATAAAAAAAATCATTGATTTTTTAAATATTAGACTGTCTTAATTTAGTACACATAACTTTATGATTTGAAAATTTAGGTAAAATTGAGACAATATGAAAGAATATTAAATATTCTTGTCACACTTTCAAGGACGGTGTCATAAATAAAGATGATAAATTTAAACCCAAAAAAAGGAATAAAAGAAACATATTACAACTGAATTTAAGATGGAAGCTAATCATTCTCTTTTTCATTCCGATAAACTTAAAGACATTACAAAAAGAACAATTTCTCAAAAAAAAAATTTTGTATACTATTCAAAAACTTTAAAATTATCTATTTTTGCCCTCCTAAATTAATAATATCATATTTACCCTTGTAAAATTTTCAAAACACATGAACTTTACTCAATTTATTGTCTTTTATGTAAAACTCGTTTTAAATTTATATTAAAAAAAAAATACTATTTTACCTTTTCTTACAAAAATAAAAATATGTAGCATGTTTAAATGTCCAGCCTTCTAATTTGCAAGTTGTAAGGGCAAATTTATAGACTGTGTACCACCCCCTATGTGTCTCTCTCTTAGGTAGTTCATTCAGAGGGTCAACTAGTTAGATTTAGAGATACTCCGATAGGGGTTAAATCAACAAGACTGGACTGAAATACTGCATATCCTCAACACAGTATCCTTTACACATTTGCATGACAAGCTGAATTGGAGGTGGAAAACCACATGGAGGTTCACTGTTAAATCTTTGTACAAATTCTTAAATTTCAGAGGAATCCAAGTGACACAACTTGTCCTATGGTGGACTTTGCATGTAGCTCCCAAAATTAGAATTTTTATGTGGCTTGTACATTCTCTTGGAATTCTTATCAAAGATACCTTGATTAGAAAAAAATGGACAGGAGACCCCCACTGTGTTTTTATGTTCTTGTGCTTTAGAGAATGTAGACCATTTATTTCTTAAATGTACTAAAATTCAAGAGACACTGTTCTGGCTAGGTCAAACACAACAACACATGCTTCATTGGGATTCTTGTGCAGACATTGTACAATTTTCTCTTTCATTGCCACAAACTTTGAAAATATAGGAATGAAATTATATTTAGACAAAGTACACCAAAATCAGTTAGAAACATTATGTTGCTTATTATTTCCTTAGTTGAATACTGAACAGGGACAGTGTCTAAGAGGAAGCAGAGGACCAGATGCTCCTGCACCAGAACAGTGAAGCATATATAGCTTGCTAATAGTTTTATTTGTTCCCCATAGTGCCACTGCCTTGGCCCTTTTTGAAGAAAACAGTGGCTAGCTTATATTGTTAATTAGACTTTTACTATGCTTTTGGTTATGTTGCATATGTGGTTTGTAATTAACTTAATTTGTTTCATTAATATGAAACGGGCTTCTAGCCTTTTCTCAAAAAATATATTTAAAAATTATGCTTGTGTTTAAAATAATTATATAATTATATCTTATTTTAAATATTTTGTTCCATTGTATTTATCTTCGGACTTCATTATTATTATTTTTATATTACAGTGTTGAGATCTTGTACCTTATCTCATAAAAAAAAAAATTATTGTGCCGTGCAGACACATAGTCTCAAGATTTGCGAATTATTGCATTAGTGTTTTTTGTGACGGCGAACCGAATACCAAATTATTCGCAAATTTTACAAAAATGTTTCGGATTATACGAATTCTTCCCAAACTTTTCTCAAATTTTTCCTAGAACATTATTTTATTTTATTTTTTTGCTCTCTTGTGAAACTAAGATCTCTGATGTAGATAATTTTGAGTTATATCCGAATTATTCTTGAATTATAAATTTTTGACTCCGTAGAACTGAATCCGAATTAATAAATTGTCACTAAGCGAATGGTTTTTGACTCCGTCGAATTGATTTTTAAATATTAGACTGTGTAATGGGAATGGTTTTATTTTTCATATTGGAAAAATAGTGAAAAACCTAAAGATGTAAAGTTTGTTATTGTTAATTATGAGATTTGGATATGTAGATTGAACTAAGCGGTCCACCTTTTAAATCTCAAAAGTTGAAATTTAACGCCGTAAAATCAGCTGATATTGGCAATGCATACAACATATACTAACTAAAATTTAATTATTAAATTCCATGCTTATGTGAATTGATATATATTTGAAAATTATCAAAATAAATATATATTTGTTATGATTTTCCCATAATAATTAGGAGAAATATAAGAAATAACTAATAAACATTTTATAAACTTAAAAAAGATTGAAATTTTTAATCACCGTTATCATTGTAAAAGGAAGAAAAAAGTACATCATATCTTCATATATCCTTAAAAGATGAAAATTATATATTTTGAAGCTGGAAAACATTTCCTTACTTAATTTAGTACACATAACTTTATGATTTGAAAATTTAGGTAAATTTGAGACAATCTGGGATGAATATTAAATATTCTTGTCACACTTTCAAGAACGGTGTCATAAATAAAGTATATGGTAATTGAACCCCAAAAAAAGGAATTAAAAAAAAACTAGTACAACTGAAATTAAGATGGAAACTAATCATTCTCTTTTATATTCCTATAAATTTAAAGACACTACAGAAAGTACAATTTCTCAAAAGGGGGATTTTTTTTGTATAATATCAAATTTATCCTTCTAAAATTTCCAAAACACATGAACTTTACTCAATTTATTGTCTCTTATGTTAAAACTCATTTTAAATTTATAAAACAATTATTTTACCTTCCCTTACAAAAATAAAAATATGTAGCATGTTTAAATGTCCAACCTTCTAATTGGCCAGTTGTAAGGGCAAATGATTTATTTAACTTGCAATGCACACACAAGCGTGTGTCTAAATGATATTGTGTATGCATCATGAATAGATAAATGAACCATATGCCCTCAAAAACCAATCAATTAGAAGACTGAATATTTTTCTTACACATACTACATATTTTTATTTTTTTAATATAGCATAAATGGGTAATTTATAAATTTAAATGAATTTTATTAGGAAATGCAATAAATTAGACAACTTTGTGAGTTTTTGGAATTAGAAAGGTAAATATGATATTATGAATTTTAGAGGGAGAAATACGTAATTTCAATTTTTTGAAGGGTATAACTGAAATCACCCCTTTTGAGAAAAACAGGGAGACCAGTGAAGATATATAATTGACAATAATGTAGTGATGTTATGATCACATGGATATACTGATGCTGTTAGCTTATTAATTATTATTTATGTATGCATCTGTGACGCCAAACATTCCTTTTGAGTTGGCTCAAATTTGATAGGTGCAATTTTCTCAGTGATCTGGCGTACTAAATATATATCTTAGCATTAATTAAGTGACAACTCAAGCTGTTGTGTAGGTCATGTTTGTTTTGTCTGATGCTATGCATAATGCATGCATATATGGTGTGGCGGTGCATTATGTTTACATCATATAATTGCCAATTATATCATATAAACAGCTACTATACAACTAAAATGCTATAGAAAATTATTTTTGTCACAAAAAATATGACAGCCGGGGTGTCATTAGACTTGACATATTTGATTTTGGTATTTATTTTAGGTACCATGTCAAATATGATGGTTTTTTATTTCAATGAAATTGGTGGTATAATACCACTATTTTTCAAAAAAAAAAAAAAAACACTGTTTGAGTTTCAATCTGGATCATCCGATCAGAATCATTTCAATACAGCCGATGGGGTCTCTTTAAAATTCGTACTGGTATATGACGGATGGACTTGATTAAAACTAAAAAAAAATGAGGTAACTTGGGTGATATGGATTTGTGTTATTATGCACTAACTATAAATTTTGGCAATTTATATTGGAGCAAAAATATTGTTAATATAAAATTGAGGTGTAATATGTGAGATTTGATTAGATGGCCTTGTGTGCATATATATATATATATATATAGCATATCCATTGTCATTATAAAAATAACATAAATGCATGTGACATTACTAATGATACTTAATTATTTTTTTAGATTTAAAATTAGTTTATAGAAAATTTATTTAAAAAATTTGTAAAAAATAAGAAACATTGTAATATAAATGAAAATAAAGAAATAATGTTGGCAAATCAATCACATAACCTGTCAAGTGATGTAATGCGCCAGTTTACGTGATGTGTAGTGACATCTCATTTTTAATTGAAGAAAAATACATCACGCAACACACAAGTCGTGTCACTACGACTGAAATAACATCACAATATCATAACAACCCGACTCATAACAAACTGAAACCGATCACCTATCCAATTCTATTCTCTAATTAATGAATTATTTATGCAGTTGAACCGGCCAAATCCTAATTTTTCATCGGTCTATTAAAAAAACCAGAAATATATAGAAAAAGAAAAACCGATTTAAAACACATTTGGTTTCTTTCTTCTCCTTCACCAATCTCTCAACTTATACTAGTCTTTGACTAGTGCTTTTCAAACTGCTTTCTATCAAGGGCGGAACATAGTGGTGGGGAAAGGGTGCTAAGCATCCCTTATAGTTTGAAAATTTGTAATTTGGTCTATTAAATTTTATAATTTTTATATGCATTAATATTTTTTAGCTCCCTTTATAAAATGAAATTACACTATATTTAATTTTTCAGCCACCAATCTCTATTTTCTAGCTCTGCCCCTGCTTTCTATGGACATGTTTGATAGTCCATGCTTCTCTCACAGTACTAGATAAGATCTTAATTTTGTACTCAGGTTATAGCCCCTAATTAGTGGGTTTTAAACCGTACCACTTTAGAGACTTTGAAAGAGCATTCTTACTATTGCAATCAAATAATATAAAAAAAACCATACATTTTTTTTCCAGTTTCAATAGTTTTTTCTTTTTTCAGATTTTTTTTATTTAAATAGAAATATTTATAATTTATTTATTTTTTGTATTGAAATATTAGAAATATTTAATATATTTATTTGAAAATAGATGAAATACTATATAATTTAATTTACTAGAAAGGCTGCTACAAATAACCTGGATCAACATTTTTCATGTCGGATTTTTTGTGGTTGTAAGAAAAATTAATATATTTATTTATCTGTTATTGGAAAAAAAAATGTTTGGATTCTCAGTTATTGATTCCGATTCAAAAGTTACTTTTAAGTAAATACAGAAAATATTGTCATCTTTCTAGTAAATTTAATTTCTAAAAAGTGGTATCTATTTTTGAAAAAAAAATTAAGTTATTTAATGATTGTTATTAAAAAGAATTCTCAAAATAGATACAACTTTTTTATAAACTAAATGTATTAGAAGGATCACAATATTGTCTGTATTACCTAGAAGTGACTTTTAAACAGGGATCAATAACTCAAAATCCAAGCATTTTTATTTTTTTCCAATAACTTATGAAGAAATATATTAATTTTTTTACAGCCCCAAAAAATCCGACATGCAAAATGTTGATCCGGATTATTTGTAGCAGTCTTTCTAATAAATCAAATTATATAGTATTCCATCTATTTTCAAATAAATATATTAAATATTTCTAATATTTAAATACAAAAAAAATAAATTATAAATATTTCTATTTAAATAAATAAAATCTGAAAAAAGAAACAAAATATTGAAACGGGAAATTTTTTTCCTGTTTGGACAGATTTCGAAATCCTTCCCAACTTTAATTATTTTTTGAAATTTAATTTTTTTTTTAGATATTTATAAAAAAATGGGCAAACCATCCCACTTCCCACCTGTCAACCAAAACCCAGCCTGATTTAATGCTGTTTAAGTTCGGTTTATGATGTGATTCCGGCGAGAAAGTTGCACCCCATTTCAAGTGCTCAAGATCTAAATTAAAACAAGTTCAAGAAACAAACCATTGTGTAACTAGCAAAATATTACTATTAGCTTTTGTCATAAAAATAAAATTAGATGACATCTATTTATCAAATATTACTATTAGCTTCTGTCATAAGATAAAATTAGATGACATCTATTATATTTATCTAGTCTCCTCTATCTCAATTTTTTAGTTCCGTTTCGCCCCCTATCAATTCAATATATTCGAGAAATATGGGTCATAGAAAATAAATTAATATTAAGTCAATTAATTCAGCTCGTTACTTTTAAAATATATGCCATAGAAAAGAGATTAATTTTAAGTCAATTAATGCACATAAAGTCAGTTCAATGCAAAAATTAACAGTTTAACTATCTCGTTCAAATATATTTTTTCAGGATAAAGATTTTGACTTAAAACAGCACTAGCTGTTGGATGAGACCCACATGCAGAGAGCCATTAATTATATTTTGTCAGAAAAACACAACCGCAGGAATTTCTATCTCTGTGGGCTTTCAACTCAAAATATATATAAAAAAAAATCATAAATATATAGGAACTTAATTGCCACCATGCAAGTTACAACTTTAAGTATTGTAAAGATGTCTCAACGATGTTCCCATTTTTATTTTTTCTTTTCTAAAATGAAGAAGGCAACCCTTTTTATTTTATTTTTTTTGAACAATATGAAGTTCTCACAAATCAACTCAAAACTTAAGATTTCTCTTGAAGTAGGTGAGAGTGAGCTGTGAAAATAGTGTAGTTTTGTTATTGTTTTGAAAGAGGACAGAATACTGTAGTACCATTGTACCACTGTAGATTTAGATTAATAATAAAAACCCTGGAGAGCTAAGCTTACGAATAGTACCGAATAAAATTAAAGCATGACACCACTAAATATGCATAGTTTTACTTGCATTTCGTTATTTAGCGAGAAAAGAAAAGAAAAAAAAAATCTAATTATTCATTAAAAGATTCAATGCTTCGCAAGTAATGTGTAACGAGTCTTCAATGAGTCATTTATATTAAAAACATACCGAATAAGGACAAAAAAAATCATAAAAAATTGGATATTTTACCCGATGAATTGTACTCATATTCTTAGGTTAAAATCATTGAAATGACTCTTTAATATTTCAGCCTAACCAATCTTATATATATTTTTAAAAACAGTAAAATAATATGTTGATCTAATTTTGCTCCATCAGGCATCTGACATGGATTTGGCACTGGAAAGTACCATAAGATAGCGCCATAGAAAATCAGACATCTGCATGTGGGTCCACCTCGGCTTAATTAGTTTAGCAGTTAGGTAGTTAGGTAGGCAGGCTGTAGCAAATCAGCATCCTCTGCATCAACTCAAACTTTGAGTTAATTCATCTCGGCCGTTCGATCAGGATCAGGGCTAATCCGGCAAAAAGTAGAATGCACCAGGCCCCATTAATATTCGTTGTGTATTATCTCAAAGTTTCAGTTAACGCAGAGGATGCGAATTCGGTTGTTGGTAAGCCAGAGTCAAAGCTAAACAGCTCATCTCCCAACCAAAATCCGTTTAACCTTAATAAATGTGGATTATATAAATAATATAAATATATTAAACAAATATGTAGGTAGCAATCCTTGATAAATAATAATATTTTAACAAAGAAGTGATCACTCATACTTGATAATTCTTTATTTTTAATTATCTTGATAGTTTTAAATAAAGCTTAAATTTAAAATTTAATATTTTAAGCAAGATTTGTATGGTTCCTATGTCCACATGTACGATCATACTTGGTGTTTGTTTCACACTATATGAAGTAATATTTTTAACGGTTCGAAATTTGACGATTATTATTTTTTATAAAGGTAGTGGCTTTAATATCTATCAATAATTTTGATTGATAAAAAATTATATTTACAACAAATCAAGTGATTCTAATTCCTAATTTCTCTTCTTTATTCTTAATCACTCTTTAAATTTCTAAGTCTACTCTTGTAATCTTACTTATATATACTCATAATAACCTTAATATCTTAATTCTATCTCGTTTCACGACCTAATCCACTCTTTTAACCGTTACCGCATTCTGTCAATCGAATCTACTCACTGCAGCACTCCAATAAAAATGAAGATTCTATGTCTGAACTCCGACAGTACTGCGCTCTTAACTCCAATTGGCTCGGCTCCCTCCCTCTCCCTCATTATTTTCTCCTCTCGAGGAGGTAGAGATGAAAACATTAAAAGTGACGAAATATAGTCGAGGAAGGAGAGGTGGCTAGAATTGATCGTTTTTTTGTTTTTTTTTTTTTTATCTTTTAAGTTTCACTGAGTCAAAATTGACAGTTTTTTATTACTTTAGGTCTTTACCAATAATACTTAAATTGTATAAATTAAATTATTAGAATATCTAAATGTAGAGTAACACATGTATATATCTATTTCTTTTATTAATATTGTTTTTAAAATACATATTAAAAATGGTGAAAATTAGAGGTCCCTCGACTGCAATGAATGAATGAATGAATGAATGAATGAATGAGATATCTCCCCTGCTTTGTCCTGCTTGACTTGACTTCAACGTAGAAGAGTCGCCACTAGATAGTAGATACCTTGTGGTTGGCCGTTGGATGACAGCTCACAGCTCAATTTTCAATTTCCAATCCCCTGGAAAAATGTGGAGCAATATCCACAAGTCTATGATAATATATGCATAGGGATCCAATTACACCTTTGAGTTAAAAATGATAGACAATTTAATATAGTGGTATTCTATCTATTTAAAAAAAATGTTAAATAATATAAAAGTTGGTATGCAAGTATAAGTATATATGATGATCATTTTGAACTGTTTTAATTGACTATTTAAAAATTGAAAACAGAGATATGAATTCATAGTAAAAACCGCTTCGTAATATGCATGTTACCATAATCTCGCTCTTTGATAAATATCTATTGTTTTATTTGGACTATTTGATTCGCGTTGAAATCTATGTGTCCACTTTGATTTTGTGGACAATTTATAATTTAATTTTTACATAAATCAAACACTTTAGATTTTTCAAACTGAATTTGTTTTGATGCCATTGAAAGTTCTCCAATTATTTTTTTAGGTTCCTTATTAAGTCCGGTGGGGGCCGTGGGGCCCAGGAGCGGATCCACATCGTCCCGAGAGAGGGGGGGGGGGGGGGATTCTCTCTTGGATTTTGAGTTTAGTGAAGATCGAGACGTTCTAATCAATTTTGTTTCTCTCCTGAAATAATATATTGATCAAAGAAGATATCACTTGATAATTCTGTATTTTAATTATCTTGATAATTTTTAAATAAAGCTTAAATTTAAAATTTAATATTTTAACCAAGATTTGTATTGTTCCTATGTCACATATACGATGATATTTTGTGTTTGTTTCACACTATATATATGAAGTAATATTTTTAATGGTTCCCAATTTGATGGTTCTTTTATTTTTTTTAAAGTTAGTGATTTTAATATCTATTAATAATTTGATTAATAAAATAAAAATTGTATTTACAAGAAGTCAAGTAATTATAATTTCTAGTTCTACTTTTTTATTCTCATAAATTTTTTTAAATTACTTAAAATTACTCTCTAAATTTTTAAATCTACTCTTATAATCCTACTTATATATACTCATAATTAATTTAATATCTTAATCATATCTTGTTTCACTCTTTCGACCGTTGTTGCATTTTAATGACCAGATCTACTCACCGTAACACTCTAATAAAAATGAGGCATCTACGTCTGAGTTCCGTCTGAAATTCGACTCGGCTCTCTTCTCTCTCTCTCATTATTTTCTCCTCTCGAGGAGGTAGAGATGAAAAAGAGAAATATATCACTTGTCTGAAGTGAGACCTAAAAAATTAAGAGCGGCAAAATGGAGTGGAGGAGAGACGACTAGAGTTGATCGTCTTTTTTTATTTTTTTCATTTTGTTGAGTCAAAATTACATTTTTATTACTTTACGTCTGCACCAATAATACTTAAATAGTATAAATTTAATTATTAGAATATCTAAATGTACAATAACATATGTATATATCTATTTCTTTTATTGTTATTGTTTTTAAAATACATATTAAAAATGGTCAAAATTAGAGGTCCCTTGTTTATCCAGTTGCCCTGCTTGACTTGATTTCAACTTGGGCATCTAGAAGAATCGCCACTTGCTTCCTTGTGGTTGGGCGTTGGATGACAGCTCACAGCTCAATTTTCAATTTCCAATTCCCTGGAAAAGGATCAAAATTAGCGAATCAATTGAAACCACTTTGAGTCTAATAGTCATCGGATTCAAGCTGAAGTTCAATATGAGAATTAGACTTTGTTTTGCAAATACATGGGATTAGAAACGGACTTAGAATATAGGTCAAATTAAACTATGTTAATGCGTGCGGAAAAAAAATTTAACTGATTTTTTTCCCCACACGCATAGTAACTGTGTTGAACAGGACCTTAATGTTGTAACTGGCCTCTGACATTTTGAGTCTTGAAAAACATTTCTTATTGCTTGAGAAAGAAAATGAGGCTATGAATCTATGATAATATGCATATTACATAATCAATATAAACTATAAATTTATATTTTTATTTAGAAAGATTAAACGGCCAATGTAAACCGTTAAATATTATCTTTATATAGAAATACATTTATAATTTTATAGACCAAAACTTATGTTTTTTAGAATAATTTTTTACTTCTTTTTTTATAGGTATTAAATCACTTGAGTTAAAAATTCTAGACAATTTAATATAGTGATATTCTACCTATTTAAAAAATACTAAATAATATAAAATTTGGTCTGTAAGTATTTATGATGATCATTTTGAACTGTTCTGATTAACTATTTTAACATTGAAAATAGAAATATAAATTCATAGTAAAAACCGTAATATGCATATTACCATAATCTCACTCTTTGAGGGGGGGGGGGGGGGGGGGGGGGGTGGGCAGCTGTTCCTTCTGGATTTTGAGTTTTAATAGAGGTCAGGATGTTCTGATCGACTTAATTTGTCTCTCTCCTGAAAATTTTTTTGCCCCCTCTGGATATTTGATTTGTAATTCAGATTAAATTTAGAGTTAAAATTAAAAATAATTTTTTTGTATTATGATGAATAATTAGAATTATAAGTTAGAGAATTAGAAATTACAAATTAAAGTATTGAAAAGTACAAGCTAAAGCACTATTTTTTTTTATCGAGTATCTAATTAGATAATGAGTTTAAATACAATTCGATATTTTTTTACCTCTATGACAAAATTTTTGAATCCAACCATGGTAGGGCCATCTGATCAGTTATACACAGCACGGTGCCGCATGTCGGTGCCTTCTCAAAGGAGGATGTGATTTAAAGCTAAGTCAACATTGGTCACCTCAATCATTTTCTTTTTCCATTTTTGAATGTTTCTAACTTTCATCTATAAAAGACAGTATTAATGTGACTCTTATCAACATTTTAATATTTTCTTTTTCTGGTTTGAAATTTTGCATTGGCAATTCAAAATCCAATTATATCTGTCCTTTGCGTGCCGTTTTGTGCCAGTGCTTCTCTCTTTTCGGAATAAAGATAGAGAAAGGGGTGTTAAGTATTTTTAAAATTGAAAAAAAAAGGATAAATCTTATCAGCAAAAAAATTGGTAAAAGTTTCTTTAAAAAAAGAAAGATATCAAACATTAGTGAGGAGGTACTGGTACAACTAAAAAATTGATAGTGATTGGACTGATAACATCCCATGGTAATTTCTTAAAAACCAATATTATATGATGTGGAACATATTGTTGGAAATAGAATATATATATCTGAATATAATGTTCATTCAACTGGTAACAGCATGACAGTGAGAGATGACAGCAAAATAGAAGGAAAGAGTAAGCAAAGTATATTGCACGAAAGGATGAGGGCGACAAGTTGAAAGGCAACCGGTAGAAAGAAAAACCAGTTCCGCAAAAATTAACAAGCTAGAGGTTCTGATGTGCATTGAATTAAATTGAGTGTGATGTTCAATTTAGACTATTCTCTTCATATTTATTTTTAAATTCACGGGATTCTGTTGATATTAAGTATCTCAATAACGATTGTCGTGTTATCACAGAAATGCTAAAAAATATTATTATGAATATTGTAGCTATAGCGAAAAAATATCGTACATAATATTTTTTCTTTAAAAAAATATATTTATATTTCTACTAATTATCAACATTATTTATATCTAGTTAAAAGATAGAGGCAAATATATATGGTAACTTATAATTGATATGAACTGATCCTCACTTTTTTCCATCCCAAATTCGATACTGATTAACTGTGTTAAAGTGTCACACCCCGCGGCTACGGGTCGTAACAGTCTCCCGCCGTAAGCATACAATACCATGTATGCTTACAAGACAATTAACAATTCAAACAAAACAACAAGCAATATAAAACAAGTTTCTAATATATATAATCAGAGTACACAGTCTGGTCAAAATATAATACAACAAAAGTATCTTATCCAGATACCAACCACGAGGCTTTTCCTAAAACTACACAACAAAACATAACTAGGGTCAAGTAAATGATAAACTGTAAGGTCTACTACTCGCGTGCCTCTCCGGAATCAATCGCACCCGTACCTGTAAAAATAATCTGAAGGTGGGGATGAGAATAAATTCTCAGTGCGAATTTGCCACATATGAATTATTGGACCTGCAATCAAACTCTATATTCAAAAATGAAACCTAAACAATAACAATGCAAACAGATATATAAGAAATCATAAATAACATAATGCCACTACTCGACAACAATTAATCAACCTGAAACACAGTTTACGGAATTTCCAAGATGAATTTCAAACACAACAGATATTTTGGTTTAACTTAATTCATTAGGGCTTGTAGCAATTACAGATGTTCTTTCGAGCTGAACCTTTTATCAAACCCACATCTGTAGGGTTACTGACGCCTACAGATGGCCAACCAAGCTGGACCCTTTATCTGACACCCATTTGTAATCGCTTGGCTTAACAGTTATTACGGTCTGATTCAAGTCATATAAAGAAAATCCTCTTTGGAATCATTTCCAATAGTCGTAATATTTAATTGAGCGTTCAAATGCATTAACACGTAGGAGAATGCCACAGAGCTACAGACGTTACATATGTCACCCACGATCTCGAATCACACATCTCATAACATAATCACCCTCCCTCGTCCCAACCGGTAATGGAAATATCGAGGGCCATTCACCTAAGGCCATTTAGGATCCTGAAAATTCAAGCCAGCATACAGCCTGACTTGACAAATTAATTGGATCCAAGTGCTTAACTTCGTAAATCCATTCACATACATTCACATACATAGTTCGTGGCGACTTTCAATCAAAATCAGATCATGATAGATCGACACAACCTATAACCATACCAGCATGCAAATCATTCAAGTCACATCAATTCGAGTTTAATTTGATTGGGCTATGCTAATGCTTTACACAATTCAATTATGAAATCAATGATATTCAACATGACAAACGAATACACAGTTTAATTCCTGAAAATAAAGTATCAAACAAGTCCAAGAATTCTGCACCTTGTTATGACTAGCGTACCGCTTAGTTACGGATCAAGCGTCTCGAATTTGCCTTGTTAAGTCTTGCTCGACCGAGCCTACACCTATATTATACATATACTTGGTTTAATTCGGGTTCAGTGGTCTATACGTTTACTTTAGTTTACCAATGGTTCATATAGTCCTAATTCAATTCTTATACTTTGGTATCGGTTCTTTTCGGTTCCTTCTTTCTTACTTAAAAACCTTTAAAACTCACACAATTTACTTCTGGGTCCTTTAAACACTACACAATTCTACTTAGGTTACCATTCATTCACCATTTCACTACTTTGATTCTCGGATCAATTCAATTCACCAATTGGTTAAACCCTAATTTGGTCAAAATCTCAAATCAGCAGTTAATTGTTCTAGAAATTCAGGATCAGGAGGTAACCTTACTGATTATGAGTCTAATCAGTTGGATTAAACAAACAAATTCACGATTATACTCAATTTGGGTTTTGGCTCAAAACCCTAGAAATCAAGAATCCTCAAATCGGAAGGAAATCGGGAAAAAGATTGAAGATAAACAAGCAAGGGGTGTAGAGGAACTAGTCCTCGAGCAATTCGAACACAAATCTCGAGTTTAAAACGAAAATATGAGAAATCGAGAAATCTGAGATTTTAGAGAGAAACAGAAAGAGAAAGAAATACCAATTAGGTGAGCTAGGAGAGATCCTCGGCTGCTTACTTGGTTCCAAACTCGATTTCTCGCAACAATCGGGAGTCTGAAAGAAACGGAAACTCACACGCTCTTTGTCTTCTCTCTTGGGCGAAAATCACTTAAAAATTGGGAAATGGCGAAGTGAGAGAGAGAGAAGGTTCGATTTGAGTTTTAGGGTTAAAATTACCCTGAATGCGGATTAACCAATCCGCACTGCGGGTGGCTTGACCCGCACTCAGAACTTAGTCGGTTTTCAGAACATGAAATTTAACACAAATAATCCGCAGTGCGGGTCACTTAATTCGTAGTGGGAACTTAGTAAATTTTTTGACAGAATTTTAGAAAAAGTCCGAGCCTAATGCGGATGCATTCAACCCGCAGTGCGGGTAAATCAATCTGCACTGAAGACTTAGAAAAATTCAGACCAACATAGAATTGCATGAGTGAGGACACACCTACCCGCAGTGCGGGTTAACCAATCCGCACTCAACCTATAAAATCTCAAAATTTCAAAATTTCAACGCGGTTTCGATTCATATTTAACTTACTTATTTAGGGGAACCTTAATTAAGGTTTAAACTTTTATTTTGTTAGCATGATTTATTGATTCTTGCCTTTAAATCATTTGAATTTAATTGTCAAAATTTCGTAACGTAACATAAAGGTTAAAATGTTGAAATATACCTATTGATTTTCATACTTTATTGAAAATATCTAAGAATAGACGAGTGCTATTCGGAAACATATTTTGGGTGATTTGATACAAATAACGGAATAGCACCTGAAAGGAATATTATTTTTTTCCTCTCATCTCTTCTCCCCACTTGTGTTACCCCAAATTTATAACAAAAAGCTAGGTTGTATTTAATGTCAATTTTTACTTGTACTACTTCTGGCGTCAGAATAGATGATTAATTGTGAAATTAAACAACCCATTTGTGAAGGAACTTAGAAATTAAGCGATTGTTTTTACTAAGAAAGAATATTGTGTTGGTCACAAGAAATAACTATTTTGATTCAAATATGCTTATAGTAAGTTTTTTTTTTTTTAAAAAAAAAAGAAGCTAATTTCATTAATGCGAGTAACTGTGTTAGCGTAAATAGTAAATACTATTCGGAAATATTTTTGCAGAAAAAAAATACATAAATTTTACGTCCGTTATATAAGTGAGAAATATAAAAATAGCATATACTCATATGAAGTTATTTCCTCTTAGGCTAAAAGGTAATTTTTTTATATACCCTTCAAAAACTATGAAGTTAAATATTATCCCCTCTAAAATTCATAATATCATATGTATTCTTTTAAATTTCAAAAACTCGTAATTTACTCAATTAATTGTCTTTTCTATTAATACTCAGTATCAATTATAAACTTTTCATTTTATCCTTTATTAAAAAATAAAAAAAATGTAGTTTATGTAAGAAAAATATTTAATTTTCTAATTACTCACGTGTGAGAAAAAATGATTCATCTTCTTACTTGTGATGCACACACAAGCATGCACCAAAACACCACTGTGCATACATCACAAGTAGAAAAGTAAACCATTTGTTATTGAAAATTAATTAATTAAAAGGCTGAATATTTTTCTTACACTAACAATATATTTTTTATTTTTTTTAATAAAATATAAAATGATAACTTTATAAATTAAAATGAGTTTTAACAAAAAAAATTGAGTAAATTTGTGAGTTTTTAAAATTTAAAAGGATAAACATAATAATATAAATTTTAAGGACAAAATATGAAATTTCAGTTTTCTTTTATTAATTTAGTTGTAATGCTCCTAAGTTAAATATCGTCGTCCTTGTCAACAGTTTAATGAATTAAAAAGACATGTTGATTTACCTCCATTATTTTATTAAAAATTGATTTACTTTGAATTATTCACAAATTATTCTAAAGATAACGACGATTATATGATATGACTAATATATGAGCCACAATTACACCCCTTAGATCAGGAAAGGGAAAAGGTGAAAGAAAAAGACATATTAATATTTTAACCACATGAATATTCGGATATCAGATATCTACATTTAAGTTTTTGAATACGGATAGAATATGTATCATATATTATCTATATCGTTTTCACCCCTAAGTTGATGGTATTGAATAAAAAAAAATTAAGAAAAAATATAGGGTTCAAGGGCAGGAAAATAAAATTGAAACTGAATAAATTAATAAATACTTTATAATTTAATTTTATAACGTAGACAAATAATTATTAATATTTGTAAAGCTAAAAAATGAAACAAAAATAAATTTTAATTTTAAAGAAAAACTTAGACTCTTGCCCTCTTGTTCAAAAGATCATAAGATATATAAACATGAGGTTGCACTCTAATGTCAATAATATCATAATCTGTAATGGCCGCAAAAACAAATCCGTCAGTTGAGTTTTCATGAGAAATTAAATAAATCAAATGGTTAATCAGCCATTGATCAAAACTGCACAATAGTTTACATAATTTAACCTGTAACACAGTGAATCAGTATAGAAAATTAACGAGTTTGGCTAATATAACATCAGTGTCATTTTAGTCTATATAATACTAACTCTAAAACCTATCAAATCAACTTGGAACGACTAATTCAAACCGTTCAAGCTGATTACATTATGAGTGATGCGTTTACATACAACTTTTTTTTTTTTTTTATATTTTTAAGTTATTTTATTTTCAAATTAAGTGGTAAAAATATTGAAAAATGAATGTATTAAAATTAACTTAAAAACTCACACTTTTGACCATTTGACTTAATATTAAATAAATTCAAAAAGTTATGAATTTTGCATGTAAATGCACAACTAATGAAGTAGATCGGTTTGAACGGTTTGGATTCACTATTTGAAATCGATTTGATAGATTTTAGGTTGAAATGATATTGATATTATACTAGCCAAACTCTTTATTAACTGTATGATTTGTTAAATAAAAAGTTTACATACGATGATACTTTGAAGTTCATAACAATTACATTTCTAGAATACTCCTATTCTAACTGCAAGTTCTAAATAAGTTGACACTACAAAATTTATATACATCTGAATTTTCATAAATAATTAATCTAAAAGCAGTAGTAAACATCTAGGATAAAAAGTTATGACTGAGACTATGATACAATGTATAGCGCGGATTGATCCATACTATGAATGAATATCTATGTTTTTAAAATTTAAACTAAGGTTCTAAATAGCGTTTATCGTGTCATAGCGAGAAGCCTATAAAAAAAGCTATAGTGAAAGCTGTTACATAGCATTTTTTTATTTTTAAAAAAATTATATCATATATTTGTACTAAATATCAACATTATCTAAGTCTCATAGAACAATAAATAACATCAAATTGATTAAAAATTATAATATTCATATTGAACCAATACAAAATCCAAATTGCAACTCAAAATATCCATAGTAATAATAATATCATAAACTATTGATATTTTTCTATTCAAAATATATTCAACATTATGACATAATCTATCTCTTTTTTTTATTTAAATTTCAAAATAACCTAGACATAATGACATAATTAACTATTTTAATCTATTCAAAATATTCAAACTAACATATAGTAAGTATCATTTTGTTACTTCGAGAAATATCTTAATATATTCAATCTGAGCCTTTATTTAAAGCCCATATAAATTGAAAAAAAAAAAAACTCATGTTGCATAGCGCGCTATGGCTTCCTTATTTGATTTCGTTTGATGGATCTCTCATTTAATAATTAATAGTTTAATATAAAACTTAGTATGTCAATTGCAAAAAAAATCACGGTTAAAATTCAATATGCTCATTTAAAGCTCATATAAATTGAAAAGAAAGAAAAAAAAAAACTCAAGTTGCATAGTGCACGCTATTTGCGCTACATGCTATGCGCAATAGTGGACCACTATTACTGTTATAGCGTCCATAGTTCAAATAGTGTATTTTGATACCCTAGATTAGCGTTCCAAAAACACTATAGCGTGGCACTATAGCTCACTATTTAGAACATTGGTTTAAACAATTGATCTGAACTATTCAATATAATATTCATGTAAAAATATACTTGTAGATCAAATTTTATATTTTATACATTTTTTTTACTATTTTTTAAGATGGGTTAAAAATCACTTGATTTAAAAATTCTAAACCATTCAAAATGTAGCAATTTTTTTAGATAAAAATTCTAATTAACCATTCAAATGTAGCAATTTTTTTACTAATCTAAAGATATAAAATTTAGTCTCCAAATATATTTTCATATGAAAATCAGATTGAATATTTTAGATTGACTATGTAAAAATATTTAAAAATAAAGATATTGATTTATATATTCAAATTTTGTAAACTTGGGTCTTCCGAGTACTTGAAAATAATTCTAACAGAATAATGAATGAAAAAAGAAAGAGGAAAATATAACATTAAAATTCACCACAATTAAAAACATTAAAATAATACTAAAGCTAGTAAAAGTTCCGAATCAGTGAGATACTGCATATATATATATATATATATATAGAGTTAGGCTGGGGTGCTATGGATAGCATAGTGACTTCCAAAAAATGTAAAATTTGGTCTCCAAGCACATTTCAATATGGATTAAACAATGAACGATTCGGATCGACCGTTTGGATTTTGAAAACTTGAATATTGAGCCGTAGCACGGGAGGTCACTATGCTATTCATAGCACCCCAGCCTAACTCTATATATATATATATATATATATATATATATTATTTTGGTATTTCAGCTATGATTCTATGAAGCTTTTAGCTTGAACTGCTATATATGTGAAATGGCCGCTAAAATAACACTCAAATCCATAGATTTCATGCTTATGAGTTAATGCATGCCTCATTCAACCTATATATTCATTAATTTGTTGTCTTTTGGAATGAATCCAGCATATATAAATGAGAAGACTCATGTAGCAGTTGTCAACTGAAATTAATTCGGCCAATTATTTTTTTACAGTCCCATGCAATACTGGAAAATATATCCGGAAATTTGTGCCGTATTTTAAATCATAGACATATATATATATAGAGAAAGAGAGAGAGATAGGCTAATGTGCATTCGAATGTATATAGTCCGAAGTGTTTACAGTCTAAATTTAAAATTTCAAAATCCAAACGGTCGATCCGAACCGTTCATCTTGTTCTCCATATTAATATGTGCTTGGAGGCCAAATTTTATATTTTTCTGAATTTTTTTTACTATTTATTAAGCCACTTTGAAAATCGCTGATCCAACGGTTTTACTGTTTTGTACAGTCACCGTTGGATCAACGATTTTGTAAAATACTTAATAAATAGTAACAAAATTCAGAAAAATGTAAAATTTGGTCTCCAAGCACATATTAATATGGAGAACAAGATGAACGGTTCGGATCGACCGTTTGGATTTTGAAATTTTAAATTTAGACTGTAAACACTTCGGACTATATACATTCGAATGCACATTAGCCTATCTCTCTCTCTTTCTCTATATATATATATGTCTATGATTTAAAATACGGCACAAATTTCCGGATATATTTTCCAGTATTGCATGGGACTGTAAAAAAATAATTGGCCGAATTAATTTCAGTTGACAACTGCTACATGAGTCTTCTCATTTATATATGCTGGATTCATTCCAAAAGACAACAAATTAATGAATACATAGGTTGAATGAGGCATGCATTAACTCATAAGCATGAAATCTATGGATTTGAGTGTTATTTTAGCGGCCATTTCACATATATAGCAGTTCAAGCTAAAAGCTTCATAGAATCATAGCTGAAATACCAAAATAATATATATATATATATATATATATATATATAGAGTTAGGCTGGGGTGCTATGGATAGCATAGTGACTTCCAAAAAATGTAAAATTTGGTCTCCAAGCACATTTCAATATGGATTAAACAATGAACGATTCGGATCGACCGTTTGGATTTTGAAAACTTGAATATTGAGCCGTAGCACGGGAGGTCACTATGCTATTCATAGCACCCCAGCCTAACTCTATATATATATATATATATATATATATATATTATTTTGGTATTTCAGCTATGATTCTATGAAGCTTTTAGCTTGAACTGCTATATATGTGAAATGGCCGCTAAAATAACACTCAAATCCATAGATTTCATGCTTATGAGTTAATGCATGCCTCATTCAACCTATATATTCATTAATTTGTTGTCTTTTGGAATGAATCCAGCATATATAAATGAGAAGACTCATGTAGCAGTTGTCAACTGAAATTAATTCGGCCAATTATTTTTTTACAGTCCCATGCAATACTGGAAAATATATCCGGAAATTTGTGCCGTATTTTAAATCATAGACATATATATATATAGAGAAAGAGAGAGAGATAGGCTAATGTGCATTCGAATGTATATAGTCCGAAGTGTTTATAGTCTAAATTTAAAATTTCAAAATCCAAACGGTCGATCCGAACCGTTCATCTTGTTCTCCATATTAATATGTGCTTGGAGACCAAATTTTACATTTTTCTGAATTTTGTTACTATTTATTAAGTATTTTACAAAATCGTTGATCCAACGGTGACTGTACAAAACAGTAAAACCGTTGGATCAGCGATTTTCAAAGTGGCTTAATAAATAGTAAAAAAAATTCAGAAAAATATAAAATTTGGCCTCCAAGCACATATTAATATGGAGAACAAGATGAACGGTTCGGATCGACCGTTTGAATTTTGAAATTTCAAATTTGGACTGTAAGCACTTCGAACCATATACATTCGAATGCACATTAACCTATCTCTCTCTCTATATATATAAATAGTGCACACGTCTTGATGCAATCACTCTGATGTAGAATAATTACAAAAAAAAAAAGTGCTTCCATAATTTCACAACTCAAAATGTCAAGATCTTGAGTGCATTGTGGAGAAAATCACTCGTTATTTCTCAATTTGAGTACAATTGATCAGAAGTGATATTATTCACATCATTTCTCTGTCATGATCTGACTTTTGTTTTGATATTAATTGTTGTGATCCGAGTGACTATATCTACTTTGGACAACAAATCTTTTGATATTTGGTGTTTTAATTCGATGAACAATTCTTAGTTTTCGGATGGATGCATGAGAGTTTTAGGAAAATGACACGAGATGGGGAATTGATTTGTGATGGTTTTGTGCATATATGGCTGAAGGAATTTGGTCGGTCAAAGTATGTGTGTGCTTATATATATAGAGAGAGTTTACGTACAGCTAACACGATTTCTCTAGTATATCAACAATATGTTTTCGGCTTTTAAAATTTATCGAACTTTAAATTAAAAATTCAAACTATTCAAACTGATCTCTTTAATGAGAGCTTCGTTTCCATATTAAAAAAAAAATTCAAATTTATTTACTATCAAGTCAAGTAGTCAAAAAATGACCAAATAGTGCATTAAAATACATACAAAATCCTTCATATTTTGACCACTTGATTTAATAGTAAATAAATTCGAAACTTAAATATTTTTATATGAAAACAAAGCTCTTGTTAAGAACATTGGTTTGAATGATTTAGATTTATCATTTGAAACCTATTTGATATATTTTAGAGGCCAGAAGCATATTGTTGATATACTAGTAAAAACGTGTTAGCTGTACTATATATATATATGAGTAGAACTAGGGTGCTCTTAAGCTCACCAAAGTTTTGGTGAGCTTAACTCTAAAACTCATCAAATCGATTTCAAATAATGAATCCGAATAGTTGAAACCTGCCTACCTTATGTGTGATGCATGCATCTACATGTGAAATTTTTAAACATTCGAATTAATTTAGTATAAAGTAAAGCGGTCAAAATTAGTAGGTTAATAAATTAATTTTAGTGCATTCATTTTTTGAACGTTTTTTGACCGCTTGACTTTATATTAAATTAATTCGAATGTTTAAAAATTTCACATGTAGATGCATCACACATAAGGTAGGCGGATTTCAACAGTTCGTATTCATTATTTGAAATCAATTTTATGAGTTTTAGAGTTAAGCTCACCAAAACTTTGGTGAGCTTAAGAGCACCCTAGTTCTTACAACAATTTTTGAGTTACAACAAGTTACAACAATAATTTTTTATATTTTCAAAGTCTGAATCATTGATCCAAACTGTTAGATGTGATTTCTACAATAAAATATGCTTCGAGACCAATTTTACATTTTTTGGAATTTTTTATTTATTTATTAAGATAGGTACAAAAACTAGTTAAATCCAGATCATTGAATTTTGTACCCATCTTAATAAATAGTAAATTTTTTTTTAAAATGTAAAATTTAATTTGAAAGCACATTTTATTGTGAAAGTCACGTCTAATGGTTTGGATCGATGATTTGGACTTTGAAAATATAAAAAATACTTGTTGTAACTTGATCCCCCTCTCTCTCTCTCTCTCTCTATCTCTCTATCTATCTATCTATATATATATATATATATATATATATATATATATATATATATATATATATATATATATATATATATATATAGAGTGTGGCTAATTTGCTACCGGAAGCACTTCGACCGAGGTGCTTCCGGGTCTATATTAGCATATGTGATGTTCAAACAACAAATCCAAACCTTTAGTTGTTTAATCTATATTAAATCTACTTGGAGACCAAATTTTACATTTTTTGGAATTTTTTTACTATTTATTGAGATGGATTGGAAATCGCTGTTTTTATTAAAATTCTGCAGCATAAAAAATAGCGACTCTCAAACCATCTTAATAAATAGTAAAAAAAAATTCAAAAAATATAAAATTTGGTCTCCAAGTAGATTTTAATATAGATTAAACATCTAACGGTTCGGATTTGTTGTTTGAACATCACATATGCTAACATAGCCCCGAAAGCACCTCGGTCGAAGTGCTTCCAGTAGCAAATTAGCCACACTATGTATATATAGAGGAATATGCTAGCATGCTATGCATAGCATAGAACCCCTCCATGCAATGACTTGGATTTTGAGTTTCCAAAATCCTAATGGTCGATTCGAACCGTTGTTCTCCATATTAATATGTGTTTGGAGACCAAATTTTACATTTTTTGGAATTTTTTTTACTATATCTTTAGATTTATTGAAAATTGCTGTTTTCAGCAAATTTGGACCATAAAAAAACAGCGATTTGCAATAAATCTAAAGAAATAGTAAAAAAATTCCAAAATATGTAAAATTTGGTCTCCAAACACATATTAATATGGAGAACAAGATGAACGGTTCGGACAGACCATTAGGATTTTGGAAACTCAAAATCCAAGCCGTTGCATAGAGGGGTTCTATGCTATGCATAGCATGCTAGCATATTCCTATATATATATATATAGAAAGAGAGAGAGAGAGAGAGAGAGAGAGAGAGAGAGTCCGACTAATGTCATAACGTTACAATTTCAGTCTAAGTTATAGCGAGTCAGTTTTGAGGTTTTAAAGTTCGAATAACCGATCTGAACCACTCAACACAATCTCCATATTAATATGTGCTTGGAGACGAAATTTTACATTTTTTGAGATTTTTTTACTATTTATTAAACTACTTTGAAAATCTCTGATCCAACGGCAATAGTAAACCAAAAGACACCGCTGGATCAGCGATTTTCAAAATGTTTTAATAAATAGTAAAAAAAAAATCTCAAAAAATATAAAATTTGGTCTCCAAGCACATATTAATATGGAGAACAAGATGAATGGTTTGGATGGGTTGTTTGCACTTTAAAATCTCAAAAACTGACTCGTTATAACTTAGGCTGAAATTATAATGTTATGACATTAGCCAGGTTTAGGGTTTAGGGTTTAGGGTTTAGGCTTGGGTGCTATGGATAACATAAGGCTATTCCATGCTACGGTCTTAAAAACCTATTGTATAACCTTCAAACTTTAATTTAAATAGCTCAATAAATTGGTTATATAATAAACTTGTAGAATACTAATTTCTACTATTTTTAGAATTTCTTTGCTAATTTATTATGATTTGTTGTGACATGTGTGAAAACAGAGAAATGGGACAATATTTAAAGGTTCAATAATGCCTCCGGCACTACTTGCATATAAAATTATTAAAAAAATGATGCTATGGTTTCAGTTTTGTAGGAGAACTAGTGTAATAGGCCATAGATATTTATATATGTTGAATACAGAAATGACGAGAGAGTAGCATATATTTGAGTAGATTTGTAATGTAAACATATTTATATTATTCATACTTGATAGTCTCTATTCTCTATGGAGCATTAAAAAAAAGGACAAGTGGCAGTACATAAAACACTGAAATGCTGGAAATGCATAAATTTCAGTCTTTTGCTGTTATGCCTAGTTGAAAAATGATATATAGCAGCACCAAAAAGCACCTCCTTGACTTTGACTTAGTAAGACATGATTATTGACTTTTTGGAATTAATCCAATATAGCACACGGCGTTAGAGAGAGAGTGGACGACAGTCATACAGCAGCTGTACGTCAAATGAAATTAATTGAAGTCCATGCATGATTGAATTCACAACCAAATTCTAAATGTGAACTTAAGAAGGTTCACTACTCTTCCTTTCTTATGGAGACGTAATAACTCTAATTAAAACAATTATGTCGGCTATGCATGCATGCCGTTACATTATATACAGGTTAATATATAAAACATGTCGACCAAATGTGTAGGAATTTTTTCAGAAAAAAGGATGCGAGCGATATGCTGGAATATCAACTGTGATCTGGTAAATTAAGAAAAAAAATGTGCAAGTTAAAAATCAATAGGGGTCTAAGAATCATTGTTTTGCGGTATCAGAACGATGCACTGTTAGATAATTTTGGAGAGTTCGCACCTTTCTTAGGGACCTCCGCTCTTCCCTTCAAAGATATCAGAAAAGAATATCAAGTCTCAACTTTTGAGAGTCGGCCGATCGTTTCAAGTCTCCACACTGGTACAAAATAAGTAATTGTACACGGAAATAAACAGGAGAGCTATACGAATTTCTTGCCGTGTAGAATGTGAGGGTTTAGAAATCTCTCAATATTTACACACGGATATTTTATCCGTGTGCGATTATCGAGAGCTACACAGATTATTACATAAACAACTGTGTACAAACGCTTGCCAGCATCACTCTCAAAATAACCGAGCTACACGGATTATTACATAAACAACCGTGTATAATTACTCTTTCTACACGGACATTTAGCTAAATGTCCGTGTAGCTCTTTTATTTTTTTTATGTTTAAATACCTTTCTATACGAACTTTAGTTAAATGTCCGTGTAGAATTATTATTTTTTTTTAATTTTTTTTAATGTTTAAATACCTTTCTACCCGGACTTTAGTTAAATGTCTGTATAGAATTGTCTTTTTTTTCTCTTTTTTTGGTGGCTAGCTTTCGATTTTGTTATTAGTCATTTAAAATTAGAATTTCAAAACAGAGAAACATTAAACAGATGTCTTTTAAACTCATAATTCCAAAAATATATAATAGTATAAATAATTTATGTATACTAAATTATACAAAATTATACAAATCTATATTGAGCATTACAAAATTTAAATTGAAACCGCCTTGTCCACATACATCTAACATCGTCGATCTGCTCCTTGGTATAACACTTTTGCTTTGGTCCATACTACAATTATAATTTGGTATTAGTTAGTGATAAGAAAAGGTAGAAGATTACAATTCATGCAACATATATATATACAAAGCCTTTTGTACATGTAATCTCATGTGATAAAACATAACATATACTTCTCAGGATCCAATACAATGTTTGTATAAAAATTATATTATTGCCACTTAGTAACCACATGATCAAGCTTTGACCCAAATTGCCAAAACTCTTAGTTATGATCTAGTTTGGACCGAAATTTCATACAAACTAAGGCGTATTAGATCCAACATATCAAAAAAGGAGCTCACATGTGATCCATGACATGATGCCTTTTGGTTAAAGATCTTCAACATATTGCATCTCCAATAAGAATCCATTGATCAATATATGTGCATACATAATAGGAAATAAAAATTCTCCTTTAAAATTTTCATCTAAAATTATAAGAAAATATTTATATATAAAATTAGTTGAATTTGTCTAGCTTTTATATGAACCATTGAAAATCAATTTCGTAAAAAAAAAATTATTGCATCTTATATGAATTTACCAAATGATAGTCTTAATAATTCATGACGTGTTTTGCAATTAAAAAAACACAAGCTATCCGGAATCCGTAAATTCAAAATAAAATAGCAAAGTAATTTAAATCGTACAGTTCTGAAGTGCAGACATCTTTAGGCGGAAGTGTTAGTACTAATCTTCAACAGTTTTTCTCAGATCTGATGATGGAGATCTTAGGCGTTTCCTGTACTTCTCACTTTCAAAAAATGGTCCACATTACACTAATTATTTACATTATCTTAACAAATCAAGCATGCATGCATTAATTAATATTGACCTAAATAAGCAATAATAAGCTAGTAATAGAAAAGAGAAATATATATATACACACACACACACACACATGACTAAGCTTAGCAAGATAGAGAGAAGAAATACAAATTAACTTCAAAGATCTCAGATCCTAGCTCCTTGTGCACAGAAATCAAAATGGCACTACTGGAAGGAGAGAGAGAGAGAGAGAGAGAGAGAGAGAGAAAGAAAGAGAGAGAGAGAGTATTAATTGATCGAAACGGCGCTGCTGGAAGGAGAAGGTCTTTTATATAACAAAAACCCTAGAATAACCTTTCTACACGGATTTTTACTTAAAAATCCGTGTAGCTCTCTCAAGGCTTTCTATACTGTTATTTAAATAATAATCCGTGTACAATTTTCACCTTTCTACACGGCTCTTTATTAAACATCCGTGTTGCTCTCTCAAGCTTTCTACACTGCTATTTAAACAAACATCCGTGTACAATTCTTACCTTTCTACACAGTTCTTGAATAAATATCTGCGTAGCTCTCTTAAGACTTTCTACAATGGTATTTAAATAATAATCCGTGTATAGTTCCTAATAAATGTCCGTGTAGCTCTCTCAAGGCTTTCTACACTGATTTTTTAATAAACATCCGTGTAGAGATCCCACAGATATTTTGGGCTTTCAAAAAATTATAATTTCTCCACGGTTTTTAGGTAAAATTATCAAATCCGTGTACAATGTGCAGTGTACAATGACTTTTTTTGTAGTAGTGCCATCTTGACATCTTCGTCTCCATCTTTGTTCATCTGGTCTTTTTCACTTTGCTTCATTTGAGTGGATAATTATATTTGATGAATCTGATTATCACTCGAAGCTTCGCCTCGCCCCATTCAAGCATGTGCTTCCGTTGAACAAATCTGACCACCACTCGTCGTTTCATCTTGCTTCACTCTAACCGAGTAGGTGCTTCCGTCTAATGGATCTGGTCATCGCTCTTCGATCTGCCTCAATTCTCTAGGTTCGATTGAGGGTGTTGTAAATTTGTTTCCCCTCAAAATATCTAATATAACTATATATGAATAAGGTACGCATTGTTATGATTGTGGTGATGATGATGAATATGTTGTCTCCTTGATCTTTTTCTCCCTCTTTCTCTCTTCCTCCTATCCTTCTTCTCTCTCCCGATGTTACTCTAGTGAGGTGATTGTCTTGGTCTAGCTAATTTAGTTTCTGAGCTGGTTCAATTCAGTGCCTTCTCGATTAAGTGGTGATTGTCCTGATCTGATTGATTCAGTTCTCTGTCCGGTTTTAATTCAGTGTCTCTTCGGCTGAGTGGTGACAGTCCTAGTCCAGTTGATTCAGCTTCTGGTCCAGTTTGATTCAGCGCCTCACAGGTGCACATTCTTCTAGGTAATGTCGACAAGGTGTAGTCATACTCGCTCGAATGCTACAATTGCATATCAAGAGAAGAGAATAAATAGACCCTGTGACTTGCTAATCTAGCGTGAACTAGGCATTTCACAACTAATGGTTTTAGTTTTTCTCTTTTCTTTAATTTTTAGCAGTGAAAGATTTTACAAGTAATTCAATGTACAGGATGTCATCTTTGTATAATTATATATCTACGTTGAAACAAACTTGTAATTTGATCTGATGTTTTAATGCAATTGCTTAAGGAGTTAGAGACGAAAAAGAGAGAAATATATCATTATTTTATGCTCTCGAGGAGGTAGAGATGAAAAAGAGAGAAATATATCACTTCTTTTAAGTGAGGTGTTAGAAATAGATTAATTTCTGTTATAGAGTCTGTTACAATACTGTTATGGCTGTTAACATAGTGATTAGGGATGTTTGACTGTAAGGCTACGGCTATATAAACAGCACCGATGTATCATTGATTCTATGATGAAATACAATACTTTGATTCATTTCTCTATTATATATTCTCTATTCTATTATGGTGCCTAAAAAATTAAGAGTGATAAAATGGAGTGTAGGAAGGAGAGGCGGCTAGAGTTAATCGTCTTTTTTTTTAATTTTTGTTTGCTTCATTGAGTCAAAATTAGTAGTTTTTATTATTGTACCTCTTTACCAATAATACTTAAATTGTATAAATTTAATTATTAGAATATCTAAATGTACAGTAACATATGTATATATCTATTTCTTTTATTAATATTGTTTTTAAAATACATATTAGAAATGGTCAAAATTAGAGGTCCCTCCAGCAATGAATGAATGAATGAATGAATGATATATCTTATCTCCCTGCTTGACTTTGATTTCAACGTGGGCGTCTAAACTAGAAGAGTCGCCACTAGATACCTTGTGGTTGGCCGTTGGACGACAGCTCAATTTCAATTTCAATTTCAATTTCCAATCCCCTGGAAAATGTGGAGCAATGTCAGAATTGATGTTGTAACAAGTCTCAGACATTTTGAGTCTTGGGAAATATTTCTTATTGTTTGAGAGAGAGAGAGAGAGAAAGAATGAGGTTATGGTATAATGGTAATATGCATATTACATGTCAATCTGAACTATTAATCTATATTTGTATGGATATATATATTTATTTACAAAGATCAAATAATCGATGTAAACTGTTAAATATTATTTTCATATACAATCTTTATAGACCAAAATTTATATCTTTTTGAATTTGTTTTACTACTCCTTTTTTGATAGATATAAAATCAATTGAGTTAAAAATTCTAGACCAGACATTCTATCTATTTAAAAATATACTTTTTAAATAGATAGAATGTCACTATTTTAATAGAATTTTTAATCAGCATAGATTGACTATTTTAATATTGAATACAGAGATATGAGTCTATAGTATGGGCTGCTCTGTAATATACATATTACCATAATCTCACTCTTTGAGAAATATCTGGCATTTGATTTGAACTGTTCAATTCGTGTCGGAATTTATGCATCCAATTTGATTTTTGTGGACAATTTACAATTAACTTTTACACAAATCTCAACCGAAATCGAACAGTTTAGATTGACTATCAGACCGCATTTGATATGTTGCCCGTTGAAAGTTCTTCGATTATTTTTTTAGGTTTATTATTATGTCCTGTGGGGCCATCTGATCAGATATACGCAACACGGTACCGCATGTTGGTGCCTTCTCAAGGGATGATATGATTTAAAGCTAAGTCAACATTGGTCACCTCAATCATTTTCTTTTTCCATTTTTTAATGTTTCTAACTTTCACCTATAAAAGACAGTATTAATGTGACTCTTATCAACATTTTAATATTTTCTTTTTCTGGTTTGAAATTTAATTTTGCATTGGCAATTCAAGATCCAATTATATCTGTCCTTTGCGTAATGTTTTTTAAAATTAAAAAAAAAGGATAAATCTTATCAGCAAAAAAATTGGTAAAAGTTGCTCTAAAAAAGAAAGATATCAAACATTAATAATGAGGTACTACTAAAAAAATTGATAGTGATGGGACTGATAACATCCCATGGTAATTTCTTAAAAAACAATATTATATGATGTGGAACATATTGTTCGAAATAGAATATATATATGAGTTGGACTAAAATGAGTCATGGAATAAAATGAATTTGTGCTCCATGGCACTATATTTTTATTTTGAAAATTCAAACGACCGATTCAAACTGCTCAACATGATCTCCATATTGAAATGTGCATGGAGACAAAATTTATATTTTTTTAGAATTTTTTTACTATTTATTAAGACACTTTGAAAATCGCTGATCCAATGGTTTCGAAATTTTTACTGTTTTTTATTGTTTACAGTAAAAAAATAATTTTCAAAATTGCTTAATAAATAGTAAAAAAATTTCAAAAAATATAAAATTTAGTTTCCAAGCACATTTCAATGTGGAGAACATATTGGAAGGTTCGAATCGGTTGTTTGAATTTTTAAAATGAAAATATAGCATGGAGTACAAATGCGTTTTACTCCATGGCTCACCCAAGTCAACCTCATATATATATATATATAGAGTGGGGTTAAAATGCACCCTCATTTTTGTGCTCCAAACGTGCACCCTTCCCTCGTTTCTTCATTTTCAAAGTTCAAATAGTTGATTTGAATCTACCAACATGTTCTACATATTAAAATGTGCTTGGAGACCAAATTTTACATTTTTTGGAAATTTTTTACTAATTTTTCAGAATTTTTTATTAAACTTAACAATAATAAAAAATTCAGCACAGTGATGATTTTCAAAAATTCTGAAAAAATAGTAAAAAATTTTCAAAAAATGTAAAATTTGGTTTCCAAGCACATTTTAATATGTATAACACGTTGGTAGATTCAAATCAACTATTTGAATTTTAAAAATGAACAAACGAGAAGAGGGTGCACATTTGGAGCACAAAAAGAAGGGTGCATTTTAACCCCACTCATATATATATATATATATAGAGAGAGAGAGAGAGAGAGAGATGGGCTATGGTGAGTTGCGAAGTAAAACACATTTATACTTCATGCCGTATTTTCATTTTGAAAGTTCAAATGACCGATCTGAACCATTAGCTGTTTAATCCATATTGAAATGTGCTTGGAGACCAAATTTTACATTTTTTTGGAATTTTTTTACTATTTATTAAGCATTTTTGAAAATTGCTGTTTTGCTGTGAACAGTAAAAACAGTAAAATTTTCTGGACCATCAGATTAGCGACATTCAAAATTGCTTAATAAATAATAAAAAAATTCCAAAAAAATGTAAAATTTGGTCTCCAAGCACATTTCAATATGGAGAACAAGATGAACAATTCGGATCGACGTTTTGAACTTTAAAATCGTAAAATATGAGCGTGAAGTAAAATAGTCGCTTTACTTCTCAACTCACCGTAGCCCATCTCTATATATATATATATAGAGAGAGAGATATGGGCAAAAATGAGCCATGGAGTAAAACAAGTTTTTACTCCATGACACTATATTTTTATTTTAAAAATTCAAACAACCGATCCGAACCGCTCAACACGTATCTCCATATTGAAATGTGCTTGGAGACCAAATTTTATATTTTTTGGAATTTTTTTACTATTTATTAAGCCACTTTGAAAATTGCTGATCTGATGATCTAGAAATTTTTACTGTTTTTTACTGTTCACAATAAAACAACAATTTTCAAAATTGCTTAATAAATAGTAAAAAAATTTCAAAAAATATAAAATTTAGTTTTCAAGCACATTTCAATATAGAGAACATGTTGGAAGGTTCGAATCAGTTGTTTGTATTTTCAAAATGAAAATATGGCGTGGAGTACAAACGTGTTTTATTCTATGGTTCACTGTAGCTTATATATATATATATATATGAGGAGGGATCAAGTTACAACAATTTTTGAGTTACAATAAATTACAACAACAATTTTCTATATTTTCAAAGTCCAAATCGTCGATCCAAACCATTAGATGTGATATCTACAATAAAATGTGCTTGGAAACCAAATTTTACCTTTCTTGGAATTTTTTTACTATTTATTAAGATGGATACAAAAACTAGTCAAATTCAAACCATTGAATTTTGTACCCATCTTAATAAATAGTAAAAAAGTACCAAAAAATATAAAATTTGGTCTCCAAGTACATTTTATTATGGAGATCACATCTAACGGTTTGGATCGACGATTTGGACTTTGAAATTGTAGAAAATGGTTGTTGCAACTTGATCCTTCCTCTCTCTCTCTCTCTCTCTCTCTCTCTCTATATATATATATATATATATATATATATATGAATATAATGTTCATTAAACTAGTAACCAGTGTTGTAAATAACGGTATGCGGTCGTCGGACAGATAGGGGTACCACCAAGCGATTAATCGGTATGTGACAGATTATTTAGAATTATGCGGACAATTTAACGTTTTTACACACACACATACACACACACACATATATATATAGAGAGAGAGATGGGCTACGGTGAGTTGCAAAGTAAAACACGTTTCTACTTCACGTCGTATTTCTATTTTGAAAGTCCAAACGACCGATCCGAATCATTAGATGTTTAATTCATATTGAAATGTGCTTGGAGACCAAATTTTATATTTTTTGGAATTTTTTTACTATTTATCAAGCATTTTTGAAAATTGCTGTTTTGCTGTGAACAGTAAAAAACAGTAAAATTTTCTAGACCATCAGATCAGCGACTTTCAAAATTACTTAATAAATAGTAAAAAATTCCAAAAAATATAAAATTTGGTCTCCAAGCACATTTCAATATAGAGAACAAGATGAACGGTTCGGATCGACGTTTTGAACTTTAAATCGCAAAATATGAGCGTGAAATAAAATAGTACCTTTACTTCGCAACTCACCGTAGCCCATCTCTCTCTCTCTCTCTCTCTCTCTATATATATATATATATATAGAGAGAGAGAGAGAGAGAGAGATGGGCTACGGTGAGTTGCGAAGTAAAACGCGTTTCTACTTCACACCATATTTTATTTTGAAAGTCCAAACAACTGATTCAAACCGTTAGATGTGATCTTGTCACACCCCAAATCCCGGGTATGACAGCCTGCTGCGTATATTTATTAAGACATATATATGCAAGGCAGTGGATCTTTTATATGCATTACCAATAACACCATTACATAATAACCACATCCCTTTATTCCTTACAAGATTTTTCTAGACAGAATACGTCAAACTATAATTTAGAATTG
Source organism: Carex pumila (assembly GCA_033356055.1). Taxonomy (NCBI): domain Eukaryota; kingdom Viridiplantae; phylum Streptophyta; class Magnoliopsida; order Poales; family Cyperaceae; genus Carex; species Carex pumila. Next base: position 608,145 of record JARJHM010000090.1, read on the forward strand.
TGTCACACCCCAAATCCCGGGTATGACAGCCCGCCGCATATATTTATTAAGACATATATATATATATATATATATATATATATATACACGCAAGGCATTGGATGTTTTATATGCATTACCAATAACACCATTATATATTAACCACATCCCTTTATTCCTTACAAGATTTATCTGACAGAATACGACAAACTATAATTTAGAATTATCTTCCGCATCATGTCAGTTTCAACCACCCAAATCCCCAATTTCATGTGGTTATGCTGTCAGATGCAATCCAGAACCGTCTCTCTGTATTCGTGTAATAAACCTAAAAATGACCCAAATGGAGGGGGTGAGAATAAATTCTCAGTGTGAAATTTGCCACAGTTAGATTATTGGACTTGCAATCAAACTCCATATTCAAAAATGAAATCCAAACCATAGCAATTCAAATCAATTCATATTCATAATAATAAAAAGGAATGCGCATGCTCGACAACAAATAATAAAACCGGATCACGATTCACGGAATTTCAAGGTGAATTTCAAACACAATATGTATTTGGCTTAACTCGACACATTAGGGCTTGTAATAACTACATATGTTCTTTCGAGCTGGACCCTTTATCAAACCCACATCTGTAGGGTTACTGGCACCTACAGATGGCCCACCGAGCTAGACCCTTTATCTGACACCCATCTGTAGCTGTTTGGCTTAACCATTTCCTAAGGTGTGGTTACAAGTCACCTATACAGGTCAACTGGACAAAAATGCAATCACACGGAATCAAAGTCAGCCAACAGGTCAACGCATAAGTCAGCAGCGTCACCTTAATTCAGCCACCTAAACAGGTCGGTCTGGCAAATTCGTAACAGGTCAACGCATAAGTCAGCAGCGTCACCTTTATCCATCCACCTAAACAGGTCGGCCTGGCAAATTCATAACAGGTCAACGCATAAGTCAGCAGCGTCACCTTTATCTAGCCACCTATATAGGTCGGCCTGGCAAATTCAGAAAGAAGTCAACGTTTAGGTCACTGTCACCTTATCCAGCCACCTAAACAGGTCGGCCTAGCAGATTCATTCACACAAAGAACAATTAATAGAAATAATCAATCAATAACCATACCAACATGCCAAATAACCTTAACCGAACAATTCAGTCATTCTCATTTATGCAAGAATCAATATGCAGCATGAATTCCAAAATATGCAACAATTAAGCATTCAACATGACAAAAGAATAAACAGTTTAATTCCTGAAAATGAAATATCAAACAAGTCCAAGAATCCCGCACCTGATTACGACGAGCGTACTGTTTAATTAAGGATCAGACGTCTCGAAGTGTCCCGCAAGGTCTTGCTCGACCTAGTCAACATCTATATCAACATGTACACTTAATTTAAATCTTTGTTTGACGATTTATCTGCTTACTTGAGTGATATTACTTTCTTTATACTTTCCTTACCATAATCTTATTTCAAATGCCAAATCAAAATCTAATTCATAAATCATATACATGGCCGGCCACCATTTCAAACAAATCATTTCTTACATTTTAGTCCCTTTATTTCATACAAATCACAATGGTCATATATTTTACAATTCAGACCCTTAATAGAAATTATTTTGCAATATAGTCCCTTATACTTAATTTATTAGGGCAAATCAATCAAGTCGGGAAAATCAACAACTCGTACTTCGATAATTAGTCAATTCAAGTGCTACAACATTAATCGATTCATCAAGACAAATAAAGAATTTTAGAAATTATTTTAGAAATTACCCGAAAGAGAGAATGTCAAAGGAGAATGGTCGATTTCGAGGGTTTCGCCTCGCTTCACCTTGCAGCCGTCTCACTCGAGCACAAGCAACCACCATAGCAACCGTAAGAAAGCACCCGCAAGCAACAAGGACAAACCCCCAATTTCTAGGGTTTCGGATTCTCACGAGTTTAGAGGCAAACGGTGCAAAAGAGGAAGAGATAAATTGGAAGATGAGGCCTACAGGTTAGAAAGAGAAGAGATGAAAATTTTGGTGGTGGTGGCGGGGGTCAGCGAGAGAGGAGCAAGGGGTGGTGCGGAGGGGCAGGGGAGGCAGAAAAAGAGAGAGAAGGGGCGGGTGGTGGGGTTTCACGGATCGAGAAGAAGAGATGAGAGAGTGGGGCGGGTCTGGTGGGCTCGCCAGCGACGGAAGAGGGGAGGGGGCGGAGCTCACATCAGGCAGGGAAAGGAAATGAAGTGGGAGAGGAAGAAACACAGGATTTAGGCAAATAAATACTCAGAATCATTGTATAAAATGTTATAACGTTTTGGTAAATCGTTATAACGATTCAGCTGGTGAGAAACGCAAAAAACCTAATTTACAGATTTGTTAACATTATAACGTTTTGGTAAATCGTTTTGGTTCTCGGAACAATTCAATTTACTGAATTGTTAAACCCTAATTTGGTCAAAACCTCAAATTTGCCGTTAAATGTTCTAGTAATTTCAGATCAAGAGGCAACCCTACCGATTACAAGTCTAACCAATTGGATTAAACTTATCAATTCACAATTATGCCCAATTTCAGTTTTGGCACGAAAACCCTAAAATAAGAAATCCGAAATCGAGAGGAAATCGGGAAAGAATCGGCAAACAAATGGTCAAAGAAGCTCAAGGAGCTAGTTTACAAGCAATTCGAACACAAATCTCGGGTTTAAAACGAAAACCCGAGCAATCGAGAAATTCGAGATTTTAGAGAGAAACGGGAAGAGAAAAGAATACTGAATAGGAGAGCTAGGAGAGATCCACAGCTGCTTGCTTGGTTCCAACTTCGATTTCTCGCAACAATCGGGGGTTTGAGTGGAACGGGAAACTCTCTCACTGTTTTTCTCCTCTCTTAGCAGAATATCACTTGAAAATGGGAAGGAAATGAAGTGAGAGAGAGAGAGCAAAGGAATTATACAAATAAGCCCTCAGATCATCCAATGCGGGTCGCCCAACCGTACTAGATCTGAGTGGGGACGCACTCAGCACTTGGCTGAGCCTTCCAGTGCCTTCCAGAGGAAAAGAACAGGTGTTGGTGCGGGTCCTCCACCCGCACTCCATACTTAGTCAAATTTTCATGAAAACGACACTGAACAAAGGAAATGTCTGAGCATAATGTGGACGCACTCAATTTCAGTGTGGGTCAGCCACCCGCACTCAGCACTTAGACATATTTTCAGCAGCTTGGAAAACACAGAAAAGAATATCCCAGTGCGGGTGCACTCAGTCCTGTGCAGACGCACTCAGTACTTAGAATTTCAGGAACTTAAATCAACACAAAAAGATCATGAGTGCGGACGCACTGATATCCAATGCGGGTCAACCCATCCGCACTCATTTGTTAGTCAAATTCTGGAAAAATTCAGCCAATACAAAATTTCTCAGTGCGGACGCACTGGCATGATTCAGAACATAATCAACAAGGAAACTGGAGCCAGTGCGGATCAACCATCCGCACTCACCACCAGTGCGGACGCACTGGACCTATACAGGTTTAGAACTTTGAAATTTCGACGCGGTTTCGATTCATTCTTAATTTACTTATTTAGAGGAACCTTAATTAAGGTTTAAATGTCTATTTCGTTAGAACGATTTTCAATTCTTGTCTTTGAACTTTCAAAATTTAAGTGTTAAAACTTTGTAACGTAACATATCTCCATATTGAAATGTGCTTGGAGACCAAATTTTATATTTTTTGGAATTTTTTTACTATTTATTAAGTAATTTTGAAAACTGCTGTTTTGCTGTAAAAAAAACAGTAGAAATTTATGGACCATCAGATCAGCGATTTTCAAAATTGCTTAATAAAAATAGTAAATTTTTTCCAAAATATGTAAAATTTGGTCTCCAAGCACATTTCAATATGGAGATCATGTTGTGCTATTCGAATCAGTCATTTGGATTTTTAAATCACAAAATATAAGCGTGAAATAAAATAGTCGTTTTACTTTGCAACTCATCGTTGCCCATCTCTCTCTCTCTCTGTAAATATATATATAGATAGATATATATAGATAGATATATCGATCCGAACCATTAGATATTTAATCCATATTGAAATGTGCTTGGAAACCAAATTTTACATTTTTTAGAATTTTTTTACTATTTATTAAGCATTTTTTTAAATTGTCATTTTGCTGTGAACAGTAAAAAACAATAAATTTAGTGGACCATCAGATCAGCGACTTTCAAAATTGCTTAATAAATAGTAAAAAAATTCTAAAAAAAATGTAAAATTTGGTCCCCAAGCAAATATTAATATGGAAAATAAGATGAACAGTTCGGATCGATCGTTTGGACTTTGAATCCGTGATTTGTAGTGCAATGCACAAAGGGGTCCATGCATTGCAATGCACCATAGCCCATCTCTCTCTCTCTATATATATAGATAGATAGATAGAGATAGGCTACGGTGAGTTGCGAAATAAACCGACTATTTTACTTCACGCTCATATTTTGTTATTTTAAAGCTCAAAAGGTGGATCCAAACTGTTCATCTTGTTCTCCATATTGAAATGTGCTTGGAGACCAAATTTTACATTTTTTGGAATTTTTTTACTATTTATTAAGCAATTTTGAAACTCGCTGATCTGATGGTCCAGAAAATTTTACTGTTTTTTATTGTTCACAGCAAAACAACAATTTTCAAAAATGGTTAATAAATAGTAAGAAAATTCTAAAAAATGTAAAATTTGGTCTCCAAGCACATTTCAATATGGATTAAATATCTAACGGTTTGGATCCGTCGTTTGGACTTTCAAAATAAAAATACGGCGTGAAGTAGAAATGCATTTTACTTTGCAACTCACCGTAGCCCATCTCTAGATAGATAGATATATATATAAGCTGTGGCTAAATTGCTGCTGGCAGCAGTTCTGCCCAAGTGCTGCCGGGGTTATATTTAGCCGTGTGATGTCCAAACAACAAATCCAAATCGTTAGATGTTTAATCTATATTATAATCTACTTGGAGCCCAAATTTTACATTTTTTGGAGTTTTTTTTACTATTTATTAAGCTGGTTTGAAAATCGCTGATTTCAATGTTGTAGAAAATTACTTTAATCAGTGGTTTTCAAACCAGCTTAATAAATAGTAAAAAAATTCCAAAAAATGTAAAATTTGGTTTCCAAGTAGATTATAATATAGATTAAACATCTAATGGTTTGGATTTGTTGTTTGGACATCACAAAATAAATAAAAAAGCGGCAGCACCTCTGGCTAAAATGCTGCCGACAGCAAATTAGCCGGACCCTATATATATATATCTATCTATATATATATATCTATATCTATATATATATATATATATATATATATATATATAGATATATATATATATATATATATATATATATAGGAATATGCTAGCATGCTATGCATAGCATAGAGCCCCTCCATGCAACGCCTTGGATTTTGACTTTTCAAAATCCTAATGGTCGATCTGAACTATTCATCTTGTTCTCCATATTAATATGTGTTTGGGGACCAAATTTTACATTTTTTGGAATTTGTTTACTATTTCTTTAGATTTATTGAAAATCGCTGTTTTCTGCAAATCTGGACCATAAAACAGCGATTTTCAATAAATCTAAAGAAATAGTAAAAAAATTCCAAAAAATGTAAAATTTGGTCCCCAAATACATATTAATATGGAGAACAAGATGAACAGTTCGGATCGACCGTTAGGATTTTGAAAAGTCGAAATCCAAGGCATTGCATGGAGGGACTCTATGCTATGCATAGCATGCTAGCATATTCCTATATATATATATATATAGAGAGAGAGAGAGAGAGAGAGAGATGGGCTATGGTGCATTGCAATGCATGGAGGGATTTGTGCATTGGACTATAAATCTAAATTTCAAAATCCAAATGGCCGATCCAAACCATTCTTCTTGTTCTCCATATTAATATGTGATTGGAGACCAAATTTTACATCTTTCTGATTTTTTTTACTATTTATTAAGTATTTTACAAAATTGTCGATTCAACGGTGGTTGCTGATTTTACTGTTTTGTTAAGCCACCGTTGGATCAACAATTTTGTAAAATACTTAATAAATAGTAAAAAAAATCAGAAAAATATAAAATTTGGTCTCCAAGCACATATTAATATGGAGAACAAAATGAACAGTTTGGATTGGTCATTTGGATTTTGAATTTTAGATTTATGTTCCAATGTACAAACCCCTCCATGCATTGCAATGCACCATAGCTCATCTCTCTCTCTCTCTCTCTATATATATATTGACTAATGTGCATTTGAAAATATATGAGCTATAATACATACAGTCAAATTTGACCTTTTAAAATCCAAACGGTCGATCCGAACCGTTCATCTTGTTCTCCACATTAATATGTGCTTGGAGACCAAATTTTACATTTTTCTAAATTTTTTTTTATTTATTAAGTATTTTACAAAATTATTGATCCAATGGTGGCTGCTGATTTTACTGTTTTGTTAAGTCACTATTGGATCAACAATTTTGTAAAATACTTAATAAATAGTAAAAAAATTCAGAAAAATGTAAAAATTTGGTCTCCAAGCACATATTAATGTGGAGAACAAGATGAACGGTTCGGATCGACCGTTTGGATTTTAAAATGTCAAATTTGACTGTATGTATTTCAGCTCATATACATTCGAATGAACATTCTATTACATGAGGAGGGATCAAGTTACAACATTTTTTGAGTTACAAGTTACAACAAGCTTTTTTTAAATTTTCAAAGTCCAAATCATCGATCCAAACCGTTAGATATGATCTCTACAATAAAATGTGCTCGGAGACCAAATTTTACATTTTTTGGAAATTTTTTACTATTTCTTAAGATGGGTACAAAAACTAGTCAAATTCATACCATTGAATTTTGTACCCATCTTAAGAAATAGTAAAAAAGTTCCAAAAAATATAAAATTTGGTCTCCAAGCACATTTTATTGTAGAGATCACATCTAACGGTTTGGATCGACGATTTGGACTTTCAAAATGAAAAAAAGCTTGTTGTAACTTGTTGTAACTTGATCCCTCCTCCTATTATATATATATATATATATATATATATATATATAGAGGTTGATTTGGTGAACCATGGAGTAAAACGCGTTTATACTCCACGCCATATTTTCATTTTGAAAATCCAAACAACTGATTCGAACCTTCCAACATGTTCTCCATATTGAAATGTGCTTGGAAACTAAATTTTACATTTTTTGGAATCCTTTTACTATTTATTAAGCAAGTTTGAAAATTGTTGTTTTGCTGTGAACAGTAAAAAACAGTAAATGGACCATTGGATTAGCGATTTTCAAAGTGGCTTAATAAATAGTAAAACAAATTAAAAAAAATGTAAAATTTGGTCTCCAAGCACATTTCAATATGGAGATCATGTTGAGCGGTTCGGATCGGTCGTTTGAATTTTCAAAATAAAATATAGTGCCATGGAGCACAAACTCATTTTACTCCATGGCTCATTTTAGCCCAACTCTTATATATATATAGAGAGAGAGAGATGTGCTATGGTGCATTGCAATGTATAGACTCTTTTGTACATTGAACTATAAATCACCGGATTCAAAGTCCAAATAACCGATCCAAACCGTTCATCTTGTTCTCCATATTAATATGTGTTTGGAGACCAAATTTTACATGTTTTGAAATTTTTTTACTATTTTTTTAGATTTATTGAAAATCGTTGTTTTCAGACAAATCTGGACCATAAAAAAACAGTGATTTTTAATAAATCTAAAAAAAAGTAAAATAAAAAAAATGTAAAATTTGGTCTTCAAATACATATTAATATGAAGAACAAGATTAACGGTTTGGATCGGTTATTTGGACTTTGAATCCGGTGATTTATAGTCTAATGTACAAAAGAGGCTATACATTGTAATGCACCATAGTCTAACTCCCTCGATATATATCATAATTTATTAAAAGTAATTGATTTCACTCATTAAACTTATCAAATAAACTTAATTTCATTATTATAATATGACATTGCACTTATTTTTTTTTAACTCAGAAACATTTTACATGTGTCAGTAATACATTTATTTAATAAAAAAAATTCAAGAGTTAAAGTTTTTTCAAATACTAATAACATATTATGTGAAAGAAATGAAAAATTTCAATATAAAATCACTAAATTTAGTTTATAATAACAACTTAATTTTATAAATAAATATGTCGTACTATTTGAAAAAATTACATCAGTAATTAGTAAGAAAAATACATGATAAATAAATAGAAGAAAAATTATATATTATTTATTAACTCATTGAAATTTTGCAAATTTAACTTTCTACTTTATATTTCTTTTACAAATAAGCCCATGATATTTTCAACAGTCGTACCAGTAATCAGAGTAAACTGGTACTGATAAGTACCAATATTCATATTTCATCAACTACCTTCTAAACACATCAATTCATGAATAATCTTAAATAACAAAGAAAACATTAGAAATACCCCGATATAATCCATTTCAGTTATATATCGAGAGATACGACTAGCTAGGTTTTAAGCTCAAAATTAAAACTCGATAATTCAATCCATTTTATGAACCCCATATCCCCCAACAAATTTCAATTAATCCAGCAAAAATAAGAAAAAGGGTTATTGCAGCCAAATTATAAACTATCATATCATATCCAATTTTAAAGACAATGATATATAAGAGAGAGATCTCAAGCAAATCATTTAACACACATGATTAACGGTTTTAAATTCATGAGTTACCACAAGATTAAACTTTACATTTGAATTTGTTCCATCATTTTCTCAAACCCTAGATTGATTAATAGAGAAACAAAATAGGGATAACAAGGGATATACCCAGTGCTAGCTATACATCACAACCGAGAGCAATCGAGGAGAAATAACAAGACAATCCGTGAATTTGCTCAAACGAGAGAGAGAGATTCATTTTCCAGGTTGTCTCACAAAGATAAAAAGGAATTCTAAATTCATTAGAGAGAGAGCGAGAGACAGAAGCTTCAAGAAGAAGAATTAGAGAGGTTCTGACGGTGAATAATCAAATACATTGCATGGAAAATAAATATGGGTCCCATGCCTATTTTACAAAACAATCCTTCAAGCTTCAAAATTTTCTTTAAAAACTAAACCCACGTGTAAATATTATTCCTTCTCAATATTTTAATCACTATATACTATCCACTTAATAAAATTCTTATACAATGCAATTTATTCCATTTTTAGTTTCAAATTATACAAATACATGTATTTAAAACTTTAATTAACCTTATGTATTTTTTTACAATCTGTTAAGTCCCTCATTTCAATTTTCATCAAACTTTTGAACTATTCTTTTGGTTAAATATATATTCAAATGATTTGTTTTCCATGCTTAAGATAAAATTAACTTAATTATCTTGCTAATATATACCAAATATGCTACATATTCTTTGAAGGTAACATTTTTTTTTTACAGAAAAATACATTCACACATTTTTGTAATTTATTTTCACTTATTAATTTCATGTAGCATTTTTCATAATGTTACACAAATACAAGCGCAGTTCATTGATATGTTGGGCGAAATAAATGCGAGAATGGTGTATCGGTTAAAGTTAGTTTATAGCTAGAAGTAAAATACCCAAATATGTATCTTGAGATGACATTTTTGTTATTATTAATGTAAAATTCAAAGATAAATATAATGTTATATGAAAGCTCTCTTTGAATTGTGTATTTTTATTTTATATTATAGTTATATTTTATATTATAAATATGAGAATATTTTTTATTCATATTAAAAAAACTGTTATATTAATGTTTAATTGCAACAATATATTTATTAGGTCAGTATATCAATTGCATTAAAATATTTTATCATTGTATTAGATTTGTTAATTGAAATCATATCAATGGTTACAATAGATTTTGATACGGTTGCAATATATTTTGATTTGTATTTTTGAAAACAAAATTTTTGTTACGATACACTCATTTCTTAGATTTAATAACAATCTTTATTAAGTTGCAATAAATTATTGCTACACATTTCTTACAACTAAAATGTGGTTGCATTTAATTAACAAATTGCAACCATTCATTTTGTTGGAATATGCTACCTTATTACAACTATTATTTTTGTTGCGTTAAATATTAAATAACAACTATTTATTTGATTGCATCAAATTATTGCTATGCATTTCTTACAACTAAAATTCTATTGCATTTATTTAACAAATTGCAATAATGAGTTTTGTTGCAATATGTTACCTTTTTACTACCATTTTTTTGTTGTGTTAGATTCGCAATAACAACTACGTACTTATTTGGTTGCAATATCTTGTTGCTATGGTAATTTTGTAACAAAAATATAGTTGCAATAAATAAACACTATTCCAACCAAAAAATGGTTGTGAATATGCAACGGAACCTATTGCAACCATTGGCAACCAATTTTATTCATGGCAAAATTATTTTATTAAAACCAATTTATGCCTGTCGCAACCAAAAATTTGGTTGCCCAATCATGAAAATGGTGTAGTGAAACCTTAAACTTTTCTAGTATTGGAAACAAGTCCAAGATGAATTTACAAAAGATATAGGGTTTAAGGGCAGAAAAATAAAATTGAAACTGAATAAATTAATAAATATTTTATAATTTAATTTTATAACGTAGACAAATAATTATTAATATTTGTAAAAATAAAAAATATTTTTAATTTAAAAGAAAAATTTAGATTCTTGCCCTCTTGTTCAAAAGATCATAAGATAAATATGAGGTTGCACTCTAGTGTCAATAATATCATAATTGTGATTTCAATAAAGATTGAAAAAGTCAAATTTGAATAAAGATCGAATTGCGG